>CM065120.1:18035000-19235000 GCA_033026305.1 Cirrhinus molitorella | reverse complement strand
CTGCCAACATTGTCAATTTCGTTAATCCTTGTCTACGGTTAATAGTAACACAGTTGACATTTCAGCTATTTTAGGGCCTTGTGCAAACTGCTGATAATGTTGTTAAACAAAGGAAACGGTTAAAATAACCACTGCATTAACAACAACCTTGAAATAAGAGCGTGATGTTTATCTGTCAATCAGATGAATGAAAGTTGCATTCCTTACTACATCATTAGTCATCATTCACAGATAGAAAGTTATAGTTTAAATGCTGGAGCATTTTATTGTATGAAAATAAAATAAAGAAACTCACATCATGCAGCGGTGTGACATAAAATGTTACCCATCATAGTATGCTACACCATAGTTAACATGATTGCCTACTTTTTAAATCTTGGCTCATAGGCTAATAAAAATAAAGAGAAAATATAGCTGCAAGCAGCAATTACGGGGACAAGCGCACCAAAGACAAAATGAGTAGCTTAGCATGGCATGGAGCATCAGACCAAATGCAACAATGAGTAAAGGAAGCCATTTTAAGATCATCTTAGTCAAAATGGCGGAAAAATAATGTAGAACACCTAGTAATATGATTTAATGGCTTATCACTTTTAACCAACAGGTGGCACCGTTATCAAATTGATGTGGTGTGTTCTGTGTAAGGTGACAATGACACACACAAAGTTTGGTGTCATTATGTCAAAGCTTTGCAGAGATAAAGCCTCAGAGTCATTTTGGCATGAAGCCTAAAATTTGTAGAGGTGCTGTATGAAAACTGTTGCATCTATCAACATGACATCCGTAACTTTTTGTCAGCACAGTCTGAAAATGATCTGAGCCAATTTTGGTGAAAATCAGACTAACAGTCTCAAAGGAATTTGGCTGACTATGGCAACATTGGTATCACTGTTCTCGGCATGACCCAAGGAGTCTATTAATACCAGTCTCATTACAATAAGCAAAATTCACAGAAAGCTATTAGCATTTATTTGAAATTTCATTATAACTTTTCACTCATTTTGTTTTAGAGTTATAGGCATTTGTATATATGAGAAGAGAAAAATGACAGACTGCTGACTTTGTTTGCATTTTCATGGTCCTTACTATCAATATTTTGGCAATTGGGCATTGGTGTATAGCTGGGATGCTATGTTTCCGAATTTCCTACGGTGGTTTCGAGACGATCGGAGAAATGGTTTTGAGAAGTTATAAGCTAAAATAGCCATTTTTTGTATCTCCTGACCACTAGGTGGCACTGCACCAAAACACTGCAGGTAGTCTAAGGTCATGCTTGTTATAACACACACCAAGTTTGTTCTCAATACGCCAAACCATTGCAGAGATATAGCCTCACATCCATTTTTGCACACTTTTCGTAGAATTATTATTCAAATCATTATTCGAGAACGGTTGGATGAATCAACTTGAATTCCATAACTTTTTGCCAGCATGGTCAGAAGATGATCTGAGCCAATTTTGGTGAAAATCAGACAAACAGTCTAGGACGAGTTCGAAAAAGTAGTTTTTACGAACTATTAAAAATAGCAGAAAAACTAAACCTTACGATTTTTTAATTTTCAGATTCAGAAAATTCAGATTTAGGATTTAGAGAAAAAAAATATTTTTTCTTCTGTGCCTTATGGATCAAAAGTTATTAGCATAAAAAAGTACAATTTTGGACGTGGTGGTGCTAGAGAGTTTGAGTTAGAGACTCCAAACTTGCTACAGTTAATGTTGAGACTGTCCTCTATCAGTTTGCCCAATCAAAACAACTTTACTGCAAGCAGTTCTATGGGCTGCCATAGACTCAATGGTGGAAGATGAAGAAGCGGAAGAATAATAATACCGCCAACGGATACAATAGCTGCCATCGCACCTTCGGTGCTTGGCCCCTAATAAATATACTAAAATGTATTTGAAATAAATTAATTTCATGCTAAGTATACTACAAATAAATTTACATATTTATGTTCTTAATAAAAATTACCTTGCAATTGTACTTTTAGTAGCCTATACTAAACTGGCAGAAAGTTGAATCGTGAAACGAATCGATTTGCTGTTTACCCAAAGATTCACAGCCCTACATTTCACATAACAGATAAAGATAAAATAAGATAAGATGACAAGATAAAATGACTGAATTTCTAAAAATTGCCCCATTTAAAAATGTACATATCCTTGAATCTTAACTGTCTGTTGTCACCGGAATGATCCACGACTATTTTCAAGTCCCTTCTTTATCCTAAGCAGTTAAACTACCTGCTGTTCTTCAGAAAAATCCTTTCCTGCACATTCTTTGGTTTTCCAGTATCTTCCGCATATTTTAACCCTTTCCAACAATGACTGATGTATGATTTTGAGATCTATGTTCTCAAATTAAGGACTAAGTAAGAAATTGATACACAACTTACAAAAGGTTCAACTATTTAATGACACTCAAGAACAAAACACAATGCACTGAGAATTTAAATCTTGGATAATGTGTAGATTTTGTTTGAAGATCTATATAAATCATATAAATTTCCCTTTTGGGATTAATGATGTTTATCCTTATCCTCATCCCACAAAGTACAATTGTTTTTTGGTTATACAGTGTTGGTGTACAGATAGACATAAATACACAAGATACCTCAACAAAGCAAGTGCAATGTTAACTGCATGTGTACTAGCTGTGTGTACCTGCACCAGCTTGGCCGAATGGCTCAAATAGCTACTCATAATGTATACATGGAGGGTGATAGCCCACAGCTTTTTAACTAACGACTCTGTAATGCTGGTATATCCTTAAAATTTATTTCAACTAGTAACTTAAGCTATAGCCAGTGTCCAAAGCTTATAATTGTTATAGCTGGAATGCTGCATAGCAAGCTGGTAGAGAAAAAATAATTAAATAATTCAACAGGCACCTGAGCAATAATATTTTTCGGTGAGAAAACTCTCATAGCACACTCACCAAAGTTAAAACAAGGTTAGACACAGAGGTAAGTACACCAGTTGATTGACTGGCAGATTGCATGTCAAGGACCTATCAACTCGTGCTATCAAATCACTTATATCAAACTCACCAAAAACCTGTAAATCTGTAATAAATGTCACATTTTGCTCTGCCATTATTTAGTGGAGTGAAATAAGTCCAAATGATGCTTCTTTTCTCTGTCATTAGCACTGCCACTGCTCTTTCAGTTTGAATGACTGCCTCTGCTTTTCATCATTTCTGCCATAGCTCAGATGAATGGAAGCAGAAATAGTTTCTATTTGCTATTTTTTTCTTTACTTATAAGCGTAATTTAATAACATTATGCTTAATCAGTATTAGAAATCAGTATTAGAAGTACCAGAAATATATAAAAAAACACTAGGCATCTATACCTTGTTAATAAAATATAACTATTCAAAGTACTGATTTTTCCAAGATCATGGTGTCTATTCTATAGGAATCAGCCCATTTTATGTTGGACTGTCTATGTGTGCTGACAAGCTTTTGTTTGCCACTAATATCAATACATTTTAATTCTAAACGGAATGCTTCTAAATGAATATGCTGCAAGTGATCTGTCACTGAGCACCAATTAGTGGTGACAGTATTTGCATATCCTGAAACTTTGCCTCATTATTAAAAAGAAATATAACTTAATGAACTGTCAAACCTTTTGTGAATTAATCTTTTTACTCTACCCATTAAATGTTGACACCTTGTCTGTATTGTAAGCAAAAACAAAGTGGAAAAAGAAGAGTTGCTTTATATAAAGTTATTAGATGAAAGTACATTTAGACAATAATCAGGGGCACCATAATGGGGGGTAAGGTTAGGATGATTCCAACAGGCTTGCGAGGGAGAGGTGGCCCAGAACGCAATTTTTAAATGAGGGGGACCCCCTTAAACCAACCCATAACACCAAACCTGTCCCTAACCTTACCTGTATCCCACATCAATAGCAGCAAAGGTGTTTTGGGTAACACTTTATTTAAGATTGCACGTTATATGCACTTACTATTATAATAACAATAGATTATGTATAATTACATGCAAGTAACCCTAATCCTAACCATATAGTTCATTAATATTACTCAGTACATAAATGTATAATTACACTGTAACAAGGACACCTTAAAATGAAGTGTGACCGTGCTTTGCAATACAATATGAATACAATAAGTACAGTGTACTTGTATAGTTTTTATTTACATTTAGCCTTTCCCAAAAAAATAAATATAAGAACACAGTATAAAACTTCATACTGAATGTATATTTTATTTTTTACCTAAACTGTTATTTTTTTACTTATTTTCTGATCATCAATCATCAAAGCTTGGTAAATACTGCAGGTGTCATGATGGTCACAGACACAGATATTACATTTTACCAAACTGAATGCTCACTAAACAAAACAAACACAATCACAGATCATTCAAATATGATTTTGACATTACATAAGGCGGTAATATGGGTGACAATTTTGCAGATGAATCTGCACAAAAACAAAAAGAGTTTATCACGTGAACTGTGTAATAGGTCAATCATAACATGACAGATCTATTTCCTCCTCTCACGTGACTTTCCCCCATTCATTCTCAATTACTTCCCACCAAACCAACAGCACACTAACAGAGAGACTGTTAAAACTTAATGGACTTAATGGGTTGCTATTGTACAATAACAGAAAAACAAAGAATTGCCCCTGATGCCAGCATGAACAGGAAATATGAGGTCTGAAAACCATAACAAACAAAAATACAAATCAGAACATGAATTTACTTCAAACAAGGATAAATATGGTCAGTGTTAGGAAGGTTACTTTGGAAATGTAATAGGTTACAGATTACAAGTTGCCCTGTTTAAAATGTAATAAGTAGTGTAACTATTTCAATTACTTTATTAATTTATTAACTTTATTAATCTGATTACATTTGATCACTTTTTGATTAATTTTCTAAATGTAAATTTCTAAATTGAATTCTAAACTGTTATTAATTTTTTAACATTTAAAGCAGGCAGGGTTAACCTTATCCGTCAAATCTGTCATCACTTGAATTAAGATAATTAATAATAAATGAATATTTTTTTTAAAGCACAGCCACCACAAAATAAGATTTTGGATTGCTCATTTTACTTCTCTGAGGTTAAATTAAATCATTCAGATTCAGATTTAAACTCAAGATATAGGTTTATATATGATACCGTTTTTGAAATCAGATCTTTGCATAGCTATGACAGGAAACACTGGCATCTGACAATGCCTTGGGGAAAAAACTTTGGTGTCTCATATTTTAGAGCGATGCAATGCAATTTTGCAAAGAAATCAATCAAATCTTTATGTCTGTGAAAATATTTAGATGTAACCCCTCTTTAGTTAACATTTTTAAATAGCCTAAGTAACTTTAATCACAATGTATCAGATTACAATTACATATATTTTGTAATTGAGTTACGTAATTCCATTACATGTTACTCCCCAACACTAAATATGGCTAAGGTTGACCACACAAAGTGCCTTGTTCTGAATTACTGGCTTCTAAACATGAAACCATTGCCTTTCATTTTCATATGCCAAACAGTTTTGGCACTGTACTGCCTTTCCATTCGATGTCTGACAGACAATATGGGCCCTGAAAGAAAATCAGAAACAATGCTACATGACTATTGTGTGTCAGAGCATGTTAGTCTGACTTGGACACACAGACCTTGTCTCCTATCTTCATTTTTTTTTAAACATGTACATTTTTTTTTTCCTACAATGGGGCGATTTTTTCTTTAAGTTTACCTATTATGTTTTTTCATTTTTTTTATTTTACCTTTCTTTTACTTCATAATGTAGATGTAGGTACTTATTTGTAGTTCTATCATTATTTATGTGACTTAGCTATGTCACAATGTTACACATTTGCATAATGCCCACCTACTAGCTGCACTGGCCCACTCTCAAAGAACAGTTGGCTAAGTGATTATTATTATTTTTTTTTTTACTTTGACACTGTTTTCCAGCTGCGAGGGCAAAACCACATTGAATGGAATTTCGATACCAACACCATTGTTAGCATAGATATAATACTGATTACAGTTGCTCAAGAAGCATTTCAGTCAGAGGTTGTATGCAGAAAATGATCCCACAAATGGCAAACGGCACTGGTGTGTGGACATGTAATAGAAATAAAACAAATTCTAGGACGCTCACCAGACATGCCCAGTGACCAATCATATTAAAGCTTCTTTTTTTTTTTTTATCTGGAGGAAACAGAAATCTTTAAAGGGCTCAAAAGCAGACAACAAGCTATGCTTGACATGTAAAAATACCACAATACCCTATAGAGATAGAAAAAAATGAAAACTCTGTCATTAATTACTCACCCTCATATTGTTCCAAACTTATAAGACCTTTGTTCATCATTTAAGATATTTTAGATGAAATCCAAGAGCTGCATAGACAGCAAAGCAATTGACACGTTCAAGGCCTAGAAAGTTAGTAAGGACATCATTCTGACATAGAACATCTATCTTATCTTCGACCGGGACACGCCAAGCTCAGGATCCATCGGGCAGCGTCTGTTGGGCTAGTCTGTTTGATGTGTTACACACGTCGTAAGGCTCTCGTGAGGCTCACGTTGGCGGCAGAATGAGTCAATTTAGCGAATGAGTCAATGCCGGAGAATTAAAGCAAAAGAGATGAAATGGTCCACCATGTGCTCAAATGTTGCATATATACATAAATACATACATAAACAATGATTCATTAGTAACCGTATAATATTTATTTATATTTTATTTTTCTAATATTATTTAGTTAAAATGAATAAATTATTCATTTTTACACACTTTGGATCTAAAAATGGCACATCTTCCTTAAGGGAAGCTTTTAGCCTCATTGTACCTCTAATGTAATATAATTACAGGTGATGGATAGTGAGTTCCCCCGTCTGCAGCTTTGGCCGGTAGCAGACAGCATTGAGAAGATCACCTTTGAGAAAGACAGCAGATATATGGCTGTAGATTATATTTGCAGGTCCTGCATGTGAGATGGGAGAGGGAGAAAAAGCCCATGACCATGAAATAATTTCAGCATCTCTCTCTCTCCCTTGAGACCTCACGCTGTCTGAGTCAGTCTTCCCCTCTCTTCCATCTCTCTCTTCCATTCAAATCTTCCCCTCCCCCATTCAGTCTCCTGCTGCTTCAAGCTGGATGTCTTTTTTTCCAGCGGAGAAGCCATGCACTGCAGTTAAGTGCTGCAGCAAATCATCACATTAGGAATATGATCAATTAGCACTATGACCCATATCCGTTTCTGACAACACCACGGAGAACACCCACAAACACACACGCATACAGACATAGACATATTGATACGCAGAAGTAGCAAGCATTTATATAACCACTCACAGACACATTTATGACACCTATCAATAAAAACTTAAAAATTTGATACACACATGAATACTAAATATAATTCTACACATTCGTAATAATTATTCTAAACAACATTGTTCAAAAACAACACCTTCAAATTCATTTCTAACTCTACATTTAAAATCATTCCCCTACTCATGAAAAAATATGGCTGTTTAGTTATTTCCGTTGCAAAAAAAACACCAGTAAAACCTGTTAAAGCAGTTCCACCTTAAGAGCGGAACCTTAACAGATTATCTCGGTTATTTCACTGCCACTGAGCCGGCACTAATAGTCCGAGGCAGATATTGAAGAGTAGCGCAGGGCCGTGGAGATCTATTAGAAATTCCCATCTACACGGCTCATACATATTGATTTCTGACACCAAGCAGCACTGAAAGCCCCACGGGAATAATATATTTAGCAGGGTTGGCAGTGAGGAGGTCACAGAGTGCATAAAGATTAACCACACAGCCCCCTGACAGGGCTGTGTGCGACTGTGTGTGTGTGTGTGTGTGTGTCCACACGCAAAACATGTTTGTTTCTATTCATTTGTCCTCGCCATCGAAGGTGAGCAACAGAAAAGCACCAGTGATTTTTATATGATGCAAGAAATGGAAAAATGCTAGGCAATGTTTTATTACTCATACCCTGATTGTATACATTATGAAATGGATAAAACATTGAATGAGTCATTGTGTGATATATTAATTAAAGAAATACTTGGAGGAAAAATACAATATATTTGTGTACTGATATGGCTAATTTACAGTTCTATAGTTTGTGTGTCTGTGTGTGTCTAAATCGCCTATTTATCTGTTGTTTGTTGAAGAGCGCAGAGCCTGGTGGGTGCTGATGCAAGGCACGCCTTCGCTGATTAGCTTGTCCAGGTGAAAGAGTAATTACTTCAAAGGGACAACGAGTGGTGAGAGCAAGACAGCAATCTGTGGAGGAGGGCTTGACTCCACACTGAGAACACTTAACATTACCCCCACCCCCTACATCCACGCACACATCGCCCATTTCCTCGCACAGAAAATGACAACACGTCTGCGCCTGCTCTACCTCTCTCCGTCTACCTCCCTTAGCTCTCTCGCTCAACCATTTTCTCTCATACATGTTCTAATCTGCATTAGGTTGCTTCAATTATGGAAAACTGTTTTATGGTTGACTAAATGGAGGTCTAGTAGTTTTGTGGTTGGTGGTTTGATTCCTCTGAGGTAGGGATCAAATGTATAAGAGGTTTAATGAATTGATCTTTTATAACTTGATGAAACAGATCTCTGGTGCCACAGTATGTTGAAAAGGATGGTAAACTTTTGGCGAGGAATCAAAGACACCGTTCTCTTTTATCAGATGTTTATTAGATCAAAACTACAGTAAAAACAGGAATATTGTGAGATAGTTCTGTTTTCTATTTTAACATATTATAAAAGTGCAATTTATTCTTGCGACGACAAAGCTGAATATTCAATATGCTTCAGATATCCTTCTAATATGCTGATTTGATGCTCGAGAACATTTTTTCTGCTTCTTTTTTATTTTCAGGATTATCAGATTTAATACATCCTTGCTGAATACTAATTTATTACTACTACAAATTAGTTCACTTATTTATTAAATTTAATAATTTATATATATAGGAAGAGTTCAGATGCAAAACCGGCTAAAAGCCATCTCGGTCAAAAATTAGATAATGATACTAAGTGAATGCTCTCGACACATATTATACGTTCATCAAATACTTTTACTTCAAACTCGCTAAAATCCCAGCCTTAGCCCAATCAGAAGTATCGGCACTTGTACGGTAGAAACCTATACATCGGAACCTGATAAAACTGCATTTTTTAAAGAAAGACGTCAGATGGATTTAGAGGCTTTTGCATCTGTACTCTTTATATATAGATGCAGTTCAAAAAAAATTTAATATCGTGAAAAGTTTTTTTTTTTTTTGGTTGTAACTTCTTTCAAAAACTGAAACGTACATATATTCTAGATTCATTATGTAAAATATTAGTAAAATATTTCAAAAGTTTTTTTTTTTTTTTGCTTAATTTTGATGATTAGAGCTTACAGCTCATGAAAGTCAAAAATCCAGTATTTCAAAATATTAGAATATTTCCTAAAATAAAAAAAAAACGGATTTGCAAAACAGAAAAGTTCAAGTTCTTTAAAGTATGTTCATTTATGCACTCAATACTTTGTCGGCAGCACATATTACAGCAAATGACTTGCTCCTAGCACAAATTACAGCATCAGTGAAGTGTGGCATGGAAGTGATTAGCCTATGGCACTGCTGAGGCACTATTGAGGCTTCAGATCGTCTGTATATTGTTGGATCAACTGTTTCTCATCTTTCTCTTAAAAATATCCCACAGATTCTCAATGGGGTTCAGGTCAGGCATGTTGGCTGGCCAATGAAGCACCATAATATCATGGTCAGCAAACCACTTGCAAGTGGTTGTTGCACTGTGGGCAAGTGCTAAAGTCCTGCTGGAAAAGGAAATTAGCATCTCCATAAAGCTTGTCAGCAGATGGAAACATAAAGTGCTCCAAAATCTGATGTAGATGGCTGCATTGACTTTGCACTTGACAAAACACAATGGACCAACACCAGCAGACGTCATGATACCCCAAATCATTACTGACTTTAGAAACTTCATACTGGACTTCAAGCAACTTGAATTCTGTGCCTCTCCAGTCTTCCTTCACACTCTGGGACCATGATTTCAACATGAATTGCAAAATTTACTCTTATCTAAAAAGTGGACTTTGGACCACCGACCAACAGTCCAGTTTTTTTTTTTTTTTCTCCTTAGCCCAGGCAAGATGCTTCTGACTTTGTTTCTGTTTCAGAAGTGGCTTGGTAGTCCTTTTCCTGAAGACATCTGATTGTGGTGACTCTTAATGCACTGACTCCGGCTTCATTCTACTCCTTGTGAAGCTCTCCCAGTATTCTGACAGTATTCTCAAGCTTGCGGTCATCCCTGTTGCTTGTGCACCTTTGCCTACCCAATTTCTTCCTTCCAGTCAACTTTGCATTTAATATGCTTTAATACATCACTCTGTAAACAGCCACCCCATTCAGTAATGACCTTCTGTGACTTACTCTCTTTGTGGAGGGTGTCAATGATTGTCTCCTGGACTATTGCCAAGTCAGCAGTCTTCCCCACTAGTGTGGTTTCAAAGAACAAGAGATACCCAGAATTTATACTATTATTAGGCAACCTGTGGGCATTGTTCAGCATGAGGAAATAACAAATTAGGTTATCACAGCAACCCATTCATTTGGATTGGAAAATGAAGAGAAATTAAATTCTGAACGCATGTTTCAGCAGATTATTTGTTAATTATTATAACAAAAATCACACTAACGGGATTGTTTTCCCACCAATACAGGACTCATTATTGACTGTGTCTGTCAGACCGAATTGAAGACTACTGTTAATTGTTTTAGCCTCTAAAATATGATTATGTTAATAATATATAGTGGACAATACCTGTTAAAAATAAAAATGGCCAAAATCCAGTGTACTGTATCTGATAAAAAAATTTAGCACAGGAGGCTATATATCAGTATGCCATAATAATAATCTTTCAGCTTCTAGCAAGTGCTATGGTGAATTAACATGCGCTCCAGAACACACATTTAGCAGCCTGCAATTGCATTCGTCTAAGGCTGCACCCTGCCCATCCTTGAGGGATTCGTCAGCAAGAACGCAGTGGAGTGGAAGGCAGGTTCCACTGTCAGAGTGAAATAATAAAGCACCAAGATGCTAGTGGTGTCGTGTTAAATCCTATCCCCCTCCAGAATCGTACCCCTCAAGGACCTCAAAGTGATTTTATTGGCTGACAGAACTTTTTTGGTATTCAATGGATTACTTGCACAGGTACTTTCACTTTCTTCTTAATAAAGACATTTCCAGTAACACCAAATTATTTTTTAATAAGGAGGAAGATTATTTACAATTAGTCATTTTTTCATCATTATATGATGAATAATACTGAATAATAACTACATTTTCATATCCTTTTTATTATATAATTATAAATAAATTATAATTATATTACCCTCAAACCCAAGATGTAGATAAATTTGTTTCTTTACCTGAATGAATTTGGAGAAATTGCTCACAAGTGGTTTTTCTGCATGGGTACCATCACAAAGAGGGTTCAAAAAGCTAGTAAAAACATCATAATAATCAATGAGTAATCCACATGACTCCAGTCCATCAATTAGTGTTCTGTGAAATGAAAAGCTGCGCATTTGTGAAAAAAAAAAAAAAAAAGTGTTTTAACTTTAAATCTCTCGTCACTTCTGGCCATATCCATAATAATGATATGCTTCCTCCAGCTAAAACGTTCATACTCTGTTGTTTTTTTCACATCACAATAAACCAACATATTCATTTACAACTGTTTTGGATTGTTTGCACTTTTGCTTGATATGTTCATATTTCTCTCTTGATTCAGACAAGATGATATATTTACTGGAGAAGGCAATACTATGGATAAAGAACATTAACCAGAAACAACAGCTTTAAGTTACATCTTTCTCCATTATATACAGATACAGGATTTGTGTATGTGTTTGGTAGTGCCTTTATTCCAATCTAACAGAACAGGATGAAACATTGAACATTTGATACCGAATTAATGTGTTAATTATATTAAATAAATTAAATGGAATTAAACCATTAAACCCAAAAGTAAAATGAGTTTCAGTTACTATACTCAGATTTGATTTTATGCACTGTTCAAATTGTGTGCTCAAATTGGGGGGGTCCCCATTTTAATGTACTTTTTTCTTTCAGTTTCACAGCAGTTTCAGAACGATATTTCTCCACAAAAAAATCTATGTAATAGCAAACTTAGCACATTTCTTTTAATCTCTCTCGTTGTATTTTTATTTTTGGGTTTGTTTAAATTAAATATGATTCATAATTTTTGTTGTCTTGTCTTCGTTATCGAAAACCTTTAACCTAGTGACTGTCCATTATTCAATAAAAGTTAATTTGGTGTACCAAACAAATATTAAGCAAAGAAGAATTAAATATTAATTGATACCCAAGGGCAGAGTGTGAACCAACTGCAGGGTAAGGCTAAAAGTAACCTGTAAACTACGTATCATAAACCCCCCTGGTTAGACAAGTCCCAAATACGATGTCAGGAAATATTTTAAATTGACTGAATTTGTATTTAAAGTTTGTATTTATTTAATCATAATTTCCCCAACCAAAATTAAACACATTTGATTCATCAAAAAATTTTACGCAGATAAATTGCTGACCACTGTCTTAAAAATCTGAGATTTTCTAACAACTTTATGTGACTAAGTAATTCTGACTCTGTCCAGATAGTTCAGAACCTACAGCCATTGTAGATTGGTATGTGATGTATTATGTTTGTGTTCAAAGGTTGGTGCACATTACCAGGATACTGAGGGATCATTCCAAAACATGTGTCATAAACTGGAGGTATTTTCTCACAGATATTCATAGTACTCACAAACCAACAACATATCAGCCACCCCAAGTGCACTGGAAAAATTAAGCCAATGATTTTACAAGCAAGCATGCACTTTCTATGTGAATGCATATTATGACATCTGAGAATAGTCCTACTTCTCCACTTCCACAAATCAAATAAACTGCACTGCAGTCATTTGAACCAGAATCTAATTTCAGTAATCTTGTCTTACTGTATAAAGATCATCTTCCCCATTTTCTCACACCAGTTTCTTGTTTATTTGCAGCCATTTCTAATTGTTTCATATCAGGCAAAAAGGCTTAGAATCAGGATGTGACACTTCAGACTTATGTAACTGCTGTCACACTATATGGATATTTACTTGACAGCATCGAAGTTAGTAGAATCCCAGTTATTTTATGATATTTTAATGTATTTAATTTAATTTCTCTATATACCATACTGGAGATGAGGAAAACTAAAGAACGGTTTTCGACACAATAATCCCTAATATTTTTATGATGTACCCTGTGCTTTCTTTTCTTTATTATATTATGTATCTCCAAGAAGGGTTTGGGGGTCCTGAAGAACACAACAGTGATTCATCATTTAATTATGATTTGACAAATGCTGTTGCCTCCCGATTCCTAGCGCCTCCTCCTTTTCAATTCACAGCACTGTCAAACTGTCACGCACACTCTCCTGGGATTAATTCATGCTGTCTGTCTTTGCGAGCCTGCTGGCGCTCCCGGGGCGGCGGGTGCATTGACACTGTCAATGAACGCAGCAGCTGACACTTCCACAAGAGCCACACACATTTCCACTCCCCCCACCTCTCATTGCTTTCGCCTTAACCTTACTACCATCAAAAATTACTGCCACAAACATAGACACACATACAAAAAAGCAAACAAAAACAAACAGAAACTGACATTTGAGCAGGACACTTCATACATAAAACCAAACACTGAGACATACACAAACATAAATACATAGCTAAACATGCCTCTTTACATCCATAGAACACCTACTTTGTGTAATCATTGTATCGTACAGTAGAAAGTGTTCATTTAACACTATGAAAGCCCAATTTGATCTCATAAGAAAAATTTTCTATTAAGTTTGAGATTACACATACAAATTTGTATATGATGTAAATAGTACGATTTTTAGAAAACAAGCATGAAGGCCACTAGACCTTTAGAAGATTGTACAAAAACATACAGTACAAACAAATCATTAATAATAAGTTTATTTTAGCAAAAAAAAAATAATTATATATATATATATATATATATATACCTACAATTCACTCTTTCTTGACTTATGAATTTACTTTATTAGTATTTAGTATTAGTATTTAAATTTTAAAATGATGTTCAACTAAGTTAAGGAAATCAAGTAGAATGTGTGAAAATGTTCTATACAATTAGTATAGTGTTAAAACAATAGAAGTAAAGGGAAAGTTGATAGGAAACAGCTGCATATTTGCAGGTTTTCATAGAAAGCATTCTTGAACATCAGTCTTAACGCAGAAGCTGTATTTCTTATACTGTTTAGTAGTAAACAGTCCTGCCAGAGACTGCAGCTTATTTGGCCATGTAAACGCATAAGCAGCCTTCCTAAGGCCGATTTATATTACGGTGGGTCAACAACACTGGCTCTGCGTAGCTATAGCGGTTACGGTTTAGGCTATGTCTTAGCCTGATGTGCATCTCTTCAAAAATGTAGCTATGTGTTGCGTTCTCACAGACCACAACAGATATAATTTGTCTGCTTTGTAACCAGAGTCCCTTTCCAAAAACAATATGTGACTCTGGACCTCAAAACCAGTCATAAGTGTCAATTTTTCAAAATTATACAGATTTGTACATCATCTAAAAGCTGAATAATTAAGCTTTGTTAGAATATTTGGGCAAGATACAACTATTTGAAATAAATCAAAATATTGAGGAAAAACACTTTTAAAGTTGTCCAAATAAAGTTCTTAGCAATGCATATTACTAATCAAAAATTCAGTTTTAATATATTTATGGTAGTAAATTTACCAAATATCTTCATGGAACATGATCTTTACTTTAACCTAATGATTTTTTGCATTAAGGAAAAAAAAAAAAAAAAAATTGAATGTATTTTTGGCTATTGCTACAAATATACCCATGCTACTTTAAACTGGTTTTGTGGTCCAGGGTCACATATGGTTGCTTCTCATCCATTGGGAATACACAATAATCATGGGCAATAGCTAAGGTTTGCGATGTGTGGCTTCACATCAGCTGAAGGGAAAAAAAGTCTAGAAATCTGTTGAAAGATTGGCAAGTAAGACGCCCCCTGTGAAAATCCGACCTACCTCTCAGAATGACCTATCCATATATTTTCATTGTTTTAGAGTTGGAAGTAAGGCTGTAGGCTAGTCCTGCCTCACAATATCAGCACATCCTGATTTGTTCTTACCTGACAAGAGATATTTCCTGGCTGACAAGATGTGCTACCTATGTTTTTACACATTTACTATGGTGGTAGTACATCTTGACAGGTTTTTCTGTGCCTTACGTCATGTGCTTGCCCGATTTTAAAAATGCCAGTTTTAACTACCGGTACTATACACGGCCATTTGTATATTTTGTGGGTCTGGCTTCCGGTCTCATCTGTGTCCAGCTGTTTGTAGCTGTACAAAACTCGTTTTGCTGCTTGATATTGCAAGTTGGTCTCACTATATTATTTGAATGTATTATCTTAATTATGAACACACTGGTTTGTGGTGCAACCAGTTTACTGCACATTGTTAATCTTTTCTTTATCTCCCTATAGTGGCTAATGAACTGGAATTCTCGCCCATAAGCTTACTTCCGTATTGAAGAATAAAGTGGGTAGATCAGTTAGATCAGATTTTCATGACCGTGGCATTATTGTTTAAATAGCCTTTGGTCAAAAATCATTTGTTACAAGGCTTGACAGTGTGAGCTTTTCACTCGTATTTGCAACTAAAAAGAGATATGTGTGAATTGTAAAATATATTTAGGAGCATGTGTGGGAAAAAAGGAAAATCTCTTTGCAGTCTTAATGAACAAACATACTAATGGTCTTTTTAAAAGGTCTAAAACTTTGGTTGAAAAACAGGAATCACGAAACAGCCTAATGTGATTATAAACATCAAATGTCTGTGATTTAATTAAGTAAATATGAATAAATTAAATAAATTAAAATAAATTAAATCATTTTGCTTGTAGATGTCTCCTTGTATCCCTTTATTAAGAAAACACACATTATTTGATACATTTTCATTGCGCCTTTTGACTTTTTTTATGTTCTTCTAAATATTTTAACTTTTGAGCATGTGTGCTCTTTGGGAAAAATACAAATAAAAGCATCAAGCCTTGTGTCACTAAAATAATAGCTTACATTTATAGAAATAAAGGTTCTTTATTGGCATCTGTTTCTTTTCCATTTCACAAAATATTCTTTGTTGTTCACACTTAGGGGAAAATGGTTCTTCTAAGAACTTTTCACTGAAAAGTTCTTGGGAACCTAAAATGTTCCTTTTTTTATACCATTCTCTGCCAAAAAAAAAAAAAAAAAAAACGTTGGAACCTTTATTTTGTGTTGTACAATAAGGTAGTTCTGCTAACTGAAAAGTCTTTGAAAAGTTTTTTTTTCTACCACCCAACTCTCAGGCCTTTATCCACCCACCCTTCTGTCTCTAAATGTGTGCATATGTTCACACACTTAAATAGCCTTAAATAGCCTTTTACTTTCAAAATAGTCCTCTGTCTTTGATTGGCACATTAGTCTATACAGTTCCTGAAACCTGAAGGATCCCCCTATAGTCCTTTTACCACTTCAGCCCTCTAATCACATCTCCACCATGATTCACCAACCCCTTAAAGCTCATTCCCAGCATCACCAGCCACCTAGTCTAAGCCTCTGACGACACACTCATAGCTTACAGACCATCCAATGCGTATTACACACAAGCACTTCAGTTTTAAAGATTTGTGCTGACATCAAATTTTTGAAAGAGTTTAATTGAGAAACATTATATTGCATGTCCTGCTATGTTTCAGTGAAATAATCAATACTTAAAGTTAACACACTTTTTCCAATCATCACTGCTGTATTTGAATGATGCATTGTCTTTTTGGAGGCAATCTATTTTTATAATATCACATTTTAGATTTACCTGTCCCTTATATGTCATGCAAACTAATCGTTCACTTTTGTTTCACTGTATGGCAGCCTATAAATTCTGCTAAAGATATCCTTTTTGAGAGACTGATGACATTTGGATGAACCTATCTTATAATTGCCACCTTACTGCCTGTACAGAGGTCCAGCAGTGCCTCTAGAGGTACAGTTAGTAAAATCAGACACATTTTTGAATGCATTTCTTAGGGTTTGTGTCCCCAGTGCAGAAACGCTTGATAGCCCCCTTGCCACCTCCATATCTTACAATAAAAAGAAAGTGGAATACCTTTGATACGTTAGTGCTTCTAAAGCATCTTTTCACAACTATCTTTTCTTTTGTCTTTAAATGAAAGTATCCCTAAAAAAAATCATAAACTATAAAAGGTTGCATTTAGCTTTATAAAGATAAATTTAGAATTGCTCCATTATCCAACTATCCAATTACCATTCAACACAACTCTTCTTTAGCATTGCTAAGTGACATATTTATATAAAAATATATCATGGTTTTAAATAAATAAATAACACAGCTTCAACTCTGACATTAATAATAAATGTTCTCAAGCAGCAAATCAGCATATTAGAATGATAACCAAAGGATGTGACACTTGAATCATAACATTGCTATAACATGAATAAATTACAAATATATTAAAACAGAAAAGTTATTTTACATTGCAATAACATTTACAATATTACATTGCTTCAAATAAGTACAGCCTTAGTAAGCATAAGAGACTTAAAAAATGTTGAATGTTTTTTTTCTTTACGCCCCTACATACACATATGCATCTATTTCAGCATAGAAAATATATGTAGATAAAAGCTCACCCCCCTCCTAATTGATTGAAGCTAGCCAGAGAGGAAGAATGGGGGGGGGGGGGGGGGGGGACTGAAGCCATTCACCTGAGACTATTGCTGGCAAGCAGCATATTACAAGCTAATGCATAATTAGACAGGTGCAGTGTAAGGGCACTTCGATTGTGCCATCTTTATTGATGCTCTGCCATCTAGTGGCTAGCACAGTACCACGGCATCCAGACTGTGTTCCAATAACCAGTGTTTAGCAAAATAAAATAAGTAGATGGACGGATTTGCTTCTTTGACAGACATATTACAAAAAATAAATTAATTAACAATTTATTTATTTATTTGTAACAAATTAACAATGAATATTAATTACTTTAAATTGTTTAAAGCTGCACAGGAGCTTAGAGGATTTTTGGGCATGATCTGTGGGCCAGAGGAAGCACCAGGACTTTACATTCAATATCTTCAGGCAGATCATGGTACAGGTAATGTACACTGAAGAAGAAGAAAAAAAAAAAGTACACAATACACTTTTATGTACAAATATTTGTTTATATTATAGGGGTTGAACAAAAATGTAACCATAAAATGCTTAGCAATCATTTGATTGAATTACAATCATTTTTATACATAGTCCCCATATTTTCAGGGGCTCAAAAGTAATTGGATAAATAAATATAATCATAAATAAAATGTTTGTTTTTTTTATATTTTGTTGAGAATCCTTTGCAGGCAATGACTGCCTTAATTCTGGAGACTGGGTTTCCTCCTTTGTAATGCTTTGCCAGGCCTTTACTGGAATGCAGCTGGCTTCAGTTGTTGTTTGTTTGTGGGTCTTTCTACTTTTAGTTTTGTCTTCAGCAGGGGAAATGCATGCTAAATTGGGTTGAAATCAGGAGATTGACTTGGCCATTGCAGAATTCTACACTTTTTTACCATTAAAAACTCCTGGGTTGCTTTTATATATATGTTGGGTGATCATACATTTGGCTGAATCTGTGCAGAGAGTATATGCCTATACACCTCAGAATTCTTCCGGGCTGCTTCTGTCCTCTGTCACATCATCACTAAACACCAGTAACCCAGTGCCACTGGAAGCCATGCTCATGCCGTCACACTGCTCCACCATGTTTCACAGATGATGTTGTAAGCTTTGGATGATGAGCTGTTCCAAAGCTTCTCCATACTTTTTTCTTTCTATCATTCTGGTGCAGGTTGATCTTAATTTCCGCTGAAAGAATGCTTTTCCAGAAGTGTTCTGGCTTTTTTTGTTGTTGTTGTTGTTTGTTTTGTTTTTTGTTTTAATGCGTTTTTTGCAAACTCTAATCTGACTCTGTTTGCACCTCATGGTGAACATTTGCTCTTGTGAAGTCTTCTCTTGACTGTAGACAGTGACAACGCTCATGGAGAGTGTTCTTCACTTGGCTGGATGTTTTGAAACATTTGTTCTTTACCATAGAAAGGATCATCCAATTACCCACCACTGTTGTCCTCTGAAGGTCCAGGCCTATTTATGTTACTCTGCTCACTAATGTTTTTTTTTGTTTGTTTGTTTGTTTTTTTCTATCTCTCTGATGAATTCCTTCTGGATCTCGAATTACCTATGGTCACTTGAAAAATTAGGAAGGTACATATTAAAGAGTTGTAATTCCTTATGTAACTTTTCATCCAATTTTGATGAGAATGCCCTTAAATTAAGGTTCAGAGTGTGCACTTTAAACCCATGTTTAAGGCCCCTGAAATAATTAGGTTTTCATTTTAAGCTTTTTAGTGATGAGTGAGTTTTTGCTAGAAAAAGAGCAGCAGAGACACCAAGAAAGTGTCTTAGAGCTGGCAAAAGCTATGAAAAGAGTGCTACTTTATCTCACAGAGTAAGATGGAGCCAGCAGAAGTGACATGCATGGTTGTTTATCCACACCAGAACTACCTACCTACATAGTTCCAAGGCCCATATTAACAAAATATAGACTTCTGGGAATTCATACTCTAGTCTCATGAGACCAAGTCAATAATTTTGGATCTAACAACATCCAAAATATTATGGTGTTGCTAGAGGAAGAGTACGGTGAGATGCGCCTAGTTCCCACAGTGAAGTTCAGTGGTAACAAAGCTCTTATATAGGGATATATGAGTGCTGAAGTTGTGCTTTATCAACACCGTCATGAAGTCACACCACTGTGTGATGTAATACAAAAAACTGAAACTGAAGATGCTACCCTCTCCTCATTCCCTGCCATTGGCATGTTTTCAACATGACAATGACAATTTATTCTCCCAAGGTGAAAATCCTTCAGTGGACATGTATTTCTCCCAATCTTAACAGTCTTAAGCACCTGTGGGAGACGAGCTGAGCAAAACTCCCCATTGAAGACCAGGGTATTTGAGGAGGTCGTCCTTCCAGGAGTTAAACAGAACAGATGTGAAAATATGAACTTGTACACTCAGTGCCAAGAAGGGTCAGAGCAGAGTACTTAGAGTTATGGAGGACATATTAAGTACTACACTGTGTAAAAAACAAACAAACAAACAAAAAAACATAAAAAAAAAATTCAACTTAAAAAAAAGTAAGCGTTTGTGCTGCCTCAACTTAAATATCTACGTTTTCATGTAGTACAACTTAACATTTCATGTCGACCAAACGTACAATTTTAAGGCAGCACAAACACTTCCTTTTTTTTAAGTTGTAACAACTTTTTTTTAAGTTTTTAACAGTCTTGAATATTACACTTTGTTAAATTAAATCTAGGATGTGTTCATTTCTGCAATCCCTCATTTAAACTAAATTGGCTGTTACTTATTTTACAGATATTAATGGCATATATTTCTGTGTTTTTATTAAGAATATGTTGAATACACTTCAATTTTGCTATCTTTCTATAAAATATATTATGATATGATCATTAAGAAAATAATTAATCCCAAATTAGCATAAAATTTGGCTCAAAAATGACCACAAGAAGCTAATTTAAAGCCATTAAATATATAAATACAAATATATATATATATATATATATTTTTTTTTTTTTTTTTATGAAATTATATTCTAAACAAGAACTGCCAGTAGGCAGTGGTGGAAAGAGTACTGAAAAAATATACTCAAGTAAAAGTACCATTAAATTCCAAAAAAAATGTAGTGTGAGTAGAGTTAAATGTACTTGTTCAAAAAACTACTTGAGCTTAAAGATTTCTATGCACAAGTTGATTTGACCAGAGTCAGGAGATAGACTACTCTCTCTCTCTCTATCCAATCACGTTGATGGATAAAAATAAAATCAAATTAAGCATGTAAGGACCACAAAAGGAGGGAAAGAGCGGAGTAAAAGAACCGATACATCACTTAAAATGTACTCAAGTAAAAGTACCCAATTTTTAAACTACTCAAAAAAGTACAATTACTGATAAAAAACTACTTAATTACTGTAAGGTCAGTATTTGTAATTCGTTACTTCACACCACTGCCAGTAGGTGGCAGTAAATGTCTCAATGAGTAAGTCTCAATCTAATGTAAAATTACCTAGGCCTACTTTGGGCCTTGCCTTAACTGTGTTTTTATTTTTTTTTCACAACTAATTAGATTGAAGTGTTAAATGGACAGTCCTGTGTTTTAAATTGTACATAGTAACTAAATATAATATATTATTTAATCTTTAATTACTATTAAGTGATAAATTATCTTTAATTACATTTTTCTAAATTTTTCTTTTGCAAGTTTTAGTAAAAAGTGTTAAATTAACAAACAAAATTTGAGTTTAGTTTGTTACTGCTTTTCACAGCACTGACATTACTACATTGGAATGCAAGCAACAAACACTATATAATGTCATCATCATTCAGTCATCCTCAACCACAACCTCCACTCTTCAGCACAATGGTAACCACAAAAACTTAAGTAAAAGACATTCTTTTAACTCTGTCTGTTGCACTTTACTTAAAAATGCATTTAATATCACTTAATTTCTAAATTTACTCTCTCAGTTCAGTCCTAGTCAAACCGTGCTGGGAACTAAAAACCCACCCATGCAGTTTCAGTTAATGCAAGGGGGAAAAAAGATTCATGTAGTCCTAAATGGGCTAAGCAAATTTCAGTTTTACATGTTTAAGTGGACTGCTCACACCAAAATTAAGCTGCTTTAGCTCATTATAATTAAGTAAATTAAACAACCAACAAAAGTAAGTTTTTCAGTGTAGGTAACGCCTAGCAGGGCAGTGTACTCTAGGGTGGGACATGGGACATTCCCAAGAACAGCTGTGAGATGCTCTCAGCTCCAATATTTTGGTACCTTCTTGTGCACTTCCCTCATCGACCAGTCAATCCCATTTCTGCTGCCATCTGTTTGCTAGTTCTACATGCAATATGTTCATCTATATGTTCAAATGACTCTTTGATCTCAGTCCAATTGTTTCCTAACCATCACCTATAATGTTAATAATTATGTATTTGTGTTATTTAAAAGTGCTGTGTTTGCACTATTATATACTATATATGAAAACAGAAAATACAAGTTTGTATTTACATAGTTTATTTAACATTTATATAGAACTTTTCTCTCACTCAAAGCATATACTCTTCAATGATGAATGTTTAATAAATGTTGATAGTAATTAAATTAAATTAGCTTGTGATGCCAAATAGAAAAAGTATATCTTAAGAGTGGCAGCATTTTAATATACAAGTCAAAAGTTTACATACACCTTGAAAAATCTGCAAAATGTTAATTATTTTTGTGTATTTGAACCCTTTCCAACAATGACTGTATGATTCTGAGATCCATCTTTTCACACTGAGGACAACGTCTTGGTTACGAAGGTAACCCTCGTTCCCCGAAGGAGGGAACAGAGACGTTATGTCAATGACGTAATTTGGGGATCGACCTCGAGACCCTATCACTTCTGAGCTTAAGAAAAAGGACAGATGAACATTGGCGAGTGGAATTTGCATGCCGTGCCACTCCCGCGTACATACGGGTATATAAGATGGCGGCGTGCAACCACTCATTCAGATTTGCTAAGGAGCCGAGCCGTAACCTGGCTTCAGTGCAGTCCAGGATTGTGGCAGAAGGACGTAACGTCTCGTCTACTTTCGTAACCGAGATGTTCCCCCTTAGTCATTCTCTACGACGTTATGTCAATGATGTAATTTGGGGATCCTCTGGAAAACGGCACAATCCTGAACTGCATTACACAGCCAAGACCCAATGCCGGCAGGCAAGTGTGTCGAAACAAGGGGCTCAATATGTAACCATCCAAACACCCTGTAGACCAAGTGGGGCCCACCAGGGGTGACCGATTCTGAAGCAACCATTGGGGGGTGGAACACAATGATGGTTAATCAGGTGGAACTTACTGTCTAACTTAGATAGGGGAAACACGAAAGGTACCGTGGAGATACTGGGACATGATGCCACAACCGGAGGGGGTGAAGGAGGCCTCCTTCCAGAACACAATCACAAACTACTCCGTACTAGTCCGAACTGCAGGGCAGGGAGGACCCAGAAAAAATGCATTTAATATCATTTAATAACCTTGGCTGATTTTAGCTGTTTTTTTTTCTGCAGGGTAAGCAAAATAAAAAAAAATCTAAGAAATGTCTTTGCAGGCAGCATACAGAAAGAGGAAGGAGGCAAGGCACATATGATTCTTATAATCGTGTCACATCTTGTCAGAATTGTTGTGCTAATGCACGTTAGCTTGCTAACAGGGCTGTGCCGAGGGGGTGGCCCGGTGGCTACAGCCACTTACCCCTCTGCCCCTATCAGCTGAAGTGCCCCTCTCACCAACCCAATGCTCAAAGCATTTTGTTACCGATCCGCTAAAGATCCACTAGCTCCGCTAATCCACTTCGTGTTTTACTGCATCACTCACAATCTGTGTGCCAGTTCAGTTCCTGAAAATGGTTGCATTAACAGCATTGCAATCAGTTGGTGAATGATTTGCTGAATTAGCAATATGGTAGTATGTTTTTGTACTTCTACCCGAGGTTAGGGGTAAGTTAGTGGGTAAGATGCACCATCTGGGTGTAAAATTACCATCTGACTGAATCTAATTCAAACCCATGTGGAATAAATTATAATTTAAAAACAAATTTAATAATTTTCTTTTACAAAACAGTCATATTTATGTTCTAAACGTTATCAAACCACATCAAACCAACCAAATGAAGTTTAAATTTCAATATTTAATTGATTGCATTTCTGAAACAATATGTTGAACACCAAAGTTGTAACCTTCCTAAAAACCTTCCTAAACAGAGAGTTTGTTGGCCATTAGCAACTACAGGTGGAAAGATATATCTGATTACAATGTGATGAAAAGCATTTTCTGGTTCTTATTAGATTTGGGATTTGGTGCACTTGTACACTGTCCCTATCAAATAAACTAGAAATAATATGTATATATGACAAACTAAACCAGTAATATCACAATATATACCAGTTTATAATTCAGAGATTTAACTAATAGGCTAATATTTAGCTTAATGATTTGCATGGTTTTGTATGTTGCTAAATCACCTACATGTAGTATTTTTAGACCTCGATAAATTTGTTTTGATGTAACAACCATTAGATCTGTTAAAATTTTACTTTGACAAGCCAAAAACAGTTTTTAAAGCAAATAGGTGCCATCCACTCCTCCCATGTGTTTCTGCTTTTTACAGTCTGGCAGAAATGATGTGTGGTTCCAAAATACATGGTCACATGAGAGTAAAAGTGTACAGTTGCCAAGAAACTTACCCACTGGCTCAACTTACCTGACTCTCCCCTACTTCTATTGAAGATGTAGTTATTACAAAGTCTGAAATTATAACAGAGGTACCATCATCTTTACATGTGGCAAAAAGATTATTCACAGGTGCCCAGACAGAGTACGGTACCTAGATCCAAGAATGCATGATGCTGATTTAGGGGGAAGTGCACAAAATAAACCTGTGACATATGAAATAAGTCTCCATTAAAAAAAAGAGTTTTAAAAAGAGTATATTTAACTGTTACACAAAATAAAAGTAGAAAAAAAAAAGGCTTTTATGGTTCATTATAAGAGAATATAAAGCACATTTTTGAGAAGGAAAAAATATCAATTATAGCATCTGCACCAAATTTATATTGTCAAAACTAAGATTAAATTCTTAGAGCTTGCAATGTAAATCTTTTAACAGAATTCATATAAATATCTGTTGTCACTCATTATCTTGTATATATCTCTGTAATATGTAAGATATTTTTTTATTGTGGGGGCAAAACATACATTGCAATGCAATGCAATGATGACTGAAAGTTCCCTGAAAATTCCCTCAAAAGCCTGAGGTATCATATTTGATACTCACATTTTAACTTAACAATCTTTTTAAAAACAATATATGGTTAATCAGTTAAACCTACACTGTAAAAAGTGGTAGCCTGCAACTGAAAATAACAGTTTTATCTCATTTAAATCACAAGAATTACTTTTGTTAAATCAATGCAATACATTTTGTTTTTATTTAAATATAGTTAATTTAGATGTTACTGTAATCAGTAAAGATTTTACAACAGAAAGACACGTGTACCACAACCTGAAGGGGAATGTTTTTAGAATTATAATAAAAGGCCTTTTGCTTGCTAAAAAGTATAAATTATCAATCAGAGTACAGTAGACATGTAGACTGTGCACAGCAGTTTTGATTGTTTATAAATTAGAGGCCTATATATCAAATATGAAAAAGTAGGCTTTATACACTGTAAAAAATTGTTGTAAAAAAACGGCCAAAATCTGACAGTAACGTACTGTTTTCCATTAAAACAGTAATGTACTGTAGAAAACAAAGCATTCTGGGCAATATTTAGCTGTTTAAGAAATTGCTGTTAATTTACAGCCAATTTTTAACAGTTCTTTGCTGTATTTAAGTAATACGTTTTTTTACTGTTTGCAATGCATTGTGGGCTGTGATAAATACAGTACAATGCAGTATTTTGTATTTTGAATCGGGTGTAACGTTACAAGTGCCAGCACAAGTGCATTGCTGAGTCAGTTTTTGTTAATTTGCCATTTTCAAGCACCCAAAATCATTTTTATTTTTTTTTACAAACGTCATTTGTAAACACTTTGTTCCCGAAGAGGACAAGTTCCACGGATATCTGCCTTATTTGCCATCTGAAGTCCTTCAACTGCATTGAACTGCATCTACACGGTAATTCTAAGCATTTACTTATATTCCTCACCAGTATTTTGTTTAGGTAGGATTACCAGAAGTATTGTTATGACGTTGATGCTCAGTAAGCTGTTGAGCTAAAGACTGTATGGTTTTAAAATGGCTCTTTAGTGCTGAAATGTGAATAGTTCAAACATTTACAGTCATAAGGTTTTATAGATTGTAAAACATCTCTTCACCGCTAAAATGTGTGAATAATTAAAGCATATACATGCATTTTACAGTCTCCAGTATATATTAAGTTTGTTTTAAATAATTTCTAAACGAATTAGATTAAGACTGTTAAGTTGGTCCCTGTTGAAAACTGTCCAGTTATTTATTGCTCGTTATTAATGGCTTCACATTCTTTTAATGTTAGTTTAAAGGTGGCATATCTTTAAAATTAGAATATTTTTGTGTTTAATATCAACAGCAAATATATATATATATATATATATATATATATATATATACATATACTGATAACCTTTTTTTTGTGATTAGAAATTTAGATGCAAAGATTGAAATGGGTTGTAAACAAATCAAGATGTCAAGGATGTCTTCTCCAAAAGTAAAGATGATGATGTAAGTTTATATTTTGTTTCTTTCCTGTCTTTCAATTTCTGAATGTTGTCTATTTATTAATGCAGGTTTTCTGATAATTGCCTGTTTTGTTTATTTTGCGCTTTAAAAGGTTAGTTCTCCTAAATTTCAGTCATTAATTATTCCCCCTCATGTCGTTCCACACAGGTAAGACCTTCATTCATCTTCAAAACACAAACTAAGATATTTTTTATTAAATCTGAGCGGTATCTGAACTGCACATAGGCAACAACGAAAAGTGCAATAACATTGCTGCCTATGTGCAGTTCAGATACCTCTCAGATTTCATCAAAAATATCTTAGTTTGTGTTCTGAAGATGAACAAAGGTCTTGCCTGTGTGGAACAACATGAGGGGGAGTAATTAATGACTGAAATCTCATTTTTGGGTGAACCAACCCTTTAAAAACATCTTTTAAAATGTCTGTTCCCTACAGGTGTGTGCCACTGAAGCTGACACTGAGACAACCCTGACTGTACCTGCAAGTCCTCGCCTTATTCTACTTGGTATACATTTCATTGATAGACATATTACATTGCTATTTTTCTTTGAATGTACAGCAAGGTAAGATGCATGTTGCTATTACTTGAAGTTTCAGGTGGAACATGGCAGGTGACTATTAAGCACTGGATGATCACGCTTGAGGGTTGTGTCATATCTGAAGGCATCACACCAAACTTTTTGACGGGACTTGCTGCTGTATTTGCAATCTACTACATTCTTAACCTTCAATATCAAGAAGAAGCAGCTTGTACTCTGGAATTCATTCAGAGGTTAGACTGCTTGAATTTCCTATGTCGTCATTATAGCTTTTCATGAGTTAGAATTGTTGAAACCTGCATCACCAGAAACCATTACTTTGTCTAAAGAGATAGTTTGCATTTATACCTACTTTTAGTAAGTACCTGTGAGCAATACCATCTTATGTTAAAACCATCTTATGTTGCTTATTGCAGCTTGTAAAGTTTGCAAAATTAAATGTTTTTGCTTAGAACAAGCAAAATAATCTGCCAGTGGGGTAAGCAAAATAATCTTATTTCAAACAGAAACAAGATTATTTTGCTTACCCCATTGGCAGATTATTTTGCTTGTTTCGAGCAAAAACTCACTTAATTTTGACTTGTTCTTTCTGAAAACAAGACAGTCATTTTTACTTGTCTAGAAATTCCTTCTTGATTTAAGAATTTTAAAATATTTTGATTGGAAACAAGATAAAAAAATCTAAGTAAGAAAAAAAAAAAATATATATATATATATATATATTATTATTATTTTTTTTTTTTAAGTGTAATTAAAACCCACCTGCCTATAGCTTCCTAATAACCCTTCATACCTTGATTTTGCTTTTTATATAAACGTGGACCATTCAGTAAATCTGAACAGTAGAAACGTGTACAAAAATAATTAGCCATATGGAAAAAACAAGTTTACTTGAGACATGCAGGATGAGTTTTGCTAGTCAACACTATCAGCAATGTTTTTGTAATATAGGTTGTATTCTACATTGACAATTCTAGAGTTATTTTGATAAAATATTTTGTTTGCTGATGTTTTACAGAGTTGGGATACCTCAGGAGATGCCATGCAGCCAGGTCGTCATGGTTAAGTGGGTGTAAAATGACAAAGTCATTCACCTAGGACTAGAACTATTTTAAAAGGTACACACTGGAATGATAACAAAAGTGCTGAAAAAACCCTGAACAAATGTTTTCTTTCACTAAAATATTTCACTAAATTTGTTGTTTTGAGTAGTGCAGATCCAAAAATTTTCAAAAAATGTTAAATGTTAATGTGTTTGACCTCAGGTTTTCAGGTTTGTAACTTATTTTGTAATCTTTTAGAATCCTTGTTAAATGTTGACTGCTCTTTTAAATAAAACTTTATTTTGATTCATATCCTCTAAGTGTTTCCTTGTTTAGATCTTTCAATATAATGTATATTAAGTAGGTAGATTTGTAGCCCATAGAAATCTAGTGTTTGACTAAATCTAATTACAACGTCATTGGTTACATTAAATGCACTCGTTACAAAGGCATAAAATATAATTAGATTTAAAATAAATATAAAAAAAAAAACATTTGAAATAAGTAATCTTCAGTCTAGTTATTTATATCCATTTTAAGGCTATTTTACAATAAAGAGTGAATTTAAAGTAAAGATGATGTTGAAAATTGAAATCATCACAGCAGTGTACTGCATTTAATTTTTACAGAAAAAAGCTGTTAAATAATTCACAGTATGAATACTGTAGAATTACAGTAGATTGCTGGCGACTCTGCTGCCAGCATATTACTGTAAGTTTGAAGAAAACAGAATTATACTGTATTTCATTTGTACAGTAATAAACTGTAAAATAATTTCACAGTATGAATACTGTAAAATAACAGTACATTGCTGGCGACTCTGCTGCCAGCACATTACCGTTTTTTTACATAAAAATTTTTTACAGTGTAGGGTTAAGAGGAGGGCTGTGTCTGAACACTGTTCACAGACCGTTAAGCAGTGTGCATGTGACTGAATCGCTTTTTTTTCTTTCTCTAATTCTCAGTAACTCTCTCTGCAGATGGTCTAGTGCTGCTTCACAAATGCTCACAGAGGCCCCATTGTTCCCAAGCAACATCATGTTTATTTGTTTGTTTGAACAAGGTCAGAACGAGGCTGTACATGGTGGCAGTTTCAAAAAATTGACAGTGTTGAAAGACAAGCCTGTGCCAGATCACCCCACCAAGAAGGTCAATGTTTTTTGTGGGGGTTTTTTTCCCCAAGAAAGTCAATGTCATCATAATGCAGATTGCCAGATGGCATCACTTCCTCAAATCTCAAGTGAACAGCAGCAGTAAGGTGCACACTTTCAAAAAAGAATCTGGCACTATAACACAATTAAATGTTAAATATTACATTTTGCTTGCAGAAACTGGATTTTTTTTTCTGCTAGATGGAGATGCTACATTTATCAACAAGGTAGTCAGTAGGTATGGTAAAAAAAAAAAAAAATTACCATGTAAAATGTTTTTAATGAGGATAAAATTACTAAGTGCATATTTAATACATTTATTTTATAATAAAATATATTTCTATCCCATTTCATTTTGATGCAAGAGAACTTTGAGAACAAGAAGTGTTGTAAACTCAGAAGCGAAGACCAGGAGACTCTTGGTTATCTTCAGCAGAGTTCTTTATTGAGAACATACTGTGTGGCGCTGCAGTCATCAAAAATCTAACTAAGGCAGAGATACATTATAGTTTATATACATTTAGGAGGCAGTGCTTAGAAATGGAGACATAGCACCTGGGTGACGACCTTAAACAAAGAATGCAAATGAAGTATCCAGGTATAGCGACCTGCCCCATTTCACCTGTCCTAATTCAGTTATCATAACTACTCAAAGACTGGGGTAGAGGCACCAAGAGCCATTACAAACAAAAGGTATGAGTCTCAGTAGTCTGACTCATTTGATTTACAATAAGAGAACAGGAACTGGCAGGAACCTATTGCTACCAACTTTGCTTGAGAGAATCATTTGTCTGATGTCATCATTTTTACCATAAATGCTAAATAGAATGTACTTCATCTTGGCTTTCTTATGTGATGCTATGTCAGAACACAGGATCAGCATATCTTTAACAGATTCTTAAATTTGTAATACCACAGAAGTCATGTCAGACACGTTATATTAAATATATATATATATATATATATATATATATATATATATATATATACATATATTTACCACCAAATACAAGAAATACCATTACATTGACATGATAGAGAAGCGTTTGGGCAATGACGTGTAGATCTTTAAAGAAGGAGGGAGAATTTGAAAGGGAAAATCACAATGAAATATTTTCAAAACTTTTCAACATTTTTATGAACCTAAAGCTGGGTGTTATCTGAAATGTCAGAAACACTGTAGAAAATAATTTTCCTCTGGTTGGTTTTATTTAAAAAATTGCTCCCCTATATAATACAAAACGTCTAGGTTACCTAGGTAACCCACATTCCCTGCAGGAGGGAACGGAGACATTACATATAGGAACATGCTTGTGACCAATCACCTCTGAGCTAAACAGAAAAGGCCAATGAACATTGGCGAGTGGAATTTGCATGCAACACCACTCCCCCGTACATATGGGTATATAAGATGGTGGCGTGCATCCACTCATTTAGGTTTTGGCTGAGGAGCTGAGCCGTAGCCCAGCATCAACGCAGCTCCAGAATTGTGGCAAGAGGATGTAATGTCTCTGTTCACTCCTTCAGGGAACGTGGGATACCTAGGTAACCTAGACATTCCCCTTCAGTCGTTTACTACGACGTTACAGATGGGAACTACCCATGGAAAACGGCACAATCCTGAAGCCACATTATGCAAGAGGACAAATGCAGGCAAGCAAGCGTGTCAGGGCAAATTAACTCAATCACGTAACCTTTCCGATGCCCTGTGGGTCGAAGTCTGGGCCCACCAGGGTTGCTGGTATGAAGTAATCGCCGGGGGGCGGAGACAATGACAAGTTTTTTAGTCATATGGAATAAGGGGAACAATATATCTATTCTAGCTATATATATATGTCCATGGCTGTGAAGAACACTGAGACATGTTGCCACAACCAGCGGGAGCGAGGGAGACCCCTGCCGGAGCACAGCTGGAAGAAACAACTGGGAAAATAGCACGGATCCGAAGGGAGTGGCACAGCAAGCAACCAGAGGAGGCAACACTCCGAGTGGAGTGAGCTCGAACTCCTAGGGGATATGGCTCACCTTGGGACTTGTACGCCAAATTGATGGCATCTACCACCGAACGGGCCAACCCTTCTGCTGTCTGCCGTAGCAAACAAAGAGCTACTTGGAGTGTCTGAAGGAGTGTAAAGCTGAGTCTGCCTCCACCGGGGGTAGAGCTTGCAGGTTCACCACCTGGGCCTGAAAGGGCGTGGTGGGAACCTTGGGCACATTGCCGGGCCGGGGTCTCAGGAAAACATGAGAGTGGGCTGGCCCGAAATCGAGGCATGATTCATTGACAGAGAAAGCTTGAAGGTCCCCCACCCTCTTAATGGAGGCGAGCGCGGTCAGGAGCTAGGTCTTAGGAGACAGAGATATTTTGGCTCGACTAAAACCAGCGACTCAAAGAGAGCACCTTGTAGGCCCTGGAGGACTACAGAAAGGTCCCAAGAGGGGCAGAGGTGCGGTTTAGAGGGATTTATCCCTCTTGCATCTCTCAGGAACCTGACGACCAGGTGATGCTTACCCAGGGACGAGCCGTCCACTGCATCGTGGTATGCTGCAATTGCCGCAACATACACTTTCAAAGTTGAAGGGGACAGCCTGTGCTCCAACTTCTCCTACAGGAAGGAGAGCACCACCCCGATCAAACATCTGTGTGCGAGAGGAACACCAGTCAACGAACAGACCCCACCTCAGACCTCAGAGGGGCTCTAGCCTGAGTGATAGTGTTTACCACGGCCTGTGGAAGGCCAGTGAGGTCTATCGCATCCCATCCAGAAGCCACACGTGGAGGTTCCACAGATCGGGGCACGGGTACCAGATAGTGTCCATCCCCTGAGAAAGAAGGTCCTTCCTCAAGGGGATCTTCCAGGGAGGGGCTGCCACGAGGAGCATGAGGTCGGCAAACCAGGTCCGGGTGGGCCAATACGGCGCAACCAACAGAACCTGCTCCTCATCCTCCCTCCAGCACAGACTGCACACACTCGTTGAATCTGGGCGGTCGCCGAGCAAACTGAATCGTAAAGCTGAGTCATACCGTCCGGATCAACCACGAGACGGGCTGGGAAGCTGTAACCAAGCCTCCCATCAGCATGCAAGTGGGAGGCTTTACTTCAGAAAGTAAAGTGCTTACCTTCTTCCCAGCTTCCTGCGTTGGCAAATCCAGGCTCAGAGTCCGAGGAGGCAACGCGATGCTCAGGAACAGGCTCGGGTGAGGAACCCAGGGACAGAGGAAATTGCTTTGTGAGTAGGTGGGTACCATTAACCCAGAGGTCAGTGGCAGTGAGCACTCAAAACCCCCCGGCCCTCCCCCAGGGGTGGGGACGATGTTGACGACCCCTGAAGAGCAACCTCCGCCATCCCTGGCTGCCTGTGTCAGGGAAGTTTTGCAGCTCTGCTGTTTTCTTTTGCAGGTCCCTGAGCAGCGGGTGGCGCCGCTCTCCTGCAGCCAGCTCGACACCGCAGTGTAGGGGCTGCCTCCTTGGAAGCAGCGGGGGGCGGAGCTGGTGATGATGCTGCAGGGGGCCGCCGTTGGTGAGCAGACAGAGGCTGGGCAAGACATGTTCGACAGCCTCCGTCTGTTCTTGCGCTGCTGGGAACTACTGGGCGAAGTCCCCAACAGTGTCGCCGAAAAGGCCAGCCTGGTTGACGGGAGTGTCAAGAAAGTGTACCCTGTCAACGTCAGACATCTGCGCCAGGCTCAGTCAGAGATGGCACTCCTATACCACCATGGTGGATATCACCTGACCAAGGGACCGCACCGCGACCAATGTCGCCCGGAGGGCAGAGTCGACCACCGCATGCAGCTCCTGCAACACACTTTGGTCAGAACTACCCTTGTGCAGTTCTTTTAGTGTCTTGGCTGATATACCGGCAAGATAGCCATAACCAACTACCTCGCCTCGAGCGATTGGGGGGAGGCGCATCAGACACCTCCAACCTGAACCCCTTGGCAGCCTGGAGAAGCATGCTCTTTTAGTCCTGGTTTGCCCAGGGATGGACCAAGGCATGCACTTGGCTCACTGGAGTGCGAGCACCAGAAGCCAGGACACAGGATGACGACCGTGATCTTTGTCAGCAGGCAGTTGGCAGCAACAGCAGCGGCAGACCGGAAGACATGGCGGCAGAAGCAGTGATCTCTTCCCTCTTCAGAGGCTCCGAAGCAAAAATCTGAATGAGTGGATGCACGTCGCCATCTTATATACCCGTATGTACGGGGGAGTGGGGTTGCATGCAAATTCCACTCGCCAATGTTCATTGGCCTTTTCTGTTTAGCTCAGAGGTGACTGGTCACAAGCATGCTTTCATTTGTAACGTCGTAGTAAAAGACTGAAGGGGAACAATGCTACAAGAGTAAAAGACGGCCACCCACCCAATTTTTTTTCTCTTGACTGTGGACAAAATCTCATCTCAACACATTTGTTGAATGGCATAATTGTGTTATGCTATCAATGTGTTTGGTGTCTATTTGTCAGTGAGAAATTTGTGGATACATTTAATGATTTTAAAATTTTGGAGTAAAAAAGGCACATAAGTCCCTGGGTGGCATGTTGGAGTGTCCTAGTGTAGTTATTTTATTTTATTTTATTTTAACACTTATTGCTTTAATAATTGTTTTAATTCATGGGTGTTACTATTCAGTATTTCCATAGTTTTCATACATTTCAGACATCTTCATTATTCATTTAAACATAAATGGTTATTATATGAAATAATTCAAACTGAATTCACATTGTTGCTATTATGACATATTCCTTTAAAATAAAGACAGTTAAATATGCATTCATATGCCTACATAAGTCATAAAATAAAGTAAAGTTATTAAGCTACACGTAAGTGATATCAAAGGTCACTTACACATTCTTTTTAATTTTACATGTGCTATGACAATTAGAATTAGCAAATGTTTCCCCCAATAACACGTTGGGTAATGTATCATCATCCTGTGCAAGCTAAACTAAAATAAGTTACAATAACAAAGTAACACAGACCATTGGATAGAATCCTATCATTCAGTGCTCTAGCAAGTGATCATGTAGCCTAGCACTGATTCTTGAGCCATTGGACAAAACATGTGCAGCAATTGTAACTGCTATTAGGTTTAAAAATGAAAATATTTTCAATTGTAAATGTTATGAGGGATTAATAATAGAATGTATTTAACACAATTATTGCCTTCAGTTTAATTGTATCATTATATCAAATCTATGACACTTATTATTCTCGCTACATCAGAAAAAGTGTGTCCACAGTGAAGGGTTTAGTCGTGAATAAGCAATAAAATAGATAAAAATGTTGTTTGTTGATTTTAATGGTGAAAAGGAGCTTGTTTTATCAAAAGTAGGGCTGTCAAATGATTAATCATGATTAATCGCATCCAAAATAAAAGTTTATGTTTACATGCTATGTGTGTGTTTATGTGTGTATATTTATTATGTACATATAACATGTATATATTTAAAAACAAATTTATATGTATACAGGTCCTTCTCAAAAAATTAGCATATTGTGATAAAGTTCATTATTTTCTGTAATGTACTGATAAACATTAGACTTTCATATATTTTAGATTCATTACACACAACTCGAAGTAGTTCAAGCCCTTTATTGTTTTAATATTGATGATTTTGGCATACAGCTCATGAAAACCCAAAATTCCTATCTCAAAAAATTAGCATATCATGAAAAGGTTCTCTAAACAAGCTATTAACCTAATCATCTGAATCAACTAATTAACTCTAAACACCTGCAAAAGATTCCTGAGGCTTTTAAAAACTCCCAGCCTGGTTCATTGCTCAAAACCGCAATCATGGGTAAGACTGCCGACCTGACTGCTGTCCAGAAGGCCATCATTGACACCCTCAAGCAAGAGGTCTGTGGGAAGGAAAAAGTGTGGCAGAAAACGCTGCACAACGAGAAGAGGTGACTGGACCCTGAGGAAGATTGTGGAGAAGGACCGATTCCAGACCTTGGGGGACCTGCGGAAGCAGTGGACTGAGTCTGGAGTAGAAACATCCAGAGCCACCGTGTACAGGCGTGTGCAGGAAATGGGCTACAGGTGCCGCATTCCCCAGGTCAAGCCACTTTTGAACCAGAAACAGCGGCAGAAGCGCCTGACCTGGGCTACAGAGAAGCAGCACTGGACTGTTGCTCAGTGGTTCCAAAGTACTTTTTTCGGATGAAAGCAAATTTTGCATGTCATTCGGAAATCAAGGTGCCAGAGTCTGGAGGAAGACTGGGGAGAGGGAAATGCCAAAATGCCTGAAGTCCAGTGTCAAGTACCCACAGTCAGTGATGGTCTGGGGTGCCATGTCAGCTGCTGGTGTTGGTCCACTGTGTTTTATCAAGGGCAGGGTCAATGCAGCTAGCTATCAGAAGATTTTGGAGCACTTCATGCTTCCATCTGCTGAAAAGCTTTATGGAGATGAAGATTTCATTTTTCAGCACGACCTGGCACCTGCTCACAGTGCCAAAGCCACTGGTAAATGGTTTACTGACCATGGTATTACTGTGCTCAATTGGCCTGCCAACTCTCCTGACCTGAACCCCATAGAGAATCTGTGGGATATTGTGAAGAGAAAGTTGAGAGACGCAAGACCCAACACTCTGGATGAGCTTAAGGCCGCTATCGAAGCATCCTGGGCCTCCATAACACCTCAGCAGTGCCACAGGCTGATTGCCTCCATGCCACGCCGCATTGAAGCAGTCATTTCTGCAAAAGGATTCCCGACCAAGTATTGAGTGCATAACTGAACATAATTATTTGAAGGTTGACTTTTTTTGTATTAAAAACACTTTTCTTTTATTGGTCGGATGAAATATGCTAATTTTTTGAGATAGGAATTTTGGGTTTTCATGAGCTGTATGCCAAAATCATCAATATTAAAACAATAAAAGGCTTGAACTACTTCGAGTTGTGTGTAATGAATCTAAAATATATGAAAGTCTAATGTTTATCAGTACATTACAGAAAATAATGAACTTTATCACAATATGCTAATTTTTTGAGAAGGACCTGTATATATTTACACCTGTATACAATTTAGATTATAAATAATATAAATATTTTATATATAAATCTAAAATATGTTTCCTTAATATATACATGCATGTGTGTGTATTTATATATACATAATAAATATACACAGTACACAAACATATAGTATGTAAACAAAAACTTTTATTTTGGATGCGATTAATCACGATTAATCGTTTGAAAGCACTAATCAAAAGCAATACTTTTTGTCAACACTGTCAGACATTCATTAAAATGTTAAATAAATGTATTTTTAAAAAATCAGGGTATATCAGAATCTAATGGACCCCCTTGCTACATTCCACCTCTGCAGAGCACATCAATGTCAGACAGGCTCTGGTACGTTTTATAGTTTTAGAATATTTTAAATCCAAATGTTAATATTTCCTGTGTCACAACCATGTTATGTCAGAAAATTATTTTAAATGTTTAGAACTTTTTATTCTCTATAAAGCAGGTTCTATTAGCATCTAGCATCAACAGAGAAAACAAAATGGCTACTGCATTAACCATTTGTTTTGTGAAAGAAATGCCAAATTTGTCAGCACTGCCAGATGTCACCACCATAAGATTTTCTGTGTGATGGTGGTGATGGGCCAATGACAAATGAGTTGATATTCAACATGAAGTCTTCATATTTTTGTGGTTTTCAAGTCAGTTGTAATTACATTAAATATAACATAGTGTATTTAATAATTAAAATGACTACAAATGTAAGTTTTTGTCATCACCGTCAGATGTGTCAACTCTGTCAGGTCTATGTCATCTCCAACAGATGAATATTTTGATAATATTTGATTATGATATTTGATATTTGTTGAGGAATTGTTGGCCACATTTGAAAATGTAATCTGCTAACATAAGTGTCAGGGAGGAGTCATAGGCGGGTGGATCCAAGTGCAAAACTTTATTAAACAAACTCACGGTCGACAGGCGTGGTCAAAACAGCAGACGGGTACAACACAGGTAATCCAGTAGAGCAAACGATAGTCCAGGCAGATAGTCGGGGCGGGCAGCGATAAATGGGATAGTCCAGAAACGAGCAAGGGTCAAAAAGGCGGGCGGAGAACAATCACAGGAGCCAGGGAACAAGGGGGGTCGACACGGGAAAAAACAAACACGGAAAACGCTCAGAAATGACAGTTACTGTACAAGACTTCGCCAAGAAATGGTGAATGAACCGGGCTATTTATGCATTGAAAAGCAAGATGGCCGACAGGGGTGAGAGGTGAAAGGTGACAGGAAGTTTACGAGAAAGGGGTTATGGGAAATGAAGTGAGCTAATGGTCCAAAAGTACATGTGAAGGCTCCCTCTAGGGGAGAGTAGAGGGAGCCACAACGGTAGAGATCGTGACAGAGCCCCCCCCTTAGAAGCAGCTTCCAGACGCTGAAACAGTCCAAAGACACCAAAAGGGCGGGGGGGTAGGGCGGGAAGCATAGGGGAGGACCAGGACCATGTGGGCTGATAGAGTCAGGAGGGGCAAAGAGTCCAGAAGGAGCCCAAGCAGCAGCAGAGCAACAGAGCTGACCTAGATGCTCAGGAGACCCCCAGGACGGGGCAGACATTCTCCAGGGCGAAGCAGACGAATCAGACACCTTCCAAGGCAGAGCAGACGAGTTAGGCGCTCTCCAGAGCGGAGCAGACGAGTCAGAAGCCCTCCAGGGTGGATCAGGCGGAGCAGGCGCCCTCCAGGGCGGATCAGGCGGAGCAGGCGCCCTCCAGGGTGGATCAGGCGAGTCAGACGCCCACCAGGGCGGATCGGGCAGGACTACAACCCTCCAGGGCGGCACAGAAGCCCCCCAGGGCGGAGCAGACAAGACAGGAACCCTCCAGGGCGGAACAGGATTCCCCGAGGGTGGAGCAGACAGGACAGGAGCCCTCCAGGGTGGAACGGGATCCCCCCAGGGTGGAGCAGACGGATCTGTAACGTAGAGCATAGACAGACACACACACAGACAGAGAGAATCAGACGCCCTCCCGGGCGGATCAGGCGAATCGGACGCCCTCCAGGGCGGATCGGGCGAATCGGACGCCCTCCAGGGCGGATCAAACAGGACATGAGCCCTCCAGGGCAGAACGGAATCCCCCCAGAGCGGAGCAGACAGGACAGGAGCCCTCCAGGGCAGAGCGGGAACTCCCCAGGGCGGATCAGACAGGTCTGTAATTTGGAGAACAGACAGACAGACAGACACAGAGAGAGAAAGCTCGGAGCCCAAGCTCCTGGCCAGGTTCGGCTGGATACCCAGCGTATAGGGGGCCTCAGCGGCTGAATTGGGACTAGGCAAGAGCTCAGAGTGGTGTGGGTTGCTGGGCGCTACCACCGTGCAGGGAGCAGGTGCGACCTCCCCCTCGGCTTGAGGATCCGTGGCCTCGGCCACCTCCTCGGGGGAGGCCACCCTCAGAGGTTCTGCGGGGTGAGCCGCCACCTCTGAGGACTCGGTGGTGGTATACGCGGCCCAGACAACCCAAAGAGCAGTTCTCAGGAGGAGCACGGCCTCAGTGAAGGCCAGCACCGGAGTGGTGCCAATGATGGGGCTTGGTACTGGAACAGTAGCTGTGACATGACTGGCCGCTGGTGCTGTCGCTGTGGCTTGGCTTGGTGTGTGTGCAGCTGTGTTGAGACAGGGTTCTGAAGCAGCAGCGACGAGGCTTGACGCTGGAGGAGTGGCAGTGACGAGGCTTGACTCTGGAGGCGGAGCAGCTGCGACAACATGACTTGGCTTAGAGAAAGGAGCAGCTGCGACGACGGTGCTTGACTCTGAAGGCAGAGCAGCTGCTACGGGGCTTGACTCTGAAGGCGGAGCAGCTGCGACAACATGACTTGGCTCAGAGGGAGGAGCAGCTGCGGCGACAACATGACTTGGCTCAGAGGAAGGAGCAGCTGCGGCGAAGACGCTTGACTCAGGAGGCGGAGCAGATGCGATGACGCTTGACTCAGGAAGCGGAGCAGATGCGACGACACTTGACTCAGGAAGCGGAGCAGATGCAACAACACTTGACTCAGGAAGCGGAGCAGATGCGACGACGCTTGTCTCAGGAGGCGGAGCAGCTGCAAAGACGCTTGACTCAGGAGGCGGAGCAGATGCAAAGACGCTTGACTCAGGAGGCGGAGCAGATGCAAAGACGCGTGACTCAGGAGGCGGAGCAGATGCAAAGACGCTTGAATCAGGAGGCGGAGCAGATGCAAAGACGCTTGGCGCTGGAGGCGGAGCAGCTGCAAAGACGCTTGGCGCTGGAGGCGGAGCAGCTGCGGAGGGGCTTGACTCTGGAGGCGGAGCAGCTGCGAAGACAGGGCTTGACTGTGGAGACTGAGCTGCTGCGAAGACAGGGCTTGACTGTGGAGGTGGAGCAGCTGTGAGGACAATTGACTGTGGAGGCAGAACAGCTGCAAAGACGTCAGCAGTGACATCACTTGACTCTGAAGGGACAGTTGCTACATCACTAGGCTCTGGAGAAGTGACTGCGACGACTTGGCCTGACTGTGGAGGAACAGCGGTAACTTGGCTTGGCTTTGAGGGAACTGCTGTGACTTTACTTGGCTCTGGAGGCACAGCAGTGACTTGACTTGGCGCTGGGGCAGTATCATTCACCTTGAGAGCAGCTGCGACGAGACTTGACTCAGAGTGAGGAGCAGCTGTGACGACGGTGCTTGACACGGGATGCGGGACAGCTGCGGCTTGCAGCTTGCGGAGTGAAGCGAGGATGTCTTCCAGCCGGCCGAGTGTCGCTGTGATATGAGAGACTTGACTTGACTGCGGAGAGAGGGCTGTGACTGGACTTGAATCTGAATAGGCAGTTGAGGATAGACTTGACTCTTGACTTGGCTTTGGTACGAAGGCTGTAACTTGACTTGAAACAAAAGCTGCCACTGGACTTGACACTGGAACAACGGCTGGGCTTGACACTTGACTTGGCTTTGGAACGATAACTGGGACTGGACTAGACACTGGAGTGGCGGCCATGACAGGTGCTGACTCAGGAAGGACGGCCATCTTGACTTGTGAAGACTCTGGTGTGGCGGCCATCTTGACGTGCTTGGGAGACTGGGCAGAGTGGAAAATAGTGAGCGTTGACTTAACTGATATAATTGGGAAATCTTCCAGACAGGATATGAGTCTATTATCGCTTGTTAGGTTGAGGAAGTGTGCTGGGAGGTCCGCCATCTTGTGATCGCAACATGCCGCGGCCGCCATTTTGTGAACGCGCGCCGGCGCGGCCGCCATTTTGACATCGCGATTCGGCGCGGCCGCCATTACTGTGGGTTCGCGGTTCTCCCCCGCGAAATCTTCTGAGTCGAGTAAGTCCCCATACTGTAATGCATAATCCAAATTTGTGAAACAGGAGCGTGACAAGATATAATCACAATCCTCTTCACTGTGATCGCGTTTCACCTCTGTGACAGCCACGGGAACAAAAGATGAACCCCCGCACCACAATGCAAAGTCCACATAATCAGAAAAACAGGTGCGGGGGCACTCAAATCGCAGCCTTGATTTGAGAGGCTCATCAAGAGCCAAACGGAAAATGTCCATAAAATAATTTTCATCATAGAAAGACTGTTGATTCATGAGGTGACGAAATGTATCCACAAAATCCACTAAGGGCATACCATGCTGTTTGAGTTGAAGTAGTTGATCAAATGGATCCATGGTTGAGCGGAGGGGAGGAATAAAGCTGCTGGATCCGGGGGTGGCGAAGTCTTCTGTCAGGGAGGAGTCATAGGCGGGTGGATCCAAGTGCAAAACTTTATTAAACAAACTCATGGTCGACAGGCGTGGTCAAAACAGCAGACGGGTACAACACAGGTAATCCAGTAGAGCAAACGATAGTCCAGGCAGATAGTCGGGGCGGGCAGCGATAAATGTGATAGTCCAGAAACGAGCAAGGGTCAAAAAGGCGGGCGGAGAACAATCACAGGAGCCAGGGAACAAGGGGGGTCGACACGGGAAAAAACAAACACGGAAAACGCTCAGAAATGACAGTTACTGTACAAGACTTCGCCAAGAAATGGTGAATGAACCGGGCTATTTATGCATTGAAAAGCAAGATGGCCGACAGGGGTGAGAGGTGAAAGGTGACAGGAAGTTTACGAGAAAGGGGTTATGGGAAATGAAGTGAGCTAATGGTCCAAAAGTACATGTGAAGGCTCCCTCTAGGGGAGAGTAGAGGGAGCCACAACGGTACAGATCGTGACAATAAGAATGTGTTTTGTAATGTTAAAAACACATTGATTGCAAAATAAGTGATGGCAAGGTAAAATCACATTTTAATTAAAAAAAAAAAAGGAGAAAAGTTGATCGAGTGTTGGGCTAGTTACTCAAAGAATGTAATATATTACTCATTACTAGTTACTCCTTTCAAAAGTAATATTGTTACTTTACTTATTACTTTCTGGCAACAGTAATTCGTTACACTACTAGTTACATAACTTTTTCTTCATGCCCCACAGAAATTGCAACTGTGTATCTCCCACATAAAATTCTAGAATGTTACTAACAACATATTTCTGCCTCATCATTTGACCAAAAAACACATTGGATCGCAGTCAGAAGCTATTACAAACACTCAATAGTGATTGATAGTGACATTCAAGTAGAATTATGCAAATTATAAAATATTTAATATGCAAATTGGGTTACACTTTACTTGAAGGGATGTACATAATACTGACATGACACATGTCATGAATATGAAGGAGGTTTTATGCATTATGTGCCATGTCATGATTATGAAGGTGTCATGTCAGTCTTATGCACACCCCTTCAAGTAAAGTGTTACCGCAAACTGCACTATGTATTTTAACAAATCACATAAGTTTGTAAGAAACTCTTTAATTTTCCAAAAAGATTTTTAATTATACTAATATAATGCACCACATGCTGATCAGATGGATGTGGGATGTAATGCCAGAGTAAAGTAAAGCCACAATTTCAGATCATCTTTTTTCCTATATTGACAAAATCAATATAATGCAATATTTCTATCTGCTGAATGTAAGTTTTTCCATATTCCAAGCTTGCCTGCTGCACTGGGGACATCAAATTTATGAGAGTTGTGATAATTCAGAAAATAAATCTAGGAATTATTTGATTGTTGGATTTTAAATCAGCCGGGTTGAGGCATCAAGAGTAACTAACTAAGCTGTTTTATGGATGGTAACTCTAATATTATTACTGAAATCTTATAAGTAATTAGTTACACTACTAGTTACTGCAAAAATTAATATTATTACAGTAACTAAATTAATCAGTTACTGCTCAAAACTGGTCGGTTTAATCAAAGCATAGCTTAGTATATGTAAGATACAAACATGTAATTTGTCTGAACAAGGTTTTATTATTATTATTTTTAAATATTTCGCCATGTTTTGCCCTACTTCTCAAGAATCAGTGCTAGCTTAGTTTGGAATTCATTTTGGTTAAAACTGATTTAACTATTCTCACTGACATAAAAGAACAGTAAATCTTAATCAATACTCACAACAACTAAACGACTATATATGCTTAAACTACTTGCTGCAGTCTTGGTGTCTTTAAAGTCGAGTTTTTATAGTGTTTTAATAGCTCATATAGTGTACAGCAATGCGGGGGAAACATTGTCTGGGAAGCAGGCCGGTGAATATTGGGCAGAATAAATGAAGCAACCCTGGAATTCCCCGTCCTTGTACAGCACCGTTCAGATGTAATAGATTGTGCAGCTAAACAAACATTTAAGGAAAAAAAGTTGAAGATAAAAAAAAAAAGTAACCAATGTATGTAAATTCAACCTAAATATATTTTATTATGAATGATGTTACTCAAAGCAGGCGTCCCATCTTGGACTGAGTAATGACTAAACAATAAAATACTATTGAAATGGCAGTGTAATCATTTCATTTCTAAATTTAGTTCAGTTATGTGGTCGTGAGTGAGTCATCATTATTAGCAACAGCATCGCTTCTCTATCTTACAAAAAAATGCATATTCTGAAAAATAATGTTTTCTTTTTTTCCTGGGTAGGCTAACGTTAACCAAAACGCCACCAACTGAATCTGTTTAAATTGCTTAAATGTGTATAGTATACTAGAATTACGATTGTTGACACCGACAGAGAAAACACGTTCTTGCGATTGATATTTTAACATCTTTAATAGCAGTTTTTAAACACTAACAGACTCTCTCCTTACTGCCTTGTTATGGCTCCGTCTTCCTGGATCAGCTGTTTGAGTGCGCATGCGCAGTACACTACTGCAGCACGGTTTGCCATGACGTTCATAACAGAGGCAAGTCCGAACAAATATCTCCCTACGTGTAATAATTTTAAGACAGAGCACCTTTATATTTAACGCATCGACACAGCTCAGAGGATCACTTTTCGTCTGGCGACAGAGAAAATTAAAATGTAATGCTACTGATTATTTTCGCAGTAGCCTATCATTCGTATTGCTTTTACCTGTCAAAGCGAAATTCTTCAGTGGGCTGATGAGGAAGATGATGCATGCCGAGGATGAACTGACCAAAGCAGCCGCCACTGGAAACACTTACCATGTTCAGTTTTTACTATCTAACGGAGCGAACGTCAACGGTGTTAACACATTTGGAAGAACGCCTATACAGGTAGGTCTTTAAACACGTCTTAAGAATAATAAACAAGTAAAACATGCATACATAAGACGGACTGCAAATGTACAATATTAAATATTATTATATAATATTATTTTATATTATATAACTTTAGGAATTATTTTTTTACACTCGGTTTAATATAGGATTTCATTTTTATTTGTTTATATTTTGTATTTAGCTGAATTTAATATTTACGTTCTCCTACGAGCAGACTAACATTTTCGGCATATTTAGATTATAATGCAATTCTAATAATTTTTAGTATGTCGTTGAAAAATCTGTTTTAATATTATTAATTCCCACAGTGAATTAGAACAGGACTAATATTTCAATAATGTATCCTTTCAGCATATAGCTAATGTATTTATCCTAGCTTTTTTAGAGGTTTTTTAAACTGCAACATTTTTAAAAACAAAAAACAAACAAACAAAAACAAACAAACAAACAAAAAAAAACACTAGTAGCCTAAATGGTGACACATTTAACTTAGGGAAAAAAATATGAAATCGTTGCTGTTTCATATGTATTAAATGTAATATATATAATTGCGGTGTTTTAGCAAATGGACATATTCTTACTCACAAAGACAAAATTAAATCATATGCTTCACAATAAGAAATTAACCCCATCCTGTTATTGGTAGCTACTTTAAAATTAGGCTCTATGTGAGTTTCATAGACCTTGGAGCGTTTCAACGTAGCATTTGAGTAGTTTTTAAATCCAGCCTATTAGCTTCAGATGATTGCTAAACTGTGTACATTAATGTCAAAAGAGTTGTGTTAGTACCAGGCTGTAAATGTATTGTAAGAGGAATGTTTAAGAATGGAAAAAAAATATATATAGTTTCTGTACAAGCAATAGCATTTGCATTTTAAAAAATAAAGAGGAAAAAAGTTATTACCCTACTTCAGAAATTATCCCTCATCAACATTCACCATCCTGTCTCAGTGAGGTAGGCTAACTGCAAATATTATAAGCCAGACGTAAAACTTAAACTTTTTTGTCCTGCAAATACTTTATTATTGTTATTATTATTATTATTATTATTATTATTCAGCTTTTTAACAGCTGTGAATTCAAGAGGGCGGTGGCCATGTGTAAAACTAATTTCACCTCGTAGCTCATTTTCAGTTTGTACAAATGATACAACTCATGTTGCGATAGCCTACTCCCCATTCTACACAGGATTTTAAAAAAATGGAGAGGTAAAATACAGAGCCTGGAGACGCTAATAGTTCAGCAAGCTTAAAACGAGAAGTTAACACAAACACAAAGACAGCAAAAATTCATAAAATGTAGATTAGATGAGACATACACTGTATCGGCCTAATTGGTAAAATATTTTAATCTTTTTAATTTTAACGAAATATGTTCAATAATATCACAAAGTGCACATCATGATACTCACTTAACTAAAACAATATTAAGTATGCCTAATAGCCTAATAAAAGCAAATGTTAGCTATAACATGAGTAGTTATATTATTAAATAAATTCAGTTAAACTGTCCATTATTACTGAGGCCATGTATTCCTACTGTCATAGCCTAGAATATGAACTACATTGTTCTTACCGAACGAAAAACAAATCTGTTTCTCAGTGACAATTAAAATAGAAATTGCATATAAACCTATTTATCGCATATATATATCGAAAGGATCCATTCAAAATACCAAAAAGTAGACATTATTGATAATATTTTTCTGAGAGAGAATATGTTACACGTGTTTTTTCGCCGCAGGTGATGATGATGGGTAACACACCTTTGGCTCACCTGCTGCTGGAATATGGAGCAGATCCTAATGTGTCCGATCCCGGCACAGGAAGCACTCCTTTGCACGATGCTGCCAGAACCGGATTCATGGACACCGTGCAGCTTTTAATCCGTTTTAACGCAGATGCCAATGCAACAGATTACAGCAATTTGCGACCTGTGGATGTGGCACGGCAGAATGGCCATGTGGACGTGGTTGAATTTCTCAGTCGTATTTAAACGCTAAAGTTTTTTTTTTCCTTCAAATAGGCTACGTTTTTATTACACAATATGACAGGTTTATAGGCTATATTTTAAAAAGTATGGGAATTAGCACTTTGTTCATGCACTTCCATTGTTTAGATTTGTAATAAGAATTTACAATAGACTATTGTTTGTGGATTTTTATGCAGTTTGGAGTATTAAACATTTTAAGTAAGCCTACTTTACTTTTAATTCCTGTGGGAATTAGTGGTTCACAGTTCACAGAAAGAAACTTTAAGTCTGAAGCATTAATGGTACTTTCACCCTACTAAAAGTGTCTGGACACAGCATCATGGCTAGATAAAATTCAATTATTTAACATATCCAAAATATTTGTTCTTTAGCATGGTGAATGATATGACTAAAAAGAGTCAAATCGAAGAAAGATAACGAAGTCGTCCATTTACTGGCTATGCGCTCAACGCAAAAGTAATGTTTTTTTTTTACTTCCATTTTGGTTTACATTTCTTCTTCTTCTTCTAATTTTTTTTTGGTGAATAATACATTTTCGTTAATTTAATGATGTTTTATGATCAATAAAGGCAACTCTCTATAGGCTGTGCCACCACGAAAACTTGTTTTTTTCTTTGTAACGCATAGGCTAAATTTGGTTCTTTCGAGCCTCGCAACGCCAGCGGCGAGTTCGAAATAATATTGATATTGTGCGGAAAACAAAGTTTGTTTTTATGTTAATATTAATTTTAATTGCAGGCCTTATTGAATACACAGTTTTACCTCCTGGCTGTTGTTAATAGCCTAACCCGTGAAACCTTTGAAAAAATAGCCTACGAAAGAAACAAACAAACAAAAATCTATTTATTTAAAACTTGTTTTTGCATAGAGTTAGTTTATTTTTAACTAAATGCAAAAGACAAATGTTTGGTTATTTGTAGAGAACCAATTACTTGAGGGTTTCTCTCTAAAGAAATTGCTATGTATTAGCAACGAGACTGCTACGTATTAATCCGAATACAACGAGAGGACAGTAAGGTTAGTAACATGCAGCTAATCTAGTCTCATGAAAGGAACAGAAAATAATTTAAATTAGAAGTTAGACGTCCTCCATTTTGCAAGCAGAAATATTTTAAAAGAAACATGATGCACGGACGTCTGTTAAGATAGCTCGAGGCAAAAAATACTGAACAGAAAAAAAGAGCATTTCTTTGTCCTGACAAGCAACCAAAGTTTACCGATTTTTGTAACAAATATGCATTTGTTCTTCACGAAACTCTGTAAAAGCAAAAGTGCTGCTGACTCAAAATGGAGGAGGGATTTCAGCAATACACTGAAATGCGGCACAAATGAATAACATCTCACACACTTTCCATAGGGAAAAACTGAGTATATTTATTTGTGGTAATGAGAGACATATTTAGTTTTATATCCAACCAAAATACTTATATACACTTGTATTTCGATTTATATCCAAGGTACTTTATGGTGTAACAACACTACTGCTACTATTAAAAGGCACTGAAAAACAGTGATAATCAGTAGATCCTGTCCTCTGGAAATGCTTCCATGCATATTTCTAATTACATTTTTAAACAAACACTATTTTGAAGAGAAAAATCAGCCATATCAGGGTGGATGACGAAAAGCCCCTTCTTTTTTATTTAGGTTAATAGCAGTAAGAACGTCGACACACTTGTTTACAGATACATGACTGCAGTTGTGAACACCACATCTTGATGGCCGGATACTTTAATGTTTGGGCAACATTACTGACGACTGTGACATCATCTGAACAACAACAGAAAAAGAAACAAATATCATATGCCATGTCAACTCAGTATAGATGCCATATTTAGAAAAATACATAAATAAATAAATGCATATAATTATAGAAATCAGTCATTTCACTTTAAACTCACTTTTAGTGCATTTATTGTGTTCTCCCAGTCCATCTGACAGATCTGTGGAATTGCTGTGAGCAGGATGCTGCTAGCTTTATTTGCGTTCTCTTTCATGGTTTTCAGAACATTGTCCACACACACCTAGAATAAAAAAAAAAAAAGTCATTTATTAATATTAGAAAAATAAAAATAATGGCACAAAAGCATATACCAGCAAACAAGAGCTCCTAAACTATTAATATATAACTGGGCAGTAATGATCACATCTTAAAATGAAACTTTACCTATACAAACAACATTCTCAAAACAGATATTAGACTGTTATATCGCTCTAAATTTCACATTTTCCTGCAGCCACTCAGATAACAGATAAGGTTGCAGTGAGTCATGAATAACCTGTCACAAGTTAAAACTCAAACTGGAAGACATTTTATGCTCAAGCAACAGATGGACTATTGTCTGTAATTAATGCCAGACTTTGTCAGCCATTTAGCTATCTACAGTTACATTGTCCTCTGTAGAATCTGAATGAACAATGTCAGGATCTACAGTTAACCTACTGAGTTAAGACAGCAACAAGACAAATCTGTGTGATCAAGAAAGCAAACTGAACGACAGACTATTTTTTTTATCACCTATGTTTTCCTTTAGAGGAACTGACTAATTGGTTGGCAGCAAAATATGTGTGATTGTCTGTGCATGAGTCAGAGAGAGAATGAGAATACAGGACAGGGACGGAAGGATGTGGTGAATTGGGGAGTGAAAACTAGAGGTCAGCAGCAGGAACTCAGAAGGAGGACTCTGATCTGCGAGGGGAAGTAAACGTTCCAGCAAACTACCAGCCCAACCGGTCGTCCGGCTATCGGAAACAATAATCTGCAGAGAGTTTATTGACTTTAAAAACAATATCCTTTTAAAATTCTTCTTAAATAAGAAGATATAAACAACTTTGAACACATTTGCCCTTTATGATGTTGTTTCTCTGAAATGGAAATCATCATCGTTTCACTGTCAAAACACACACGGTCTAGTTAGAATGAAAATGAATAAATGATAAAAAGACACTTTTCTAATTACAAAGGGCTTTTATGTGGCATGTGACAAAGATGTAACACAGAGACAAATTCTTCCATGTTATGGCACTCTATTCAAGCAGCAATGCTGGAAAAAAAGTAACAACAAAATATGTCCATACAAAATTTTTTGAAGTGAGTGTTTGCCACAAACATAAGGAACAATAAAATAGCTGGGTTTATATGGGCCCAAGGTTGTATTTATTTATTCATTCTGCTGGCAAAATTAGTATACCTGTGTACACTTGTGACCAGTGTTGGGGAAAGTTACTTTTAAAAGTAATGCATTACAACATTGCGTTACTCCCTAAAAAAAATAAATAATTATTTTAGCTTTTAATGGAAAGTAATGCGTTACATTACTTTTGTGTTACTTTTTAAATCTGGGCAGGGCTTGCTTGTTTGTTTTCCCTGCTGAAAAAAACAGCTAAAACCAGCCTAGTCTGGTTGGCTGGTTTTAGTTGGTCAGCAGGGTTTAATATAAAAAGTTAGATTTTTAGCAACTGTAAAAGCCCTTTCACAACAAAAAGTGAAATGAACAAACCTAAGCCTGAAGAAAAAGTAAACAGACACCTGTACAGTAGAACTGTAGGAAAAGGAAGTTCAACACTTCAGCAATGAGAACATACAGTAAGTTAAAATGGGGTTAAATACAAAAGGAAACAAAAAGTAACTCAGATATTTTCTTATAATTGAAAAAGTAATGCGTTACTTGACTAGTTACTTGAAAAAAGTAATATTATTACGTAACTGGCGTTACTTTTAATGCGTTACCCCCAACACTGCTTGTGACTCAAACCACATTCATCAGTGCAGAGAAGCAGAACAACAGTACAGCGAAAACAGTGGTATTTCGCAAGATGCATACAGTATTACTTTTTTTTTAACTGCTAGGGCCAAGTTTCTTAGAGTAGCTTTTAAAAATATCTCAGTATAGTTATTAATCAGGCCATTAAATTGTATAGTTGTGTTTTAAATAATAAAAATAAATCAATTAGTGTAAATGTGGAAAGAATATATATTTTTAATATTATAGAGTTTAGTATTTGACACAAATTACTGTTAATTTTTTCTCTTTTTTTGAGACTTTCCTAAAATACACAATAAAAAAAATCCTAAAATTTTCCATTGACAAAATTATCATCATGATTCCAAGATAAAAATATTCCAAGAAAAAAAATATTCATGCATGGTCTCCGTGGGCTTGGTTAACATTTGACCTGGGAATGCACTTGAAATCTCTGTACTGTTCCAGCCTGCAATCCTTGTGATTCTGTGTATTTTGGTAAATTTTCAGTTTCATGCTGAAAACAAAATGGACTACAGTTGAAATGCTGTCCCTTCACTTAGCTCTGATTGAGGAAATCTTTGGCTTGTTTCCCCCGCACACATTTATGAGTCTGTCTCCTGCACAGACATTTTTTTGGCCTGTGTGGGAGTAACATCAGAAGTGTGCAGCTGAAAAACTACTGGCGTGAACTCAACTGACTTAAGACAGACACACACACACACACACACACACATAAAGAAAAAAACAATGTAAGTCTAATGTTTACTTTTTTAGAGGGGTGCTTTAAGACTTACTTTGATATATAGCTAATTATAAATACTATAACCACATAACTACTATAACTATAACCCAAACCTTTACATAAAACATTTGTAAAAAATTAACAAAGGAAAAAAATAAATAAATAAACTTTTTTTTTTATACTAGGGTTGGACAAAATTATTGTAGAGGTTTATATCATTTGTGTACACTATGTGAAAAAACAACAACAAAAAAACATTGTGATTATATTCTATATTCTATTGTCTATTTTCTATAGGTTGTATATCAGTGTAGTTGTATTCAACAGTGTTTAGTACAAGTCATGGGTGAAATGGGTAACTTGTCAGACTGCCAAAAAGTAAAAATCATGAAAGTCTATTCAGCAGGAGCATCTGTAACCTTAAGAGCTTGATTGTTTGGCGTTTTAAGATCAATGTTTTTTTGTTACTACATGATAAGAACTCATCAACAAATGGTGGTAAAACACCTTCATAAAGAAATATTCCCTATTTTCTAGATAATTTTGTCCAACGCCTAATATATATATATATTAGATAGATAGATAGATAGATAGATAGATAGATATAGATGTTTTTTCCCCCACTTCTGCCAAAACAAAATAGTCCATAAAATATGGATAAGTAGGTACACACACGGTGTACAAACACACACACAGAGAATCTGCTCACCGCCTCTTCATGCTCTTTCCAGCAGTCATAATCAGTTGCCATTGCAATACTAGCATAACACAGACCAGCCTCCTTGGCAAGAACCACCTCCGGTACTGTGGTCATGTTGATGACATCAGCCCCCCATTGTCTGAACATGAGGCTCTCTGCCCGAGAGGAGAAACGAGGACCCTCAATGGTCACCATTGTCCCTCTGGTGTGACACTTCACACCGAGTCCTTGGGCAACCTCCACAAGCACCTACAAGAGAAGGTAAGAAAGGAATGAGAATAAGAATGAGAATTTGGTAAGATGAACAATAAGACAGACAGAGAGCGAGAGACAGACAGAGAGCTGGAAAATGTCACTGACCTCTCTAGTCTTGCTGCAGAAAGGTTCAGCCATAGGGATGTGGCACACACCTGGGGGGCTGGTGGACTGTCCGTCATAGAATGTCTGGACACGTTTTGTTGTCCTTGAACATTTTGACGTATAAATTAAGATGAAAATGAAATATGAATATGGAAATTATCCAAACTGACAAGGTGTGTTGTGAGGAACAATAAAGCCAGTTGCACACGAGATGAGCAATTATACAACACTGGATACATCACTCTGTACTCACATCCTCAAGTTCAAGTTTGTTCTAACCATCATACAGGCAAATGTTCACATCAACAATGAACAAGGTGTCATCAATGAGTCTTTATGAGTTTGATATATGAAAAAAAATAAATAAATAAAACAGTCCAACACCACCAAAGGCAAAATTTTGATATGGCGGCATATCTTGTGTGGTGGAAGAAATATGTATGTACACGTGTGAAAACAATGAATTGAATTTTATGCCAGTGTCATTCGACAGACATATCTGGTGTGCGACCTTCTTAAGAATTTGTACTGCTTATTTTCTCTTAAAGGTTTTGTGATAGATATATATATATATATATATATATAAAAACAGCAAAGCAGCAGTTCGGTCAACCTTTTATATTGTTTTACTCCACATGGCTCAATAAATCTATAAATATTCTAAAGACATAGGTACACGTTTTTTGGCCAAATTGCTTAAAATCAAATAAAAAGTAAGATAATTGTCTTCCCTGAACATTAATGTTGATTATTACTATTTGGAAAACAAAAACAAGCAAAAAAGCAAACAGAAAGATCTAAAATCTAACATTTCTGGTTTATTTAGATTTTTTATATAATGTCTGGATGCATTGTTGTGTTTGTTATGGCTCACGCATGCACTATAATCAAGGAGTGAACAAAATAAATTAAGGAACTCCTTTGATGCTCGCTGATAGTAAAACAAAGATTTGGGAGGGGCATTCCTATGTTCTCAGGGTTTTGTGTTCAAAAGGATTCACATCGTTCCAAACCCGTAAAACCTTTGTTCATCTTTGGAACACAAATTAAGATAGTTTTGATGAATTCCAAGAGCTTTCTGACCCCACATAGACAGCAACGTAACTACCATGTTCAAGGCTCAGAAATGTAGTAAAGTCATCGTTAAAATAGTCAATGTGACATCAGTGATTCAACCGTAACTTTACAAAGCTATGAGAATACTTTTTGTGCTTAAAGAAAACAAAAATAACAACTACTCAACAATTCTTCTCCTGCAAATTACATCTTCCGCCATTATCAAGAGTACCTCTGCACGTAAACAATGTACGTGCATCTACTGCGTCTTGTTTACATGCAATAGAGTGTATGTGTCATGGTACTCTTGATAATGGCGGTGTAATTTGGAGGAGAAGAACTGCTGATTAAAGCGGTTGAACCATGGATGTCATATGGACTGTTTTACCAATATCCTTACTATGTTTCTGGGTCTGGGAACATTTCAGTTGCATTCTATCTATGCAGGGTCAGAGAGCTCTCGAATTTCTTACAAAATATATTAATTTGTGTTTTAAAGATGAACTAAAGTCTTATGGGTTTGGAATGACATTAAGGTGTAATTAATGACAAAATTTTCATTTTTGGGTGAACTATCCATTTAAGTTTCCAGGTCCCTTTACAGGGTTGTTTGTTTCCTCCAATTGTTAATGGTCCATCGATTTTTTTTTTTTTAAGTTTCCTTTCAAGTGAGTTTGAAATTGAAATTGTGATGACAAATGATTATAGAGAAATTACCACTAACCTATCAATAAACTGGTCAATCAAAACAATGTCCCCAGGCTGGATGTCCTCTCTGAGGGAGCCACATGCTGTGGTGACTAACAGGTGAGTGCAGCCCTCCTCCTTCAAGGCCCAAATATTGGCCTGGTAATTGACATTGGTGGGCATTATGGTGTGTTGTCTCCCATGCCTTGTAGAACGGTAAAAGTTCTAGATTAGATTATTGTTCTTGATAAACATAAAAGCAGCAGGTATTGTAAATAGAAGTCAAAGCATTGTATACTGTAATGTATATACCCCCCAGTAATTACCTTGCAAGAAGCACACATTCAACATTCTTTATTTTGCCCAGAATTAGAGCATCAGAAGGCTGTCAATAGAGAGGAAGAATAAAAGGAAGAATCAGTATAAATAAACACTACTCAGTACAACTGTTACATATTATCATGATAACATGATTTAAAAGCAAACCATAATTAGAAATTTCAGTTTCTGAGCTTAAGTAGCTTAATTAGTCATGCATGCTAGAAAGACACAATGCAGAGACTCACCTTGCCAAATGGTGTGACTACATACCGTTCTGTCCTTCCTTCCAAGATATCTGGATCATCAAGACCAGATCCACCAATTATTCCTATCTATGAGAACATCATATTTTTTAGACATATTTGAATGTGGGATGGGTGTCTGCAGGTGGTTGATTTAATTAAAACATTTCAAACACTTATTTAAACAAATATTTAAACAAACAGGATGTTCATTTGTATGCAATGAGAGAGAAAGCAAGTCTGTAATACTGTATTTACTGTACTGCAAGATACATGAGTCATGCAGTGCCAGTTTCAGATACTTAGATGAACACTCTGATTCACAGTGTCGCCACAGATGACGACGAACATTAGGAAATATCTGAGCGTTAAATGCCAGAATCAATCAATCAGAATCAAGAAGTGTAGAGCCTTAAGCACTGAGGGTGACGACAGCCAAGTCACCTAACCTTTATGATTGTCTATACAGTTTGCTAAAGACCATCAGAACAGAAGAATGCCAGAACAGAAGAGTTTATTTCGATCAGTTTTTTATTCTTTGCCTCCAAACAGAGGATAGTTGCTTTATGTATAATGCTAGTTGTAAATTCTGTTATTTAGAATTTATTCATTCAACAACTTTTTTTTTTTTTGTAACTTTTAGCATTTTTATAGCCTACCACTAGTGTGTTGCATTTACATTTACATTTACATTTAGTCATTTAGCAGACGCTTTTATCCAAAGCGACTTACAATAGAAGCAATCAGAGCAACAAGAGAGCAACAGTGTATAAGTGCTGTGGCAAATTTCAGTTAGATAAACACGATAAGTCTTGCAAGGGTTTTTTTTTTTTTTTTTTTTTTTATATATAAATATAGAAAACCGAAAAGAGTAGGAAAGAGCTAGTGTCAATTGGTCAAGTTCTGCCGAAAAAGATGGGTTTTCAGACGTTTTTTGAAGATGGCCAATGACTCAGCTGATCGAATTGAGATGGGTAGGTCATTCCACCAGCTGGGAACAGTCCACAAAAAGGTCCGTGAAAGTGATTTTGAGCCTCTTTGGGATGGCACCACAAGGCGTCATTCATTTGCAGAACGCAAGCTTCTGGAAGGGACATAAGGTTGGATTAGACAGTTTAGGTATTCTGGTGCAGTGCCAGCGGTTGTCTTGTAGGCAAGCACCAGTACCTTGAATTTGATGCGAGCAGCTACTGGCAGCCAATGCAGTCTGATGAAGAGAGGTGTGACATGGGCTTTCTTCGGCTCATTAAAGACCACTCTTGCTGCTGCATTCTGAATCATCTGCAAAGGCTTGGAAGTGCATGCAGGAAGGCCTGCCAAGAGTGTTGCAGCCTAGTGTAGCCAGGTCTTTAATGTCTAAAAATATTTGTGAATGTTGTAATTATGCTAAAAAGGTCCCAAACAATAAGAAATAGAACGTATGTAGTATAGTAGTTGTCATATATTTCGTACGTTTCATATGATTTTTTAATATTAAAATTGTTACAACCGAAACTCCTTTCCTACCAGCTACATATGAATGACGTGAACAGAGCATCCTGTATACAAAACAGTCTGCAGTCTAATGATATCCATTGCAACTAAACAACGTTACAATTGTAATTGCGTTATAATTTTTTCACGTCCTTCGAAATATTAACATAGAGCATATGTACACTCCTAAGTTTTCTGAGCCCTAGTGCGCCCCTTGAGGAAAACTCCTGTTATTACCTAGTGGCATAGGTTTCTCGACTCCCAAGAACTAGGAAGTGCTTAACGGTTAAGCATGAGGTGATACCAGATTTTAATGTTCTATAAAGTGCGAAGCGGGCTGCTGACATTGGAAGTATAAAGAAGTGCTATATGCTGCCAAATACAACACAGCGATATTCTTGTACCTTTCATCTTCATTTCAGATCCCTAATGATGCAACATTTGGTTAGTGGCATGTTGATGTGAAAACATTGCAGTGTTCCAGCTCCCGAACTGTTTTCTTTCATACATTTTCTACATGTGTGTGCACCCATATATTTCATGATTAAAATATTAAATTTACCTTTACGTGACTGTTCGATGCCATTTTCTTTCACGTGTGAAAAATACAACATCAGCTTCTTCTTCTTCTTCTTCTTCTTCTTCTGTTGATTTGTTGGCGGGTTGCAATCCAACTGAAAAGGTGCATACCGCCACTTACTGTACTGGAGTGTGAAGAAAAATGGAACTCTAAGAGGATCTTATATCCTGTTCCTAAGGCCGCTGTTATTAATGAATTTCATTATAGCTGAAATTGTTCTAGGTAATTCTTTACCCACCTTTAAAATATTACATACTGAATATTCCATGACTCCCAGATTTTGCATTTCTTTTACAAGTTCATTTCTTTCTTGATCATATTTTTTACATCTAATCAATACATGTTCAACTGTTTCAATTTCCTGACAATCATTGCATATTCCTGTGTTATGTTTACCAATAATATGAAGAGTTGCATTAAGTTTAGTGTGACCCATTCTTAATCTTGTAAATGTGACAAATTCTTGCCTATTTATAAGGTGATTAACTTTATTTTGTTTTATGTCCCGTTGTATTCTGTAGAAATGTCTTCCGTCTTTACATGAATCCCATTGTTTTTGCCACTTACTCATACAAGCTTGTTTGGCTAGTGACTTCCCTTCATCCCTACTTAGAGTTATTACTCTGTTAATATTTTCTATCTGAAGAGCTTCCTTGGCCATTTTGTCTACCCTCTCATTTCCCGGTATCCCCACATGTGCTGGTACCCATAAAAACTGTATTTCCTTCCCCAAGTGGTTAAGTCTGTGTAAAATAATCATTATTTCTGTAAGTATGTCTTTCCTACTTGATTTAAAAGTGTTTAAACTAATAAGTGATGCCATAGAATCTGAACAGATTAAAATATTTTCCTCTGAATTTGTTGTCTTCTCCTCACACCATTCTAGTGCCATCTGAATGGCGACTAATTCTGCAGTATATACTGAGGCTGCATCAGTCAATCTTACTGTATTTCCATTTCTGTGTTTTGGTACATGGAATGCTGCACCCGTTTTCATTATCTCTGGATTTTTGGATCCATCTGTATATATCTGCAAAAACCCTGAATAAGTTGTGTTCATGTATTCTAATGTTTCATACTTGATTTGCCCTACAACCTCTCCTTTCTGTGTTCTGTTATGTATTGTCAAGTCTATTCTTGGTTCTCTTAAAATCCAAGGTGGTATTGGAGATATCACTACTGTTGGAGAAAATTTTCCTGAATTTATTTTCATTTCTCTAGCCCATTCCTGCGCCTTCCATGCAAACCCTGCCCCTGGAAAAGTTGTAGTTTCCCAACTGTCTTCAATAATTTCCTGAGCCAAATGATTCTTATGTCCTTTCAGATTTATGTAATATGCCATAGATAATTTTTGACGCCGGAGGCATTTCTGCAAGCTCTACCTGCATTGCTGCTGCAGGTGTTGATTTAGCAGCTCCTAAAATGCATCTTAAAGCTCTATTCTGAATTACATCTAATTTCTTAAGCAATGACCTTGATGCAGATCCGTATACAACACATCCATAATCTAATGTAGAGCGCAATAATGCATAATAGATTTCCATCAAAGATTGCTTACTTGCTCCCCACTCTTGTCCTACTAAGCACCTCATTAAATTTAGCACTTTATTGCATTTCTTTTCTAAATATTCCAAATGTATTTTCCATGTCAGTTTACAATCCATCCATAAGCCTAAGTATTTAAATTCCTTAACTCTTTCCAGAGGCTGATTATATAAATACAACTGTATTTATATAATGTATACTTTCTTCCGAGTAAAAAATTGATAACACGATTTGCTTACCGACAGTTTAAAGCCCCATTCTAGTGACCACTTTTCAACTCTTACTGTTGCTTTTTGCATATTTTGTACTATGAACTTTATATTTCGTCCTCTTTTCCACACCACTCCATCATCTGCGTAAAGTGCTTTATTAATATCTCGATTGATTTCATTAAAAATGTCATTAATCATAATATTAAAAAAGAGTGGACTAATTGCACTTCCCTGAGGAGTACCATTTTCCACACTGACCACATTTGATAGTGTATCTCCCACTTTAACTTGTATAGTCCGATCAAACATAAAACTCAAGGCCCAGTTATACAATCTTCCCTCAATTCCAATTTTCTGTAACTTAATTAATAGCCCTTCCTTCCACATCATATCATATGCCTTTTCAATATCAAAGTATACAGCTATCAGAACTTCTTTCATTACCATTGCCTTTTTAATATCAGTTTCTAGTCTAATTAAAGCATCCATGGTCGAATGACCAGGGCGAAATCCGTGTTGATATGGAGCTATTAATTGTTTCCTCTCTAAAACATAATACAATCGATTTGCAATCATTCTTTCCATCAACTTGCATAAATTAGATGTCAGTGCAATGGGTCTATAGCTGCCTGCTGCTACTGGGTCTTTTCCAGGTTTAGCTATAGGAATTATTATAGCATGTTTCCATTCCCTTGGCAATTTACCTTCCGTCCATACCTTATTAAACAAATCCAATATTAATTTAATCACTTCTTCATCAGCATGTTTAATCATAATATAGCACACTCTATCTTTTCCTGGAGCTGTGTGTTTAACCTGATTTAATACTCTTTTTAGTTCCACCATCTGAAATGTACTGTCTAATGCTGAATGTTGACTAGATTTCTGCTTATATACATCTTTATTCGGATCTAGTATTTCCTTTCTTCGTTTCTTATATTGCTCATTTAAGTTTCCATTACTGTGTACTGTTTTAAAAGTTTCTACTAACAGATCAGCCTTTCCTTCCTCTGTTACTATTTCTTTCCCTTCTCCTATTAAAACAGGAATATTATTGAAACGGTACACACCAACAACATCAGCTTCCTTGCTCTTTCTTGTTTTATGGCGCTGCGCAAAAGGAGGAGTGCATTAGCGCCACCTACTGTGGTGTAACCAAGAAAGTACCCACCCAACGTTTAACTAGTCTAAAATAATATGGTGCATGATTTATTTTGTACCATTTATTTATTTATTTTGTACATATATTGCAGTGAAATTGAATGTATTGTCTCATAAAACAATGGATTATTCAAAATAGATCTCATGCAATTTTTTTTTACCTATAAAAATAGTTTGCACGGTATTACGAAAAAAAAAACATACCTAAATGAAAAATGAAATAATTTATCAAAGTATTGATCCAGTTTAGATTAATTAATTTCCTTAAATTGTTTTAGAAATCTGAGGATATTCTGACACAATTCTGACTTTTTTCTCGCACTTTCCAGTTTACATCTTGCAATTCTGATTTTTTTTTCTCAGAATTGTGAGATATAAACTTGCAGTTGTGAGTTACAAAGTCAGAATTGTATTATAAACTTACAATTCTGAGAAAAAAAAACTCACAATTCTGAGAAATTAAGTCAGAATTGCAGGACAAACTCACAATTCTGGGAAATAAATTCAGAATTGTTAGGTATAAACTCACAATTCTGATAATTTTTTCTCTGAACTGTGAGTTTATATCTCGCAATTCTTAGTTAACACACAATTGGGAGTTAAGTCAGAAGTGTCTCACAAATCTGAGAACACATCAGTCTTTTTTACCTCTCAAAATTAGGACTTTATAACTCACAATTGTGAATTTATATCTCAATTCTGAGATGCAGTCAGAATTGCAAGATAAAAAGTTGCAATAACTTTTTTTTATTATTATTCATTGGCAGAAATGGGCTTCCATATGTCATAAACTATAAATAATATATATATATATATATATATATATATATATATATAATTATGAATGCCTGTGCATGAAACTGCTTGCAGATTATTTTAAGCAAACATACACATAGAAATATAACATGCACGCAAAAGAGCACATTATGCATTCAGTAAATAAACACTTTTTTCCACTTTTTTCCTTTTTGATTTATTTGAGACAGCCACATACAAAAGGAACACTAAACTTAAAAATTGGTGACTGTTAACTCGCTTGCATAGGGAAGTTTGACATTTTCAAAATCACAAATGCAAATGTACATATATCTTATACAAATGTTTTAAAGAAAAAAGGGAACTCCTAAATCAAAATCACATTTAAAACCCATCCCTTCTCTATTTATAAAACACTGAAAATACATGTTGGCATTACAACAATAGTCCTTTGTCAACAATCATTATTTGTCACAAATTGAGCGGTTTTAGTTTACCAAACACACAAACTCACAAAGGTATTGGCCTTAATCTGTCTGGGGGTGATTCCCTGCATCACCAGAACTACATTCAGTTTCAGCAGTGGACTCTTGCTTCATTTCAAGAACTCTGGACATGAACGGCTGACATTCTGTAGCACTGTTTACTACTGTGACAATGGAGCCAGCTGCACAGATATTACTAGTTGAGGGTTCGCTGGGGTCACTGTCACTGTCACTAGTAATTGTAATGAGAACAGGGCTGTTTTTTCCCACCCTCTCCTCACTATTATGTCTCCTGCTCTTCTTCTTGTGCTTTTTCTTCTTCTTGTGATGTTTCCGACTGTGGCCTTCAGATTTGTCATCTCTGCTCGGACTCCTGCTTTTCCTCTTGACCTTTTTGTGATGCTTTTTGTTTTTCTTTTTTAAATCATCCTTAACAGATTCGGTGAACAGTTTGCTAGAACTTTTTCTTGAAGGTTCCTCACGATGCTTTGTTTTATATTTCTTTTTCCTGCCATGTTCATTATGCAGTGATGTCTGATATGAGGAGCTGGAGTTGATTCTAGAATTGCTCCTTGAGCGACTTCTGTGCTGACGATTGGATGAGTGGACTCTAGAACTGCTCCTTGAGCGTCTTCTGTGCTGACGATTGGATGAGTGGACTCTAGAACTACTCCTCGAGTGACTTCTGTTCTGACGATTGGATGAGTGGACTCTAGAACTGCTCCTTGAGCCTTTTCTGTGCTGACGGTTGGAGGAGTTAGACTTGATTCTAGATCTGCTCCTTGAGCGACTTCTGTCCAGACAATTGGAAGAGTTGATTCTAGAATTGCTCTTTGACCGACTTCTGTCCTGACGATTGGAATAGTTGATTCTAGACCTGCTCCTAGAGCGACTTTTGTTCTGACGGTTGGAGGAGCTGGACTTAATTCTAGAATTGCTCCTTGAGCGACTTCTGTCCTGATGGTCCCTGCTTTGCCTTCTACTATGCGAGCAAGAATGAGAGTGATCAAGAACACTTCTGTAATAGCTGGTGTAGGATGAGCGTGTTTCAGTATAACATCTCCTGCTGCTGTCTTTTTTACTGTAATGGCTGTATGAATGCCAATAAGATGAGGTGTGGTGACTTTTCTCTTTTTCTCGTCTCCGCTTATGCTTCTCCTCTTTAGACGATGGGTGGTTCCTACTACGAGAGGAGGAGTGTGTCCTGCTGCTCCGCGAGGATCTTTCTCTAGATCCCGACAACTCCCTTTCATGATGCCTTCTGCCATATTTAGAGGTGTTCTCAGGTGAGCGAGAACATCTAGTTGACCTCCTCGAGGATCTCTGAGTGTCAGTGGGAGACAAATCAGACTCTGAAGTAAAACGAATGTGTTGTGGTACCCGGGGGCTTCGGAGCTCTGCATTCTGCTCAGAATGTTCTGAATCAGAAGAAAGTAGGACGAGTTCTGGTGTCCTTTCTGATACTGGCTTAACATAGCCGACAATAACACAGTCTTCATTGCTGCCAGAGGAATGCTCCTCCTCCTCCACTGCAATAGTGCCAGTATTTGCTGGATGGTCTTGATGTGGCACAGCAGCAAGAGACACTACTGCTTCCCCTACGCTACTATCAGAATCCGAGTCCCGCACATGGAAAGGTAAAGCCTGAGATGTTTCTGAGGAGTAGGATGGCCCTGGGGTCTCATCATCCCATGCTGCTTGGCTTAAGGTCACACTAGGAGTGGCATAGTCCTGGGATCCTGTCACTAAAGAATCACCTTCATCCTCAGAGATGGCAATTACAGAGGTTTCTGAACTGCTACTCTCTCCGGAGGGCCTAGGCAAGTCATAAACGGCACGCTGGTCATATGCCTCCATGTTGAATGGAGATTGAGCAAAATTTAGAAACTCATGTAGGAAGTGCTCTGTATGGGATAGCAGGAAGGGCCGAAGCTCATGTGCAACAGCCTGGTCGTCCAAGTTTTGTCGAGTAATCAGAGTCATGATGATGTGCTGCACTATGTTGACCAGGGAACCATGAGTACCATATAGAACAGTCAGCTCTCGTCTCAACCAAGGCACAAGCCTGTGGAGACAAGCAGGATTTCTTCTGAAGAACTCTGCAGAAGTCTCCCTAGAACGGCCACCATCCTGCACACTCTGGACTCGCACACCTCTTCTGTACAAGGCCCGTCTGAATTTAACCACTTCTTGTTCGTGAAGACTTTGCACAGATCTTCCCTCTCTCTCTCTTCTTTGTCTTACTGCCAACCTCCTTAACATGCTATGGAGATCTCTGTTGTGGCGCTGTGGAAGAGACCCTCTCAGGCCCTCAAATATGATGCCATGGTCAGGAGGAGGAGATGTCCTCCTCTGTGCTGGTCTGCGGTCGCCTGTAAGCGTGGTGCGATACCTGAATCTTTGCCCTGCCATGTTGCCAAATGAGCCATTTTCAGTTGGTCGCAGGTCAAACCTCTTGTAGTTATCTTCGGACTTAATGGTGTGATAAATTGAATTAAATGGCTGTTTGCATAAAGGGCATTCTGCTTTGTTCTTCGACCACTCACGGATACAGCAGAAGCAAAACTTGTGTAAGCACACATCAAGATATGATATGTTTTTGAAATGATCCAGACATATTGGGCATTTTGATTCTGGGGATGCTCCTTTTGATACAGTGTTTAACACAGCACCTGATAGGCGCTCCTTCATCCCTGGTGATGTCATAATCTGATGAAAAAAAAAACTGAATTATTAGACTACTTGCATTTGCTACATTTATGTGTAATGGTAATAAAGTGCTTAAATAACATTACAAACAATGAATCATACAAACAACAAATAATGAAATAAAACTGATTTAGATTTTTTTTAAAGGGGATGAAGTAAAAAATGTGATTACATAACTAATCAAAAATTAAGTTTTTTATATATTTACGGTAAGAAATTTACCTGATTATTTTTGGCATAAAAGAAAAATCGATAATTTTGACCTATAGAACGTACTGTTGGCTATTGCTACAGATATACCCATACTACTTATGACTGGGTTTGTGGTCCATGGTCACATAGTATTACTTTTTCTTAATAGTAATATTGGTAAAGTTGGTATTTTACCATGTTTACGAAATATAAACAAACCTAGATGGTATCATATTGGCTTTTGTGTTTATTTAAGCGCACTAAATACAAATTTCTTTAATAAATATAAGCAAAGAAAAAATACGAAAAACGTCTCTTTCAAAATTATATTTTAAACTTACTCTTTTATGTATTTGTTGAAACTTTTGGAGTATGTAGATCCTCTGAATTCCGATGGGAGCATCTCGCTTCAATATCCGAAACAAACAAAAGAGCATTATGACTTGTACTGTATAATAATTGTAGTAATGTTTTACAGAATCCAAAAAAACATGTTGACCTGAAGATAATGTAACTTACTGCCTAACAAACCAGCGCCGTTTCAAAGATCATTGACGTTACACGATATCCAAGAAACCTGTAATGCATTATATCTTATATCATTATATATCTTACTGTTACACCTTTACAGCTGTAAATATAAAAACCGCTTAGTAACGACCAAAAAAGATACAACAACTCTCAGTCGGCCAACACAACCAGTGTTGGTCTTCATGACGTAACAAAACAAGAACATTTCGGAAGTGAATTGATGTCAAACTTTCAGAACTTCCTGTTTTTCACTTCAAAATAAAAGTCCAACAACCAAACGCAAGACGAACGTCCAAAGTGGGCAAACCATTGCTCGCTCGTTCATGATCAGAGCAGTTCATTCTAGTTGTGTTTTATCATTTTCAGTTCATAATTTTAAAATACTAAAACACTCACAGGCAATTCTGAGAATTTTGATTAAACAGCAACCACAAAGTTTGGATAGCATTTAGGACAGTATTGTAATTTAGTATTCTAATATTCAGACAAATAGTCTTAAAGGAGTAGTTAACTTCCAGAACAAACATTTACAGATAATTTATTACCCCTCACCCCATTGTCATCCAAGATTCATGTCTTTCTTTCTTCAGCTGAAAAGAAATTGTTTCTTGAGGAAAACATTTCAGGATTTCTCTCCATATAATGGACTTCAATGGTGCCCACAAGTTTGAACTTTCAAAATGCAGTTTAAATGCAGCTTCAAAGGGCTCTAAATGATCCCAACCTAGGAAGAAGGATTTTATTTAGCAAAACAATCAGTCTTTATTTCAACAAACTCACAATTTATATACTTATATCTCATTTTATTCCCCAACTTAAAAATCAGCTTACATCACTGCAGAAGTACCGACCCAGTGTTTACAAAGTGACCATGCAAATAAGATCAAACGCCCTTTACAAAAAAAAAAAAAATACAAATTATAATAATAATAACAACAACCAAAAAAAAAAAAAAAAAAAACAGCGATGTAGGACCATTTTAAAGTCGAAGAAGAAAACGAGATGGGAGTTTTTCGACATACCCTTACTCTATTGACCCGGATTACAGAGATGAAAAAGTATATCAGTTGTCAATTTGTTTAGAAAATGACCAATCGTTTTGCTAAATAGACCCTTCTTCATTGGCTGGGATCGTTTAGAGCCATTTGAAGCTGCATTTAAACTGCATTTTGGGGCACCATTTAAATCCAATATATGGAGATAATTCCTTAAATGTTTTCCTCAATAAACATAATTTTCTTTAAGACTGAAGAAAGAAACATATCTTCTTGGATGACAAATGGGTAAGTAAATTATCTGTATATTTTTGTTCTGGAAGTGAACTAATCCTTTGAATAGTTCACTACTTTTTTCAAACAGATTAAATTAGCTTCATTTTAATTATCTCAAGATATTCCCAAAATGATGTATTACTCAAAAATGATGTCACTCAAAAGCACAGAATAGGCATACAGACTCTGTATAATAAATTTTATTGACATAGTATACACACAAATATGTTTTTACAACCAGCACCGACAGGCATGTCTATACTGAATATAAACTAGCATCTTTAATGATGACCATGACCGTCTGCTTCAGGAAGATCTGGGACAACTTCTCCTGTTTCCAAAATGGTGTCACCCTGAAAAACATACACACACAAAGAAGGTGTGTTTGGGAACATTCAGAAACATCAAAATGAATGATTATATGAAACTAATTTACAAAACAACACCTGATTAGTGTGATAATACTGGGTCTCATTCACTAAGCATGCATACACACAAATGTGCATGAAACCAGCAGTGTACAAAGGTTTTCACAAATAAATCATTCATAAAAACTTTTGTACTAAAATTCATTCTAAATGAAAGAAGAAGAAGAAGAAGAAGAAGAAGAAGAAGAAGAAGAAGAAGAAGAAGAAGAAGAAGAAGAAGAAGAAGAAGAAGAAGAAGAAGAAGAAGAAGAAGAAGAACAACAACAACAACAACAACTACTACAACTGAAAGCCAGGTGTGAACAGTTGAGGTCAAAAGTTTACATACGCCTCACAGAATCTTTAAAATGTTAGGGATAATTCAAAATGTATTTTTTTTTTTAATTTAGTACTGACTTGAATAAGATATTTCACATAAAAGATGTTTACATATAGTCCACAAGAGAAAATAACTATTGAATTTCTAAAATGACCCAGCACAAAAGTTTACAAGTATTTGTTACCTGAATGATCCACAGCTGTTTTTATTAGTAGTAGTAGTAGTAGTAGTAGTAGTAGTAGTAGTAGTATTTATTGATAGTTGTTCATGAGTCCCTTGTTTGTCCTGAACAGTTAAACTGCCTGCTGTTCTTCAGAAACATCATTCAGGTTCCACAAATTCTTTGTTTTTTCAGCATGTTTGTGTATTTAAACCCTTTCCAACAATGACTGTACGATTTTTAGGTCCATCTTTTCACACTGAGGACAACTGAGAGACTCATATGCAACTATTACAGAAGGTTCAAATGCTCACTGATGCTCCAGAAGGAAAAAGGATACATTAAGTCAAGGGTGTGAACTTTTGAAACAAATGAAGATGCCTAAATGTATAATATATATATATAAGCTACAAGACAAAATAAGTTACATTTACTCTGATCTTCAAACTGAAAATGTTTTCACCCCCAGGCCCTTTCCCCTTCTGAAGCATCAGTGAGCATTTGAACCTTCTGTAATAGTTGCATATGAGTCCCTCAGTTGTCCACACTGTGAAAAGATGGATCTCAAAATCACACAGTCATTGTTGGAAAGGGTTCAAATGCACAAAAATGCTGAAAAACCAAAGAATTTGAAAAACAACAACAAAAAACTTTGGATTATTTAGGAAACAACAGTATTAAGAATCAAGTGTATGTAAACTTTTGAACGGGGTCATCACTTTTATGTGAAATATCATATTCAGATCAGTACTAAAATAAATAAAAAAAGATCTAAAATATCTACACACACTGCCCTCCAAATGTTTGGAAACACCCCTGTGAAAAAAAGTGTGGTTTTGGACGATATCGGCATAAATCCTTATTTTTTGGTGCAAATACATTAAAGTAACTTGACATTATCCTTGAAGACCATCATGTCTGTCATGGAATGGCCTCCCCAATCACCCAGCCTCAACCTAGTTGACCGTGATGGCCATAAGGAGTGTCCAACCAGTGCAAATCACCTTTGGGCAATCCTTCAGGAGGCTTGGAATAATATATATATATATATATATATATATATATATTATATATATATATATACACGCGCACGCACGCACGCACGCACGCACACACACAGGTGCAGCTCAAAAAATTTTCTTTTGGTAACTTATTTCAAAAACTGTAGTTTTCATATATTCTAGATGCATAACATGTAAAGTAAAAAAAATTCTAAAGTTTTTGGTTTCATTTAGATGATTAGAGCTTACAGCTCATGAAAGTCAAAAATCCAGTACCTCAAAATTTCCTAACATCAATTCAAAAACTTTTTGCAATACAGAAAAATTCAAGTTCTTTAAAGTATGTTCACTTATGCACTCAATACTTCGTCAACAGCACATATTACAGCAAGTGACTGACTCATTACTGACTTCAGAAACTTCACACTGGATTTTAAGCAGCTTCTGTGCCTCTCCAGTCTTGATTCGGACTCTGGGAGCAAAATTTACATTGATCTGAAAAGAGGACTTTGGACCACTGAGCAACAGTCCAGTTCCTTTTCTCTTTAACCCAGGTAAGATGTTGTTTTTGTTTCAAAAGTGGCTTGGTAGTCCTTTTCCTGAAGACGTCTGACCACAGAGTGTGGTGACTCTTGATGAGCTGACTCTGGCTTCATTCTACTTCTTGTGAAGCTCTCCCAAGTGTTTGAATCAGCTTCACTTGACAGTATTCTCAAGCTTGCGGTCATCCCTGTTGCTTGTGCACCTTTGCCTACCCAATTTCTTCCTTCCAGTCAACTTTGCATTTAACATGCTTTGATACATCACTCTGTAAACAGCCACCCTATTCATTAATGACCTTCTGTGACAATCAAAATAATTGTCTCTTGGACCACTGCCAAGTCAGCAATCTTCCCCATTAGTGTGGTTTCAAAGAACAATAGATATCTGGAATTTATACTGTAGGGATGGTCATTTAATGAAACTCAAATGTAAATATTCAAATTTTTTGAGATACTGGATTTTTGGAACTTTTCACGATATTCTAATTTGTTTTTAGCTGTACCTGTATATAGTTAAGACAAAACATATATTTTATCTTGGGTTAATAGTTGTACATTTTCTATAATTATATTTAATTAAGATAAAATGTATATTCCATCTTACAATTATTTCATTATATAGAGCGAAAGAGTACAAAACCTGCATTGGAGCTGCAAGGTTTCTCTGAGCAACATGCATGTACAGCCGGCTAATGACAGCTCTGTAAACTGGGTCTGTATAAACGTTATCATGCATGAACTTATTTTGAGGACTGTGCATTTGCCATTGCTCAAAGATCCGGCGAGAGTGCATCTGTAGACAGCGTTATATGGGGTTGCGTGGAGTATCTTTAACGAGAATGACAATATGCTGTAAAGAAAGGTTTGTGCCAAAAGCCCATACATGGACATGGTCTGGGCATGTTTTATGCAAATTACTAACCTTGTGCACATCGACGCTCATTTAGAATACTCCAAATTCTTTAACATTAGGATGAGGTTAAGAACAAATTCATGTGCGTAGGCACATGTTGTGAATTAAGCGGAAAGCTTTTGTAAAACATTTGAATGTGTGCATAAATATTAATAATTTACGCAATTAGTGAATGAGACCCATTGTTTGGACCAATTATACTTACAGGATACAGTCTGGGTTTAAGAGCAACAATTCCATATGGCATTTTCTGTGGAAACAAGAAATATCTATTTCAGCTTTGAATTTAAGAATGATAATGCACAAGGATATTTGGTGGTACATTTTATCTGCAACCTTTGTACACATAATACAACCCTTCATGAAAATATTTACATTACACTTATTGAATGTAACAAAAAAATTATTAAGTCTGACATAGGAAATAAGAGCAAGTTGTAAATGCTAGTTATATTTTATTTCCCTAATATTTTAATAGTTTAGGGTTAACAAATGAGACACTACTACTACTACTACTACTACTACTACTAATAATATGTTTTTTAATTGTTATCTCCATTACACTAAATTGAAAGAAATGCTACATTAAAATTAATTACTCAACTGAAACCAAGCATTCTGTACTAATCTGGAATGTGAATTCTCCCTAAAACACTTCTATGAAATATATTTGTAATATAATTTAAAACTATAATTTTAAATATACATGTACACTACCAGACAAAAGTATTTGAACAGTATGAGATTTAGAAGTCTCTTCTGCTCACCAAGCCTGCATTTATTTGATCCAAAGTACAGAAAAAACATTGTAATATTTAAAAAAAAAAAAAAAAAAAAAAAAAAATCTGTAATATTTTTACTATTTAAAATAACTGTTTTCCATAAGAATATTTTAAATTGTAATTTATTCCTGTGATCAAAGCTAAAATTTCAGCACCATTACTCCAGTGATCAGTCACATGATCCTTCAGAAATTATTCTAATATCCTAATTTGCTGTTCAAGAAACATATATTATTATTATCAGATTTAATTTTTAGCATCATTACTCACCATGTGATCCTTCAGAAATCATTCTAATATTCTGATTTGCTGTTCCAAAAACATTTCTTACTATTATTATCATGTTGTTGTTGTTGTTGAAAACAGCTGAGTTGATTTTTTTGTTTCTTTGATAAATATAAAGTTCAGAAGAACAGCATGTATCTAAAACAGAAATTCTTTGTAACATTATAAATGTCTCTATCATTACTTTATCAATTTAAAGCATCCTTGCTAAACAAAAGTATTAATTTCTATAATTTCTTTCCCAAAATATACACACATATATACATATATGCAACTGCTTTAAATACTAATAATAGAAAATGTTTCTTGAACAGCAAATTAGAATTTAACTGAAGGATCATGTGAAAACTGGAGTAATGATACTAAAAATTTGGCTATGATCACAGCAATAAATTCCATTTTAATATATATATATATATATATATATATATATATATATATATATATAGCTGTAGTTTGGATCAACTAAATGCAGGCTTAGAAAGTAGAGAATTATAAAAAATAAATAAATAAAAATAAATAAAAATGTTACTTTTGACTGGTAACATATAAAGGAATCTTGTCCAAGCCTTAGAATTACCCCGTCAATTATAGCCTCTATTGTGGCTTAGACTACCATGTCATTTTAGGACAGTGCACAAATTACAGTTCTGTTCAATGAAAGCAGTGTAACTTTAGATTAAAAAGTATGACAGGACCATGAACTTACACTGACGTGGTACTTCACATAGTAATGCACGATCCAGGCTGGGATCAGAATCCGCGTCACAGCAAAAACACCGGCATTATAGGCTTTAAATGTCTGGTTCATCCAGAAAACAAGACAAAATTAGACGTTATGTTAGTAACGTTATTCTGGCTCAGTTCAATGCATGTTACTTACAGACAGCATAACGTTACCTTTTTACTCTAGACATATCAGAATATGCATGTATAGATCATATATGGCATAAACTCACGTAAAGTCTCCAGAGTGTCTTGGGCTGCAGAAATCCAGCCCAGAATCGCTCAATGGGGCCGAGTTTTTTGGGGGCAACCACGGGCTCTCGAGGACTAAGCTCCTGATCTTTAAGCCACTGCCGTCGAAGCTTTGTTAACTGCTCAAAGCGGAGTTTCTCATCCGCTGTGTATCCAGTCATACTGATTTTCTCTTATTTCCCCAATAAAGCAGAATTTACAATGACATCCAAAGAGGACAAACCTCCCAGAGTGCAAAGCGAACTCAGGAAGATTAACATAAATATCGCGCTTTTACACAGCGACTCCTACCGATCTGGAGTCGAATTACGATTATGGCGATATGCACCACATACCACACGAGGTCGTGCGTTACCCAAAAAGTTGCCTTTGCACTGTCTTCGACAGATCATCTCAATGTTTTGCTGTTTAGCACTTACCATGGCCATGCTAGGCCCTACTGGTAGAACAACCTCATAGAGGGACAAAAAGCATCTTTCTTCATTTTAGGATTCAATAGTAACTGTTTGCTAACATTTAGATTGCAAACATTTCATTATAGAGCATACATTACCCCAATTGCACGTTTGGATAAATTCATCACGATGTTTTTAACTTCAAACTGATACTTTCTCCAGTAAAAAAAAGTCATCTCAGTGGTACAAGAGAAAGTTGTGCTGGTCCTTCAAGTCACTCTCAACTTATTTGTCTATAAAGCCTATAAACAAAATCTGTCTTGATGTATTTTACTACACTTCAGCTTGTGATTCTTTTTAAGTGAGGTAAATTTTTTTGAATCCTTTACCTAACCTAAGTCTCTGAGAACCTTGCACTTCTGGACACTCCAGGTAGGTTGCAGATCTGGGAAATGGCGGTGCTGGAAACTAAATAGTTCCTGATGGTTTGACACCTAATTATTCACCTTAATTCTGAATTCTTTTGAATTGTATGTCTTTTCTTCTGCACCTGTTTTTTCTGACCCTGCTGACCCAATGAGCATTTTGCTATTCATATAGGCCAAATTTTAGTATTGCATTAGTATTTAATATTACCCATAGGCATTTAATCATTTTTGATGTTTGTGTCTCAGGTTAATCTCTTTTTTGGACCAATTTATCTGCATAAACCTGATTAATAATTATGCACCGCTAAATATAAGAGGTTTCACTTCTAGCCTTCATGGACAATGATGTGTCACTTATAAACGATTAAATACAAAATGAATAGTAGTTTAGCTGTAGTGGTAAGATTGATGTGGTTTGGAATTGGTAAAATGTGCTTGGAATAAAAAATGATCAGAATATTAGCTTGAATAATACATATATACATTTTTTTTAAAGATTGTTACAAATAATGACTCTGTAAAGCCAGTATGTATAAAACATTTTAATTACTTATTTTACAATATAAGAATACATAATACCTTAGAGTGTGGGCTCAAACATAGCCAGCACCAGGTAAATATGTGTACGTACACACAGACACACACACACAAAGAAAAAAATAACACCTTTACAATATTATACAACATCTGAATGCATATTACTTGTTTTCTAAAAAAAGGAAATCTGTTCACAGGTCTCTGGCACAGAACCCTCCCTTTCGCAGTCTCCTCTTTTCTGCAAAGGTTTTTCTCATGCTAAAACGCAAGCGTTCGGTGAGCTACGCCACACACGCTGACCTGTCAACAAACTGCTCCATGAACAAATAAAAGCAGGGGAGAGGAAAAGTGAGCAGAAAATATGGATCACAAATCTATAGTCATATAAAGATAGAAATCTGATATTATACCTGATGCCTTCCAAATTTGGAAGGGGTTAGAAAAATAAAAGTCTATATCTAAAAGAATCTATACGGCAGGAATCTTTTTCTTTTTCTCTTCTAGTGCTTTTATGTGAATAACAAAGGTAAAAGGAATTTTTATATAGCTATATATTTTTCTTGGTCACTCTGGGCTGTTTTTTAGTAGCCTTTATTCCATCTAGCTATCCTGCTGCACTGATTTTAAGTCTTCTCAATCATACACGCTCTGCAGAAAAACACAAAGTATCATCATTTGTCTCTTCCTGGTCTGTTGTTTTTTTTTTCTTTCCTCGTCTGAGTGATGGAACACATAAAATCCTCGAACACCTGCCACTTTCCACATAATTATATCTGTGGCTGTCTGCTGACATACCCACATTTTAGTGTTTTAAAGCTTTTCAAAAAAAAAAAAGAAAATAAAAAAAAGAAAAGAATAAACCTGCAGCCACTGAATAGCCCTGTCTCTGTCAAAAAGTTTTTCTTTCATCGCACTGGAAACTGACTTTAGCTTCATTTCACATATTTGGCATGTGACTTCTTACGATAATGCCAATGAAAGCTACAATCTCTTAGAGATTTTATTAAATCTCATGCCTAATTCTCTGAACTCTCAAAGCATGTTAATGGGAGGTTCTGTGCAAGAGGTTTTTCAATTTTAACAAGTCACTTGATCAACATATTGAAACACACTGAAAAAGAATAGTTTTGCTACAACAGTCAGGCATACCCATGACATAAATGTAAACTCTTCATAAAAAAATGTAGCTTTAAAAAAAAAAAAAAAAAGATATAAAACAAAACTAAATAGAAAAAAAAAAATAATAATCTCCCTCTTCTGGAAGCCTGTTTTTGCCATGAAATAATAATAAAAAAAACATTAAATAATAAAAGTAATTGCAATTCTGAGTTTATATCTCACAATTCTGACCTTTTTTATATTTAAATTATAAAATCATATATATATATATATATATATAAACTCACAATTCTACAAAGAAATGTCATAATTGTGAGATATCTTTAATAAAAAAAAACATTAAATAATAAAAGTAATTGCAATTCTGAGTTTATATCTCACAATTCTGACCTTTTTTATATTTAAATTATAAAATAATATATATATATATATATATATATATATATATATATATATATATATATATAAACTCACAATTCCACAAAGAAATGTCATAATTGTGAGATATCTTTATTTTTTATTCCGTGGCGAAAGAAAAACTGAGATGTAAACTCAGAATTCAGTTTACACTCACAATCATGAAAAAAATGTCAGAATTCTGAGTTTATATCTATAGTCCGAATTGTGAGATAAAAAGTCATTAATAATAATAATAATAATAATAATAATAATAATAATAATTATTATTATTATTATTATTATTATTATGTATTATTCCATGGCAGAAAATGGGCTTCCATACTCCTTTCAGTGTTTTCAGAGAATGGGGAGAAAAAAAAAAAAAAAAAAAAGAAAACTCAATGAGTTGGTCACAATATGCACCATAATATTGAAACAGTGCTGCTTTCTAATACACCCCACCCCTTTTACAAACAAAATAATCATATTGCTGTATCTTTGCTTTTTTGGGCAGAGGATCAAATACCATGATCACCTTAAGCACACTTTAACACTAAACAGGAACTACCATTGGGAGAGGGTGGGGAGGACTTGAGCTGCCATTAATGATTGATTCCAATGCTCTTCTCCCAAGGTCTTCCACTTCATGATTTGAAATACAAAACACATAATAGGCATAAGGACTATAACAAGACAGCTATTATGAAGCAAAAAATAAAAATAAAAATGAAAAGAGCCTCAAGGGCAGAATCGATTAGATATCGCTTTTCAATGTGGTGAGATGAGCTGCCATAAGAGAAGATGACCAGTGTCACAAATGTGGTTGATGTTGAATGGCAGAATGGAAAGCACTTTTTCGAGGAATTAAAAAAAAAAAAAAAGATGGAGGTCAGATGTGACTAACCCAAATTTCTCATGTAAAGGACAAGAAAGAGTCTATTCTGAGGATGGACGCTGCAGGGTGGCTGGCAGGCTGTGGTTTTGAGCAGGGTTGGAGGGATGTATGAAAGAGATGAGGAAGGAACAGGGATACGACAAGTCAAGGCACAGCATGAAAGTTAGGGACAAATGCCAGAGTTCTCCCAAAAAAACTTGACCTGGCCTCATTTTCTGTCATATACTCTTCTATTTGTCTTTTAAATCAAGGACTATTTAGGAAAATAGAATACAAAAGCTACTACAGAAAATATAATATCACTTTCAGTGACCAATACATTTTTTTGGGCTTATTTTTTCAAATATATGTTTTTTTTTTCCTGTCGGTTTCTTTTCTCATTTATTTTGGTCTAACCTGCTTTGAAGACTGGGACTGTCTGTGAAGCATTGGAATTCCCAGCACAAAGAACTTTTTTCATATACTGAATATTGCACACTGCACTGCATATATACTGCTGAAGAAAAAAGGCTTCAGAAATTATTGCAAGTAAGTTTCAGGTAAAGACAATGGACTAAAAGCATCAATATAATTCTCTGACAGTACCAACACCTCAACAAAGAGCTTTTCTCACCCCTACACCTTCACGTGGTATGGTCATACAGTTTTGACTTGTCAGTTTGAACGCTGGCCATACATACAGACAACCTAAACAAAACAGATGAAAAGATGAAGAGCTACTCATCTTCCTAAGTCTCTCAGGCTTGGTCCAGAATCAGTTCATTGCATAAGAAAGCCATAGCTTTCCAAGTTTATTGCTACATCATTCACTACTGAAAGATTACTACACTGTTACATTTGCACAGCACCATGTCTTTGCTCAACTGAATGCAAATATGAATCAACCATTAGATATTAATAATCTCTTTTCTTTCACAAAAAAGTAGCCAATTAATTAATATTCATGGTCAATTTTAACTGTGTGGGGTGAATACTGAAACAGAATCCATTGGTTTCTAGAAGTGCCCTGAAGTTTTGTCCTTTTGCTACCTTTCCTTAGTCTATTAGGGAGTCTATTAGTGTGCCTAACGCTACAACTTGCACTTTCAAGAGCCACATAAGGATTCTGTTTAAACCCATGATGCAAAATGAACTGACACACAAGCAAGCTCTGTTTACAAACCTAGTGAACTGTCTACCTAGATAGCATTTTGGGTATTATAGACTTACTCCCCACTTTCTGGAACTGCCAAAGGCTGCATTTACGTTGCACAGATCTGATCTTTTGATCATATCTAACTCACATCCAATATACATAAATGTACACTACATGAATTCTCATCCAAATTAAAACAATTCCATTGGTAATCACTTTCAGCAACACAACAGACCCGTATATAAAAGTTAAAACTGTCACAGATGTTTGCAGTGCAAAAATTTACTGAACAGATATAACGGTTAGTTTCCGTTTGTTCATTAATCTACAGGTCGTCAGATCTAGAATTCTGAAGTGGAATAAAGTAGCGTGGTGAGATTTCATTTATTAGAATGAATCTGAGAAAGTGCGTGTGAATTATCTGCATCTTATTATAGTGAATCTATGAGTTTCAGTACTTCAAAATCAGTAACATAATTATTTGTTGGTGAAAAATTAAATTTAGCGTTCAGTGGAGAATCTATTTTATTCATAAAATTCATGGGGTGGATTTCTGTGCTCCTGAATGTTTTTGTGTTTGTGCGTATACTACTATCTAATATAAAGTTTCCACCTCGATGAAGAAAGCAGTGCAAGTTTTGTGCGAGTGCGTACAGGAATGTGTGCTTCATTATACGACTTTAAGAATCTTTAGAAGAGTTATATTTTGGGTAAATGTGTTGCCCTCACCTGTGGTGGCTTGGAATTCTATTATGAATCATATACTTATGTTTAGACATAAGTCAGATTTCCAGATATCAAATACATATCGGATTTAAAACTATATTTGGAACGGGCTCAGAGCGGATATGGAAAAAAAAGAATCTTGTGCAGATTTTTGTGTTTATACATGTGCGACAATATCTGATCTATCGCAGATGTGAGTTTAAAAAAAATCTGATTTTGTGTAAGTGTAAGCGCAAGTGAGATGCACACAAGCAAGCCTTAGTAGAGTTTTTTCCTTTTCAGTTAGGATACTGCATTTATGTAGGCGATAGGCAGCAAGGCAGTTACTAGGTTTTGGAACAGAGCCACAGTTTCTCATACATACACTGCAGAACAGACAAGTTAAAACTGCATTACCACACCACATGTTCTTACTAAAACCACATATTGCTTGTCTGTGTGTATTTATGGGGTTAGGGAGGGTTTGATATAAAGCGTTGCAAAGGTTGAGAGGGGAGAGAGTGTTCTGAGGAGTGGAAATCAGCCAGGTGCTTCCTGCCAGCTGGGAGTGGCTGATGGGTATGTTGGAGGTGACACACTATTGCGGTCTGACACAGCCTAGCAGATGTGAGCCTGTAATCTGTGGGAATGTGAATGGTGGCCTCCATCGCTGGAGCTGCTCTGCAGGCTGTAGTGGTCCTCACCATCGCTAACACTGTCCACGCTATCACCCTCACCTGTTGTGAACTCCATGCCCTCAATGTCAACATCCACTTCTGTATGCACACAGAAATAAAAACTCATTAACAGGGATTTTTTACACCTCAACCAGTAATCTCAAGAATAAAGGAATATTCTGTGTTATGTTAAACCTAATTTTATAACTCTGAGATGCTGTTGATTACCACAGACAATGATTTTGACATGTGTTGCCCATTCATTTATACAAGTGTTATAGTTATGCTTGTGAAAAAGTGTTTATTTATTTATTTATTTTTTCAACACTGCCCGCTTGCCTACTGGTTTTTCACTGTAATTAATGTAAATACTAATGGTCCGCTTCCTGTTTGTTTGTACATATTGAGGGGTGAAGAACTGAAATTATTAGTGGTAATCAACAGCATATAAATATATACAGGCTGTTCATACTGCAGCTGAATGCAGAATGAATCGGATTTTCTGCTCATTTGCTTAATTGCCAAGCTCAACTATTAATCTAACTACTGATTTATCAACTATTATCCTTTTAATATATATATATATATATATATATATATGTATACAATGCCTTGCAAAAGTAAGGTAAAAGTAAGATTTGTGAACTTTGCAAATTAATTGTTTAAAAATAATAATACATTTTCAAAAAGAAAAAAATGTAAATAAGTACATTGCATAAGTATTCATACCTGGGACACTTAAAATTTAGCTTAGGAGCATTCTAATATTGTTTATGATTTTCAGCGTATGACTGGAGGAGTCATCAGAGAAAGCTAAACGCAGCAAAATATTTAAATAGACTTAAAGAAAACTCTTAAAGAAAGTCCAGAGCATTTAGAATCTCAGACTGGGTAGAAGGTTCACCTTCCAACAGGACAATGTAACCCTAAGCACACAGCCAAGACAATAGTGGCTAATGGGCAACTCTGTGCATGTCCTTGAGTGCCCAGCTAGAGCCTGGACTTGAACCCAATCAAACATTTCTGGAGAAACCAGAAAATGTTTTTCAGCCCACATCCAACCTGGCAGAGCTTGAGAGGTGAAGAGGTGAGGAGAAGAATGGCAGATAACTGCCAAATGCAGATGTGCAAATCTTGTCACATCACACCCAAGGCTTTGAATACTTATGCAATGTATTTATTTCCTTTTTTAAAACATTTACAAAGTTGTCACAAATCTGTTTTTTTTGCTTTAAATGATGTGGGAAAATAGTTAAAGCACTTTAACATAAGGCAGCAACATAAAATGTATAAAAAAAAAAAAAAAAAAAAACTGTATGTATAGGTACATATTTATGCATCTGGACCTGTATATAAAAGCGATTCATCACCATAAATGCTTTAGACCACATAGAGAGCTGAGTATGCAATCAACTATGATCATACAATCTGTGTAGTACATAGTATATACACAGTATGTGTGTAGCATGTATAATTGCTGAAAGTATAGTGCTTAATTTTGTTTTAAAGGTTTTATTGGACGTAAGTGAATATTAGCATATATCAGAATATTTCTGCTGTGCTGTACCTTGCTCAGAGTCAGTGGAGATAGTGGAGCCCATGCTGTCAGTGCGAATGCGCTCTAAGCCCTGTACAGAGAGCTGCTCCAGGCGCCGTTTGAGGTAGCGATGTTCTCTCTGCAGTTGCTCCTTCATGTTTAGAGCCTTCCTGTCCTGTTCCTCCAGCTTCTGCAGAGCACATGTTTTTACTGATCAAACCACAGAGCACAGAGACACCACATTGCATGACATGTATCATCTACCATTGCCCTGAGCATGCACAGTGCAAGAAATCCACAATTTTGTGAGCTAAAAAAGGAAAACAATCACATTAACCAAAAGACAGATCTATGCTGCATGACAGGAAACCAGGCAGGTTGAGCTGAAATACAGTGTAACAAACAGGAAAGAAACAAAAGGGTCAGCAGACACATGGTACTGGGTTTTCTTTGTCTTGTCTCTTTCACACAGTAGCAGTGACAGTTTGTTGAACACTTTCCATCCCACCGAGGCTTACGGTCTTTTCATTAGGCAGAGATAAACAAAGTCAGTGACACTTAAAAGTGTGCATAATAAAGAAAAGGAAAACTATTTGTTTTTAGAAAAGTACTATTTGAAGAAGTTTCAATTTAATGACTCAAGATGTGATGTGGTGTAACCATCAAGTAAAAAGTAATCTTGAAAACCTGTTACTGTACACAACGTAATTTGTATTTATTATTAAAAAACAAACAAAAAAAAAACCTCTAAATTAAAAAAAAGTTATTTTTATTCTTTATTTACTATACAAACATAAGGAATTATTCATTCACATATATAAATAACAACCAGTGAAGCAGTTACTTTTCCAGAATTTCATCCATTTAATCAGGACTTTTTTCTTCCTTGTGGATATCAGGAGTTGTATCACCCTAAAATGTTTTCTTCATACCACCAATAAATATCAATATGAATCTTAATTCAGAAATTTCCTCATATAAGGCTGCAATGATTCAGTGATTTTAAGCTGAAGTAAATTACCATCTCAATCATGTCAGTAACTGGGGGTCATCTAAGTTGCAACATAGAGAGTGACATAAACTTCCTGTAGACAGTTCCTGATGAACTTCCCCTCTGACTGTAACTGCTTTAAGCTGCTCTAACCTCTTTACTGCTGTGCAAACAGAGATACTGTCAAAAAGATGCTGATTTGTTTGTACCTTGATGTGCATTTTGGCGCGTTTGAGCAGGCTCAGTGTGGTGTGACGGGTGCTATCAGGACCCAAAGGCACAAGCTGTTTCAACTGCTCCAGGTACAATCGCAGTTTGGCACGTCTGCAACAAATAAAAAACAGGTTGGAGTGAAGTGGGATAAATTTAAATTTACCCTGGGATAAATTTAGAACTTTAGAACTTCAGAACTCAGCATACTGCTATGGCCAGCTAACAAAAAGGTTGTAGGTTTGAAGCCGTACAGTCATGACTGAGGAACTAGATTAATGAGATGTGATGGCAGCTTTATGTAAGAGGACTGTTCCTGTGATGAATTTAAAAATGTAATTAACCAAATTCTACAAAAATTGATACTTTTATGTAAATTTATGTATAATCATTCAGCATAAAGGCCCTTTCACACTAAACAAAAAGCAAAACACAAATCACTGATCTATTTAATACCATGAGTGAAATTAACATTTTGTATTTTTCATATTTAATACTACCTTTTGCATGAAAAGCAGATTCATACCTTGTCAAGACAAGTGTACTGACACAAACAGTGAGAAGTCTTGTGCTGTTCTACTCTATATCAGAAAACTTAGAATGGCCCTTAATTAAATTTGAGGACTGGAAGTAACTGCAGCTCAACATAGTGACTGTAGTAAAATAAGTCCTGCCTTTTTCCAAAACAGGCAACAGCTATTCGAGATGGAATATTTATTTATTTATTTATTTATTTTTTGGCTTGATATGTGCTAAAGAAGAAAAGAAATTATATTAACTGTGCTTAATTTTTATCTGTGATTTGACACGTTACTGTTACTTTTCAGACTTTCCACCTTAAAGCAGATAAAAATAGCTGTAGATGGAGTTACCAAGACGGTTACCGAACAAACCGACTTTCCACAAATAGACTTTGCTAGAGTCCATCAGAATGAGGCGACTGAGGCAGACTGGGGCTCTAATCTGGAGGAAGTAACCCTTTTTGGAGAAAGAGGCCATTGACTGTAGTGTGTTCAGCTGGTGTGGGCAAGGCCGGCCCTTTTACACCTCTCAAAAAAGAAAAAAAAAAAAAAGACAGAAAACGTGAACAGTTTCATGTGAATATCTACACACCACTTTATATCCAGTTCTCAAATGCAGTGAAAGACTTATTTTTATTTATTTTAATTATTATTTGCTTACAAAAGTGAACGATGTGAAATGGAAACTGCTTCTAACAAAAAGCTTTGCACTGTTTGTGGAACAAAAACCAATCAAGTCCACAATAAATGTGTGTAAAGTACATGACAACTAAAAAGTTAAATGTTACAAAATAACATTTATTTACATTAAAGGCAATATTATAACTTTTATTGGCCATATTTTCTAAAATACTGTGATGGTTGAAAAATCTTTGGGGAAACGTTATGTTAAATTTATGAACTTTAAAGCCTAGAGAGTAAACTGCAATACAGTGTAACTACTAAAACAGAGGCTATTTGAAATAGGCCAGGCGTCACTTCATCATAACTCTGTGAATGATTAACATGAGCTATAATAACAGGACATTGTGTCCTGAGCTTCTCTTTCTATTTCTGCACGGATTGTTTATCACAGCAATAGTGCACATTTATAATTTTAATAATGAATAATCAATAATTCAGCAAGACCTTTCATGCAAATACCCCCGCTTTTTTTTTTAAATAGCCCATATAAGGTTTCAACTACTGAAAATCTGATCTCACCAAAAGTGCAGTGATCTAATTTCTGGGTCAAACAGCACAAGTCAAGTCAATTTTATTTGTATAGCAGCATTCACAATACATAATGTTCCAAAGCAGCTTTAAAGGACATGGAGCCTTAAAACCCCCACTAAGAAAGCATAATTTGACTGTGGCAAGGAAAAAATTGTTAGGTAGGATAAGAAATAAACTTTGGAAGAAACTAGACTCTGGGCTGGGGGAGCCCTTCCTTTTCCTGCAGACACCTATTTAAAAGGGTCATAACATGAGAAATCAAATTTGCCTTGTTTTTTGTGCAATTAAATAATCCTACAAGTTTCATAACTTAAAACATCCTTCTCATTATAAACAAAGCATTTATTTAATCAACGTCTTGTTTGGATCTGAGGTGATGTCACATGGGAAAAAAAAAACATTTGCATAAACACTGCCTCCAGAGCAAGGCAGCAATAAATAGTTATCTTCTCCCCAATAGGCCCCGCCCACTGCCACTCACTTAATGACTGACAGATTAAATGCGATTGTCGTGTCGCATCAAAATCATATAAAAATTACCATCACTGCCGCTATCTGGTCTACACTGGACACAGTGTACAAATGCGTATTCGCTTTCTGACACAATCCACAAGCTTAAGTCTGTCGTCAATAAGACCAATTTAGCGAAAGAACCTTCGCTTTGATGCGTTTAAATAGCTTGTTCCCATCTTTGCACAGATATCAGAAGGATCCCAGCATAAGAAACAAGTGGATAATAGCATCCCAGATTGTGTCTGAGGATTGTCTGGAGCATTTTGTTTTGTAAACGAGGTACAGTGTCATGGAGAGTTCACAAAGGAACATTTGTTAAAAGATGATGTGGTACTAGATCTGACTGTAGCTGCATCACAAACAGTAAGTAAATTTCATAATGCTTTGTCTTGAAATGACAGTTTTTTGTCATGATTACAAAACGCTCACATGCAATAGCGAGGTGGCATTGATACGGTTTCCGAGGCAATGATGTTAGCCAATCATAACAGTGGCCGATTACTAAGAAGCCTTAAAGGCATCAGGGTCGAATGAGGGTTGAAAATAATAATTTTTCCACATATTTTTTTTTGTATTTGTGCAGAAAACTTAACATTCCAAGTAAACCTCAAAGAACATATTAAAAAAAAAAAAATCAATGTTATGACTGCTTTACATAAATGTCCATAAGCAAAATATTAACTAGTATAACTGGGTATGAATTTGCTTTTGGTGTTTCCGTTTTTAAAGATTACAACTGTGCCTTTTACAGCATTCCTTCAGCATTCACCACAAACAGCCCTATCCATCTACTGTCTTTAACTCTGAATTGTAGCATATGTATAGTATGGTCTATATTTCAGTTTTCATAGACCAGCTTGGTTCATCTCACTGTCTTCCAGCATGTGCATGATTACATGCACATTAAGATTTGCAGTCATTCAGGTTGTTGTTGAATGTCTGGGTAAATTGAGTCAAACCAATACCAAATAAATTAACTTGACTTTAATTTGAATTGTACATGGCTAAAAATAGAAAAAGGAGTTCCTGTGGGTTAGACTGACATTTTACAAGATGCATAATCAGTTACTGTACAAAGTTCTACCTGCAGATCTGTGAAAATGACACAGGAATGCTGGGTTGCATGTGAAGAACAGGCACAGCATGAATTCCACTATAAACACATACAGTAAAGTGGCAGGTCCAGGCACATCTTCAGTGAACTGGATTGTAGTGTTAACACAGATTTTTGCTGACCATTCCAGCAGAGCTTTCTCTTTGAATGTAGGCTACTGACTAAGGATGGGCCCGGATGAATAGTCCAACCGACTATTCATTTAAAAGACTTCCATTAAAAGACTTCATTTAAAAGAATTAACACAGATTTTTGCTGACCATTCCAGCAGAGCTTTCTCTTTGAATGTAGGCTACTGACTAAGGATGGGCCAGGATGGTTGGCTAGTTGTCCTCCAACCGACTATTCATTTAAAAGACTAGTTTATTTAGGCTTATTTCCAATTTTTGTTTTGACTTTGATATTTTTAGAGGCATATTTTTAAAGCAGTGGTTCTCAACGCTCAACAAACTTGAAGGAAGCACTAAAAAGTCCAAAATGTGTTGGAATTGAGTTATTTAGTTTAGTTATTTAGTTTAATTCACATGCTAAAACAACAACAACAAAAATAGACATGCACAACATGAAACTCACATCCCATTCGAGTAAAGCTCTATGAAATCCGTTTAATTTTTTCCCAAATTCCATCACAAAAATACATTTTAAGACCCTATGAAATCCATTTTATTATTACAAAATTCTGTTTTCCATTAATTTTAAATAAAAGTAAAATTTTCTCAAATTAAAAAAAATTATATATATATATATATATATATATATATATATATATACACACACACACACACACAGAATTATTATTTTTTTTTCTTTCTCCTCTATTTCCTTAAAATAATGTTTTCACAATTTTAGTAGTAGTAGAAGTACTATCATTAGGTCTACATTAAGTAATATATTTCTGTCACAGTTTCTTCAAGTTGAAACAAACATTTATTTTGATGGGTTGCTATGAACTAAGACCTTCACATTCCTGTTTGTATTCTCACAAGAAACTGTAAAATGCTTATGACTCTCAAAGCAGTTATAGAGATTATGCTCATGTGTTCATGTACTCATATTGAGGCTGAAAACACAGCTAGCGTCGCAGGTCCTTCAGTATGTGTGTAGTAAACGAAACTGCACATTTGCACCATTTATTCACCGACCTACTTTTGATTTATTTATTTAAAATGTGCCACATTCCATGGCATTCTGATGACTGGATTCCACGGAAAACATAGGGCCTTCCTTCCAAGCACTGTTGCTCCGACCATGAAAGCAGGGCTTTTGTAACATGTGTTACCTTCAACAATAAATTTATAAATAACTACTGTCTATCTATTGTGAGCAATTCTACTGTTATTATACATAAGCTGCAATTCTCAACTGTTAGTGGTTTTTTTCTACATACACACAGAGAAGGCCTACTGTGTCTCTGGCTAAACTTGCACCATGTTTTTTTTTTTTTTTTTTTTTAGTTGTTCAATTTTTAAAACCATGTCTGAGATCCATACATTGTGTTTTATTTTGCTGCATTATGTCCCAGTGTTTTTAAAAAGAAGAATATATCCTGTGTTAATGCCCCTTAAGTGTTTCTGAGCTTTAGATAATCCACTAACTAATTATTAAAAAAAAAAAAAAAATCACAGTCAATCTATGTGTGATTTCCATGGTAATGCCTTTTCTGATAGGGTATCATTTCACAGTAAAATGAAACAAGTCTTCCACTAACAAGCTGTTGCTAAACTAAAGACTTGCTTTCAAATGATGAATATTTAAAACCATGTTTTACCAAGGTACTCTACCTCCTCTTAAATCTCAAGTTCCTGATGAGTCATTAGAATGAAGCCACTCAAGAAAAGGAGCAGGCAGAAAAAAGAAAAGAGCAGACATGTAGTAAGAGTGTGGAGGGTGTCTTCCTTATCCCTTTTTGCATAACAGACTGGGCAAGAAGAAGGCATGTTCTTTAGTAATGACACCAGCACTGCATCATCACCACCAGAATTTCCCAGAGCAAATTTAATCCTAAAACACTCCCTGAAACCCAAATCCAAACATTTCCATTAAAACTATACTATCTTTTAGTATCTGTGGTGTGGCCTGTACCTGTCAAGCAGTGATGCTTGCCTTAGCAAACACCACTAATAAAACTATAAATAGAAAATAATAATGCATTAATTTTATTGGCACCACTAAACAACTGCCTAACTAATCACCGCTCTTCAAGTCACATATTAACTCAATTGGTGCCCAACTATGTGCAGGTGAGATCTTAAACATAAAATAAACACAACTGCGGCTTGGAAACTTTTCGAAGATCTATGAAACAATCTAAGCAGATCCAAAACGGGGTTCCAAACAGAACCCTTGCTCTATTCAGTTTAAATCAATAGGATTTTAAATGATATATGTGACCCTGGACCACAAAAACAGTCGTAAGTAGCATGGGTATATTTGTAGAAATAGCCAACAATACATTGTATTTCTTTTATGCCAAAAATCATTAGGATATTAAATAAAGATCATGTTCCATGAAGATATCTAGTAAATTTCCTACTGTAAATATATCAAAACTTAATTTTTGATTAGTACTATGCATTGCTAAGAACGTCATTTGTACTTTTTGAACTTTAAAGGCAATTTTCTCAATATTTTAATTTTTTTTTTTTGCACCCTCAGATTCCAGATTTTCAAATAATTTTATCTCAGGCCAAATATTCTCCCATCCTGAAAAACCATACATCAATAGAAAGCTTATTCAGCTTTCAGATGACGTATAAATCTCAATTTCATCTCAATCTTCAATCTCCTGACACCATTTCTTTACTGATATTGATATATATTTGGAGAAAATTACCTATGAAAGGTAATGCTATCTACGTCATGGGCTTGTGGGTAATACACCACAACAGCACTTTGAGCATCTCAAGTTAAAGTCCCACCCCATCAAGTTAAGGTCCTTTCTCAAACCCATTCCCTTTCTCCTCTCCTGTTACTTCCTATTGGTACTCTATTGTCTGTTAAATAAAGGTAAAAAAAACTCTTGCTTTCAGACACTGGCTGATAATCAGAGACAATTATGTCCGGACAGTTACAAGCTTTTTTTGTTTGTTTGTTTGTTTTTTTATAAATTGCACACAGAAAACAAACAGTGCAACGGAATCACAATATAATCACTGAAGCTGTCAAAACCACATTTGATCGTGGGTATCAGATGCTTTTCTTTGTCTCATTTGACAAGGAAAATGCTTATTAAAACATGCACTTGGCAAAGCAGCACTGCGGTCAGTGCTCTGTACGATCCTCTTTCATGCAGGAACATACTGGAATTATTATGTGCATAATTTCTTTGAAATTCATGATGGGTGCCAACAATTGAGGAAGGGCACTGTAACTTGAAAAGCCCTTTATACTTTTGATAACCCATAACATACAACAAAGGCAAAACAAAACAAAGCTGGACTGGCTTAAAACAAGAAAGGTTAAATGTCCAAGTGGCCCCACAGATCTCAATCCAACTAAACATCTGTATAATAACTTAAAAAAAAAAAAAAAAAAAAAAACTGCTGTTCACAAAACAATCACCATGCAACTTGATAAAGCTTGGGAAATTCTGACAAAAATGGCCAAAAATTGGAGAAGCAAGATCTCTTTAACACTGAAAGCAGTAACTCCTGGCAAAAGTGATTCTATGTAGGCCATATTTGCTTGAGTGGCAAACACTGTTGGTTAAATACAATATTGCATGCCTAACATAAAATCCCAAAAGCACCAGGAGAATTTTTTTTTTTCCCCAAACATAGTGGATATCACCACAGATCAAGGGTCTCACCTCAGTCGAGGTACTGAAAGTGGAAGAGAGTGCTGCTGATCATTCATTCCTCCCACCGACAACCCCTGCTGGACCTCAGACTCGAACCCACAACCTTCGGGTTACAAGTCTGACTCTCAATCCACTAAGTATGATGTTTTTATTCAGTAAGGTGTTGTGATTCACTCACAAGTCAGAAATATTGTAATTATAAGCACTTAGCGCATGAATAATCTAACAATCCTTGTTTATAAGTGGGAAATTTATGAATTGTTGAATTGTGACGATGGAAGAAGAGTGTTGATTTGAAACACTGCAGAAACACTGATCTATAAAATAGACAATATCATCTATACATCAATAATCTATAGAGATCAGTGAGCAGAAAGCAAGTCTGTGGTAAAAAAAAAATTCATTTACATGCTGTATTTCAATCATTTTAAAGGTGTTATGTTCAAAAGTTAATTACTTGACTTTCATGGTTTGTTTAATGTAACACAAATATTTAATTTGATGTACAAATGTGTACCATGTACAAATAATAGTTTTTTGTAAATAATTTTTTATCATTTTGAATTCATGTGTTGTTATTTGGGTTTACTATTCACAGTACAATCATTATGTTTGTTTAGGATATTTCCGAGCATGACTTTTCCAATCCTGTGTGGCATATCTGAATTCTAGAGAATGTTTTTACTTTACAATGATAATACGGTAGACAAACATTTCAGCCTCAACATTCTTAGTCACAAACATAAATTAGAAAACCTTTCAAACTGAAAGAAGGAAGTCTAATTTGTGTATTACTAATAACTAATAAGGTTTTAAATATTCATTTGAATTTCTAAGGTTTTAAACTACTTTCCATTGCACTTTGAACTAGAAAAGGCTGTCAAATTCAAAGGTTCGGGATGCTTAAGATTATCAAAAATATAATACAAGTATTTCCATTTCCACAATCAAACAGCATGTTAAAGACAAAATGTCACTCTTATCAGCAAAACTTCAAATTCTTGCCAATTAAACAGACCACACCACAGAAAGGGACCTCAATTTAATTTCCTGTCTTTTGACTGGTCAATACAGTGTTCCGGCTGTGCTACAATAAAAATAAAAAACAACTGTGTCCTTAATTTATGCACTAATCCTTTTATCAAACCAAAAAGGCTGCACATTCAAACAACAATCTCCAGCCATGACTATATTCACAGTATAGCATGGCTTCTTGTCCATTTGCTTAATTATTACTTTTAACATTCTTTTAACACGCTACACTCTCAGAAGCACCACAACAGGAAATTGCATGACATTGGAATGTTTTTCTCCTTTGTATTTCTATACATCTCTTCAAAAATGTCATAAACCTGCCTATATGTTTTTCCTGTTTTTCCTGGTACGGAAAATGGTTGGTAAGGGTTCAGAAGTTCCATTCTGATGAAGGACATGACTGAACATATTTCTGACAGAGCAGCAGTAATCAATTCCTCAAACTCAAGCATGTGACAGGCAAATTCCAAGATACTAGCACAAGGGAAACAAATCTCACATGTGAAAACACACTCGACTTCTAGCACAAACACAAATTGTCTGACACATTGTCATCAGTTTACTTTAACTTTTATTTAGCAATGTTACTAACTATAGCCACCTCTTTCTTCAGGGTTTAAAACAAACTTTTTCACTCACCAGCTAATTTGGCTACTAAATTATCATTCAGAACTTCCAACAACCATATCAAAAAATAATATAATTAATTAAAAAATAATTATATTATATAAATGATATAAATATATTTGTGGATACTAAAATGGGTGAAATTTCAAACTGCATTTTTGCACCCTTGAAGAGCAATGCAGGAAAACAGGGTTCATTCTGTTATAAACTCCAAATACACATCACTCCAAAATGAAATATTGGCAAGCACATTGAAGATTAGCAGACAGGCTGTCGGTTTGTAAAGTGATCAGATGTTTGCTCACAAAAGCATTAAAGCCTCTACTCCACTGACGTAAATTCAAAAAAGCCAACCCCTTCTCACTCCCAAGATGTTAGATAATGACACTGAAAATCATGCCCCAAAATAATGTGTAATGATGACAAGATTATACCCCAACATATCATTTAATGATCGTTATTTTCCCGTGCATATTGACGGCAAATAATTTGTATTGAATGGCTGTGTCTCAGCCATTCTCAGAAACACTTGCATAGTGACACAAATATAATTTATAAACACGTACTGCTAAATTAAAGTTGATTATTACCCACAATTGGCAAACTGCTGCAAGACACTGGCTTTTAACGTAAACCATTATATCTACAATTTTAACTGACAAACATCTTTTGATGGATCTTTCATATGAAAATCCTTAAAGTCCTAAAGGCATTACTTAAATGACAGTTTATATGAATAATTGGTTATGTTCTTACCTGTGTTTTTCCAGCTCATTGTGTGATGACCTAAACAAGAAAGAAATAGAAGCATGGATGAGTTTTGTTAAAAATAAGAACACTGACTATTTACTTAAAAAAGCCTGCATACTGACTCTGACTATACTATTGGCTAAAAATATAAAACAGCTCTGAATAACTGCCACAAATGTTTTACAGATGTTATACTGTAAAATAAATACATTAACTTAATCTTAACCTTTCAAATTAATATAAACATTTTCCCACTTTTTAAATATGCCCATTTTTATTTTCGGAGTACAAACATTTCCCAGTATAATTTAAAGCAGGACACTAAAGTACAGGACAGTAAAGTAAAAAAAATAAAAAATTAAATTAAACAAATAAATATTTACATAAAAGCAGTTCTTCTCCTTTCAATAAATATATATGCGTAAGTCTTGTGCTGAACTAATAGTGATATTTTTCATATAACGATGTGGTCTAAAAGGAACCTCAGAAGGCTGCATTTGTCTGTTAACACCACATATGCACTCATTTGCCACTCGGTCAAGATGTTATTCATTGTGAATGAGCAAAAATGCCCCAGTTGTCAAGTATAAATATTCAACAAATTATCTTTGAACTCAAGGTGCAATGTCAAATGTAATTTATTTTTACTTGGAATGAATGCGTGAATATGTATGAATTTATGCTTTTGGTGCTCCGTGGCCCCTTCACAACACTACTGTTCTGCTTTGAATTCTATATTATACACAAAACACATTTTTTTAGCATTGCCTTACTGTGTCCATTAGGCCGATATCACTGTAAGCAAAGCACAGCATGCACTCAGTGACGCAGAGGAAATTCAGCATGCTACAACACATTGCTATTTTAGTCAAGGGTATAAATGCAGGGGTGTACGATAAGGCAATTACATTTTCTCCAAATAAACAAACAAACAAACAACGGAAATAGAGGGATTGTAATGCATGCATGATAAAAACTAAATATTTGGGTCACAGCATCAGTGGTTAGTCTTATTTCAAAGCTGCAGTGTGCAGTTTTCTGCGCCACTAGCATCATCATATGTGATTGCAAAAATAATGGTATCACTTGTCCCTTATTATGCATGACAGATAAAAATATAGGCTAAAAAAACCTACTGCAAAAAACTGAAAGTCCACAGTGTCTGCAGAGGTTTTTGCAATTTGGAAAACAATTCCAAAAAAGTATTCCTAAGTACATTTTGGTAAAAAAAAAAAGTAAAAGAAAAACATTACAAATTTCCTGGAAAGCCCTAATTCCATAGATTTCCTTTTTTTTTCAGTGCTTTCTATGCATATGTGGGGAAAGGGCTGCACGCTAGGCTCCTGCTGTTTTGCTTTGACATTGCAAGGAAAGGGGGCTAATGCAGCAAAACAGATCCAGGGGTCAAAGCTCTCTAGCAGCTGACTTGGGTCTATTCACACCACACCCAACAGTGAGAGTTTAACCACACCTAAACTACACTACTAAAAGCATACTGTCTATGACATGTACATGTGTCACATGCTCATATTTGTTAAATTCAACAAGACGATAAAATGTAAATAGCAACTTGTAAACAAAACATTACTTCAATAATGCATGAAGAAAAAGAACGGTGACAACTGTTATGCATACAAACTTTAGTGTCGAAACAACTTGTAAAGCTTGAAGTCTAACATGTTTTATATGCTAGGGAAATCAGGATATTTCCATAAAGGTTTCCAGCTACTTTACTGCACATATGATAAATACTGAAATACTGAAAATGTACTGACGTTGCCAATTGTCTTTAGACAACAAAAGTTCTAGGTTATTGTTTCCACGTGAAAATGATTGATTTGAAAGGAGATGACAGCAGTGGAAAAGAGAAAGCAGCAGCAGAAAGTTAACGCTGTACGCGTGGCAATGTTTATACACAGCCAAGCCCAACAACAAAAATGGCGAATACATGTAGAATAAACATCGTCTGAATGTATGCATACATTAATTAAGCAATAACATTGTACTGTATTTACCTATTATTGTGGGTTTTTCTTGAAATGGGAGAGGATTTAGTTTTCTTTCTGGAAAAGTCGCTGTCGTACGGCAAAACAGATGCGTAACCGTGTTCAGCTTCTAGTGAATAAAAGTAAACAAAACCAGCATTAAATACAGACGTGTGTGATTCAGTGAACAAATACGAGCATGTTAGAAAGCCAACGACAACGAATTATGCTTCTATCAACTTACTGTAAAGCAAACACCCCTCCCCCAGGTTACATTTGACGGAAAATTAAAACGAATCAACATTTTAACAGAGGCTGGGACGAATGTCACTCACTTAAGTCATCTCGTTCTGACTACTGAATATTTATAGACATAATAACTCACAGTAACAAGATGCCATCGTTCTTTTGGACTTGAATTAAACTACACTTGACCACCCGGCAGGGTTGTAAGTGACATTAGAACAGCACAACGAAATATTAAAATACCACGGATATTTTAGTTGACCAAACAAATATCATTATATACCTCTGTCTCTTCTTTCCAAATACTCTGCTGCCTCAAGAAGAAGTAGAAGAGAATTAAGTTCCATTCCGGTGTATTTACAGAAATAAAAATAACACAAAAAATGTGTTGTACACTGTTTAACAAATGGTGCAAAACAAAGGAAGGAAACAAAACAAAACAAACAAACAAATAAACAAAAAAGTGATGACGCTCGATGTGAACAGTTCAATTCTGAGTCCTAGAGACTCTCAACAAAAATTAATGCAGACTGCACGTAAACTGAAATCTGAGGATCGATTGATGGCTTCTTCATCCAATCAGGCAACAGAAAAGTATGAAAGGCGGAACTTGAAAACATTTGTATCCAATCAAAGACTTCAAAGACAGAAGTTCACAGGAAAGATGTTGACACATTGCGAAATGTCATATGATTGGTTAGTCAGTGATAGTAACAAGGTTGAAGCCATGCCCTAGCAACAGTACGTGTGACTCAACCCCTAAATCGCTCATTGGTCTGACGTACGCTATACAGGCTGCTGATTGGGCAAAGGAAATGTTGGGCGTGTTTTCTTATAACCTCGTTTACTGAACTATGCTGGCAGTGACAAAGTTGTCTCTGGAAGAACTCAGCAAAAGGAAATGTTTTTGAGAGTCAAGACTCTGATCGTTTAACCGAGCTGTAATCACACAATACTAATGCAACTCACTTACATACGTTTAAAAAGTAAGATGTTTATTAGTTCATATTTATCATACCATCAAAGTTTGATGAAACTTACTGATAGAAATGACGTCTAGGGTGCGGTCGACTATGACATGGTCATCCTTGTGCCCTACTTTCCCCGCAAAGTGGCTACTTTAAAATTAGTTTTTCTGGTTTTGTATGAGGAAAAAAAAATATTTCATGTGTATATTTATAAAGTAAATAAATAAATAAATAGAATTTTTATTATATATTTGTATTTATTATTTGCAATAATAGCTAGAAAATTTAACAATTATGATGCAATTTCATGACAGCTAGAAATATTATAAAAACTTCTGCTGCATAATGATTGCTATCACAAGTTGCAAGAACTTGGTGTTCTTGTTAACAATTCAGCAGAATTTGCTAAACAAGTGTTCAAAACCAAATGTTTAAGTTTGCATGTCACAAAAACATGTATTGATTTCATTTCTGAATGTTGTTAACATAAGTCAGCAGAAAGAATGCAAGTTAATTATTTTTCCAGTTCATTCATCCAAAAATGGAAAATTTTGTCATTATTTACTCATTCTTAATGATTATGAATGAATTATGGTTATGAATTTGAGAACAATATTAGCTATTTCATTACTCAAAATAATAATTAATTCATTAATCTCTCATAGCTAATCTTCTGTTAAGGTCAGCCATGGCTTTAGTGGTTAAGGAGCTACCACTGAACCGGTTCATCTTTTGTGATTCTCAGGGGAAAAAAAACAGGTTTGGAATGACATGAAGTTAAACATATAAAGACGGATTTTTCATTTTGGCTTAACCGGCCTATTTCGGCCTAGAGTATGCCTATAAATGTTGAGCTGGGGTGTTATCATTATCAGAGCATTGAAAAGGGATAGTAAACACATTATTTTTTAGACTGGGAGACTGGGAACTGAAAGAGGGGAAAGAATTCAGAAAGAAACAACAAGAAGAATGAGACAGAAAGCAGAAATCGCTGACCTCCGCTCACTCCATGGACAAAAAATAAAAAAATAAAAAAACACAGCTGTTTCTAATTGGTAACTCGGCACCGACTGCTGACCTACATTCTGCTTGAGATTCTGAACTCAGCAAAGGAGAGACAGAGAGAGGGAAAGGAAAAGAAAGATGAGCACTGATTTGTGGAGGAGCTGAATAGGAGGTGTCAAGAAAACATAAGAGAATTATTTGTCTGAATTTGTAAGGAAAAATCTTTAAACAGCTCTATGTGATTTATTCATTATTTATCATAAGCAAACAAATGATTAAATTACACTTAATTAACTAAAATGTTAATTTTCCTTGAAACTCAGTCCAGCTCAAGATGTCAAGGTTGGATGGGTAGTATAAATACTGTACTCCACCAAGTATTACAGTTCCCTGTACACACTAGCTGAAAACATTTATATGGCCCTGCATGGTGCCCAAATCACCATATGGTTAATCTGGCCCTGCATTTCTTATCTGTTCTCTGAACACCCTTTATTCAATGGAATGTCAAAATAAAAATCTACCACTGTTACTGGTATACATCTAGGCTTACAGATAAAATAAACAGCCTAGTTGTAATGAAAATGTGTGTGTGTGTGTGTGTGTGTGTGTGTGTGTGTGTGTGTGTGTGTGTAATGTACCATTTATTTCTGTTGAGCAAGATGTTGTTTTAGTTTGAGTAAGTATAGAATTGTCATTTTTTGGTGAAACAGATAAGAAGTTTTCCTCTGAGCTACATGAGGAAAAATCACTATTTTGGATTTTCTAAAAGTATCCAAACCTACAACTGTGATGGAATATCTAGTTATGGTCATGCCAAAACATCTCTGTTTGGCTGAGGTCACGACTTTGGGCACTACAGAAGGCCTATTTTTTTTTTTTTTTTTGATGAAGCCATTTACTCTGCTTTGGGTTGTTTTCCTGTCACATCAACCAAATTCTTTTGAGCTTCAACTGGTGGACAAGAGGCCTCCTAGAAAATAAAAAAAATCACTGATTATCCTCAAACCATAATTGATTTCAACCATACTTTTTATACTACTTTCGGGATTATGGTTTTGATGTTTGTAGGATATTGTTGGGTAGGCTAAGTGGTGTCCTTCCACTTAATACAGTTCTTGTAATGTGTTTTTTTTTTTTTTTACATATTGTAAACCATAGATATTAGCATGTTCCAGAGATTTCTTTGCAGAAATTCTGCACTATGCTCTTGCAGTCATCTTTGCAGGACACCCACTCATAAAAGAGCAGCAGCAGCACTGAACTTTATCTATTTATAGACTATTAGTCTTACTGTGGACTTGCTTCTTTCTTCTATAGGTGTTCTGAGAACTCTTTTGTGTGAAACATGGTTCATATAATGCTTCTCACAAATAACAAATTCAAAATATGTGTTGTACAGTGAAAGATGCTCAGTCTAACACCTTTAATCACACATCATTGATTAAATTCCATTTTAGCTGACTTGAGACTTTGAGAAGTCATTAGGTAACTTTCACATCACATACTTTTTCCACCACGCACTGTTGCAGTGTTTACACGATTTTATCAATAAAGACATGAAAACACATCACTGTTGGCATGGTATTGTAGCAGACTGTTTGTCTGTTGTTGATTATATCTCATTTTATGACTAATTTCTCCCAAAACCAGGTCAATCAAGAGGTTTCACATGCTTCTTCCTCTGTGTATTATACAGAAATTATGCACAGGAAACTAGGGTTTATTTTATATTATTTCTAGAGGACAGCAGGGTGTCAACAGATCTTTTAGATAAACTTTGAGACAAGTGGTTCTCAAACTATGACTTATGTCATGAAAGTGATTTAAGGAATTGATGACTTAATCTATTATATTTTGTTAGCATATTACAGGTGCATCTCAATAAATTTGAATGTCGTGGAAAAGTTTATTTCAGTAATTCAACTCAAATTGTGAAACTTGCGTATTAAATAAATTCAGTGCACACAGACTGAAGTAGTTTAAGTCTTTGGTTCTTTTAATTGTGATGATTTTGGCTCACATTTAACAAAAACCTCAACAAATTAGAATATAGTGACATGCTAATCAGCTAATCAACTCAAAACACCTGCAAAGTTTTCCTGATCCTTCAAAATTGTCTCTCAGTTTGGTTCACTGGGCTACACAATCATGGGGAGACTTCTGATCTGACAGTTGTCCAGAAGACAATCATTGACACCCTTCACAAGGAGGGTAAGCCACAAACATTCATTGCCAAAGAAGCTGGCTGTTCACAGAGTACTGTATCCAAGCATGTTAACAGAAAGTTGAGTGGAAGAAAAAAGTGTGGAAGAAAAAGATGCACAACCAACTGAGAGAACCGCAGCTTTGAGAGGCTTGTCAAGCTAAATTGATTCAAGAATTTGGGTGAACTTCACAATGAATGGACTGAAGCTGGGGTCAAGGCATCAAGAGCCACCACACACAGACGTGTCAAGGAATTTGGCTACAGTTGTCACATTCCTCTTGTTAAGCCACTCCTGAACCACAGACAACGTCAGAGGCGTCTTACCTGGACTAAGGAGAACTGGACTGTTGCCCTGTTTTCAGATGAGAGCAAGTTTTGTATTTCATTTGGAAACCAAGTCTGGAGGAAGGGTGGAGGAGCTCATAGCCCAAGTTGCTTGAAGTCAAGTGTTAAGCTTTGTCTGTAATGATCTGGGGTGCAATGTCATCTGCTGGTGTTGGTCCACTGTGTTTTTTTGAAAACCAAAGTCACTGCACCTCTTTACCAAGAAATTTTAGAGCACTTCATGCTTCCTTCTGCTGACCAGCTTTTTAAAGATGCTGGTTTCATTTTCCAGCAGGATTTGTCACCTGCCCACACTGCTAAAAGCACCAAAAGTTGGTTAAATGACCATGGTCTCAGTGTGCTTGACTGGCCAGCCGACTCACCAGACCTGAACCCCATAGAGAATCTATGGGGTACTGTCAAGAAGAAAATACCCCATAGAGAATATATGGAATATTGTCAGGAGGAAAATGAAAAACAAGAGACCAAAAAATGCAGATGAGCTGAAGTCCACTATAAAAGAAAAAAACCTGGGCTTCCATACATGTCCATACAAATAAACTCCAAATAAAGTTTAATTATAATTGTTACATCAGTAAGTCTTGAGCCATATTTCAGTAAATATGTTAATAGATTTTAACTAATAAATGGATTTTAAATACATTACGTTTTAATTTTTATTATTATTATTATTATTGTACAGCACTTTGTATGTAATGACTGTTGTTTAATAAATTAGCCTGAACTTGAACTTGATTAGGGTTTGCAGCAGCATGATTTATCCTACAGAAAAAAGTAATATTAACCAACATATTGCATTATGTTAGTCCTATTACTTGCAAAATATGAACTTACTTAATTTAGAAAAATTAAGGCATAGGCAGTGGAAAGACTTACTAGTAGCTGGTAAGTGAGAATGAAAAGAGAGCTTGAGGCCCACAGCCTTGCGTGCCTGGGAATGTGTTTCTGCAGCCCACAAGTGCAGCTGTGCACATCACCAAATCAGGGGGTGGGGGCTACTTAATGGACTCAAAAAAGAAGTCAGGATATAAACTTGCTGTTGCACCAGTAGCTTGGACAACCATAATTTTTCACAATTTCTTCTCCTGCTTCCTACATGATCCCACTGACCAAACTTCTATGAAGTTTCTACTCTTATAGAATGCGAAGGAAAATTACACACAACCTTGCTCTTATTTTTTTTTCTTCTTTTAAATAAATAAATACATACATAAAGAAAGGTCTGCTTCAAAACTGGGCCAACTGCTTCTCAATTCAAAAGAGAGACATCACATTGTTGAATTGCTGAATTATAATTAGACATTACAATTGCTATAATGGTGCAATTACAAACTGTTTCTGACATTTCTACAATGCTACCACTATGATTTATTAGCATGCCACTTATAAACACATAACCAAAATGATTCATATAATAGTGTGCAATGATTCATAGGTGGACATTTAAAAAAACAAACAAACAAACAAACAAACAAAATAAATAAAATACTATAAATTATGTTAAAACAAATGTGACCCTGGAACATAAAACCAGTCATAAGCAGCACAGATATATTTGTATATAGCCAAAAATACATTGCATGGGTCAAAATTATCGATTTTTCTTTTATGCCAAAAAACATTAGGATATTAATTATTAAACATAACTTAAATATAACTTAATATAACTTATAACTTATAATTTTTGATTAGTAATATGCATTGCTAAGAACTTTGGACAACTTTAAAGGCAATTTTCTACTAGGTTTTTTTTTTTTTTTAAAAACTCAGATTCCAGATTTTCAATAGTTGTATGACAGGCCAATTATTGGCATATCCTAACAAACCAAGCATCAATGGAAAGCTTATTTATTCAGGGTCCAGGTTTACAGATACAATTAACACACACACACACACACACAACTTTGTACATCTATCTTTGCGAGGAAATTCATTGATACAAAGGTCTCAGAAAGCAGGGCCGGCCAAAAATGTGCTAATTTTACTGTCTTTGTCCTCACTTTAAAAATACCTGTACAAACACACACACACACACACACACACACACACACACACACACACATACATACACAATTATAGGATAATACTTAACACCAGAAATGTATCATATGAATATCCGTCTACAGGAATCATGTGGCAAGTTCTATTTGGTGTGTCTTATGGTGACAGCGACGTCTGGTGTCGTTCTATGGAATTTAAAGATTCTACACTTGTATTATATTAGTAGAATGCAGTTTACACACAAAATAATAATACAATAACACAAAAGTACAGCTTTGGTGGAGTGAAAGACTGAATTCAAACTAAATTATGACATTTTACATTTTCCCCTTATGGCATCTTGTTTTCAAACCAAATAGATCAAATAGATCGTAGCCTAAGAGAGAGAGAGAGAGAGAGAGAGAGAGAGAGAGAGAGAGAGAGAGAGAGAGAGAGAGAGAGGTGGTTGATCACATATGAGATAGCAAAGAAAAAAAAGAACATTTTGAGACAGTCGGTAGAACACCATTTGTTTGATGTCCAGAATCATCAGATTTATTAAAAATAATACAAACTTAAATTACTTATATATTATAATATTTGATTAAACCTTTATCTGATTTAGCCTAGAATTTAGTATACCATACTGGTATTATCAGAATAATTACAAAACTAAAACGTGTTTACCAAAGAAACAAACTCGTCAAACTCCGCCTAGTTTGCATTTGCTATGAGATTGGACAAACTGTTTTACTCCTGCCCCTTCACCCGCCACTGATATATAGCCTAAGTAATTTATTGGCTTAAATGACTTATATATTATATTTGATTAAACCTCTATTTGATTTAACCTAGAATTTAGTATACCATACTGGTATTATCAGAATAATCACAAAAACTGAAACGTGTTTACCAAAGAAACAAACTCGTCAAACTCCGCCTAGTTTGCCTTTGCTATGAGATTGGACAAACTGTTTTACTCCTGCCCCTTCACCCACCACTCCCCGTTCAGGCAGCCAAACTACGAATCCAACATTACGGCGAATGCTTCTCTCATGAATATGAATTTAGTGATGCTGACATTGCTTTGTACATTTCCTGAATCGTTGGACAAGTCACGTAGCCTAATAAATATTGAGCCACAAGCCACGCTCATTCGTCCACAGTCGAACAGTCCACATTCTTACTGGCCGAAAGACAGGCTACGTAATTAATAATACATGAGGTTCACGCAACGCATGTGACGTGCTATGAGCTGTCTGAAGTTGAAAACACTGTCCATGTTATTGCTCCCTCTCTGCAACGTGCGTGCTGCACTGCTAATGCAAAATATATTTTTGTAGACCTTTTTGACTTGAATAATTAAACAAGATATTTTTGACGGATATTCTTATTTTCCTCACGCAAGGACTGTTTACATTACCAGCACTGCTAGATTTTAAGTGACAAGCGAGCCTTCAATTTAAGGTGAGGCTAAGCTCAATATATTTACGACCTAAACGTATAAAAACGGTCACATCACTTCTTCTGATCAAAAACTATTGATTTTTGTTGGTTATGTAAACCACGTGATTTTGCACGTTCGATAATGATGTGGTTACTACTTGTTTCCGTGATCTGCAGGCTTAGGAGGACGGTAAACAAGCGTATAATGGCGACTGAGATTGAAGCATGGACCACTGGCCCTCAAAACGATGGTATGAACATTAAACCCATGATTGTGCTAAAAACTGCCCATTAATGTATACAGCCTGCATTTAGCATATTAGTGCATCTTGTAGTTGGTCTTTTACCGTGTTGTTTTTGCAGACGACATAGGTTTTAGTTGCAGTCATGTTCCACCATGTGCTCTGGCAGAAAGGCTTGCATATCGCTTATGTGGTATAAACTCCTGGATAAATAAACGTTGCATTACTGCACTTAAACCAGGATTTAAATTGATGTTATTTTGAGCTCATAAAGACAACCTAAGTTTTTAAAGCAAAACTTTTTTTTTTTCAGAATAAGTTTTGTTTTCTTTTTTTAGAATTAATTTACAAATGAAGCGGACAACCCTTTTTTTTATAGATTTTATACAAATGAACTGTAATGTAAAATTTTAGTACCAAAACATCGTTAAACGCAAGGAGCTAGCATGTAAAATGGTCATATTTAGTGCTTTTAGGGCTTATGAACAAACCAATATTGAAAGACAAGTTGTGTCATTAAATACATTTATTTTCTAACCACATCTATTTATATTTGACCTTGTAAACGATAAAAACATTAAGCGTCTTTGTCAAAGAAAATTTGCAACAATATTTAACACTACGCCCCCTTGCTAAGATACCCGGATGTTTTTTTTTCTTTTCTTCCACGTGAGTTAAGTGTTTTGAAGATTTCCTCATGATTTTCGTGATTTTCTTTCAGAAATGCATAAGTGTATCTACATAAAAAAGATGCATATAAAATAATAAATATATTTGAATTCTTATTTTTTTGCTTATTTTGGCTGCGCTGCACAAGGAACTCAAACAAGAAGAAAAGTAAATTTATTCAAAGTACGTGCCACAGTATATGACTTGTTTATTGACCTTGTCTAGTAATTTTACAGTCATGTGCTTTTGTTTTTTAATTGCACACAGAACTTGGCTTCAGTGTATTTCTCTTATCTGATTGCTGACTTCAGCATATGAATCATAACCGACCAATGTGTTTAATATTTCGTTTTTAATATTTGTGTAGTTATATTGGAAAAGATCATGTGTAAACAAAAGTAATTGTGCAAAAAAATTGTGAAGTTTTAGAAATCTTACAATTTTAACAACAAAAAAAAAGTCACTTGGTCTTTCACTTGTTTCACTTTCTAGCTTTTACATTCTGTTTTATATTGAAATAAACAGTGCATTTACACACACATACTTAGAGATACAAGAGCTCATTTTAATTATTGTGTTCACATTCAGTCCTTCCCTTTACTGGATTGGATCCAGTTTGATTAATAGCAGGAGTACATTACAATACAGACACGTTTAACAAAAAATAGTAAATAAATATTCAAATATTTCATCAGGGTTGTTATATTTACACTTCTGAAAAATAAATAATAATAAAGTATTAATAATAAAAGTGTAGCCAGAGTAAAAAAAAAAGTAAATGAAACAAATTTGTAATTGACAATTTTTGAGGTATATATTTTGTCCCCATGATTCTGTGATTTTTAGTTTTTTTTCTTGCATTTTTGCAGCACACTGTAAATGTAACTTTGTCACTTGCAATCCTATAGTAGTCCATAAACATGAAACCATACCTCTTAAAACATATATGCGTGTATATTTTTTGCATAGTGCTAGCAGTATATCTTGTCACCACATAGAGACAATTAGTTGTCTAAGACACATAGATATGTATATTTATATACATTTTTCAAATTGCATTTGGTTAGGTTTTGGTTTATTATGTGCAGAAAAAAATGATTATAGCTTGGGTAGAATAACTGCTTTATTACATAATCATTGGTTTATGATATCTACCTTTTAACTTCCTTTTGGTTGCTGAGGTTTAAAAAAAAAATCAATTAGAGGCCTATACAATACATCAGGTAATTTCAGTTGGAAAGACCACATCTCTGTATATTATGTATGCTGAAAGTGTGTCTTTTTTCAGCAAGCAACAAACAAATGAGATATTATTGACCCCACATTTATACATACCTGCTGTTTGTGGATCCCTATATATATTTTTTTTTTATTCAGCCATGGAGTTGTAAGGTGGGTCTAGTGTACACCAACGCAAGATGTCAGAGGTGAATATGCCATAGTTGACAAAAACAGATAAGACTTTTTTCTTTTTATCATGCCATATTCTCCTTATTGACAGTTAAACCACTTGTTTAACACACCCACCACACCTCCTGTTTTTCCCACTACTCAGAGCAAAAAGAAATCAACATAGACTTGTTATTGATAGACTGTCAGAGTCTGTTTTTCAGATCAATATCTAAACTTTTACTAGATAAAATGCATTTTGAACAGCAGCTATTCTGCTTTGGCCCTACTGCGCCTATTTTGTGTTGCTGTTCCTGGCACATATGCAGATTTAAGCACTGTAGTAACTACAGTGTGGTTTTCTTGTCTGGCCATAGCTAGTATTTAGAACGGGAGTATTTATTACCATGATGTCCACTCCTACTCCTGCTTTCTCCTGTGAACGTGCTTCCCCCACCCAAGCAAACTGTACACTGCTATATGTAGTCAGGCTTGGCACGAGCACCAGCAAGGCATCGAAATAAGCAACGTCAGCTGTTCTGCCTCCTTGTGCTGCTGCCCTTCTGTATCTCTTCTTTTGCTTACCCTTTTGTGTAATCTGGTGAAAGCAGAGATAAAATTGTTGGAGTTTACACCCTAGCGTCATTACAAACCTGTATGCTTTGTTATTTTTGAGTCTGTCCCTTTAAAACAACACATATTGTTGGATGAACCTCAGTTTGTGTTTGTAGCAGTTCTGAGATTGTATTTAATTTTAGTGCTTTAACATATTTCACTTGGTTGGCAATGCAACATTTCTAATTTGTGTAGTTTAAGATTTTCTAATATTTAGATTTTATTTCAGCTTCGTTTCATTTAACAGAAATATGGCAAAAGATTTTAAATTTAAGATTTTAAATTAAAGATGCTACAAAACATGCGTTTCATGATGCTAATGGTGTCCAACCTGACATGCATTTGATTTGATTTGCTTTGCTTTGACTAGACTAGACGAGTATGAAATGCCATTGTATGGAAAACTAACTGTGTGAAGAAGATTATTCTTATAATGTTCTGTTATATGGTAAAAACAAAAGTAAATAAATAACATACGGGTTTGGGAAGACTTAAAGGAGTAGTGAAACTATTCACTGAAGTTCCCTTTTTACAGTTACAGCCACTGATGTGTGTAGAATGTTTCCAAGTTTTTGAAATGCAAAGATTGTGCTAAAGTGCAGGCCCTAGACCTGTAAGCCAGTATTCTTGCAAAAAAAATATCTTGAATTAAGATTGTTGCATGCTTTCATGGCTGAGAACATGAGTTTTTATGGCTTATCATGCTTATCAGATGTGAATATGAGACCTGACCAGATGGGCAGGAAAGACAAACATTTCTCTATAAGGGAATGAAAACAGATTGATGACTGATTAAATTATATATTTTAAACCTTCATATATTTTTATATATTTTAAAGCCTTTATAATGCAATTTAAAATATCATACTCTTTGTACAAGCTTTTGTTAAAGTTTAGTGAAAAGTGGTATGATATCTCATGTTTTGATGACTTTATCTTTTGACATAAAATTTAAATGGTGAATTGAACTTTTTTGGTCTTGTACTTTTCACTAGCCATACTTCTATATATTTTTAGTTTTGTTTCTTATTTATTTGTTCTTTTACCATTCACATTTAGTTATATAAAGTGACTTAATAAATGAGGAAATTCACAAGTAGTTAGTCATAAATGGAGATTGCCTTAACATGTCTTAAATAGAGCAGAAAATCTGAAATTTTGAATGTTGCTTGCAAAAAAGTATTATCCTTCCTCAGCATTTCTGTCATGTTTTCATATTCAAATACACAAACATCCTTAAATCAAGATACACTTACTTGAGTATGAAGTCACAAAATGTGGGTTTGTATTTAAAACAAGAGCAAATATCGGTAAATGGAGTATGAAAACTTGTCTTCCCTTTGAATGTATTAAGTAGATTATTATTTTTATTTTTATTTTTTTTTAACCATTAGCAAATATTTTTTCTTGGTTTAATCATTAACTAAATTTTGATAAATTTCTCAAAGACGTCATTTTGCTTTTCTTATAAATGAATCTTGACATTTGCACTGGAAAACAAGACAAAAATACTGAGGAAGAAAATCATATTTTTCAGAATGGAATTTTAGAGTGTTTTGATAAGGCACAATAAAAGTTATTTCCATATTCTAGTGGTTGGGAGCAGAGTTTAAATGTCTTTACTTTCATAAAGCCAACATAAACCCTGACAAAGGCAACACAATTTGTGTTACACAATGGCAAGTTCAAAAAGTAAGCTACATGAGAATACAAACTAAAGTAGATATGCCAATGTGTTTAGTTGATAACACACTTTTGGTCATTTATCTATTATATTGTAAATTATAACTGGTTGTCTGTTTGGTCTGTGTCTTGTACAGGTGTGTTCTCAGTTGAGCAAAAGCAGGATGAGGAGGATGGCTCTTTTGGCAGTGAGGATCTGAATGAGTTGGAGGTGAATGGGAACTGGACCCCGCAGGAGAAGGCCCTGCATGAGGCCCGACTAAAAGCTAAGGCTAAGCGGCGCCTGCGTAAGTCATCATCCCGGGATTCCAACCGGGAATCGTTCTCCGATTCAGTTTCTGGAGAGCTTTCTACCGATCCAAACAGCCCCAAGGGCAAAAATGCTGTAAATGACCGAAAGTCACGAACTGGAAAAGGCCGGGGACTGCCCAAAAAAGGTGAGATTGTGAAATCCGAGTGCCACTGTCCCAATTTGATATTTGTGATATGTGAAAAATCATCCCAAAAATGTTTGTTTAAAAATGTTTTGTTACATATGTGTTGTAAGTCTTGTTTTTTTATTTCAATTTACAAATGAAAGTTACTTTATTTAATTTGATTGTTTCTTTTATTTATTAGATGCAAACCAAAACATAAGATATGTTTAAATGTCTCTCTACTATTTGCGCTTTTTTGTTTTACACTGATTGTTCTTTTGAATAGGTGGAGCAGGTGGTAAAGGTGTGTGGGGAGCAGCAGGTATGGTGTATGAGGTGGAAGAACCTGATGCCAGGGACCCCAACTATGATGAATCTGCACAAGTAAGAACGTACTGTTCAGTCCTACAGGTTATATGAAAAATACTAGTATACCTTACTTTATAGTAGATATAGAATGTGAGTGTTATAAATTAAGAGTCACAATATTTGCAGTACTTTACTGATTTTTGTGGACATCACCTTTTTAAAAAAAAAAAAAAAAACTGTAATTTATTTAGTCTCCCTCATATTGTTCCAAAGACTTTGTTCATCTTCAGAACACAAATTAAGATATTTTGGATGAAATCTGAGAGCTTTCTGACCCTCCACAGACAGCAAGGGTACTACCATGGTCAAGGCACAGAAACACAGTAAGGACATTGGTAAAACAGTCCATGTGACATCAGTGGTTCAACTGTAATTTTACGAAGCTATGAGAATACCTTTTGTGCGCAAAGAAAACAAAAAATAATAACTCTCTGTAATGGTGCTAGAGTTGTTGAATATAGTAGTTATTTTTGTTTTCTTTGCGCACAAAAAGTATTCTTGTATTTTGTAAAGTTACGGTTGAACAACTGATGTCACATGGACTATTTTAACGATGTCATTACTACGTTTCTGTACCTTGACTATGACCCTTGCTGTCTATGGAGTGTCAGAGAGCTCTTGGATTTCATCAAAATATCTTAATTTGTGTTCTGAAGATGAACAAAGGTCTTACAGGTTTGGAATGGAATTTAAAAAAGTAAGCATTGCAGCAGACATTTACCACCCAGTTTAGCACTTTTAAATATGGCAATTTAGGTTCTAAATAAAATGTTATAATTAAATAAATGCACATGGCTGTGTATATAGCGCTCATGTCTACAGGTCCCAAATCAAATACAGCTACATGTCGGTAACATTGACGTTTGGTAGTATTGACAATTGATGTTTAGGATGGCATGAGTGTAACTAAATAATGACTAGATTTTTGTTTTGTTTGTTTGTGAATTATGTGAGTTATTCCTTTTAAGAATCGTCCATTAAAAAAAAACCCAGTGGCCTTTTTGAAATAGTCAGTTTTTCTCCTCTTCAGCTGAGTGGGATGTGAGCTAAAAGTGGTTCTGGCAAGCCTGCTGGAATTCATGCTGTTGAAGTTTTGCAGTTATGTTAATCAGGGCACAGATTACAAAGCAAATGCCTGTAGAAATATCGGTTTCCTTGAGAGCTCTGTGAGGCCAGATACATGATCAACTCGGTGTGTTCTTTTTATTATATAATATATACTTCTTGTTTCCTTAGTTTTTTCCTTATGTACAGTAAATGTGGGGTTTTTTTTCTAATGTGAGACTCTTTTGTACATCAGGGAGACACGGTATATGCCACAGTAGTACCAGAGGTGGACGAGAGAGAACTCGAGAAGACCATCAACCCCATTGTGCAGGAGTACTTTGAGCATGGAGATACCAAAGAGGTGGAGGTGAGCTATAGCTTATATTTCAGTGTAATTTAAAGGAAAAAATGGATACAGTGGGTGCTAAACCATAACTATTAATTGTATACTGGTAGCATAGTGGTTCTCAATCTCAACTAGAAAACTGGAGCCCTCTAGGTGGCATTAAAAAAAAAAGCATTAAATAAGTGAGATATAATTCAAGTTATACTTTGGGGCCTGAATGCTTGAACCTGATTGGCTTACGAACGTAAGCCACTGAAGGTGTGTGTTATTTTCAGGATGTAGTTCCAGGCAGCTCTTGACAGCATTACATGTCTATATCACTTCGCCACACTATTTCAGTTATTTTAAAGGTCTTTACAACCTAAAACCACAAAATAAACAAAACCTGCAGCGACACTGGCCAAACAAATAATTATTCTTCTTTAAAAGATATATAAGGAAGCCTAATTTAGCGTGTGATTTCACGTGCCGAAAAAGTCACGTGAATGATGTGAATGAATAAAATCTTTGAACTCCATGGACATTGTTTTTGTAACAAAATTTTGTGGTTATTCCAAGCTCTAAAATATTTTATCATGGAGAAATTGTGAATAAAAATAATGACCATTATGATAATGGTTAAAAGGAGCGGGATTCCTGAAGAATGTTCAAATGGAAGACATTTAAATACTTATCAGAATAGAAGCAATGAATCCACATCCCAGCTATTTTCAACCGTTTTCTATTGTTTATGTGAACACTTGATCTAAATTCATCTCCATTTCCTCCTTTGTCTTGTAGATGTTGCTCAAAGAACTGAACTTGGGCCATCACAAATTTGAGTTTTCCTCTCTGGCTGTGTCTCTGTCTCTGGAAGGCAAGGCCAGCCACAGGGAGCTCACATCCCGTCTTCTCTCAGACTTGTCTGGAAAGGTGCTCTCTGAGAAGGACATGTCACGTGCATTTGACAAAATGCTTAAAGAACTGCCAGACCTCATCCTGGATACACCAGAGGCCCCACAGGTAAGGATAAAAAGTCATATGGTAAACCCAGTTATACTGTAAAATCCACAACGTAAAAAGGACAGTACATGATTAAAGGAAGAGTTCACCCAAGAGTGAATATTCTGTTATGATTTACTCACCCTCATGTTGTTCAAATGTGTATGACTGAGGAACACAATAGACCACAAAAAGTGTTTTTTAAAGATTAGCCTAGCCTCTGTTTAAATTGAATGAAAGTATGTATATTAGGGATGCACAATATTTGGTTTTTGCCAATATTTTTCAACTCATTTTGGCCGATAACCGATTCTGATATTTTCTGATTTCCTTTTGTTTGGAAACAGCACCAGGTCTCTCCTATGCAGCGATTATAAACAAATTATTTATTTATTTTGGTTAGTTTTGAGCAAAAACCTACTTGTTAGAACTAAATAAACAATAATAAAGAGAGTACATTGAAAGTTTTGTAAAGTTGAAAGTAAAATGACCACAAAAGACTCACAAACTTTAGCCTTACAAACTAAATCTAAAGCAAAAAAAAAATAATAATAATTCGGTAAAAAACAAATATATTAATGAATAAATCTTTATATACTGTATACAATTATTTAATTTACAATTGTCATGTTTGTGTGTTTTTTTTTTTAAATTCTTGTAAACTATAGCTTCTAATTTTTAAATCAAAACAGATTTATTTTACCTTTTATGATGTAACATTTTATGACATCATTTACTGCTTTATTTATTCAGAAACACGTTTATTGTTATTTTTGTATATTAGTTTCATTTTTATTAAAAGTTGGCCCACAACGTCACTGGGGGAAGGCTGCCGCTGCTGCAGCTGCGTTATTTTGTTCTTGTATTCTCAGATTAAATGCGGAGATTCAAAATAGTGATTCTAATCATCATTCAGGTCGAACGTTCGCTTCAAGAATGACCACACTGCTGACGTGATCTAATCGCTAACACACCCTAAACATGTGAGTTATTATCAGCAAGGCATATCGGCATCATTTTCATATCGGGTCGATGCCAATGTTTACATTTTAAGCGCTCCGATAATATTGTGCATCCCTAATAAGTATTATATTTGAATATGAAATACATTCTTTGTATTACCTAATTCTCTTTCTTTCTTTAGATGCTTGGTCAATTTATTGCACGAGCCATTGCTGACCACGCTTTACCCATGAGTTTCCTTGACTGTTACAGAGGCAAAGTAGATTGTGACCATGCCAGGTGAGCTTGATGTGATTTTGTCTTATTTTGTTTTATTTGCTTGGATATTTACCAGCAGTCTTGTGTCCAGATTCTGAGATAGAATTACAGTGTTTCTCCAGATCATTTTGAAGAACAATTTTATTTAAATTCAGGAAGTTATAATTAGGGCTGTGATGGTGGCAGATTTCTTTATAAAGTTAATTTAGCAATATGTTTGCAACATTTTTTTGTTTGTTAAATTAACATTTTTTGTTTTTTTTAAAATAACGAGCGACAAGTGGCCAGTGAGTTGATTATAGCCCATGTTTGATCAATTTTGCCTTCTAAAAGCATCAAGACTTGCCTAAAATAAAATCTTCAAACATATCACAATGTAATTTTAAACATTTAACTTATAAATGCACGCTATTATGCACATATCATTTGTTGGAGAGTGTATGCTAAATGCGCTTTGCACAACATGGAGGTGCCAGCGGGAACAGGAGCGCTTCACAAAAGTGAAACAAAGCTGAGCGAATACTTTGCCTTACAGTCACTATAATTTTATCTAAAAAAAAGCTTTAAATTATTATTTTACTACTTTAAAATTAAAAAGTCAAATCGAAAACAAAAAAACTCATTCATCGTAAAATTCATAGAGATGCATTTCTCTCTAAAGGCACATCCAGTGAGCAGATGGCAAGTCAGGATCGTTAACCAGAAAACACTAGTTTATTAATATTTAATTCAAGTATCTCCTTATTTCCCCCCCGACACATTCATGGTAATTACTTTTCCCGGAGCTTTGCATGCTTTAGCCTTTTGCATGCGTTTGAACACTGATCTTAAAAGGCACTTGTGCGAGTTGCGTTCTGGGTCAGAGTGGGAATTTCAGTGGGAAATTACCACCTGCCACTAGCTAGTTGCCAGGTGAATCTGATTTCACCAAGTACAACATGTTCCTGGATCAACATCCTTGTTGATCCTGGAACAACATTCCATTCAACCAATCAGAATTGAGGGATATCTTTTTAGGAAATGTCAGTTTTAGGCTTACGATCTGGATTAGGTGCTTCTACACCCTTGTTAATCAGCTATCATTTCCCTCTGATTTTAGGAAAAAAATATGGGTAGGGTTAGGTTTAGGAATTGGGTTCAGTCTATATTTTTGGAAAATAATGTTGATCCAGGATCAACAAAACATGTTGGTCCAGGAACATGTCTTACTTGGCAAAATCACGGCAACCCTAGTTGGCAATGCAGTGGAAGGTAATTTGGCCTTATCTGTCAGTAGCTATAGTGAACTGTCGCTGATTGGCCTTTGCTTTGTTGGAATGATGCATGTTTGTAGAACTAACATTTCATCATTGTAGCACAGATGGAAGAAAAACTAGCAATGCTTTATTAAAAAGTAAAATTGCTAGTATGAATACTGAAGTGGAATAGGGATTACTAGTCATGATAGCAGGTTTTATTGTTGTTGCTTTTTTCACACATTTAAAGTAAAGTCATAAAATCAAAAAAAAAAGAAAGTCTAAAGGCAATGAGGGTAATTTCCACCCTGCATGGGGTCTTAGATTGAATATGCAGTTCCTTTTGTCTGACATGAACATTTTTTTGCATTATCTGCTTTTGACTTGCTGTCTTACCCTTTTATACTTTTTCTCTGTTCATGCTCTCATGACTATTAGAGCTGCACTGGACAGAGCATCCGTTCTTCTCTCTATGAAGAGGGGAATCATGCGGCTTGATAATGTGTGGGGAGTTGGTGGCGGCCAGAGGCCTGTCAAACATCTCATCAAAGAGGTAAGCTATCTCTTTATCACTACTTATGTATGAAAATTGTTGTATTTTCAAACCATTTAGACCACAGTGTAAAGGCCAAAGTATACTTTGGCCGCCTGCATCTGTGGGCCATCTATACGGTACGCGTACAACAGTGCATGCTCAAGAAAAAGGCAGCAGAGACACAAGAGTGTCCAAACAATTTTGCAGTTCATGTTGAGCGATCTGAGAGTCACTTCATTAGCATTTGACCGTTCCATTTGAGTAAAATGTATTGTTAGCTTCCGGCCGCAGCTGTATCCAATCTAGCCACAACCAGCGTCAGTTACAGGTATTCATAGTAACCCGTCAAAATAAAAAGTTTGGTTAAATATATTTTTTAAATGTAGAATGTACGTAATACTACTACCACTACTGTTGAAAAAATTATATATTTTTTTAAGAAATAATTACACAATATTTTTTCATGTTTTTATTTTAATAGTAAATCCCCCTTCACTTGCCAAAAAATAAAAGTTAGTTTAATTTTCATTAATTAAAAGATAAATGTTTTTGTTCATTACCAGAAAAATATAAACACACAACACAAAATTTCTAAGGTAATAAATTCACAAGGCTGTTTGTTATGCAATAAAAATTATGCATTCAAATAATTAGACATGCCAGAATTTAATAACAATAAAATATAAGGTGGGAAAAAATACAATATTTCATAGGGCCCTAAACATGTAATTTTTGTTAAAACTTTAATAAATTGATGTTAAATTATATATGTTTCTTGATGTTAATTAATTAGACGTTAGAGGTAATAATTCTCGATGCATCTCGATTATAAAACCTGACGAAGCATATGCATCGATCTTGAAACATGGATTTCGAATCATTGATTTCGGCCAGTAAATGATCTAAAACACGAAGAATCGAATGAATAGCGATTTCTATAGCGATTTAGTTCATTAAAATATATACACATTAAATTACTGCAAGCACAAATGAATGGAGACCTTGAACAGCATTGTTTGTTTCGTTTCCTTGCATCTCTCCTTCACGCGCTTAATTTATGCGCTTTGTAAAATTCATGTATGGATGATTCAGCTGTGGGCCTCATCTTCGCTCCTTTTTTGCGGTGCATTGTGGGATTGAATCAAAAGCGTTCACTATGGTTTTGTATAGGGCTGTCAAAAAAAAAAATAATTTCAAATATTTGTCAAATTTAAAAAAGTGTTAGAATTTTATGTGTGCTTTATGTAGCTCCCTGGCTCAATAAAGACCGACTCTCAGACTGATGATCCCTACGGTTTATTCACACATCTGTCACATAATTCACCGTTGAATGCCGTACACTGCCATGAATCAATGGAAATCAACTGAAGATCAACGTAAGAGCTTGTACAAAGAGAAAAACCAAACAAACATGAAATAAAACAAACTGAAACAACAACATAAAGATAACGGGTAACAAGAAGTCAAAAATGTACCTTGTTCTCCATTTAAACCAGGAGCTAAACTCTTGCAAAGCGTAAACCTTTGAGGCCACAACCATGTGCACCTAGGTCTCATTCCATATTGAAACGCTTAGCACGTACTTGTACTATCCGCTCATGACAATGTCAAAATAAAAGACTTCCATTACCATGACACAAATGAAATTAAATACTATAGCAAATATAAAACAAAACCAAAAAAAAAAACCAAATAAATTGAAATATCGAATTACGATCAACAACAACAACAAAAAAATGCGTTGTTCATTAAAAATATATAGAGAACATCAATGCAGATAACATCTTATTTACGTCAAAAATGAAAGTTCACACAGAATGCAATATTTTGTGCATTTTCTAGAGGGACATCTATCACCAGTGCACTTGCATCTCGCACAAGAGATATGCTTGTTTAGAAAGACATGTAAAATGAATGCAAGTTCAACTTTGAAAAACATATCTTGAGACTTTATGGCAGTGTTTTTCCCCTTCTCACTGCATCTCATGTTTCTAAATGGAAAGAAGTACTCTGTGATTGGCTTTCAGTCTTTTGTATCAAACTCATACATATACTGGAAAATGCCTAATAAAATGCATATACTTTGGAAATGCCCTAGAAAAGTGGGGTTTTAGACAATATTGGTATGAATCCTTTTCAATTTGTGATAATTTTGCACTGATAAGGGACAACACATACTATGAAAACATGTTTTATTATGAATTTAGATTTCTAGCCATTTTGACAGCCCTAGTTTCGGACACCACTAAAAATGGCTGTCTCCATAAATAGTGCCCTATTTGAGGGTGCGATTTCAGATATAGCCAGCGCTTCAGACAAAGCACTTATATTGACAAGAAGTGAAAGCCAATAGAATGTTCCATTGTGACACCAGCGCCCAGCATCAGAGTTTCACCTCTTGGCTTCTATACTCTTTGCTTCAGAGCAAACACAGCTGAACCAGAAACTGCTGAGCAGTGTTTGGACGAATAGGTCCATGGACTGGATATGCTGCACACTTTCCTCCCAATAACGAAATAAACACAACCAAAACTGACTGCGGTATGAAAGTAGCATTTAAGAACACATCTGATTTCTGCAAAGTGGATGTTTGCACAAGCTCTGCAGTTCGGTACTCTAGTAAAGCAGTCACATCATGAATATATATATGTAGTACTTATGCAATAGGTAAAAGGTATTTTAAGAGAAAATATCGGCACCCTTGCAATTCTGTCAGTTGTTTCGGTTTGGTATTCATGTGCTTATTTTTTGTTTGCACTCGAACAACACAATAAAAACAGAAAAAAAAGTCTTGATAAAATTTCATACAGAACTCAAAAATGGACTGGATAAAATTATTGGCACCTTGTCAAAATTGTAATAATTGCTTTTCAAGCATGTGATGCTCCTGTAATTTGTGTTTAGACACACCTGTGGCAAGTAACAGGTGTGTGCAATATAGTAATCACACTTGCAACCAGTTAAAATGAAAAGTTGACTCAGCCTTTGTGTTGTGTGTCACACTGATCATGGAGAATAGAAAGAAGTTGCCTGTAGATTTGAGGGAAACTTTTTTGTAAAAACTTGGAAAATCTCAAGGCTACAAGTCCATTTCCAGAGATCTTAATGTTCCTGTGTCCACTGTGCGCAATATCATCCAAGAGGTTTACAGCCCATGGCACTGTAGCTAACCTCCCTGGACATGGACGGAGGAGCAAAATTAATGAAAAATTACAACGAAGGATTGTTTGAATGGTGGGTAAAGAACCCACATGAACTTCCAAACAAATTCAAGCTAATCTGCAGACACAGGGTACAAAAGTGTCAGCTCACACTATCTGTCGAATGAATGAAATGAGTCTGAATGAAAAGGGACACCATGGTAAGACATGTACTGTGGACAGATGAGACAAAAGTAGAGCTTTTTGGTAAAGGACATCATGGCACTGTTTACAGAAAAAGAAATAAGGCCTTCAAAGAAAAGAACACAGTCCCCTAATATTCTAATGTATATATATATATATATATAGGTTTATAGGTTTCATTGCTATATTTGTGCAGCCTAGTGGCCAATCTTCACTTATTGCACATTCCACCAGTAAGAGCAAAAGGTGAATGTTGACTATGTGCACCCAATGGTTCAGACATTGTACCCTAAAGGTGGTGCCATGTATAAGTATGATAATGCACTAATACACACAGCAAGACTGGTGACAGAGAGGTTTGATGAACATGAAAGTAAAGTTGAACATCTCAGATGGCCTGCACAGTCACCAGATCTAAATATTATTGAGGCACTTTGGGATGTTTTGGAGGAGCGAGTCAGGAACCAGAATCACATAGTGACCTGGCCACTGTTCTATAAATATAAGTTTGGACACACCCTCTCATTTAATGTTTTTTAAAGAAGTCTCTTATGCGCATCAAGGCTGCATTTATTTGATCAAAATTACAGAGAGAGAAAAAACAGTAATATTGCTAAATGTTATTGCAATATAAAATAATGGTTTTTATTTTAATATACTTTACAATATAATTTATTCCTGTGATGCAAAGCTGAATTTTTATCAGCTGTTACTCAAGTCTTAAGTGTCACGTGATCCTTCAGAAATCATTCTAATGTGCTGATTTATTATTAGAATTATAAATGTTGGAAACAGTTGTGCTGCCAAATTTTTTTTTTTTTTGCAACCTGTGATTCTTTTTTCAGGATTCTTTAATAACAAGTTAAAAAGAACAGCATTTATTCAAAATATAAATGTTTTCTAACAATGTAAATCTATGCTATCACTTTTTATTAATTTAACACATCCTTGGTGAATAAAAAAAAAAAAACCTTTGAACAGTAGTGTATATTGTTAGAAAACCTTTCTATTTTAAATAAATGCTGTTCTTTCAACCTTTTATTGATCAAAAAAATCATGAAAAGGTTCCAAAAAAAAATATTAAGCAGTGCAACTGTTTCCAGCACTTATAATAAATCAACGTATTAGAATGATTTTGAAGGGTCATGTGACACTGAAGACTAAAGTAATGATTCTGGAAATTCAACTAATGTTAATGTATATTAATATAGAAAAACATTGATTTGCTTCATAATAATATTTTACAATATTGCATTTTTTTTCTGTATTTTTGATTAAGTGAAAACAGCCTTGATAAGAAACTTCTTTAAAAAACATTAAATGAGAGGGTGTGTCCAAACTTTTGACTGGTAGTAACCACTCAGTATTTTAACTAATTGCAAAAGCTGAATGATCGTCAAAGGACAATCAAAAGCTACTGATTAATCAGTGAATTAATCCTTCTAATAATTGTTAGATTAATTGATTAACGAAATAATTGTTTGTTGCAGCCCTAGTTAAAAATTCCAAATTATATAATATTATTTAAGGAAAAATTTACGACTGCCCGGACACCCAAAGTGGTGATGCCACCATGATGCGAAGCGGAGTGGCCATTACCCTTCGGGTATGTATTATTTTCAAATTGACAAAGTCATTTATTCCGCTTATACTTTGGTTTCCACACCTCAAGAGATTGTTTAAATGTTAGATTTTAAGATATTTGTCAGGTTTTTGCCCTTAAGACACGTGAGTAGGATTAATTTCTTATGCATCTCATCCAATGCCTCTGTTGCTAATTCCAAAATGTAATTTTAGACCTACTAATGGAGGTTTGAGCCGTTGATGTTAGACTAATGCAATTAATAATGACTTTATTAGAGCGAGACAGAGATTAAGCATGTGTGTCACCTCTATGAGTCTGTGTGTCTCTCAACAGTATTTGGTGCCTTTCAACAGTGCCTTATTAAGTTAGTACTATTGTACTAAAAGATGAGCAGAGCAGTGCTGCCAACACATTTCTGTGTGAGTGTGTGTCCATAGTACTGTATGAATGTGCAATAATAGTTCAGAGAGGTCTTATTTACCATATACAAAACCTCTATTTCATAGTGTTTTGTACAAGACCTGCTGCCAAAATTGTGTTGCTACAATAATAAACACATTTCTGATCCTGCCCCTTGTTTGCCGTCCATACATTCTCTTTTTTTTTTTTATAACAGATGAACTTGTTGCTTAAGGAGTACCTGGTGTCAGGTGAGCTCACTGAGGCTGAGCACTGTCTGCGAGATCTAGAAGTGCCACACTTTCATCACGAACTGGTCTATGAGGTATGAACTACAAGTGTGAATCGCATGTAATTACGTCCCATCTAAAGAGTATAGCTTTCTATAGATTAAAATCATAACGGTGTTCCTTAGGTTTGGAGTTTTAAAAAGGTTCTCACTTTCTGTTTTTCAACAGAAAAAGGGAAACGGATTTCACTTTTTTTTTTTGTTTTGTTTTTTTTTTTTTGGTAAAATTGTCTTTTACCATCAGTCTGCTGACTTGAAAATATTAGTATCACGATCATGGCATCATGTTTTTGTCAATTACTAATGCAGTGAATATGCACTTACCCTCACCAATAGTAGGTTTCACATAGAAGCTTTAACATAAATATATACATATATAAATGCAAATATATATTCATATATTCACCTGTTTCTGTTTCTGGTTGATGTAGGCTGTGGTTATGGTACTGGAGTCTACAGGTGAGACAGCCTTACAGATGATGGTCAAACTTCTTAAGGTATTCTGGCAAACCGGCCTAATAACTCTGGACCAGATGAACAGGGTTTGTAAAAAAGTTTTTTGTCTTTATTTATTTTTTGTAACCTACCATGGTGGTTTTTGGAAGTTGTATGATTCTTGGAAGTCTTCTTAAAGTTGTGACGTAGCAGAACTAAAGCCAGATCTTTTTTGTGAAGTACATCTGAGTAAAGCATATATATGTGTAAATATCCAAGTTTTATTTCTATAGTGTTGTCCCTTGAGAATGGTTGCTTAAATGTGAGGGGTGTACTCACGTTTGTGATATGTATATGCAGGGTGCGATTTGCTGGGGGGGATGGTGGGGATTTCCCCCCCTCTGGTCAATGCATCCCTGCCTCTGCTGAATTATTATTATCCCCGGTGGGGATAAAAACATCCCGCGAACCCGCTCCTAAGTCCGGTTCTGAATCACATGATTCGATATACGCCCTTTGAAGTCCATTTTTGAGTCAAATGATTTGCGATACTCGCTTTAAAGTCCGGTTCTGAATCAAATGATTCGCCATACACGCTTTAAAGTCCGGTTCTGAATCAAATGATTCGCCATACGCGCTTTAAAGTCCGGTTCTGAATCAAATGATTCGCGATACGCGCTTTAAAGTCCGGTTCTGAATCAAATGATTCGCGATACGCGCTTTAAAGTCCGGTTCTGAATCAAATGATTCGCGATACGCGCTTTAAAGTCCGGTTCTGAATCAAATGATTCACGATACGCGCTTTAAAGTCCGGTTCTGAATCAAATGATTCGCCATACGCGCTTTGAAGTCCCGTTTTGAGTCAAATGATTCGTGATACGCGCTTTAAAGTCCGGTTCTGAATCAGATTAATCAAAAGTCCCTTTTTGAGTCAAACGATTCGCCATACACGCTTTAAAGTCCGGCTCTGAACCAAATTATTCGCGCTTTGAAATCCCGTTCTGAATCAAATGATTCGCGATCTGATTGGAGCGCTTCGAAACAGTTAATCATTTTGCGACGCAGTGGTTGATCTTTGCTCGCTTTATATAATTTATTCGTTGTTTGAAATGAAATCGTTACATTTAATAGGACTAACTAATGTTTTTATGAAATTGTGATCACATTTCATGACATGACACATGACACTCAATGTTAGTTTTCAAAAGCATCCCCCCCTCTGCTTTTTTCACAAATCGCACCCTGTGTATATGTATATGTGTGTGTGTATATATATATATATATATATATATATTAGTACACCCCTCTCATTTCAGCAACCATTCTCAAGGGACAATACGAAAGAAATAAAACTTGGATATATTTTAGATTAGTCAATATATATTTACTGTCCTCTGAAAATAACTCAACATACAGCCATTAGCTGTAGCTGGCAACAAAAGTGAGTACACCCTAAGTGAACAGTCAAAACTGTGTCCAAATTGTCAGTATTTTGTGTTAGCACCATTGTTATCTAGCACTGCCTTAATCATCCTGAGCATGGAATTCACCAGAGCTGCACAGGCTGTTGCTGGGATCCTCTTCCACTCTTCTATAATGACATTATAGACAGAGCTGCTGAATATTAGACACATGGCTTCTCCACCTTCCTAGGATGCCCAACAGGTGTTCAAGAGTTTAGGTCAGGAGACATACTTGGCCACTTCATTACCTTCACCTTCAAGGCAGTTGTCATTGACGGTGTGTTGGTGTGGTCAACATGTTGGAAAACAGCAATTCTGACCTGTTTCTGAAGGGAAGGCATCATATTTTGGTTCAGAATGTACAGTACATAATAGAATCCAAGTTTACCTCAATGGACTGCATCTCCCCAGTACCAGCAGCACTCATGTAGCCCCAGACCATCATGCTACCACCACCATGCTTGACTGTAGGCAAGACACAATTTTCATGGTACTCCTCACCAGGGCATCGCCACACACCATCTGAGCCAAACAAGTTTATCTAGTATTTCATGCTGTTGGACAGGTTGTCTTCAGCAAACTGTTTGCGGGCTTTCTTGTGAGTCAGCTTCAGAAGAGGCTTGTTGCATTGTGCGGCGTATGGTCTGAGCACTGACAAGCTGACCTTCTACTTTTGCAACCTCTAAAGCAATGCTGGCAGCACTCATGCATCAGTTTTTTGAAGCCAGGTTCTGCACCTGATGCACAGAACGAGTACTCAACTTCGTTGATCTTCATTGACAAATAAGATTTTCTTATCAAAGCAATAAAATGTTGCAAAAATGAGTACGCCCTCCTGAAAGTTACAACAAAATAGTGTAGGTTTAAAGACATTTTTGATGTATTTTCCTGACAATTAAAAGTGTTATATAGCCCACTGAATCATACTCCGTCTTAATGCTGGCAACAATGGAACCACTTGAGGAGAAATGCCAGGAGATGTATTTCTTGACATAAAAGAAGACAATGGTACAAGAGGAATACCAAATTATTGTTTTAAGTGTGGGAATATAGTAGAAGTACCACCAACATTTAAAAACAATGGACTTGTGACAAGGCTCCTGAAATAATCAGGTCTTCACTTTAAGTTTTATTTCAGTGATTAGTGAATTTTTGCTGGAAAAAGAGCAGGAGAAATACCATGCAAGTGTCTTAGAGCCAGCAAAAGCTATGAAAAGAGTGACAGTTTATCTCATAGAGTCTTCCAAGGCCTGTACATTTTCAAAATGTAGACTTCTGGGAATCCATCCTCTTGTCTCTTTGCTAGAGGAGAAGTACAGTGAGAAGTGCCTGGTTCCTACAGTGACATTCAGCGGTAGTAAAGCTCTTATATTGGGATATACAGGTCCTTCTCAAAAAATTAGCATATTGTGATAAAGTTCATTATTTTCTGTAATGTACTGATAAACATTAGACTTTCATATATTTTAGATTCATTACACACAACTCGAAGTAGTTCAAGACTTTTATTGTTTTAATATTGATGATTTTGGCATACAGCTCATGAAAACCCAAAATTCCTATCTCAAAAAATTAGCATATTTAATCCGACCAATAAAAGAAAAGTGTTTTTAATACCAAAAAAGTCAACCTTCAAATAATTATGTTCAGTTATGCACTCAATACTTGGTCGGGAATCCTTTTGCAGAAATGACTGCTTCAATGCGGCGTGGCATGGAGGCAATCAGCCTGTGGCACTGCTGAGGTGTTATGGAGGCCCAGGATGCTTCGATAGCGGCCTTAAGCTCATCCAGAGTGTTGGGTCTTGCGTCTCTCAACTTTCTCTTCACAATATCCCACAGATTCTCTATGGGGTTCAGGTCAGGAGAGTTGGCAGGCCAATTGAGCACAGTAATACCATGGTCAGTAAACCATTTACCAGTGGTTTTGGCACTGTGAGCAGGTGCCAGGTCGTGCTGAAAAATGAAATCTTCATCTCCATAAAGCTTTTCAGCAGATGGAAGCATGAAGTGCTCCAAAATCTCCTGATAGCTAGCTGCATTGACCCTGCCCTTGATAAAACACAGTGGACCAACACCAGCAGCTGACATGGCACCCCAGACCATCACTGACTGTGGGTACTTGACACTGGACTTCAGGCATTTTGGCATTTCCCTCTCCCCAGTCTTCCTCCAGACTCTGGCACCTTGATTTCCGAATGACATGCAAAATTTGCTTTCATCCGAAAAAAGTACTTTGGACCACTGAGCAACAGTCCAGTGCTGCTTCTTTGTAGCCCAGGTCAGGCGCTTCTGCCGCTGTTTCTGGTTCAAAAGTGGCTTGACCTGGGGAATGCGGCACCTGTAGCCCATTTCCTGCACACGCCTGTACACGGTGGCTCTGGATGTTTCTACTCCAGACTCAGTCCACTGCTTCCGCAGGTCCCCCAAGGTCTGGAATCGGTCCTTCTCCACAATCTTCCTCAGGGTCCGGTCACCTCTTCTCGTTGTGCAGCGTTTTCTGCCACACTTTTTCCTTCCCACAGACCTCTTGCTTGAGGGTGTCAATGATGGCCTTCTGGACAGCAGTCAGGTCGGCAGTCTTACCCATGATTGTGGTTTTGAGTAATGAACCAGGCTGGGAGTTTTTAAAAGCCTCAGGAATCTTTTGCAGGTGTTTAGAGTTAATTAGTTGATTCAGATGATTAGGTTAATAGCTTGTTTAGAGAACCTTTTCATGATATGCTAATTTTTTGAGATAGGAATTTTGGGTTTTCATGAGCTGTATGCCAAAATCATCAATATTAAAACAATAAAAGGCTTGAACTACTTCGAGTTGTGTGTAATGAATCTAAAATATATGAAAGTCTAATGTTTATCAGTACATTACAGAAAATAATGAACTTTATCACAATATGCTAATTTTTTGAGAAGGACCTGTATGAGTGCTGAAGGTGTGAGGGAGTTGTGCTTTATCAACGCAAGATGCTACCCTCTCCTCATTCCCTACATTGTTGGGCATTATTTCAGCATGGCAATGAAGAGATTCATTCTCCCAAGGTGAAAATCCTTCGGTGGACATGTATTTCACCCAGTCTTAACACTCTTGAGCAGCTGTGGGGGATTCTGTAGAGACGATCTGAGCAACACTCCCCATTAAGGACAAGGGCATTTAAAGAGGTTGTCCTCCAGGAGTTAAACAGGACAGATGTGGCATTTTGTCATGAACTTGTACACTCTGTGCCAAGAAGGGTCAGAGCAGTATACTTAAAGTTCTGAAGTACATACCAAGAATATTATACATTTGCTGAATTAAATCTAGGGTGTACTCATTTCTACAATCCTTCATTTAAACAAAATTGGCTAATTTACTTATTTTACTGAAAATATTGGCTTTTATAAGTATGTGTTTAATACATTTCAATTTTGACATCTTTCCATTAATTATATAAGTGATAATTTATATGTAAAATGCTGCATATGTCACCAGTGGAGAAGTCTGTTGTTGCACCAGATTGAGATTAAGTTGCAGTACATAAATTACAAACTAGGTTAGAACATAAAAAAAAAATGCATGGAGGAATTATTTACATTTAGATGCATTTAGGAATTGGTGAATTTCCATTTAATGATTGTTTTTTTTTCCTTAATAATTAACCAACAGACAATTCTGTAGTGTTAGTGTGACGGGTTACACTCACTGTCAACAAAATGTATATGAAACACAAAAGGAGATAGACATGTATATTACCCTCTTACTTACTACACTTTCTGGTCAACAACAGATGACTAAAAAGGTATTTTTTCCAGTCATCACCAAATTTGCGTCTGTTAATCTTTGAACCGTGCTTGTATTCAAAACAGTTTGCTTGTAACAATAGAAGAAGTTTGTCAGTGACTATTTGTTGACAACCCTGCATAGGACAAACTAAAAGCCACTGTTATTGTGATTGTGAGCAAGGAACATAAGAACAGCACTGTGAGAGAGTATCTTTTAATTTTTGTTTATTTATTCATTAATTCATTCCTTAACTTTCCAAATTTGTAATGATCTAGTTTTAAAGTTAGCTTCTCATAATAGCATCTTTCAAATCAATAATCAGATTCCACAGAATTCAATATATAATTTGACCCGATTAAATACAGAATTGCTTTGACATGATTGACAACATTTTTCGTACAGAGACATGAATGTGATTTGTTTGTGAGAGGTTTAAGGGATTTGTGTTTTACACAGGGCTTTCAGCGTGTATATGATGAGCTGCCAGAGATCAACCTGGATGTTCCTCATGCTCAATCCATTATGGAAACCTTTGTGGACCTTTGTTACCAGGAGTCAGTCATCACTAAGCATCTGAGAGATTCCTGTCCAACCAGGTCAGAGACTGTTAACTAATGTTCTGTCATATGTAAAGACTAGAGAATATGAATTTTGAATTTGTTATTGTCTTTAATGTAATTGTAGTTCTGTTCCTGTAAACACTAATGTTATAACAGATGTGTTCTTGTGGCCAAAAGGGGGCGTAAGCGCTTCGTGAGTGAGGGCGACGGCGGGATTGTGAAAAGCTAGAAGAATCGGGAGAGCTTCCGCAGGCCCCTGATGCTGAGCAGGCTGGGATCTCCTGCACTTCCCTGGGAATCTGTCCTCACTGTCTTCATTGCTCATCCTCTGAGTACACAGAAATATTCAGCCTCAGAAACAATATCATCTTGTAGAAGAGTGACAACTGAGAAATGCTGTTCTCTCCACTATTACAGGCTTTGTTTCATTTTGTTTGCGAATTAATGTGAGATTGCATGCAGCGTAAGCGCTGCAGTGAAAGAAGGAAGTGGGGGAAATCAACAGCTTCAGATGGCCATGAAATACAGTTTGGGTTGAGGGATTCATTTTGCTTTTTTTCAGCTTAAATTGTTTTTTGTTGTTCACAAGTGTTCACTTGTTAGTGTTCACAGTGGTCTCTCAATGTTTTGCTTTTTTTTTTTTTTTTGGCAATGTAATGCATAAAAATATGGAGCACATAAACTAATGTATTAAATAAAATGTGCTATTGAAATGAAGTGCTTAATCAAACTGTTGGGCCAAAATACAATATTTTATGAAGCGATTGGGGTCACTTCTATTGGTTTTCCTTTTATTGCATGTTTATCATCAAATTTGTCTTATTATTGCGCAAAGAAACCATACCCACGTTTACAGATTCACAAGGTTCTGGGAGATTGTTTGGTTAATTACAGACTCTTTTTCAGTTATTCTTGATTTATACCTAATGCATGTTAAAAAAAATTCTAACAAGTTTATGGCTAGGTTTGACATCAAGAAGGACATTTATATGTTTTAGCTGCCAAAAAATGGAGGAGAGAGCATCATCACCTCTCAGTCAGGCTGATGCCTGTGAGACTACAGTCTCCCATTTTCATAGCAGCCTAAAGTTTTGTACCTCTCTGTTTGGAGGTGATGTTCAGAACAATCATTTTAATTTTAAGTCCATCTGTTTATTTGGACAAGGAAAACTGGTTAAATTGTGTCAATGCAGAGTTACATAAAAAAAAAAAAAAACAGTATGTGTATGCATTTTTAAAGTGGTAAACTTTTCAACAAATTTCCAATTTCTATCAACGCTTGTGGTTTCAATTATTTGATGGGACAAAATTACTAAACTTAAGAAGTACTTTTGTACATGCGATCAGTCTTTGTATCTTTTTGAGGATGGGATACTTTTTCCAAAGCAAAAACATTATTTTTGTCAACCAGCAATTCCAGAGTTCCTGCATTAAATACATTTTGACACTAATTATTTCAATAAAAATTCATAATGCTCATAATCATGTTTCTTTGTGCGAATTTGTTCTTTTTTCATGTTTTGTGTACATGTATATTTAAGAATGGGGGTTGTGGGAAGTTCTATCAATGGCTGTAACAGAGTAACTTTAGTATGTATTTATGAATAACAATCTATATCAAAATGTTACCTAATGCAAATTGGATTACCATAATCAATTATGTCTATGGAATGTAAGATTTAATATAGGTCTGGTAAATTGGCTCTTTCTGACACCAAGCAGTTAACATTGCCATCTACTGGCTATTTTAAGAACACATTTACACAAACAAAATGTAATTATATCGCAGTTTCACTCACTTTTTTTCTTATAAATTAAATATCCTCAATGTCCTTCTAACTGTCGTGTCTGGTATCGTTTGCAGAAAAAGAACGCTGTTTCTTTACCATTTCAAGTTTATTTCCTAACATTCTCATTGTAGAATGTCTGCCAGGCAGCCAATCTGCTGTGAAGAATCTACAACTATATTAGTTAACAGTGAAAAGTACTTCTTAAGCATTTATTAATTTTAGTTACTGTTGATTCCAACATTTACTAATTATATTATTAACTAATAATATTAAAATTAAAGTTCTTGTTATTAATCTTATTAACAATCTTATTTAAGAGACCTGACATAACGTGCACACTAACAGTGAACAATTGTATTTTGAATAAATAACGTTAACAAAAATAAATAAATAAAAATAAAAATATGGAGCACATAAACTAATGTATTAAATAAAATGTGCTATTGAAATGAAGTGCTTAATCAAACTGTTGGGCCAAAATACAATATTTTATGAAGCGATTGGGGTCACTTCTATTGGTTTTCCTTTTATTGCATGTTTATCTTCAAATTTGTCTTATTATTGCGCAAAGAAACCATACCCACGTTTACAAAAAAACATTAGGTAATATTAGCATTAAACATAGTTAACAAATAGAACCTTATTGTGAAGTGTTACTGGGGGGAAAAAGGTTGTTAATAGAACTAATAATTAACAATTTGTTTTCTTTTATTGAAACAACAAACTGCAACCGCTGAATGAATGTGGAAAGTGGCCTAAATCTTTTCAGTATTATTTTCAGTTTCAGTAAGAAAAAAATACCCATTTTAAGGTTGTTAGCAGAACTCATAATTAACACTATTGTTTTTGTTTGTTTGTTTTTCTTTCAAAACAACAAACTGCAACATTTAAATGATGTGAATGTGGAAATCTGGCTGATTTTTTTTTAGGATGACCTTCAATTTAAGGTAAGATACCTATTTTTGAAGTTATTAGCAAAACTCATAATTCACACTATTGTTTGTTTTCTTTCTTCTGAAACAACAAACTGCAACATTTGAATGAATGTGGAAAACAGCCTGAATCTTTTTGGATCATTTTAAATTTCTAGCAAAAAAAAAAAAAAAAGAAAAAGAAAATAATAATAATAATAATAATAATAATAATAATAAAAACATTTTAAAGGTTTGTAAATTGTTTGTTTGTTTTTGATTGTTTTTTTTGTTTTGTTTTGTTTTTTACAAACAACAAACTACATTTGAATGAATGTGGAAAGCGGCCTGAATCTTTTTGGATGATTTTCAATTCCAGGTAATAAAAAATACCTGTTATAAAGGTTTTTAGCAGAACTCATAATTTTTATTAGTTTGTTTGATTTTCTTTTGAAACAACAAACTGCAACATTTGAATGAATGTGAAAAGCGGCCTGAATCTTTTTAAGGATGATTTTCAATTTCAGATAAGAAAAAATACTTTTTTTAAGGCTGTTAGCAGAACTCATAATTAACACTATTGGTTTTGTTTGTTTATTTATATTTTAAAACAACAAAGTGCAACATTCAAATGAATGTAAAAAGTGGCCTGAATCTTTTTTTGAAAGATTTTCAATTTCAGGTAAAAAAATAAAATAAATAATAATAATAATAATAATAATATTATATATATATATATATATATATATATATATATATATATATATTAAGGTTGTCAGTAGAACTCATAATTAATATTATTGGTTTTGTTTGTTTGTTTGGTTTTCTTTTCAAACAAGAAAAAACGCCAACATTTGAATTAATGTGGAAAGCTGCCTGAATCTTTTTAGGATGATTTTCAATTTCAGGTATGAAGCATTACCAGTTTTACAAGTTTTACCAATTTGTACCAATAGTTTTATTAGTACTTTAAAATAACTTTTTGATTTTTTTTTTAGTAGGTTTGTAAGAAAATAATGTTTGAAGCCAGTTTAATCAGTCTCTGGGATGAGAAAAGCAGTATCTCCATCTTTTGGTGGTGTGACCAAGATAAAAATAATAATAATAATAAATAAATATATATATTCAAAGTCATTCCTTCATTATTATCCAGTTTAATGTGAAAACATTTTTAATTTGAAGGGGTAAATTTCATTTTGTCTACTGGACAGTCTGAAGGGCAGTATATGCAAAACAAGAAAAAAAATAAATAAATATTTAATGGGCATGGCGATCTTATAAAGATCTTACTGATTTCAAAATGTTAATATTTATGACTATCCTTTCATGTCAGGACAGGGTTAAAAATGAATAACTGTACCCTTAAAACCTTAAACAGGGGCATGTTTTCGATTCAGCCCATATCATCAAAATATCATTACATCAAGAAAAGCAAGGTTGGCAATCCTGGTGATTTGTAAAAAAAGAAAGGTCCCAGCATCCCAGAGCCTTTATTCACACTTTGGACGCTGCACGCTCCAGAACACTTGGTGGCAGTAGTAGATTATGTTCACCAACAAACATCACAAGAAAAAGAACACAGTGTTTACGTTGTTGGAGTTTATTTTGTTGTTTGTCGTTTTTTGGATCCATTCACACAGGTATCGATCCCAAATTTACTTAAAATTAAAAGTGTATATATATATATATTTTGCCTTTAATTGGTCTGTTGTAATTATACGCATTTTATAAGACTTTTTTAAAAGCTATTGAACATCCCTCTGGTTTGTAAGATGCTAAATATCTCGATTATAATTATCCTAGGGAAAAAAATGAAGTTCCGTTTATGTATAAGAAAATCAGATGTTTGTTTATTTATTGCAGATTTTTGTAAGATTTTCAATCAAGTCTCCTTGATTCAATCGTTTGCTGCTTTGTATTTCATCTCAGAGGTTTTATATATATATATATATATATATATATATATATATATATATATATATAATTATTATGTAATTGCATAATAGCTTAGATGATTCCAAGAACATCGTAAATCATTCTTGTAATTCCGACAGATCCTGTGCGTTAGATAACAGTACATTTGATTTGATGTACTGATACTAGCAACTGTAACAAAAGTACAGAAGTACATTACAGAAACACGCAGGGCATAAAAAGAGATAATCAACGTAAGTAAATCTTAGTGGTTACAAAGTACTGACCCATCGAAATAAGTGGCAGTTCTATTAACTGACCTGAAAATGAGCTTTCCTTCTGTATTGGCTTAAAGCTTCTGTTTGTTCTTTCTCTTGGTTGTAGTCTCATGGCTAAATGCAGCTTCTGCTTCATCTCTCTGGAATTTCTTCTTTAGCAGAGATTGTATTAAAGATGAGCAACCCAGTCTACTTCACGAGAGCCAAAAAAGAGGAAAACCTCTGGATAGAAAGAAAGAGAGAAGAAAAACAATCACTTACTGGGAAGGAGGCCAGAGACTTTTACCAAAGCCTGATACAAGAAACAGATGGAGAAAAGCCAAAAGAAGGAGAAGCAGCAACCACAAGAAGAACTCGAAGAGGAGCAGGTAGAGATGTAGATTGAGAATTATGATCACAGCACACAACTTAAATGACTTAAATGACTAAATGGTTTAAAAGTATTTTAAGTAGTCAAATACAATTTTTTATTAACAGATGATACATTGTTACATTGATAAAACTGATGATTGTCAATTTAAACAAGTAGTATAATGAAAATAGAATGTCTCTTATAATGATGTTAGAATGTTATATTGTGATAATGTCTCTTAAATCGAGACATAGCCCTTGTCACTTCTTTATTAACTGTTAGAACATTTAAAATTAAATCTTAAGGGGATAGTAATCCCCAAAATGAAAATTGTCATCATTTACTTACCCTCATATAATTCTGAACATGCTTGCATGTCTTTCTTCTGCTGAACAGAAAAGAAAATATTTTGAAGAATATTGGTAACCAATTTTATTTTATTTTATTTTTTGAGTCGAATCCTTAAAAGTTAAAAAATTTCTAGCTGTTTAACAGATATAACTCTACAGTTGTATCATAATCACCCATTATCTTTTGACATGAGGACACAAACGAAGAAGAAGAGAAGCACAAAGACCAGAAGCTGCTCCTGTTGAACCAGTTAACACCTCAGAGCGTAATGGACACAAGCTCCTCCAATGTGCCCAGGAGGGCAACATTCGGGCCCTAAAGAACCTCTTGAGGCATGGCTGTGATGTCAACTTCCGTGATGATTTTTACTGGACAGGTGTGATGTGTGCAAGTAAGGCAGGACAGACAGAGGCTGTTCGGCTGCTCCTGCAAAACGGCGCCGCTTGGGTGGGAGTAGTGGACAAACAGGTGGGTAACATTCAAGTTATGTGATTGTGTGCATTATTACTAATAAGACATATTATACTTCTATTTTTTAGAACAATTTTATGAGTACAAAACATTTTGGCCTGAAGTAAATTGTAATTGTAGTTTTAAGAAACCAAATATAATGAAGATGCAAAATGTAGTCTTGGACCTATATTGCTTATTAAATATGAGTTATATATATATATATAGGTTTCGTTTTAGTATTAGTTCATTTTTTTTATTCTAATAGTAGGGATGTAACGATAACCGGTTTGACGATAAATCATGATAAAATTCTCCACGGTTAGTATTACCGTTTCATCTTTTAATTATCATTAAAACCGTATTTGATTACCACGATTTGAACAACTTATGATAAATATATATTGTACAGCGTAAAGCAAAGTTTAAATAACAGTCTCATGTGCGCAGAGCACGCAGAGTAACAGTTTCGTTTTGAATAGAAGCATGACGGAAAGATGGGAGGTTTTAAAAGGGTGCTGAGGGAATATACAAATGAATATAGAAATGAATGAATTATATGAATGTACCTCTGATGGTTCTGACTGTCTTCAGAAAAGATTCGATGGCATTGTGTTTTGATCTTCATTCCATGTAATACCTAATAAAGTAGTGTTCTTAATCGCAATGCTGCTTTGTCCACGGAGTTTACGGAAACAGCTGTAACTTTGCTGTTCCACAAGTGCCGCCTAGTGGCAGAGAGTGGATTTCCATTGACTTACAATTATGTTCAGCCTGTTTGCAGTTTTTGTCTAGCTAAAACGGACCGAATTTTCATGCACTGCTGTCATCTTAACTAAAAAAGACTAAAAACAAGGATTCTATAAATTTAAACAATTCACATAATACATCTAGAATTATTTAGATAAAATACATATAACATTTATTGATTTGAATTAACCATTTTCTTTATTTAAAGGCTGAAATGTGAGGTTTACCATTTTATAAAACCTTTTCAAAGCTTTATTTGAACATTTCGAACATGTTATTAGGTAATGTTATTGTTTTGACAGAAGTCATTTTATATGTTGTTTGTTGATTTGAAATATAAAACTCCAGCATATTTTAACAATACCGTGATAATATTGATAACCGTGATCATTTTTGTCACTATAATCGTGATAAGAAAATTTTATACCGTTACATCCCTATCTAATAGTAATGTTAGTGCCTCAACAACATTTTGAATATGTAATATTAATATAAAAAATAATAATGATAAAATAATGCTCTAAAAAAGAGAAGAATGTGAACGTATAACACAAGGGGCAGTGAAGCAGTCACACAGTTCATTGTTATTTTTAAAATGAGTTACATTGTGTATCTTCAAATTAAAATAATTAAAGGAGAAGTTCACTTCCAGAACAAAAATTTACAGATTATTTACTTACCCCCTTGCCATCCAAGATGTTCATGTCTTTTTCTCTTCAGTCAAAAAGAAATAATGTTTTTCGAGGAAAACATTTTAGGATTTTTCTATATAGTGGACTTCTATGGTGCCCTGAGTTTGAACTTCCAAAATGCAGTTTAAATGCAGCTTCAAAGGGCTCCAAGAGAAATAAGGGTCTTATCTAGCGAAACAATGAGTTACGTTCTATAAAAAAATTACAATTTCTATATGTTTTAAATGTTCATTTTGTGTAGCTCTGCATGAATTCTGTGTATTCCAGTTAATGACAGTTAGGGTAGGTCGAAAAATTCCCAGCTCATTTTCTTCTCCAACTTCAATATCATCCTACATCGCAAAAACAAACAGTTGAGAATAACTGATTGATTCGCTAGATAAGACCCTTCTTCTTCAGCTGGGATCGTTTAGAGCCCTTTGAAGCTGCGTTCAAACTGCATTTTGGGAGTTCAAACTCAAGGGCACCATAGAAGTCCTCTATATGGAGAGAAATTCTGAAATGTTTTCCTCAAAAACATAATTTCTTTATGACTGAAGAAAGAAAGACATTAACATCTTGGATGGCAAGGGGTTGAGTAAATTATCTGTAAATTTCTGTTCTGGAAGTAAACAACGTCTTTAACCCAACTGATATCCTTCATGGAAAGTGGTCCTGCTACCTAGGCACACAATCCTGCTGTATAAAGTTGCAAACCATTTCCTAAACATTATCCCTGTTTGGTTCTTGTTTTGACTCATTTCCTCTCTCTTTTTATCTCCATCCTGTTTTGTTCATTATTCTTTTTCAGGGGAGAGATGCTCGGGATCTGGCCCTGCAGGCAGGTCACCAGGATGTAGTGAGAGAACTGGAGCAGTTTAGTGTGACAGAGGTTACAGACACAACTACTACAAATAATGCAGAGAGGTTAGACGGTTCATGCTTTCCTAGGTGTCCAAATGTGCTGTATAATTTGAAAAATATATGCATTCCAGCATTCTTAAAGAAAAAGTTGTTGAAAATGTACTCACACTCAGGTTATCCAAGATGTAGATAAGTTTGTTTCATTAAAACAGATGTGGAAAAATTTAGCATTACATCAATTGTTCACCAATCCTTTGCAGTAAATAGGTGTCGTCAGAATGACAGTTCTGATAAAAGCATCACAAAAATTCACAAGTTCAGTTCTGTGTATGTTTGCATGGTACACTGGTAGTAAGGTGATATTACGATACTAAAGCTTCAAAATACTGGTGATGTTTTTTTCAGTATTTGCTCTGTAGTGTTTCCTGACACCTCAGTTCATTTTTAACGAGATGTCTGACGTCTTTGTTCACACTGCAGTTCATCTTAAGAAAAGGCCTGAAAAGATTTTGAAAAATTAGCCGTTCAAACATCAACATCATAATATCTTTATATAAGAATGTATTCTGTTATGTCCTATGCTCATTTCACCTCTTCTGGAACAGGTGTAACGATTATAGAATCATCTTTGCAATGAATAGAATTCCATTCATCAACAGTAGCATTTGTACTCAGTTTTCATCAATTATATCAGTCCTTATATTATTATTTTTACAATAATAATATAAGGACAAAAATCTTCCTGTATGAGTTCTTGTTTTTTATACAGTAGTTTAATAAACAAAAATGTAATATTATTTTACATTTTAGTAGTAACATTTTCAATAATGATGCTTTCGCTCTATTTCACCAATGAAAATAGTTCTAAACAAAGCAGAACTTTTGTAGTTTATTGAGCAACACACATCTGTGTTTTGTTTTAGTTCTGAATGAATCCGTGTTTTTATACAAATCAAATCGATGATTCACTGAGCCACTCATAAAAACTTGTTTCATTCATGAATAAATCAGATGGATTTTTGTGTAGAACAGACAGGAAGCGAGGTGGGAGTTAGAGAGAAGGCGGGATCGGGAAAGGTCCTCAAGCCGGGATTCGAACTTGGACGCCCTGCAGTGCAACAGCACTATATTGAATAAATATTATTCAGAAATGATGAATAAATTATTCAGGGACTCAATCACAGTTTTAGGAAAACAAAGTTTGTTTTCATTTACATCTATGTATTTATGAACATTTGGCTCATTTGAAGATTTGAATTGTGAATAAACACAATACTGGGTGGTATTTTGATACTACTTTTTCGTTATACTTCAGCTGGTATAGTATCATTAGATATAGTCCTGTGAACTGAAAAGCCTAGTGTTTGTAAGAAACAAATCCATCACAAATAATTTTAAATACCAAAATACCAGTCCATAATCCACAGTAATGCTCAGTCCAGTGGAAAAGTCAATCGCCTGTTGTCCTTTTACATCAGAATTTATATTTGTTTAGAACTTCACTTGTAAATGGTGTTTGATCTGTGCTTATTTTGTTTGTGTGTGTTTCCACAGTGTTCATTCTCAGTGGTGTAATGTGTGTGCTGTGCATTACACAGACAGCACTGAAACACACAACAGGTCCACACTGCATCAGTTCAGTGAGCTCCGACCCCCGACCACCCCTCAATATTGCCTGCCCTCTTCCAGTACCAGCTATAAAATGATGCTCCGTTTGGGGTGGGACCCCTCTTCTGGTCTTGGACCTGCCCACTCCGGCCGCAAAAACCCAGTGAGCACGGTACTAAAGAGAGATCAGGCGGGTTTGGGATATGGAGTGGCCCCGCAGCCCAAAGTCACACACTTCCAGGCCAAAGATCCTCAGGCAGTGCAACACATACATAAAGAGAAAAGACTGAGGCAAGAAAAAGGAACAACACTCAGTGCTAAAGAACTTAAGAGGAAAGAAGAAAAAGACAAGAGATGGGAGAGAGACTACCGTGATTCATTTAACTTTGACTTCTAAGTTGACTTCTGCCGTGCTTTTGTTCAGTTTTGGAACACAAAATGTACAATTTTCAGAAAAAAAATCAGCTGAAACGTGTTGCTTTGACAGTAACAAATTTTATTTGGGCTTGAAAGACTATGTGGTTTCTGCTGAAAGTGTAGAAAAGTAGACATTTTACAGAAGACAAAACAACTGACTGACAATACTCAGGAACTGGATGAAACATTATTTAAAAGTTTGTCAATGGGTTGTCATAAAATTTTAATAGAAAACATGATTAAACTCATCTTGTTTTTGGATCAATGTCATCAGTCTCAAATTTTTTTTTTATCTTTTCTATCTTTTATCTTTTCTTTAGTTTACATGCACTGAGTTCCTTTAATAGATATTAAAGGTGTTAAAACATAGTTCATCCAAATTCCAAGTTTTCAAACTTTTTTCATCATAATAAAATAGGGTGAAGATATGGATATTTTAATAAACCAAATAGGAAAGAACTTCCTTAAGTAGTTGTTTACGTTCACAACCATACAATAATTATTTAACAATTATTGAAAAGTGTAAGGTTATGTAAATTCCTTAAAGGGATAGTTATTATTCTGTCATTAATTACTCACCCTCATGTCGTTCCAAACCCATAAGACATTCGTTCATCTAGATATTTTTGATGAAATCCAGGAATTCTCTGACCCTCCATAGGCTACCACCTTTAAGGTCCAGAAAGGTACCAAGAACATCGACAAAATGTGGCATCAGTGGTTCAACCGTAATTTTATGAAGCTACAAGAATAGTTTTTGGTGCGCAAAAAAACTAAAATAACTTTATTCAACAGTTCTCCTCCAGTCATCCTAGTGCTAATTTCGGAGAGCACCAAGCTTGTGCTTTCCTCTGAATTTAAACAGGTCACGCATGTGGCATGAATACAGTTGCTGAATACAGTTATTTTAGTTTTTTTGCATACAAAAAGTATAGTAAAGTACAATTGGAGCATGAATAGAGCCTTGAGGGACATCATATATAAAAAACTTGCCCTCGAGGTCAAATTTCTTGCAGAGTTTAGCTTCAACCCTACTCAAACACACCTGAACAAGCAAATCAAGGTTGGAACTAAACTCTGCAGGAAAGTTCTTTGTCTTTGCAATGAGTTCTTTGCTTCAACGGAGTGAACCGTTAAACTGCCCACTGTTCTTCAGAAAAAGTTTTTAAGTTTTTAAGCATCTTTTGCTTATTTGAACCCTTTTCAAGAAGTGACTATGATTCTGAGATCCTATCACTTTATAATCATCTGATTGTATCCAATCTAAATACATTCCACATAAGGTAAAATAAGTATTAGAGGTTTTTGATTCATTGTTGATATACGGCTAATGTTCAAAGACAGCCTACAAGCATAACTTCCAGTTTGGCGGGCTTGTTAAACTAGTTTAGAATGCTGCACTCTGGAGGAGAGTTATGAGTTTAGTTGAGCTGCAAATATTACTACATCAAAGATTTTTTTAGTTAGGTGGAAGTTTCAGTCAGTGCTTTGTTTCATTGTTCATTCAATCAAGAGCATAAAAACATGTTCTCTCAAACATGTTTGTTTTATGCTTTTGTCTCTGGTATTATTTGTTGTGACTTGTGGTTTACACCATATATCCGGATGCCATGATTACTGTTTTTCAAGCGTTCTTAACTCCAAAACAGTGTTGTATTATGCTCTTGTACTGTCATGAATGGGGGAAAACACCACGTCCTGGAACAAAATCCTATTTTGTTGTCAAATTTGTGAAATTTTGGCTAATGGAAATGCAAAACTGAACCTGAAGGCAATGCAGATAAAAACGAACCAGTGAGTATGGAACTATTTCTTGTTCTCAAGGTTTGTTTTGGGGAATCTGTATTTTACACAAGTTAACAGTAACAAACAAACACAAAAATCCAGGTTCATTTGGACTTTAAAAATATGCATATTATATATATACAAGAATTAAAGTTTAAAATGCAGCTGGTCTGTAGAAATTTGCAGCTACAAAATCTTTAGACCAAAAAAAATACAGGTGCATCTTAATAAATTGTAATGTCGTGAAAAGTTCACTTATTTCAGTAATTCAACTCAAATTGTGAAAATCGCGTATTAAATAAATTCAATGCACACAGACTAAAGTAGTTTGAATCTTTGGTTCATTTAATTGTGATGATTTTGGCTCACATTTAATAAATTCACTATCACCAATATCTCAAAAAAATTGAATATGGTGAGATACTAATCAGCTAATCGACTCAAAACACCTGCAAAGGTTTCCTGAGCCTTCAAAATTGTCAGTTTGGTTCACTAGGCTACACAATCATGAGGAAAACTACTGATCTGACAGTTGTCTAGAAGACAATCATGGACACCCTTCACAAGGAGGGTTAAGCCAAAGAAGCTGGAAAGCTGTATCCAAGCATGATAACAGAAAATTGAGTGGAGAAAAAATGTGGAAGAAAAAGGTGCACAAGAGAACCAAGAGAACTGCAGCCTTGAGAGGCTTGTCAAGCAAAATCGATTCAAGAATTTGGGTGAACTTCACAAGGAATTGACTGAGGTCAAGGCATCAAGACCCACCACACACAGACGTGTCAAGGAATTTGGCTACAGTTGTCGTATTCCTCTTGTTAAGCCACTCCTGTTAAGCCCATAGCCCAAGTTGCTTGAAGTCCAGTGTTAAATTTCCACAGTCTGTGATGATTTGGGGTCCAGTGTTCTCTGCTGGTCGTGGTCCACTGTGTTTTTTGAAAACCAAAGTCACTGCACCCGTTTACCAAGGAATTTTATAGCACTTCATGCTTCCTTCTGCTAAACAGCTTTTTAAAGATGATGGTTTAATTTTCCAGCAGAATTTGGCACGTGCCCACACTGCCAAAAGCACCAAAAGTTGACCATGGTGTTGGTGTGCTTGACTGGGCAGCAGTCATACCAGAGAAAACGAAACCAAAAAATGCAGATGAGTTGGAGGCCACTATCAAAGAAACCTGGACTGATCACCTCCATGCCATGCTGAATTGAGGCAGTAATTAAAGCAAAAGGAGCCCCTACCAAGTATTGAGTACATATACAGTAAATTAACATACTTTCCAGAAGGCCAACAATTCACTAAAAATGTTTTTTTGTTGGCCTTATAAAGAATTCTAATTTGTTAAGATTGAATTGATGGGGTTTTGATAAATGTAAGCCAAAATCATCACAATTAAAAGAACCAAAGACAGTGTGCACTGAATTTATTTAATACACAAGTTTCACAATTGAATTACTGAAATAAGTGAACTTTTCCATGACATTCTAATTTATTGAGATGCACCTGTATGTGGTTGTTTACTAAATAAATTAATATTATCTTGGCAGCCATATTAAAAGTCAAGAATTATTTTATGAGCATGTTTTACTGAAATTTAATGCATGGAAATCTCCAATTTATTCCAGGATGTTCTGCACAGTTTGTGTGAGTTAGCAAAAGTAACGAAATAATAAGTAATATAACATTGAAAGTTCATCTTGATAAAAATATTGTATTACTTTCAAAATGACAATTACAACATCTGTGTCACCTGTTTCTCTTTTTTAAAGAAATGCTTTGAACCTAATTGTACTGAGCCCAAAGGGATAGTACTTTGGGGTCTGACCAAATCTTCACAACCTTTGCTTAGTTTCACACACTAACAATTATTCTGCCTGAAGCAGAAACACATTTTGAGCAGATGACATTTCAATTCACATCATAAAACCTTCTGTGGCTCAAGAATCTTGTAAGACTTGTTTTTATGCCAATGCATTTTTAGTTTCTCTTCCACTCTCAATGTAAAAGTACAGCTTTTATTTAATTGTTAAATTTCTTATATAGTGTATTTTGATATTGCTAGAAAGCATTTTTGTAGATATAACAATATCTTTGTGAAGTTTAACAATCATTCCATTATGACATTCAATAAAGATGTCCTAATGTTTTTGTAGATTGTGGTGTTGTTGGTTTTGCATTCAGTGTTTTCGACAGGAGCTGTAATCTCTTCTGACTGTTGCAGCATTCCTAGAAGTCCACTCAGTTAAAAAATAAAGAGTTTTTGTGATTCTAAATGTTACTCAAGTCACATAAACCTTCCAAGCATGATGCCAGAAAACTGCAGCAGAATGAAAGAAAACCATCACAGATTCCAGAACAATCACAGCATTCAGAACAATCACAGCTTCCAGACAAATCCCAGCATCCATAATAGCATACAGAAGGATCCAAATCCGTACGTGCTTGCTCCACATTAGACCTATCCGTATCCTCCTTCAGTGTGATGTGTTCCTCTTGTTGACAAATGTCCTTGCTGTACTTACATCCCTCCATAGCTTCTCTAGTAGGTTTTAGTGAAGATTTTGAATCAGTGACTTGTACTGTGACACCTGATACAAGGCTTCGAAGCTTGTGTCAAAAATTTCAGGTACTTTCAGTCAGAGCTGCTTAACGAGGTACGTGGTATTTTGGTGGCGTCACTGGTGACATTTGATTCTTTGTTTACATGCAGTGCTTTGAGGGAAATAAAATAACTTTTGGTGAAATCGACCCAGCCTGGAGACAGTGGAAGAAATATTGTTTTTAAACTTCCACTTCAGCTGCCCTTTGTCCAGTCGACATAAATCAGTTTTGCCTTCTTTAAATAGCTAACTTCATCATTTTCTTCTGTTCAACAAAAGCACTGCCCAGTTAGAAACTTATGAAACATTATAAAACACTAAGCATAAAAATGTCAAAACCATGTAGCGCAAATTTTCAAGTATAGGTCTCTGCAGGAAAGTAATGAAAGTTACCAGATCTGGGCATTTTAGACCATGTTACCTTATTGGCTAACGTCATAGTGTGACGGTAGTTTTAGGGGGTTATGTAAGGGGATCATTTTGACCTCTTTTGCTGTGCAGAGATCTGAATCTCCAAATTTTGGCGCTGTCAGCCTGTCACACTCATGACAGTTTTTTTCTGCACCTATTTGCATCGACCAGCAGGTGTCTCTAGCGTGCATTGGAAGCCTCGAAAAATTAACCACTTTTCAAACACATCCTGCTGGAAAGCTTCAAAGTTTCATCAAGCTTCATATCGCAACCCATGGGCGGATTGGCCATCTGGCAATTCTGGCAAATGCCAGAGGGGCCGCATCATTTTTTTAATGTGGGCTGGTCAGATTTATATCGGTTTTTATCACTTGCACGATTTGTGGAGGACAGCGCTCCGGCTCTGGGCAGCGGCCCAAAAGCGCTCGTCAATGTCAAAATGTTTGAAATAGCCAAAGTGTAGAAGGCGGAATTTACCGTTCACAGAGCTGAGCTGCGTGGCATTTGAATGCGAGCTGAGGTAAGATGTAAGCAGCGAAACAATTCCTCAATATTTGCTAACTGTTTACGATATAAAACAAATGTTTTCAGGGATGCAAACTACTACTAGTCTTTTCGAATTTTTCCAGGCTTTCTTCTGTAATATGTGTCTACGAAAATGTTGAAAAATAAAAATACATAAGCCTAAAATATCATTCTCAAACTACTCTAGAACATTGTAAATCAGAAGACTTTAAATAAATAATAATAAAAAAAAGCTAGATTTTCATAACTGAGAATCTTCACTATTTTATGAGTTCGCACTAACATATAATCAAATTGAGCAAATAGTAAGCATAGTTGTATTAAGAAAGAATTGGTTAATTATCTGATCATGCTTCTCCCATACCTTGTTAATAAAACAGCTTTTTATGCTATCATCCCTGCCTTATCTACTAATTGCCATTGTAGTATTTTTGCGTAAAACTGGCATTTCACACCTTTTTATACTGCTTATTCTTCTGGTCATTCCCCATAAATCTAAAAATGAGTTCCTCTTCCTATACCACTACAATAACTCCAATATGTGTTTTTCCTTTCTATTCTTTATACTTATACTCACTTTCATGATTATGCTATTTTGTACAGTAGGGCTGTCCCATCCAATCTTCTTCATCTTCTGTGGAGTGTGCGTTAATGTAGAGCAAATGAAAAGAAGAAGGGAAAAATACCTAAACAACTTAAAAAACTTAAAAATTAAATGACAAAACATTTATACCTTCACTTGATTTTATTTCCTAACTTTAACCTTAAATTTTTATATCTGACACACCATATTAAAACATGCTCCACTGTTTCTGGTTGTCTACACGTGCTACAGAATCACATTTTACAGTAATACACAAAGATACACAAAGAATAATTAAGTGTATGAGCACAGACCGCCCATATTTCTTACTTCCTTTGAATATTGTATTAATGTCTTTCCTTTACCTCCTTATCCCTCTTTCCACATTCCTTTTATTACCCCATTAATTTCAAATTTGCTTAATGGAATATTTATTTCTATTTCTGAAAAATTTAAAGCTCCTCTTGGCTAAAGCATCTGCTTTCTTGCTCCCTTCCACACCTATGTTGAGAGGCATTTCTTTTGCCAGAGAATGCCAAAGAGGTCATTTTAGATTTCACCATAAAACAGTGGTTCTCAATTCCGGGTTCTGGCACTCTGCATATTTTGTATTTCTTTTTAACACCTTATCTAATACACCTGGGTTCGTATTTATCAAGCCTCTAAAATTACTCTCAAGAACACTGCTAAGAATTGACTTAAGTGTAAAAAAATTCTTGTCTCAAAGCTGCACTTAAAAGTTAGTTATCAAGCATCTCAGTCATAATTTGTAAGACTAAATCTTAAGTGTCAGTCTTAGAGATGATTCACAACACTTTGCTGTGCCACAAAAGGGATTTTGGATGATGAAATACACATGGACCAATCACTGAATAGATTTCCTTATTTAAGTATATTACTGAGGAAATGTAACAGTTTGATTAACTGCTTGTCGTCAAACATTTCAAAACATTCCTCCTCTCCTGAAAGATTTGCGCACATCTATGTCCCCTCAGCACTATCACAAGCCCCTATTGGCAACTCCTAACCACTTGAGAGACCTCTCGACCTGTCTTAAATAACTGGTAGAGTAAGAGTGATTCTTAGCGTTAAGAAAATTTATAACTTGCTTCTATACTTAAGTTTAAGTTTGAAAGTAGGAGTAAATTTCATGAATTCTCAGCACTTAAGACTAAAATCGCACTTTGAGAAGCTTGATAAATATGGGCCCTGATTCAGATCATCAGCTCATTGGGTGAGAGCTCCATGAACTGAGCTGTGTTCTGACTGGCAGGGTCCCTACAGAGCTCCCTGTGCTGGGTTCACACTAAAACATTTGTAAAATCTTACAAGATCTAAAACATGAGAGACCACAAACATGAGAACAAAAAAATCTTAGATTTAACCATTTTGCTTCTATAGTGTGTGTGTGTGCGTGTGCCACAATGTGACAAAGACAGCACGCCACATAGCAACAGATTTTCAACGAGAGTCCCGAATGTGAACACGGGAAATCTTGCAAAATCTCTCGAGACTTGAGATAAACATCACAAAACTGTTCTAGAAGAGCTTTATTCAATGAGACAGTTTGTCTTTGCCTTGTTTATTCATATTGGAATAATTGACAGACAGTATTGTTTGGAAAAAGGTTTGGTTAATACTTAATCAATATTTACTGTAATTACAAACAAGGTTAAGGAAGCATCATTCAAAATTATACACAGTATTTACCCAGCAAAATATTATTTGGTGAAATTTAAATCTGATATTAATTTTAATTGCTCCTTTTTGTGTCAGTTGCCCTGAAACAGTGGTAGCCCACTGTAAAAAATGACAGTGAATTTAACAGTTAAAAACTGTAAAAATGCTATAGTAAAAACCTGTTAAATGGTTAATGGTAAAAGACTGTAAAATTTACAGTGAATAACCGTAAATTGACATTCCCAGATTTCCCTGTGTAACATTTTTTAAAATGTGATGTTTTCTTGTTGAAATAATTCTTTCTTCTTAGTTTTCTCTTAGCAGGTTTGTACATTAGGGTTGTATGCGACATCTAATGTTGTTAAATGAATGTTTATTGCATTATTTCAGTTTCATGTGTGTTACCATGATGGTGTGTAATGTTTGTGTGAATGACACTGTGCACCTTCTATATATGTTAGTATTTAAAAAGCTGCTTGTGATGGGCTTTAGTTTATCATGTGACTTTCTCATCACCACCTGGTTTTGGTGGTTATCAGTGTATTACAAAGGTATACAACAGATTTCAGTTCTTCAACAGATTGGTACATGACAATTATATCAGTTAATGAAATTACGGTATTTACTTGTAAATTTAACTGAAAACCATAAACTGTAAAACGTTGCTACTGTTTTTTTTTTTGCGGTAAAATTCTGGCAACCACAACTGCCAGTTCCCTTATCAGTCGGTCTCTCTGATTCACGTCGGAGACCGACGGATTGGCCTTTTTAAAGGCGACGTTGCATCTGTACCAATTCGACGTTATGTCGTTAGGATGACGACATGGGGTCGGGGTATAGATACATTTCCACCTGTGCATTTCTGGATGCGGTCATTACCTGGCGCTAGGTGATGGTCACAATTGCTGCCTCACATGTCTTGGCATTAGCATGCTGAGACAGCTTTTGTGGATGAGTGATGCTCTCATTGTGGAGTATGACCATCACGGAGTTGCGGACTGCCAGCTCCTCTGCTCAGATCTACCGTTCCCCCTGGGAATGCTGGGTGGACTCTACCTCTGGCGGAGAGCTGACTGGTCTTACAGTGGCTGTGAGGAATTCAGGAGCTTCCTCCTCTCACCAGCACTTCGTAGCCTGTGGAGCAGCCAAATGGACAAGCTGGACCTCCCCGTGGGGTACCACACGTATCCTTTGGAGCTCCCCCTGATGACCAGATGTCAATTGCTGCATCGGAGGGTGAGCCAGACCTCTCTGGGGAGGATGACCCGAGCACACTGTCGCCCACCGGGCAGACAGTAGTGACGGATGCGGACTCAGAGATGATGGCTATGCTTGCCTGGTCCGCCGAGAGGGTAGGGCTTGAATGGAAACTTCCATCACGTCTCATATCCTGTCGGTTGGATGATTGGTATCTCGGGGTGGCTTGCTCTGGTTCTCAGAGCCCCACCCCAGTGCCTTTCTTCCCAGAAGTGCATGATGAGCTTGCTGGGACGTGGATGGCACCTTTTTACTGCCAGAAACTGCTCCAGTGGCACATCCCCCCTCACCACCCTTGAAGACGGACACGGCTGTCCCGTCGGTGGAGCGTGCGCGCCGCTTCCACCTGGTGGGGCAATCCGTTGCTCCCTTCCCCAGCCCATGGGCATCTGTCGGCTCTGACCGGCAGTGCCTATGTGGCCAGTGGGAAGCTGGCTCCGTCTTACATGCTATGGCGTTGTTACAGCTCCATCAGGCCAAGGCACTGAAGGACCTGTACGAGGGTGGTTACAATCCAGAAGTTCTCAGTGAACTCTGCACCGCCTCGGGCCTCACATCACGTGCGACGAAGGTGACCGCGTGGTCTCTGGGTTGTGCGATGTCCATTATGGTGGTCCAGGAATTCTGGCTGTGTCTGGTCGACATGAGGGGTACCGACAAATGCCGTCCACAAACCCCCTTGTGTCCCAGACTGGCCTCTTCGGCGACGCAGTGGAGAACTTCGCCCAGCAGTTCTCCGCCGCACAGAAGCACTGAGGCCGTCAAACACATCCTGCCCCGGCGTGCAGCTGCTGCCTTCACCCAGCTGCCGATGGCAGCGCCTCAGCCTGCTTGTCGCCAAGGGCGCCCCCTGCGTCCACCCTCGTTCCCCCGCCGCATCCGCAGCAGCCATCAGTCATGTGGCGCAGTGGAACTGGACGCAGGTAGGCCGCCCCACCCGTCCCGGCCCCCATCAAGCATGGCGGCAAGCGGAACAGCAAGAGACCCTGGGACGGGCAACCCAGAGAGGGATGGAACTGCTCTTCAGGAGAGGGTGAATGCACCTCTCCCTCCCCCGGAGGAGGGCCAGGTGGAGAATCCTTCAAAAAAAAAAAAAAAAAGGAAAAATCTCGACAATAGAGCGGCTTCCTCCATCTCTGGGTCGGGAAGTGTTGGACGGACCATCTCCAGACTTCACTCACCCTCCCCTCTCGCCAGTGAGCAGCAGTGGATGGTCAGAGAGCGCTGCAAAATGTGCTACCCCCATCCAGTCTGCCAGAACGCAGGTAGAACGCTTGCACACAGCACACAGACACTCAGACCCCGCTTCAGACCGGCACCGAGAAGCCGGAGCGGGGTCCCTGCGTTCCATCTCGCTGCACCACCGTGGGTATGTCGGTGGTTCCATTGGTGCCACTCGTATGTTACCTGAAAGCCTGGTCAGGTCTTCCCGGTTCATCGTGCTGGCTCCTTCGGGCCATTAGACTCGGCTATGCGATTCAGTTCGCCCGGCACCCTCCCAAGTTCAGCGGCATCCGCTTCACCTCAGTGAGGGCTGCGGACGCTCCTGTTCTGCGGACAGAGATCGCTACCTTGCTGGCGTAGGATGCAATAGAGCTGGTCCCTCCAGCCAATATGAAGTCGGGGTTCTACAGCCCCTATTTCATAGTACCCAAGAAAAGAGGTGGGTTACGATCGATCTTGGAACTGCGTGTCCTGAACTGAGCACTTCACAGGCTCCCGTTCAGGATGCAAACGCAGAAACGCATCTTCAGGTGTGTCCGTCCCCAAGATTGGTTTGCAGCGATCGACCTGAAGGATGCATACTTTCATGTTTCGATTCTTCCGCGCCACAGACCATTCTGCGGGTTGCGTTCGAAGGCTGAGCATGTCAGTACAAAGTCCTTCCCTTCGGGCTGTCCCTGTCCCACTGTGTCTTCACGAAAGTCACGGAGGCGGCCCTGGTTCCCCTCAGAGAGCAAGGCGTTCGCATCCTCAACTCATCTCGACGACTGGCTTATACTAGCACAGTCTCAAGACCAGTTGTGCGAGCACAGGGACACTGTGTTAGCACACCTCAAGCCCGATGGGACTTCGGGTCAACTGGGAAAAGAGCAAACTCTTGCCAACGCAGAGGATCTCTTTTCTCAGGATGGAACTGGATTCGGTTGAACAAACCGTCAATGTTGAACTGCTTGAATACGTTCAAGAGCAGAACAGCGGTCCCACTGAAACAATTTCAGAGGCTCCTGGGGCATATGGCAGCAGCAGTGGTCACTCCGCTAGCACTGCTCCATATGAGACCGTTTCAACATTGGCTCCTCGGCCGAGTCCCGAGGAGGGCGTGGCAGCACGGCACTCACCGGGTCAAAGTAACACTGGCCTGCCGCCAAACCTTCACCCCGTGGTCAGACCTCGCCTTTCTTCAAGCCGGAGTGCCTATTTGTGAATGATACTGTGTGCGTTACACTGGCTTCTGCCATCTCGCCATGGTCTTCCATTAAAAAGAGGTGCAATAGTCCAGATTTCGAAGAACTATACTTTAATCCGGTTGATGGAATTACAAATTACAGGTATTTATGCGTTTGTGTGGTTTCCTATAAATAAATATAGAAAATACAAAGTTACAACACTATTTAACATCTTTTCATATACAAGTGACATTTCTGTTATATATGTATTATGCAAGGGTAAATGATGACACAGTTATAATAAAACTGCGCTGTTCAAAATGGCGTCATTAATGGAAATGGAAAACTTTGTACAGTGCTCCTAGAGCAGGTCTCCAGGCATGCTGTGGTACACACAGATGCCTCCACCACCGGCTGGGGGGGCCACGTACGTCGGGCAGAATGTGTCAGGGATTTGGACGGGCCCGCAACTACACTGGCACACCAACTGCCTAGAGTTGCTTGCAGTACGCCTTGCCTTGCTTCGTCTCAAAGGGCGCTTGCAAGGCAAGCACGTGCTAGTCCACACAGACAACGCTGCGACCGTTGCGTACATCAGCCGACAAGGTGGTCTGCGCTCCCGTCGCATGTCGCAACTCTCCCGTCTCCTCCTCCTCTGGAATCAGAAGCATCTGAGGTCGCTTCAGGCTGTTCACATTCCAGGCTTGCTCAACCATACGGCCGGCAAGCTGTTCACGAGTTGCTCTTCCCAGAGAATGGCGACTCCATCCCCAGACAGTTCAGCTGATTTGGAGACGTTTCGGGGAGGCTCAGGTAGACCTGTTTGCTTCACCCAAGACGCCCCACTGCCAGTTGTTTTACTCCCTGACCGAAAGAACTCTCGGCTCAGACGCACAGGCACTCAGCTGGCTGCGGGGCCTATGCAAATATGCGTTCCACCCCAGTGAGCCTTATTGCACAGACACTGTGCAAGATCAGGGAGGACGAGGAGCAGGTCCTGCTAGTAGCACCATACTGGCCCAACAGGACCTGGTTCCCAGAACTTATGCTCCTCATGACAGCCCCTCCCTGGCATATTCCTCTGAGGCAGGATCTACTGACTCAGAGACGGGGCACCCTGTGGCACCCGCGACCAGACCTCTGGAAATTGCACGTCTGGTCCCTGGACGGGACGCGGAGGTTGTAGGTGATCTACCCCAAGGGGTGGTAGACACCGTCACTTCGGCGAGAGCTGAATCCACGAGACATGCTTATGCCTTGAAGTGGAACCTGTTCGTCGATTGGTGTTCCTCTCACGAAGAGGACCCCCGGAGATGCCCAATCAGAGTCGTGCTATCCTTCTTGCAGCAAGGGCTGGAGCGAAGGCTGTCTCCCTCCACCCTCAAAGTCTACGTGGCTGCTATCGCTGCACACCACGACCACATAGATGGCAAGTCAGTGGGCAAGCATGACCTGGTCATCAGGTTCCTCAGGGGGGTGAGAAGGTTAAATCCTCCCAGGCCCCCCTCCATACCCTCTTGGGACCTGTCCCTGGTGCTTACAGCACTACAACAGGCCCCATTCAAGCCTTTGCAGGCAGTCGAGCTGAAATTCTTTTCAATGAAAGCCCTGCTCCTGCTAGCATTGGCCTCTATCAAGAGGGTAGGGGACCTGCAAGCATTTTCGGTCGACGAATCGTGCCTAGAGTTCGGGCAGGCAGATTCCCAGGTAATCCTGAGGCACCGGCCTGGCTATGTGCCAAAGGTTTCCACTACTCCCTTCAGGGACCAGGTGGTGAGCCTGCAAGCACTGCCCCCGGAGGAGGCAGACCCAGCCCTAGCTTTGCTTTGTCCCGTCCGACCCTTAAGATGCTACGTTGACCGTACACAAAGCTTCAGGACCTCAGACCAGCTCTTTGTCTGTCACGGAGGCTGGCAGAAGGGGAATGCCGTCTCCAAGCAGAGGATGGCCCACTGGATAGTGTATGCCGTCACCCTGGCTTATCAGGCACAGGGTGTGCCCTGCCCGCTCAAGGTACGAGCTCACTCAACTAGAAGTGTTACATCGTCCTGGGCGTTAGCACGTGGCGCCTCGCTGGCAGACATTTGTAGAGCTGCGGGCTGGGCGACCCCCTAACACGTTCGCTAGATTCTATAGCCTTCGTGTAGAGCCTGTATCCTCCTGTGTTCTCACCTCAAACGGGTAGAAGCACTGAGTGGACCTGGCTCGGGTCGGCTGCTAAAACCGCTCCAGAGTGTCCAAATAGTAGACCCTGTTGAGCTCCTCCGTCCCCTCGATGCCAACGTGGCGGAGCGTTCGGCACCAGGCCCTCACTCGATAAATCCTTGAGAACCGGGTCAGGGCTAGGGCCCATATGAAAGACCTAAAATGGATCCCATATGTGTATTTTCCGCGGTACAGCCTACGAGCCCTTGTTCCCCAGCAAGAAATTGCCTCTAGAGGATGCAAATCACCTCAATATTCCATATGTTGCTGAAAAATGAGACGTATGTGTAAATGCTTCCAACCCCTATGGGAGGATGAGGCTCCGCATGTCCCAGTGCTCCAGCCTCACTGCAAGAGGGTAGTGCTAAGGTATACAGTGACTGGTATTCTTGTTGCGAGCCCCCGCTTAAACCATAAAGGGGGCACAGAGGCTCACTCAGGACACTGGAGGAGGACAGCAGCCATGGCGCTTTCCATAGGGATCCCAATCCGTCGGTCTCCGACGTGATTCGGAGAGACCGACTGATAAGGGAATGTCTCGGTTACATATATGTAACCCTCGTTCCCTGAAGGAGGGAACGGAAACGTGATGTCCCATTGCCATGGCTGCTGTACCGCCGGGCCCCGCTCGGCTCCTCAGCGAAAACCTGACTATGCGCTGCACCAGCTGCCTATTTGTACTCACGCTGTGATCAGCTGCAGCTGAGCGCAATCAGCGAATGCCAATGTGCATTGGCTCGTTTAGTTTACACTCAAAGTAGATTGGACTCTCTAAGCGAGATCCCAATCCGTCGGTCTCCGACGTGACATCTCCGTTCCCTCCTTCAGGGAACGAGGGTTACATACATAAACGAGACGTTTTCTACCGTAAAATTTACTGATTTTTTTTTACAGTGTACATTTATTTTGGCATTGAAAACTTTTTTGTCTGTGATTTTATTGTATAAAAAATATTGATAATAATTTTTTTGTTATGGAAATATGTATTATTATGTATTTGTATTATGTATTAATATGTATTATTTATTTCCTGCAGAGCAGCAAAGAAAAACACACATGATAAATCTTATATTTTTTTAAATGCAAAATTTAATATTCACAAATGTAAGCTCGAGGCTTGAGAATAAACATATGGTGGACGATAGGCATGAAGAAATTTCAGTAATAGTGTTTGGAATGATTTTGACAGAAAATTCACGGGGAGAAAAAGAAAAGGGTTTTGGTGAAGTCATGGATCCTCCATCTCTGCTGTCTAAATCCTTTAGTGCTGCACCATGACTGCATCAGGAGTATACAAAACAGACACACACAGCACACTATTATACACATAAGTATCCTCACAATTATATTTCTTTTTAGAGAAGAATAGTATTTTTGAGGATTTCCAGTCAGGATTTAAACTGTATCATAGTACTGAGACTGCTCTCATTAGAGTAACAAATGACCTGCTCTTATCATCCGACCATGGTTGTATCTCTCTATTAGTGCTACTGGATCTTAGTGCTGCGTTTGATACCACAACATTCTTTTAAATAGACTCGAAAATTATGTTGGCATTAGTGGTAGTGCATTGGCATGGTTTAAATCGTACATATCTGACCGCGATCAATTCATGGCAGTGAATGACGAGGTATCATATCGATCACAAGTGCAGTATGGAGTAACTCAAGGCTCAGTACTAGGGCCATTACTTTTTACACTTTACATGTTACCCTTAGGAGATATCATCAGGAAACATGGTGTTAGCTTTCACTGTTATGCTGATGATACTCAGCTCTATAGTTCTTCATGGCCTGGTGAAATATGCAAATTTGAAAAACTAACGGAATGCATAGTTGATATAAATGTCTGGATGACAAGGAATTTCTTATTGCTAAATTCTGAGAAAAAAACAAAAAAAACAGAGGTGTTAATTATTGAGCCTAAAACCTCTGCAAGTAATAATTTAAAACACAGTCTAATACTTGATGGCTGCTCTGTAAATTCATCATCATCAGTTAGGAACCTAGGTGTGCTATTTGATAGCAATCTTTCCTTCGAAAACCACATTTCTAGCATTTGTAAAACAGCATTTTTCCATCTTAAAAACATCGAAATTACGACCTATGCTCTCAATGTCAAATGCAGATACGCTAATTCATGGACTCACCTGGAAAAAACGAGCGTGTCGCACCACATGCGTGTCGCTTCCATTATGAGCTCGCTTTTCAAATAGCCAAACCACTTCCATATAACTGAATTTGTGCTATCTTTTTTGTTGACAAGTTCATCATTTTTGGATAATAACTCAAGGTTAGTTTCACTTTCATCACTGCTTCCACTAATTTTTGTTGTCCTTGTGTCGAGTTTGCTTTGCAGAGTGCAGTAGGAAATTGACTTTGTTCTTTGACGTGAGCGTTAAAAGCTTCAGGCTAATTGGCTGGTCGCATATTTCTGCTGTGTGATTGGCTCTTATATTAATCCATATTGAGTAAAAATGCCTAGAGCTGCAGATATTCATTACACAGTATTCAATCTCCTTCACTAAAGTGGTACTGATATAACTGCTAAAACACTTATGAAAATGAATCATGGTTTTATTATAGTAAACATGTAGCAACTGTATTTATGGCATATTTATTACCATTGGTAAAACCACATTTTTATTGGAAATACCACAGTTGAACTATGGTTAGAGTAGCAATCCCATGCCTAATCTTGTAAAGGGAGAATAGACTATAGCTTGATCTGAAACAGTGGATCACTTATTGTTATATATCGTCATGTTGCCCTGTAAAACTCCTCAGTGTTAAAGGATTAAGCCATTATAGGGGTAACAGAATAACATTATACGGTTTAAATTTAATTTAATCTAATCTAATTTAATTTAAAAATCTAATATTTTTTTTTCCCGTACTGATCAATAACAATATATATTTTGATATATCAGTGTTTGCATGAAATACCACTGCTTTTTCAGCTTTCTATCATGGAAAAAAGCACTTTTACGCCAACCATGAGAAAGGCTATGACAACTGATTATACAGTAAGCATTAATCACTCCAATGCAATCTTAATTAGAATAATAGAAACTAAATAATAGAAAATTATACAGTAATTACAGTATAACAGTATTACAGTATAACATACAATTATACAGAAAATTATACACTATACGGTCACATTTTATTTTAGTTGTATACCATAAAGCTGCAACAGAACACACACACAATCTTAGTACGATTTAATTTTATATAAATTAATTATCTAAAACATCATTACAAGAGGTGGAGTTAATAATTTGGAAAGAAAAATAAACACAAACTAGTGTACCACAACCAAAGATTACTGTTAAATGTAAGGTGTAAAAGTAGGTCTGTAAACATTTAATTTTAAATATTGATATGAATCTTATGACATTGGACATTTATTACACATTAAAAGCTGAAGTGTGGATCATTGTCAGTATTTGACAAACTAGTCGGTTAAATCAAGTTTAAAACTGTTTAATCTTACTTTTAAAGATGAAGTAGAATATTGAGAATATTGAAGGATGAAGTAGAATCAGTAGAATAAGCTGTAAAGCTGCAACAGAACACACACACACACACACACACACACACAAAATCTTAGTATGTTTTAATTTTATAAATGAGTGGGAGTGTCTCTGAATATATGATTTGTCCAAGAAATTGACTTTGTTGCTAGGCTTTTGAAAAAAGTCTCAAAAGGTGTGAGGAAGTCACCAAATCTAGTGACAAAATCCCTAAATTGGAAACACTGTCACATTGAGTACAACAAAATCAGTTAATATTATCCTTTCTTGTTTTTACATGCGTTTATAATTGTATAATTTCTTTGTTTACAAAATCTTTAACACATTTTTATAATTAAGATTGAAGATGTCAAATTCCACAGGCTGGACATCACTTTTAGCCACTACTATAAGGCAGTTCATTGACTTTCCAACTGACCGTCAAACCATGCAAGCCACCAAAAACAAGCCACATTTATGAGGATATTGGGCTTACTTGGAGTTGGAGCTGTTGCTGGAACTCATGTTCACATCATTGCTTCAACTTTAAACAAGGAGACATACCAATAGAAAAGGATTTTAAAGCATTTGTAATAATCTGTGATAATTTTGCACAATGCAAATTAAAAAATACATGTAAATATTAAATAGTGTCTTAATTAAATGATTTTATTGTAGTTACATTAAATAATTAGTGTTGCGCTGCAGTGACTTCACATGAGCAGGCTCACTATTGGCTGTTTCAGAGGTCAAGGGTGGCCATTTTGGATTGACATCATTGTAGTCCTTAGTTTACAACACTTAAGTGTCCTCTCAGTCAACACTTAAAAATCAGTCTTAGACTTTACTGAAAGTTGCTTTTAGCTTCTTTATAAAAGCCTCCTACTCTTAGAAAAGTCCTACTATTAACTAATAATTTTTTGACACTTAAGTAAAAAATTAATACTAATGGTAATAATAATAATAAAAAAAAATCATAAAAATATATATATATTCTTTCTTTCTCTTTATTCCTCTTCTTCTTCTTCTTACCCTTCTTATCTTATTTAGAATTTAAAAAGTCCTTATGACAGTTGAAACGTGCTGTAAAAGTATTTATTCACATGTTCATTCAAAGCCTAGCTTAAAAAAAAAAAAAAAAAAATCTCTGTATTTGCTCCAGGCTACTTAGATCCACCCAAACTTCTAATGAAGCTCCTCCTCTCATTCTCATTTGATACCACAACATTCTTTTAAATAGACTCGAAAATTATGTTGGCATTAGTGGTAGTGCATTGGCATGGTTTAAATCGTACTTATCTGATCGCGATCAATTCGTGGCAATGAATGACGAGGTATCATATCGATCACAAGTGCAGTATGGAGTACCTCAAGGCTCAGTACTAGGGCCATTACTTTTTACACTTTACATGTTACCCTTAGGAGATATCATCAGGAAACATGGTGTTACCTTTTACTGTTATGCTGATGATACTCAGCTCTATATTTCTTTGTGGCCCGGCGAAAATGGAATGCAAAAAACTGGATGACAAGGAATTTCTTATTGCTAAATTCTGAAAGAAAAAAAAAACAGAGGTGTTAATTATTGAGCCTAAAACCTCTGCAAGTAATAATTTAAAACACAGTCTAATACTTGATGGCTGCTCTGTAAATTCATCATCATCAGTTAGGAACCTAGGTGTGCTATTTGATAGCAATCTTTCCTTCGAAAACCACATTTCTAGCATTTTGCAAAACAGCAGTTTTCCATCTTAAAAACATATAGAAGTTACGACCTATGCTCTCAATGTCAAATGCAGAAACGCTAATTCATGCACTAATTCATTTCTCCCAAGGTTTTTTTCTCCATTTCTGTCACTGAGTTTTAGTTCCTTGCTGCTGTAGACTCTGGTTTGCTCAGTTGGGGACACTTTATTTCCAGCGATATTGTATACTAACTGAACTGAGCTGGATGATAGCATCACTGAATTCAATGATTAACTCGCTTTAACTGAAAAATGGTTTCCTTTTGCATTATTGACACACTACCTTCCTATTTGATACTGTAAAGCTGCTTTGACACAATCTGTATTGTAAAAAGCTGTATATAAATAAAGGTGACTTGACTTGACATAAAAAAAATAACTGGTGTGGCTATAACAATATGGCACAATTGAGCCAGAAGACTCAAATACGAGGTTGAAATCAGGGGCTGTATGTATAAAGTTGCTCAAAGTAAAATTTTAGTCTTAAGTGTGTCAAAATTCTAAGAATGACCTAATTTTGCTCTTATTCCTAGATTTAAGATTAAGAATGATTCATTAAGGTTCCTAAGTGTTAAGACTAGGTCTTAGCTCCTAAATTATTAAAGATAGCTGGAGAGGTCTCATAACCTTAAGTAACAAGATGGCAACAAAGTGGAGGAGACACACACTTTCCAATGAAAATATGACACATTGGAGTTATATGATGAAATGGAATTGACAGAATGATACAAACTTGATCATCAAGCAATTTATTTATTTATTTATTTATTTTGTAACTGACCAAGTAAGCAACTTAACTTCTTCCACTCTGCAAATCAGTGTTTTAACTGCAGAAATAAAAGTAGTAATTATGTTTTTTTTTTTCGCTGGAAAATTGGAAAAATTACCTCACATTTCACTTAAACCGTCAAAATATGAAAGAAAAAATCACTGATCAGTGTTGCTAACTACTTTTAATTGAAACTAGCTAAAACAATTGCTACATGTAGCTGATGAGGATGAGGTCACAATAAGGATTACAAATCCGGACCGGATCCGGCCCAGACCCTACCCATATCCGCTAATAAAATGGTTAATCTGGCCCGGATCTGCTCTGGACCCATTGATGAAGTAACTCAACCGGCCCAGATCCACTCCGGATCCATTAATGAAGTAGCTCATCTGGCCCAGATCCGATCTGGACCCGTTCATTTGTGGGCCCTGGCTGATTTGTGTTCACAATGCACGTTTTTATCGAACTGTATCTTTAGCTGAAAGCGCACCGTACTCAGACCACCTCCCGAAATGGTCTCGGTTCGGTTCGCATTTGAGGGGTCTGAGATTGGTTGGAGTGTTCACATATGGGCCAAAAAGGACCAAGTGTGAAAACACCCTAAGTGGGTCTATACCTTATTTAAAATGGGTAATCTAGCCAAATCTAGCTATGGAAATATCTAAAATAGAGCTGACAAACATTATATAGACTAGATTGCTCTATAACAGCTTAAATATTCCATATGTCTCCCTTATTAATATTAATAAACCATAGAATCATTTAAACCTTGCAAAGATCTAAACTTTTCTTTCCAATAAAAACACTATAAAAAGTAGGTAATTACATGAAGACAAAATAAAATATATAATTCAACCACAAAATGTACAAAAACATTGTTTTATTTAATGAAAAACTTTACCTCTAAAAGGACAATTCAGTTTAATAAGTTTGTAAAAGTTAATCTTTACAAATTAATAGCTATAAGGAATTTTATAGCACACGTTTCATTATTCACTTTGTTCGCTTGATCTTGATTTAATACAATTAAATACTCAATTCAGTTCAAGTCTTGTCATTATGCAGTGGTGAAAGTACAGTCAAATTAATTGTATTAATTCGAATATTCAGTGTCTTTTAAACCCCAGCTAAGTATGTCAGAGGTGACAGTGGAACCCAAACTCAGCAGGTGACTGAAATGAAAAAAAAAAAAAAAAACACCTTCAGAGGAGCCAGTCAGCTCAGCTCTCCTCTGGTTAAATGAACAAAAAAAAAAAAAGCTGTAGTGTGGATCATTGTCTGTATTTGACAAACTAGTTGGCTAAATCATGTTTAAAACTCTATTTAATCTTACTTTGAAAGAGGAATAGAATATCGAAGAATGATGTAGAATCAAAAAACAGACTGGAGCACTTGAATGAGCAACAGAACACACACACACACACACACACACACATCTTAGTATGTTTAAATTTTATAAATGATCTGAAACAACATTACTCAAGGTGGTGAAAATATTTGTAAAGAAAAATAGACAGAAACTAGTATACCACAACAAAAGACTACTGTTAAATATAGGATGTAAAAATAGATTTGTAAACATTTCACCTTACATATAGAGAATGAGAATCTACGTCATGCCGTGTTGCACTCCGCCACATTTTAGGACACGCTCTGGAGCACACAGTGTAAACAAATGCAAATCGAAACAGAAAAAGCAGACCATTTTATAGTAATATTTTTTTAAAAACATCTTACATACTTTCAGAATAAAACTAAGAATAAGACTAATATGTAAATCTCTTTCAATTAAAATAATTGCTCTGTTGTGCGTCTAGAGAGGCTGCAGATATTCATTACACAGTATTCAATCTCCTTCACTAAAGTGGTATAACTGCTAAAACACTTACGAAAATGAATCATGGTTTTATTATAATAAACATGTAGCAACTCTGTTTTTGGCATATTTATTACCATTGGTAAAACCACATTTTTATTGGAAATACCACAGTTGAACTATGGTTAGAGTAGCAATCCAATGCCTAATCTTGTAAGGGGAGAATAGACTATAGCTTGATCTGAAACAGTGGGTCACTTATTGTTATATATCGTCATATTGCCCTGTAAAACTCCTCAGTGTTAAAGGATTAAGCCATTATAGGGGTAACAGAATAACATTATACGGTAGGGCTGGGCGATATGGCAAAAATGTTATCTAATTTAAATTTAATTTAATCTAATCTAATTTAATTTAAAAATCTAATATTTTTTTCCCATACTGATCAATAACAATATATATTTTGATATATAAACTGTTAATGCTGCCAGCTTTAAAAGAGTATCCTAACTATGACTGAAGCCACAACAATTTTAGGGTTCATTAATTACATTTTAAAGTATAGTTTATTAGCAAAAACAGATGACACTTTTTGGCCTTAAATTAAGACAACTTACTAACATAAATTAAAAACCAGAAGTTGTGACAAAAGAAGGTAAATGAGAGTAAATGTGCAAAATGTAAACATAAAACTGTTGTAAACATAATTTGTAAGTAACACAACTAGATTTTTTTTTCTTTTCCAAAAAGACAAGTCAGTCTACATCGTCTGGTTTTAAGAGGTAGACTAAATGTGCAAAATGTAAACTATACAACTAGAAATTGCACACAATTTGTCACTTTTACTTATTTATTTATTTTTTTGTCAGGAAGACTACAATGTTTGGCTTTAAGAGGTAGATTAAGGGGCCGTTCACATGTTGTGCCTAAAAATGTGTGGAAAACGCTATGCGTGCTGCTTTCTCCTTTTCAAAGCGCTCTGTAGCTTCCACTCCCGTGGGCGTCTGCTGTTGCTAAGCAACCAGGACCTGCACTCTCTATGAAGACACGGAAGTTTAGGCAAAGGATTAAATGAATTTCTAGCACTAAACATATCTTGCTATAGCTCTTTGACTAAATGGTTGTTATGGAAAAAGATGAAGCGGATTGATTGGTTGGTTCTTGTCACATGACCCGCGGTGTGCTTGCAGCATTCTGAAAAGTTGAGATGATTTGTCTCGATGCGGTGCGGACGCACCTGGAAAAAACAAACGTGTCGCACCGCATACGCGTCACCTTCCATTATGAGCTCGATTTTCAAATAGCCAAACCACTTCCATATAACTGAATTTGTGCTAGCTTTTTTGTCGACAAGTTCATCATTTTTGGATAATAAGAAGGTTAGTTTCACTTTCGTTGCTGCTTCCACTAATTTTTGTCATTTTTGTGTCGAGTTCGCTTTGCAGTGCCGTAGGAAATTGACTTTGTTCTTTGACGTGAACATTAAAAGCTTCAGGCTAATTGGCTGTTGTCGCATATTAGTGCTGTGTGATTGGGTCTTATATTAATCCATATCGAGTAAAAATGTCTAGAGCTTATCATCGTTATCAACATATATTTTATTGCGATTTGATACGATATAGTTTATCGGTACAGCCCTACTATACGGTCACATTTGATTTTAGTTGTTTATACCGAGTTCCAGTTTAATTGCCATCTGAGTACCATAGTGAACCATTCTATCATGGAAAAATCACTTTTACGCCAGCCATGAGAAAGGCTATGGCAACTGATTATACAGTAAGCATTAATCACTCCAATGCAATCTTAATTAGAATATTATACAGTAATTACAGTATAACAGTATTACAGTATAACATACAATTATACAGAAAATTATACACTATACGGTCACATTTTATTTTAGTTGTATACCATAAAGCTGCAACAGAACACACACACAATCTTAGTACGATTTAATTTTATATAAATTAATTATCTAAAACATCATTACAAGAGGTGGAGTTAATAATTTGAAAAGAAAAATAAACACAAACTAGTGTACCACAACCAAAGATTACTGTTAAATGTAAGGTGTAAAAGTAGGTCTGTAAACATTTAATTTTAAATATTGATATGAATCTTATGACATTGGACATTTATTACACATTAAAAGCTGAAGTGTGGATCATTGTCAGTATTTGACAAACTAGTTGGCTAAATCAAGTTTAAAACTGTGTTTAATCTTACTTTTAAAGATGAATTGAGAATATTGAGAATATTGAAGGATGAAGTAGAATCAGTAGAATAAGCTGTAAACCTGCAACAGAACACACACACACACACACACACACACACACAAAATCTTAGTGTGTTTTAATTTTATAAATGATCAGTGGGAGTGTGTCTGAATTTATGATTTGTCCAAGGAATTGACTTTGTTGCTAGGCTTTTGAAAAAAGTCTCAAAAGGTGTGAGGAAGTCACCAAATCTAGTGACAAAATCACTAAATTGGAAACACTGTCACATTGAGTACAACAAAATCAGTTAATATTATCCTTTCTTGTTTTTACATGTGTTTATAATTATATAATTTCTTTGTTTACAAAATCACATTTTTATCATTAAGGTTGAAGATGTCAAATTCCACAGGCTGGACATCACTTTTAGCCACTGCTATAAGGCAGTTCATTGACTTTCCAACTGACCGTCAAACCATGCAAGCCACCAAAAACAAGCCACATTTATGAGGATATTGGGCTTACTTGGAGTTGGAGCTGTTGCTGGAACTCATGTTCACATCATTGCTTCAACTTTAAACAAGGAGACCAATAGAAAAGGATTTTAAAGCATTTGTAATAATCTGTGATAATTTTGCACAATGCAAATTAAAAAATACATTTAAATATTAAATAGTGTCTTAATTAAATGATTTTATTGTAGTTACATTAAATAATTAGTGTTGCGCTGCAGTGACTTCACATGAGCAGGCTCACTATTGGCTGTTTCAGAGGTCAAGGGTGGCCATTTTGGACTGACATCATTGTAGTCCTTAGTTTACAACACTTAAGTGTCCTCTCAGTCAACACTTCAGAATCAGTCTTTGACTTTACTGAAAGTTGCTTTTAGCTTATAAAAGTCTCCTATTCTTAGAAAAGTCCTACTATTAACTAATAATTTTTTGACACTTAAGTAAAAAATTAATACTAATGGTAATAATAGTAATAAAAAAAAAATCATAAAAATATATATTTTTATTCTTTCTTTCTCTTTATTCCTCTTCTTACCCTTCTTATCTTATTATAATTTAAAAAGTCCTTATGCCAGTGTTTTGACTGGACAGTTGAAACATGCTGTAAAAGTATTTATTCACATGTTCATTCAAAGCCTTGCTTAAAAAAAGAAAAAAATCTCTGTATTTGCTCCAGGCTACTTAGATCCACCTAAACTTCTAATGAAGCTCCTCCTCTCATTCTCCAGTTCTGATCCTTGTAAGGCTCTCTTCCTCCATTGCATTGTTCTTTAGGCATATTTTCCTAATCAGCATACTTTCATGGTTCTAACATGTATCTGACTCATCTCTTTGCCTCTTTTGCCAGGACAGAGAGTTCTCTAAAGAATTTTTTTGTTAGTTTTATCACATTAAATTACATTAAAAAGCATAATGACTGTCAATGTACGCATTCTGCAATCTAAAAAAATGTAAACATGCCCTAAATATAAAGGATATTTATCTATTCTACATAAAGTAAAATACGTATTAGAGGGTTTTATCCATATTTCCGGTAGAACTAAGACTAATCAGATCAGAGACCTTTTTTTTAAAAAAAAAAAAAAAAAAATATCTAATGTGTATATAATCCAATATACTATGATCCAAAAAAAATGGTTTTTGTACTATGATAACAGGAAAATTAGAGTCTAATAATAATAATAATAATAAAAAATTATATGAAAATGCACTTTTTTTTTTGTTTGCATTTTGCATTTTGCATTTTGTGTTTTTCAGTTGATTAAAATAAAAATTTTCCCTACATATTTCTTCATTGAAGATTTCTTTAAAAAATGTTTAAAAATCTTGTTTCGTTCTCATGAACCCAGTCTCGTGTCTCATCTCGTGGGATAAGCGTCTCGTCACACCCCATCATCCAATATTACTATGATCTATGAACTATGATAACAGAAAAATTAGTCTAATAGCACAAAAATGTCACATGTGAACCACTGCCTACAGTAGATTCTAGCACCATGTGTCATGTCCTGTATCATTTTTTTGACTTGACTAGTTTTGACTCAAATATGAGAAAACATTTTAATTCTCTACACATGGCTAACAATTAAATGTTCTACTGTGAGATTCTTCTCAACCATTATGCTTTCTGGCTTTGCTCATTGCTGATCACTGTAGCGATTGAAATGCAGGAAGGAAAAGGCAGAGTACAGCCCCTGATAAGCTTCCTGGAATGTTTTTTTTGTTTTTTTTGGTCAGGTTGTGAACACCCTGCACTTCGGATCATTTGCTTTCCCCATGTTTAAGCGACCTTAAAAATACCAGGCATCTTAAGACAGTAAGTGCTGCGTTTTTTTCTGTTTCAGTTGTGTGTTGTTGGGGGGGTTATTGAGCATGTATTCAGCAACTTTATTTTTAGCCTGTTGTCCATGTTAATGTCTTTGTCCAGATTTGTGCACATACGCCAACTAATACAATGGGAGGTTTGAGGTTTCCTGCATTTCTCTTGGTGCTTTTATACACTGTAAGCTATCACATATATCATCACTATACTTTAAACTGTTTAACTTAGAGAACTCATCAAATTTTGTGAAATAATTTTGTATAACAATTTGACTTTTTTTTTTCTGCTGTGATTCTGAATTGTGCTTTCAGACTGTGGTCCAGATAACTGGAGAAGAAATAAAAATGGGCATGTTTTCTGAAGGTGCTGATTACTCATTCCAGCACTGTCGGAAAGAAATGCTGCAAATGGTCACAAAAACTGGAGGTCTCCTGGAGACAGAGCTTAAGAACAATAACGATTTTAAAACTATGTGGAACGGTAATGCAATATGTAACAAGGTCATTCCAGAGGTTACACCGAAGCATGTGGCTGCACTGAAAAACTATGCAGATGCTAGTCCTGAATTTAAAAGAAAGTTCAAGAAGTTGGTTCACACCAGTAGAGGCAATTCAACCTTTCAAGATGAGTTTCCTTTCAAATCTCTTTTCTTCCTGCTGACCGATGCCATACAACTCATAGGCAAAAACAAGTGTCGTACAGTGTTCTTTGGCACAGTGAAGGATTATATCACCAAAACTGGGGAGAAAGTACGTTTTGAGAGTTTTTTGCCAGCAAAAAAGGAATTTACTGTTGCAACTGAAGATGCATATGGCAGTGAAAGCACTGGGACTGTTTTAAACATCACTTCCTGTTCTGTGATCAGCCTTGAAGATCATGGATGCAGTTCAGAGGAATCTGAGCTGCTAATATCACCCACTGAAGTTTTTACTGTTACGGACATCAGGAGCATTAGCAATAATAATGATGAGTATAAAGAGATCGCCATACTACATTCACACATTCGGAATTCTTCTAACTGCAGTGGCCTGGCCAGGTAAGAGATAGAGAGAGCAGTAAAATTAGTTTGATTGTATGAAATACTAATTTGGGATAAACTGAGCACATCTAACATTTACTTATTAATCTGAATTTTTTCTTTCTAAAGATTGCCTGAGGAAACTAAAGAATCATCTTCAAGTTTCCTGAGTTCCAGTTTACTGAATCTGATGGCTTCCTTACTACTGTACTTCAACACAATGACTCTGTAATATACTCTGTATGTTCATAACATACACAAAGTCATGTGAAAAGTTGGAAAGTAATTAATTTTCTCAATAAATATTATAATACATTCAGTGTTCTGGAAGAATTTATGATTTTATTTGAATGCATTTTCTATTCTCATTTTAATCTAATCCTTGAGACCACTTAGCGTTCTTTGAAAATTCCCAAGTGTTGCAAAAATATCCATAAATTTGTGCTTACATTCAGTTCAAGTTTATTTCGTATATTATTTTGCTGTTCACAATACAAATTGTTGCAAAGCAGCTTTACAGAACATTAAAGTTTTCACAATATATTTAGTAGTAGCTTATCAGTATTGACTATGGCAAGTCAGTTTCCATATGGCAGAAATGTACAGTAAAATCAGTTAATGACATGTAATCGAACAGACGGTGAACACTATTAACAGCAATGAGTATATGTTGCAATCAAACTTATAGCAAAATTTTAGTTTCGTATGTTGTTTCACAGTTGGCATCATCTGAGGTCCTCTGAGGCGTTGGGATCAGGTGTTCAGTCATCTCAAATCTTTGTAAGGGTTGAACCAGACTGAAGCTGTGTGATTCTAGTTACTACGGGATGCCAATCCTGTGGCAGAAACAGAGAAGCAAATAGAGACACAGTTAACTGCTGTTCCAACCAGGCAAAAATTATTTGTTTTACCCAAGCAAAAGAAAGATAATGTGTATTTGATCAGATACTGAAGCACATGGTATGGGATACATTATGTGAATGCTTGGCATTAAATAGATGTTTTTTTAATCTAGATTTAAACAGAGAGTGTTTTTGAACCCCAAATGTTATCAGGAAGGCTATTCCAGAGTTTGTGAGCCAAATGTGAAAAAGCTTTACCTCCTTTAGTGGACTTTGCTATCCTATGTACTACCAAGAGTCCAGAGATTTGCGACCTTGGGAAGCATGATGGATTGTAGCATAATAGAAACCTAGATAGGTAGGAGCTAAACCATTAAGGGCCTTATAAATGAGTAGCAATATTTTGTAACTGATACAAAACTTAATAGCCAGCGCAGAGACTGTAAAATTGGGTTAATATGATCGTATTTTCTTGACCGGGTTTTGGACTTCCTGTAGCTTGTTTATTGAAGATGCAAGAAAACCACCTAGCAGTGCATTACAATAGTCCAGTGCATAAACGCATGAACTAGCTTTTCTGCATCAGAAACAGGTAGCTTGTTCTGTAGCAATGTTTCTAAGAAGAATGCTGTTTTTTAACATGGAAGCATTTCCTTAAAGTGTGTTGCAGAGACGCTCTTCAAGGCATGCTTTTATATGCAGTACCTCACACCACCAGAGGGCGCCATTACGATAGCCTCACGTCACTTGCAGTAATTTTTGTCATTTCTGTCGTGTTGCAAATTAATGGGATACAATTCCACTTAAATTACGGGAATTTCAGTTAAATGCTTCTTGACTTGTTCTGCCAATGCCTTCAGTTTTACAATTATCAGACCTGCACTCTCAGAAAAAAGGTAGGCCCTACACAAGTTGTCACTGGGCCACGGTATTAGTACCATGTTTTGCCTTTTTTGACTCTTTATTCAGTTTTTTTTCTTCTTCCAAGATTCATATGCCAAATCCCTGGGAAATGTCAGGAATAAAGGAAAATACTACACCAAGTTAATAAAGTATAATGGCTGTTTTATGTTGTCATCATTAAAGAGTCTCTTATACAGTGTGAGAAAAATAATAATATTTTTCTTCAGATTATTTATTAATTGTATCACCATCTTGGATTTTATTTCTCTTGTTTGTATAAAATGCATATAATACTTACGAAGTAGGCTATTACACATATTATACTCAGTAAATGGTGTGACGTGGAGAGACAACAAAAGTATGGTCATCTGTCATAAGAAGAAGAAATAAGTTAAACGGTGGCATTCACCTAAGGGAGACAAGAACAGCTTTATATAAAGACCTAAGGGAGGCTATAAATTCTAAATATCAAGTTTCACAGTTCCACTGCAAGTATTTTTTGCATCGAAGTCAGAGAATTGAGAGAACCCCATGATTTAAAGAGATGTGTGTGTGCGTGCGTGCGTGCGTGTGTGTCAGAGAGAGAGAGAGAGAGAGAGAGAGAGAGAGAGAGAGAGAGAGAGAGAGAATGGAAACGGATTCGCTCTCAGGTGTTTTTAACGCTGACGCGCATTCACACCTTTCAGCGTCACTGTTCATCCATATACCTGACAGAAAACTGAAACCAGCGGAATTCAAGCGGACAGAACATTGGAATAAACCAGAGAAATTGCTTTTGCTTTTATTCCCTCTCTGTAGTTGAAAATGAGCAGCCGACGGCGGCGATGCAAGCGTCAGTTGATCAAATTTACTCAGCACATTGCTCGGTTAATCACAGGAACTCTGAACTCAGGTAAAGTCAAGCAGTTTGTAATGGTCTGTTTCTGAATATGAAAACATACTCATACTGCTCTTGAGATTAAAAAGATAACTTTATATAGGCACATTTCATCGTTTTAACTGTCTTTTTGTTGTCCTTATGTTCATTACATCTTCTATCATGCTCAGCTTTTGTTGCTAAACTGTTACTATTAAACATTTACACCTGGAGTACCATATATATCAGACATCGTGCAAGGAGAGATTTTATTTAAACCCTATGGGAAACAAGGAGCCAATGAACTTGAGTAATTACAGGTCATTAGTTCATACTGTGTATGAAAATATATGATTAATTGTAATGACTTAAAGTTTTCTTTTCAACTTAAATGTACATATGTATTATATGACATTAAGTAGCAACCAAAATGTTAATGTTAAAAAAAGGAACAAGCATTTTAGAAATTACCAAAGACAAAATCCAAGTTAGTTTTCCACTAATAGTGTTCTTTTGCCATAAGCCTACACACCAGTCACACAGATCAATGGCAGTTTTGACATGGGGAAGTTGAAGTTAAATCTATCTATCTATCTATCTATACAATTGGGCAGTGAAACATTTAATGAAAAGTTTTATTACATTAAAGTCTGCTTATAGAAAGGTCAACAGGTGTTGTAACTCCTTCCAGACAGTCTTGTGCTTATAAATTCATGCTGCACACCTTTTATTTCTTTGATTCTTCAAGGGTGTAATTACATGTTACTGAAATTGTTAATAATTAATGACAGAGTTGTAGATCAAATATCTTGCCAAGTTATTACAGAACCATGTTTCACTCCCATAGAGGTAGGCTAACTATATCTAACATCTTTTAGTCTGAAAATAACGCAAGCACGTATAACACAATGGTACACACACCAAAGTTGTATCAGCTAAGGTTTTACTGTAAACCGTTCTTTCAAAAAAATTTATTATTCAATGACAAAGTGTAGTTAGTAAATTAGATGTGTAGTGTATTCTGTTTGTATTCAGTCATCACTGTCTATTATTCAAATAATAATATAAATAATCTCTTACCACACCCTTTATGGGTTATTATTGAAATTACAGTGCTAATCATTAATGGTCTTAACTTTGTGGATGAGAGTTCTAATTAATTTCATCTTTCCCTTGGCTGTGCTTCATATCCTTGTGGGACTAAATATAATTACACACTCCATCATTCCATAGCCGACCATAAGACACTGATGATCCCTTAATAATGCCATAAATTAAGTATTGCAGACACCGATATCTTTTTCAGGTAATTTTGTCTGCCACATTTCTGCTGGATTTTTGGCTTCATTTTTTCTGCATTTGAGAATGTTTTGTGCTGCTGTTTTATCTGCAATAGTTAAACTTCCTACTTGAAATTCATGCATGCAGATTATATTAGTATAAGACTGATTTAATTCAGTTGATTGTTTTCCTGCTAGGCATTCACTCCACCTGCTTTGTCTTAAGAGCAGCCTAAGACAAAAATAACTACAAGCCATTCAGTCTTTCCCCCTTCTACTTAAAAAACAGGCCACAGAAGGCATTTATGAAAGTGATACAGTCATGTTGCCACTCAGCACGCAAAGAAAAATTACTACAGTTCTCATGACACACTATGGCAATAATTGGAAAAATGAAAGAAATGACATTAAACTAAGCCTTACTGAAATGAACAGATATAGTTTGCTGATGAAGACGCAGCAAAATGGGTCATTTTTTATAGAAAGATTACTAAAATAGCTCCTTTTTATAGTTTTCTTCTATCAGCCACCATTTATTTTTGATTTACTCTTTCATATGAGCTGATGCTGTTTTTTTTTGTTGTTAATAATGTTGTTTTGTTTGTGTGTGTGTATGTGTTTTCAGAACTGTATTCTTAGTTCTAAAATAGAGTGAAATACCATATTCTCCCATGTTAATTAAATTTAAGGCCAGTGATTTCACATACCTCATTTCCACATCCTGCACAAAGTGTGTTATTAATATAACACCATTAGAAAGTTTAGATGAGTTTCTTTTTGCAAATACTATACATGTCTATACAAAACCCATCTAAACTTTTAAGGCATTCTATTAAAATAAGGATTTTTCATTAAAAAATTGTGTTTTCTATTAATGACTATTAAAAACTGCATAATACACCACAATGTATTGGGCGGTGCCTTTTCAAAAGATACTAAAATGTAATTTTAAAAGTATTAATATGTACCTTTAAGGTACTAGTGCAATTTAGGGATAAATAGGGTACGGAGATGTACCTTGCAGCTTTTGTGCCTTAGGGTATAAAAACATTCATTTATACCAACAAAACAAATTTTGTAGTAAGGCAATAATAATTTATAAGGCGCACATAAAAAGTGTCATTTTAAGCTGATTGCAGTTTCAGAATTATACACAAATACAACTCTAAAATCTGCTCTAGTTATTTGTAGCACCAACTGTGCAGGGAAGTGTGACCAGTGAACAGTGTCTTGATTGATTATGTTCTGGAGCAGCTTGTAACATCTTGACCAATCTTTAAGTGGGTCATTCTGGTACCCCAATTTTAGAATGCATTAATCTCTCCAATCTCCGCTAAACAAGAACATCTTGACCTACAAATAGTAAATATTTCAAGTAGGACTAAATGTTTTAAAGGAGATTATGTGATTATAATTATGTTATCTTCAACCTTTTTGCTTTCATTGTCTTCTGTATTTCCTTGATATGGTATAATTTTCATACATGGGCAATGGTGTTTAAAAATTAGGCTAGAAGTAGAACTTTTTTAAGCACAGAGTCTGTATCTTGTGAAAACCAATGCTTCTCTGCAAGCATCAACCTATGCACCAGGACGTTCTTCATGAGAATCTGGGACAGAGGTATTATGCATGTCCTAAAGGAGACACCGCTCAGTGTCTTTAGTTACCTGACCTGCTAAGGCACAGTAGTGAATATTTAATAAAATTCACAAAAACAGGCCAGCAGACCCTTTAAGCTGTTTATGACACATACATAACATAAAATAATAGCAGCTAAATGGTATTTTATAAACAGCCAGGGCAGTTATACAAAAATTCAATCAAAATGCAATTATATAGGTGTAAAATCAATATAAAATACAGAACTGGACAGCACAATAAATACTTGTATGTTGCTACAAATATTGACCCCTCTTACCAACAGTTAAACACTTGTCTTAGATCTCAGACACATAATCTGTTTTGACCCTAATGTAGTTTCTCAAATCACTAATGGAGTGTAAAAGGAAACATGGCCTTGACAAAGCCATCAATACATGTCACTCTCTTTCCATTATTCATTAAAAAGGCAATTGTTTGTGTAATGAGTGTCACTGGACCTGCTAGTGCCAGGATTCTTAATTAAAGATAAAGCTCTAGGCGTCATTGTACAGTTCACAAGCAAGTGAGGGTGCGTCTGAACTCCTGTGTATGACAGTAAATAAAAAAAGACAGATTTTTTAATTCTGAAACAGTTTCGCCCAGACAAATGATGGCAGCTGTGTGTGCTTTGTTGTAGATAATGAGGACGAAGAACAGGAGAGCACAACGGTGCGGTATCACCCGGAAAATCTGGAGCAACTGCAGTCGCAGACCCATTTCTCCAGACAAGAGCTGCAGTTACTCTACAGAGGATTCAAGAATGTGAGAATTCAGTTAAACCCCACCTGCTGGGTGTAGAAATTAAAAATGATGTTGTCATTTTAGGGGCTTCTGCTCTCCAGTGTCTTAAATATTGCTTTCTTGTCTGGTCCTGTTTTTGCTAGGATTGTCCAAGTGGAGTTGTGAATGAGGACACATTTAAAAACATCTATGCTCTGTTCTTCCCACTGGGAGGTTGGTCCATTCAAATACAGGTCCTTCTCAAAAAATTAGCATATTGTGATAAAGTTCATTATTTTCTGTAATGTACTGATAAACATTAGACTTTCATATATTTTAGATTCATTACACACAACTCGAAGTAGTTCAAGCCTTTTATTGTTTTAATATTGATGATTTTGGCATACAGCTCATGAAAACCCAAAATTCCTATCTCAAAAAATTAGCATATTTCATCCGACCAATAAAAGAAAAGTGTTTTTAATACAAAAAAAGTCAACCTTCAAATAATTATGTTCAGTTATGCACTCAATACTTGGTCGGGAATCCTTTTGCAGAAATGACTGCTTCAATGCGGCGTGGCATGGAGGCAATCAGCCTGTGGCACTGCTGAGGTGTTATGGAGGCCCAGGATGCTTCGATAGCGGCCTTAAGCTCATCCAGAGTGTTGGGTCTTGCGTCTCTCAACTTTCTCTTCACAATATCCCACAGATTCTCTATGGGGTTCAGGTCAGGAGAGTTGGCAGGCCAATTGAGCACAGTAATACCATGGTCAGTAAACCATTTACCAGTGGTTTTGGCACTGTGAGCAGGTGCCAGGTCGTGCTGAAAAATGAAATCTTCATCTCCATAAAGCTTTTCAGCAGATGGAAGCATGAAGTGCTCCAAAATCTCCTGATAGCTAGCTGCATTGACCCTGCCCTTGATAAAACACAGTGGACCAACACCAGCAGCTGACATGGCACCCCAGACCATCACTGACTGTGGGTACTTGACACTGGATTTCAGGCATTTTGGCATTTCCCTCTCCCCAGTCTTCCTCCAGACTCTGGCACCTTGATTTCCGAATGACATGCAAAATTTGCTTTCATCCGAAAAAAGTACTTTGGACCACTGAGCAACAGTCCAGTGCTGCTTCTCTGTAGCCCAGGTCAGGCGCTTCTGCCGCTGTTACTGGTTCAAAAGTGGCTTGACCTGGGGAATGCGGCACCTGTAGCCCATTTCCTGCACACGCCTGTACACGGTGGCTCTGGATGTTTCTACTCCAGACTCAGTCCACTGCTTCCGCAGGTCCCCCAAGGTCTGGAATCGGTCCTTCTCCACAATCTTCCTCAGGGTCCGGTCACCTCTTCTCGTTGTGCAGCGTTTTCTGCCACACTTTTTCCTTCCCACAGACCTCTTGCTTGAGGGTGTCAATGATGGCCTTCTGGACAGCAGTCAGGTCGGCAGTCTTACCCATGATTGCGGTTTTGAGTAATGAACCAGGCTGGGAGTTTTTAAAAGCCTCAGGAATCTTTTGCAGGTGTTTAGAGTTAATTAGTTGATTCAGATGATTAGGTTAATAGCTCGTTTAGAGAACCTTTTCATGATATGCTAATTTTTTGAGATAGGAATTTTGGGTTTTCATGAGCTGTATGCCAAAATCATCAGTATTAAAACAATAAAAGGCTTGAACTACTTCGAGTTGTGTGTAATGAATCTAAAATATATGAAAGTCTAATGTTTATCAGTACATTACAGAAAATAATGAACTTTATCACAATATGCTAATTTTTTGAGAAGGACCTGTATGTTTTGATTATTGAATATGTTTAGCAAAACAATATGATCCTGTGTTTGATAAAGATCATAATAGGAAACAATATTAAGAGCATTTTCACTATGGAAATGATAAATGTCTTTTGTGTTGCCATTATAGATTCTAAGGATATTAGTAAATTGCTGTATTTAAAAATATATGTACAAACCACATAAAAATACTTTGTAATGTGACCGTTTGAAGACCAAATAATCTGTACTGCACACTGTAGTCAGTGTCTCCTCCTTGTGGTATGATGTGAGATTTTTCACAAAATATTATGACTTACAGTATAACACGTTTTTAACCAGAGTAACTTTATATCCCTTTGGAAAAAATTATGATGGAGTGTACCATGTTAAGACCAGATGCAGTTAAAATCAAATTGAAAAATGTGACCCTGGACCACAAAACCAGTCATAAGGGTCAATCTTTTAAATGTGAGATTTATACATTACCTGAAAGCTGAATAAATAAGCTTTCCATTAATGTATGGTTAGGATAGGACAATATTTGGGCGAGATACAACTATTTGAAAATCTGGAATCTGAGGGTGCAAAAAAAAAAAAAAAAAAAATCTAAATATTGAGAAAATCGCTTTTAAAGTTGTCCAAATGAAGTTCTTAGCAGTGCATACTAATCAAAAATTAAGTTTGATATATTTACGGTACACTGTAAAAAAAAAAAAAAATACAGAAAATCGTGTTTGACTGAATTTTACCGTAAAAATACAGTAGCAATGTTTTACAGGTAAATACTGTAATTTCATTAACTAATGGTAATGTACCAAACTATTAAAGTACTGAAATCAGTTTTATACTTTTGCTAATACACTTTACTTTATACTAATACACCAAAAGCAGGTGGTGATAAGAAAGTCACATGATGAACCAAAGCCCATCAACAAGCAGCTTTTATATATTAACATATATAGAAGGTGCACAGTGTCATTCACAGAAACACTAAACACCATCATGATAACACACATGAAACTGAAAAAATGCAATAAACATTAATTTAACAACATTAGATGTAGCATACAACCCTAATGTACAACCTTAAGAAAAACTAAGAAGAAAGAGTTATTTCAACAAAAAACATCACATTTTAAGTTTTTTTTACTGTTAAATTCACAGTCATTTTTACACTGTAGGAAATTTACAAAATATCCTCATGGAACATTATTTTCACTTAATATCCTAATAATTTTTTGCATAAGAATAAAAAATTTTGACCCATACAATGTATTTTTGGCTATTGCTACTTAAGACTGGTTTTGTGGTCACAAATATTTTGACATTTGTTCAAACTTAACCATTTACTTAACAGTAATTCAATTATATTTGTTGTTTTTTATTTTCTTAGATTCATCAAAGTATGCTCAGTTTCTTTTCAATGCATTTGATAAAGACAAGAATGGCTCTCTTAGTTTTGAGGTAAGCTTTTTTTTTACTTAATTGTTTGGGGGATAAGTGAGAAAACACACACACACACACACACACACACACACACACACACACACACACACACACACACACACACACACAGTGTTTTGAATAGCTTGGATAGTTTGGATGCAATATCATTATTAATTATATTTTCTGAGGTGAATGACATCCAAACTTTTGCAGTAAATAATGTTTTCAGATGTTGAATCCTTTAACACTATATAAACACTAGCAGTAAAGTTCATGGATTCATTATGTAAATTATTTTTCTAATTAATAGCTTTAATGTGTTTGTATGTGTGTCAGTTTAAGTATGAAGGAGTCATATATTTCTTGCTCATATGATATTTCTGCTTTTTTGCAGGAGCTAGTCTGTGATCTCTCAGTTTTGTTGAGAGGCACTACTGAAGAGAAGCTGAACTGGGCCTTCAATCTATATGATATCAATAAAGATGGACATATTACTAAAGAGGTCTGGAAACATTTTAATCTGAATAGGTAGCTTTTCAAGATTATGTCTAAATTTAGATTATGACTGAACTATATGAACAGTCAAACCAAAATTTATTCAGACACCTTCAACATTTTACACATTATCACAGTTTATTCGCTACAGTTTAGAAAATGGTAATAAAATATGACAAGACAAATCAGAGTTAAACTGTGTCAGAACAAATTTATCTTGATAATGTCAGATAACTTAGAAAGAAAGGTATGTAATGGATTACAATTAACCAAAATTCAGACTGTTACTATGGCAATATTTACACAACTATCAATACTTTGTTGACCAATTACTAAACATTGCTCAATTTTGTTCAGTCTGTGGTGTAAAAAAGAAAAAACTCTTGGGTCAGGTCAAAGTGTTTTTATACATTTTACTGGTAGTCCACTGTATGAAAAATTTTTGAGCATAATATGTCACAGTTTACTTTATTTTGCTACCTTTACTTACATAAATGGATTATATGAGTAAAAAATAAATAAATAATAATAATAATAATAAAATATTTTTTGGTGACTGTACAAGTTTTGACAAGTTTTTTGATTCCAGTCAAAAAAAAAAAAACTTATTTGCTCTGTAAAGTATTAAAGTATGACCTTTTTGTTTCAGGAAATGTTGGATATATTGAAGTCTATTTATGATTTGATGGGGAAATCTATCCATCCACGACTTAAAGAGGAGGCAGTAAGGCAACATGTCAGAACGTTCTTTCAAGTAATGCACTATTGTATTTGGAAAATGTGACTATGCATTTGCTTCGTATTATAGCAACTTTCAAGTAAAAATGTCCATAGGGTGGCACTAGAAGCACTGACTTTTAATCCTATTATCAGTTAAATAGTAAACACTCATTCAAACATGCACCCTCATGTCATTCCAAAAACTGAACGACTGTCCTTCTTCTGTGGAACATGAAAGAAGATATTTTGAGAAACAGTAAATGTCACCGGTAATCAAAACTGTTTAGTTATCAACATTCTTCAAAACATATGTGTTCTGCAGAAGAAAAAAAGTCCTTAAATGTCACATTGTTTGTCATTCAGACCTTTTGTATGGTTTCAGAACACTTAAATTGTGCACAATTTGTCTTAAAAACACTAACCGAAGCATAAAAAAAAATAAAAAAATAATAATAATGTCTGCTCTGCAATTTTGTTAATCACATAACTTAAAGTGTCATTTAGTTCTACTTTCAATCAAAGACATGCTTTCAAATGCCAGGAACACACACAAACTGAAAAACAGTACCTTTAGTGCACTATGAGTTCCTTAAATATTTTAATTTGGTAAAATTGTAATTTCAAATGAAAGTTAAGGGGTGAAAAGAAAAACAAACAAACAAATGCCACCCTGTAGACATTTCACTTGGAAACTGTAGTGAGAAATAGCAACCATTAAATCTGTCAATTATTCACATTTTTAATGAGATCTGGCTAGTTATGCAACAAACATATTGTCAGTTTCAGTATACATTTCAAGATAACACCTCACGTTACATTTGAAAGCAAAAATACATTCACTGTAAAAAGTTTTCACCAGTTTCAACTTAAAAACTTAAGTTTAGCAGCTGTTTTAAAATTTTATGTTAAATCAGCTTCAAAGTACAAGTAATTTCAACTCATAAGTTAAATCAACTTAAAAGTACAAGTCATTTAAATTCATTTTATTGCAGTGAGTTTAAATGACTTGTATTTTTAATACTTTTAAAAGTTTTAAGTTGAACTTTAAAAGTTTTTAAGTTGAAACTTATGAAAACTTTTTACAGTGTTGTAATCATTTTTTTTTCTTCCTCCCCTAAGAAAATGGACATAAACCAGGATGGCGTAGTAACTGCTGATGAATTCATTGACTGCTGCCAAAAAGTATGGCCTGTTTTTATTCTAAACCTTTACTTGCTAAAGCAGATAGCATTATAATACCACTGTTGGTGCTTTTGTTTTTCAGGATGAAAATATAATGCAGTCTCTTAAGATATTTGACAATGCTGTCTAGATATTAGTCAGGAAATCCTCCCTAAGCACTTGAACGTTTCTAGATAATTAACACGCATTGGATAATGCTGCTGTTCTGGACTGCTCTCGACAGCTCGGGACTGCTCTGGATTCTCTTTTGTGAACTGACTGATGAATGTATGCTTTGGTAGAAATTTGGGACTGTGGTGTGATGCAAATGTAAGTGCAATGTTAGTGGTAAAGCAGCAACTACTTGTAAAACACTACATCAGTGTTATTGTATTATAATATGCTCCTGTGTTACTGACGTGGCTCATTTTTGGCACTCACTAGCTGTTTCATATACTCATTATATCACACAGTTTGTGTTTGACAATTGAAGCCTAAACAGTCTTGGTATACTTGGGTTGACATTCAAAGCATATTTAACCTTTTTAATATTTAATTCAATAGATTGGAAATTTATGATAGGTTAGGATTACTTCTCAAGTTCAAGCTAGAACAGTGTTACACAAATGGACATCCGCTTTTCGTACATCAAATGCGCACATTGTTTAGGAAGTACATCAGATTTTTTCAGCCAAAAACTTGTAATGAAGTAATGTCTTTAACTTTTTATTTATTTATTTATTTATTTTTATTGTTGTTTGATTACTTGTATATGTTGCACAAGTGGTATTTTAATTACATTTTAATTCATGTTTTTATAACACCATTCAATAACCAGCAACAGGTGTATAATACTCAACAGTGGTGAGGAAAACCAACCTCAGAGAAGGTTTTTTTTTTTTTATAAAAATTAAAATGTGAAAACAAATATTCCATATGTATACAAAAGAGAAAAAGGTCTTTCATGATTTCAAAAGCAGCCAGAAGGCAGAATCTAGTTTGTGTGTTACCTATAGGTCATCTTGATTAACATAAATATTTTGCTTATATATTAGAAAAAAAAATTCCACCAAGAAAAATTGGTACAGTGATTTTAGCCACTATTTAAACAATACACATTCATGTATAAACACACACATTTTCTTCTAAAGCTGTTGATATACACTGAAAACATAGTTTAACAATGCAAGAAGTAGGTTGAAGATGCTTGACAACCCCCAAATACTGTTTTGGTGCTATTTTCTGTTCTCTAAATGCAGCAATCCTTTGATTTATTAAACCCTCAGTGTCTTTCATTATTAACATTCAGCTACTGTAGCAGTTATCTGAAGATCAGATGCCATACATGAAATTTCAGCAGTTAGTGAAACTGTATAATTGTAGATTAGGATGTACAGTATGGACAAAGTAACACTACTTATAATATACCTAGTATATCTCTGATAATAGGTCAATAATTTCCTTTAATTCAGGCTAACTAGTAATGACGTAGGACTCTTAATAACTAATTAGCCTATAAATGTGTTTGCCTGTTATGTATATTTTTTATGTCATGGATGTAAAATATACCAGTGGTGAGGGAATTAGGCCTTGATGAAGTTTTAATATCAATCAGTATGAATATTTATTACCAAAAAGAGAAAAGTCTGAGTTCCTCCTCTCTCTCTCGGGTAGGGAGGTCCGTAGTTTGTATCATTGGCTGAGGAAATAATTATTATTTGGTTTATTCTGCCTTGTCAATAGAAATGACACTGTGGAAAATCTGAAATTAAATAAATTTAGTTCTGAGAGTAAATGGTGGCATTCAAATGGTGCATTCCAATGGATTATGTAAGTGTGACTTTTTAGATATTTGAAAAATGTAAAACTAGTCTCAGAGGAATAATACAATGTTAATACAAAGTGGTCATTTCCAAAATGTAACACTTAATACAGTTTATTATTGTTGATTGTAAGTGTTGTATACTTTTAATAAAATAATAAATGCCAGCTGCCTTGAGTTAAGCAAATGTATAACATTTTGATTGCTGTTAATAATGCAGTGGGAAAAATCAGACTACACCACTGATTGAATTTTCACCTCAGACATACAACAACAAATCAGACAAATCAAATGTTTTTTTTTTTTTTTACAGTCAGTTCATAAAAAGTACTGCCTACATCCAAATTGCGACCTAACATGACAACAATGAGAAAACCCACTGTGCTTCTCAAATCACATTTTAATTTATGTTTTACAGAAAGAGGGTCTCAACTCTGCCTCTGGCTTTTGAGATCCACAAATCTATCAGAAGGAATTACTATCCAAAACCTCAAAAGCTTACAATGAGTAATATTTGATTAATTACTAAGATCTTCACTTTAGAATAATTATGCATTATGCATTATTCACATTAATTAAAACTTTATGTTCTTTCCTAGCACTTTTTTGTGAAGATTGAAAAATAGTGGTTACTGACTAGCTAACAGTATTAATTTCCTACTACTCCTACTACAGTCCTACTACTAATTTGTTGATTTGAGTTTGTTGTTAATAATAGCTACTGGAATGATAATATTGTATTACTCATTTGTTTCTGTGTTATTCATTAATGAAGGAACAGTATGAACAGTATTCTAAAGTTTCTTTTAACAGAGCTGTTCAAGAAACTGTTGCTGTTCAGATTTTTGTGTATCTCTAAGACTAAATTGACTTTATTAAAGACTTTCTTTCTGTATGAGGTTGCACATTGATAGAAACACATTTCCACTGGCTATATTCACAAAAGTCAAAATTTTGCAACTGTAAATGCAGAAATCCTTTTCATTGCCATGAAAAAATTAACCAGTTTAATTTATATCAATCCATGGAATCACCCCTGCCGTTTCCGACCCCAATAATTTTTAACTGTCACAGTTTCAGAAGTATACTTAAGACTTGTGTGACATAATCAGTTACCCTGTGAACATATTTTTGGACGGACTATCCAGTTGCCTTCAGGAGTTTGAATTAACATGACCTGTCTTACTAAGCACTCTTGCATTGGCTGTGGGAACTGTGCAGTAATTTCAAGATTTCTAGAGATAAACTGTTCAAGTTTTAGATTTTAAAAAAGTTTTGGAATAAAGTCTCTTCTACTCGACATCCAAAATTCAGCAACAATAATTTAATAATAAAATATTTGTACAATTTAAAACAACTGTTTTATATGTGAATGAATTTTAAAATTCAATATATTCCTTCAGTGGTAAAGCTGAATTTTTAGCATCATTACTCAAGCCATCAGTGTCACATGATCCTTCAGAAATTATTCTAATATATTAATTTGCTGCTTAAGTAATATTTATTATTATTATTATTATTATTATTAGTGTTAAAAACATTTTGCATGTGTGTGTGTTTTGTTTCATTACAGGATTCTTTGATGAATAGAAAGTTCAAAAGAAATGCAGTTAGCTAAAATTAAATTAAAAACTTTCATAACATTACAATGCCTTTACTGTCATTTTTGGTTAATTTAATGCATTCTTGTTGAATAAAAGTACTAATTTCTAATTCTAATTCTTTCCTCAAAAAAAAAAAAAAAAAAAAAAAAAAAGGTGTAGTGACTGTAGTGTAGTGACCGTAGTATGTAGTGTTACAAAGCTTTCTCCTTCAGATGTGAAAGGGAAAACTGGCCTGTTGCTCCACAGTGTTTCCCACTTTTTATTTGTTGCATACAGTAGACCTACAATAAAATATTTTTAATTAGATATGTTTTAACAATCAACAGTATCCCAGGATTTGTGGTGCACCGGTTGGGGAGCTCATTTAGTTAGCAGTGGCCCTGGGCGCTGGTAAGAGATGATATGTAAGCATGCGTTGACTCGTATCAGACTATCACATATCAAAGCCATTTTGTCCAGCTGAAATATTTACTTGATCAGCAGATGTCCTGTCAGCCGAAGGTCAATGGTCAGACTAATAAAACTGATGCAGAAACAGCTGTCCGTCGGAGATAAGAATGACATCATGTTTTTGTGTCACATGACATGTACTGTATGATAACTATTTATGATGTGCCATCCCTGGTTCCTAGTGGCTATGCTTATTATCTGAGGCTATCCACAAGCAAAATTGTACAATCAATATTGCAATATAAAAGACAATAAGCAATATGCATATAACAGTATGGACTGTATATCACATCACACTTGAGTGCTAATAAGCTGTATAATTAGCCCCCACCCCGTTCTTATTTTTTTTGTTATATCTCTGTCCATGCTTCTATATGCGTACTGAGACATAAATGGCAATGAGACTGTGTGAGGACCATCAGAAGGAGAAAATATGACCTACAGAGCACACAATATGAAAAACAGCCACCACACTGTTGTGTTTGGCTTCCAGGACACAAATGCTAGTTTAACATTTAGACACAAACAGTGAATACCATTCCTTCTAGAGAGAGCAGAAGAGCTGATGGCTTTCCAGACTCCCAATTGAGGAAGAGGAATGAATTCACTCCATTAAACTTACTGTCCCTTGGTGAATTTGTGTGATTTTGGAAATCAACAAATACATATATGCATAATTTTAGGTGTTTGTAGTTTAGACAACACTTAGTGTTTTTAATTTGACTTGAGTGTTGGATGAGCACTTCGGCAATACTGATGAAATATGCTGCAAATGTTATGTGAATGTAGCAGAAGTATTGTTGATGATGATGAAATTAACAGATGAATATAAAGAAAATCATACATTTATTGTTATTAATTTTTTTAGTTTTATTAGATCTTTTATACAATCTTACTTAAATGATATTTTACTGCGTATCAAGAAGAATGTGTTAGATAGATATTGGACGTATATTTCAGTTAAATTTCTGAGTTTCACATCTCACAGTCAGTTTATAAGATCCCAGAAGATGTTTGATTCACTTGCCTATATTAGGGCTGTGTTACAGCAGGTTGTGCTTATTTGCAGCACAACATTACTTCGCGGTTAAGTGTCTGGAATAGCAAAGGATTTTGTGCCAGGAAATTCTTGAAATGCTTTTTATATCTTAGTTATTGTTCTCTGTAAATATCCATACACTGACTCAATGCAGATGAGCAAATTCTATAATTAAATGGATATTGGATATCATTGGTCGTTTATATTGTATATTCCATGTTTTTCTCCCTGTATGTCCATCTGTGTGCTCTCTGTACTACACTGGAAGTTATGGTAACACTTTAGATTAGGGAAAACTATTCACTATCATCTATGTTTATTAATACTTTATAACTACTACAAACCTAGTCCACTACAACAGGTTTACATGCATATAAAGTCAGATTCTACAGATTTTCTCAGAATATACATTTAATATTATAATCATTTTGCAATGATTTCAAAATGATTCATTCGTAGCAGTTCTGAGCTTAAGGTTTGTAAATCCCCCCCTTCCATAAGCCTGCTCTGTTCTGATTGGTCAGCTGGCCAAGTCTGTTGAGATTGTACTTTCTGTATACAATACTAAAGTTTAGCTGCTAAACTGTAAACATTTCACAAAACAATAATGGTAATTCTTTATAATCTGATAATATAATTCTTTATTAATGAACGAACCAATTAGAACAATGACAGTCTACATTAATCAACACATTCTTAGGAAATAAAGGGTTCACAGCGAATTATCAGAACTATTTCAGTAAGACAGTAATATTGTGGATGACCTGGAAAACCACTGATTCTTCACATCATCATTTTTCGGCAATGAAAACAAAACAAGCTTGCTTTCATAGCGCAGAACACAGCATCTTCTAGCGGAAGTGTTTGTGGGCAGGTCAGACTGTTTGTATTTCACGGGCAGATAGGGACTATGCTCATAGATATATATACGTAGATGCCTCATTAGCGACTGTTTCTAAGGGCCACGATATGTAAGCCATCTGCCATTTTTGGAACGGTCTGCGAAGTTGGAGCGCATTGACTTTTTGCATCTACAACAGCAAGTTATACACTTGTATGTCTTTGAATGTTCATTGATTATTATGGTGAATGACATCAAGTTGACCGTTCAGAAATGGCGGACACATCAATGTATCTGGAGTGGTCGAATAGGGCAGCTATACATATCTATGAATTATGCTAATGTGTTTGTTACCTAGTGACGTATATTAGTAACAGGCAGAAGATTTGAAAATATGACGACTCGTTAAGACAGTTCAGAGTCGACTCTTTCTTTTGTGAGACAATATCTTTATTTATCATGCACTTTTTTAATGAACAACTTTACATAGTGTTTGTATTAAAAGATAGTTGCGCAAAGCTATTTTTTATAAACCCATAAGGACCCAGCTCTCTTGGGCAACTCAGATACGTGGACAAAGGTCATACAGCAGTGTTATCAAGCATCAAGAGTCCCACCAAGCATCCCTCTGGTCATTCTAAGGATTCAGTTCTATCTGTGTGCTTTGACATGATATTGACACCAGTTCTAAAACTCTTTCCTGGATGAGAGGGCAACTCCCCATTCCCACACTGAGGAGACTGATATGGATCCTCCTCAAAGTACCTATCTCTTCATATCTGAACAAAACAGAGTCACGTAGACTACAGCTCTTCTAGCACCAGTTCTAACTAGAACCCAGCAAGAACTTGAAGCAGGAGCATTTTAATTTCTTGGAAACTTAGGAAGTGGAAAAAAGGCAGAAGAAGAGGAGGAGACGGAAGAGAAGGAGGAGGGAGAGGTGTGGGACCTTCTGTGTGTCAAGTGGAATTCAAGTCCAGGGTGCTGAGCAGGCAGAGTGGTGGGGCACTGCCTCCTTGACGGAACTGATCAGACTCAGCAGACACCAAGCAAGACAGGCACGTAAGACAAAAACCTTCTCCAAATCTGTCCTTCAGTGGCTGTCTTTGTCTTTATCTCTCTCTGTCTCTTCTATTTCTTATATCTCTCCACTCATATTCTCATGTTATCAAATAAAAGAAGTGTAGTATACATTGGAATACCTTAAATGCTTACCATCCTATATACTTTATCTTATAAACCTAAAGGGTCAATTGTAACAATGTAAAATATAATATAAAATACATAATTTAAAAGAACACATTTTATTTTACGATTTCTTCATTTGGCTGTTTTGTAAGATACTTGTTTGCATGAGCATGTCTTGACAGTTAGAGTGCCTGGACAGAAATAACCAACCAATTCTGAAATAGGGTTTTCAGTTGCTGTACTACGCAGTGTAACCTCTGAATTTACTGATATTCTATAAACTTGCACAAATGTCCTTATAGATTGGAACATTCAAGAATTGTTACATTTTGCTATTCAGTGTAAAGAGATGATTTAATATGCAGTTAGAAGCAATGGCATCTACATGTAAAATAGCAATTAAAAAAATAATTGCATCATCGTTTGTCAATTTTAGTAATGCTCTGGGATGGATGAGGCAATCCAGGATTTGAGAGATACCAAAATAAGAGTGTGTCCCTGCAGTATTCCTCAGGCCACTGATTTGACAGGCACCAGCATGTGTCAGTAGAGATTTGTCATACGATCCCTTGGTGAGGAGACCTGACTCCGTTAAATAGTGGACACCTCTCTCTCTCTCTCTCTCTCTCTCTCTCTCTCACTCTCGCTCTCTCTCGCTCTCGCTAGTTTGCACAGATACCCACTTTAGCCAAGGGGTTTTATGACCTCTCACAAATGTTTGTTCACCTAAAAAAGCTTTCAGTAAGTCAGGGTGCTTTGGAATAGCTGACTAGAAAATATTATTTATTTTTTTATTTATTTATTTTTCTACAAAGTTGTGAAGATAGATGCCTGGATTTAGTGTAAGTGTGTGTTCACTTTCTTCTGAATAATATGAGGGATTCCCTTATGTGTATTTCTTATTTAAAGCTGCATTTGAATACATTTAAATGTAGAAAATAAATAATTTTCTGATGCATTGCATTGGATTAGTTGTTTGAGAAAATTTGATTTGAATAGAATTAATGCAGTTAGAATTGTTTTGACATTGTATCTGAATCAAGACAAGATTAGTAGAATTAATCTTAAATTGGTAAACTAAAAATGTTTAAAGCTTTAGTTAGGTTAAAAAAACCCAGCTAACAATGTTCTAGGCTTGAGTGATGGCGTTTTGATGGATTTAATAAAATATGTGGAGAAATTTATCATCGTAAACTAATACAAGATTAAAAGCGCTTACTTAATTTAAATCTTGTTACCAAAATGCCACTTCAATAAAAAGTATATAATATTAAAATTGCTTAATAATGCCTTATCTTTTTAAAATAATAGCTGGTGCCTGTTCTTAATAACACAGAGGAAATGTAATACCATGGTTATTATGAGATGACTTGTGCAAAATTCAAGGTGCACCATGATAACATGTTGCATAATGTTGTTAATGTGTCCCTTACAAAAATTAATCATGGTTTTATTACAGTAAAAGTGTAGTAATCAGTAGTTTTTTTTTTTTGTTTTTTTTTTTGGTGCATTTATTATCATTTGTATAACCATAGTTTTACTACAAATACCATGGTTAAACTATTTTTCGTAAGGGATGAATCCGGTCAGTTTTCTGAATTCTGTATTGTTCATAATTCTCATGCCATTTTCTATATTTTCTTGTTCTAAATTCTCTTTCACAGGAGTAGGATGGAGTAAGGCACAGTCAGTGAGACATTTTGCTTTTTACTGCTGCCAAAAAGAAGGCCGTGTTGATGTTCAAGAAGTGTCAAAGAAGGTTCACACTGGTTAACTACGGTACAGCTTCTCAAAGACAGATTTCAGGACGAGAATGAAATTGTACACTACAAAGTAAGTCAGGACAGACTGTCACTCTCTTCACAAACTGTTTCTGAGAAGAATACTGCTCCTTTAATGCTCAGAACCACAATACTGCTTTGAGCTACAACAGAATTTCAAAGTACAGTCTGAGTTAAACTTGGAAACAATGGAGCATCTTCCACAGACAAAAGGAAAGGGAGTCTTGATGTTTGCCAAGAGGCGCCAAAGGATGGATGAGCTTTCCGCAGAACAAGAGGAAATGAGACAAAAAAGCATACCAGTGGATGCGGTTGTTGAACCAGAAGGTGAGATGTTTAAGCCTCCTCCGCAGGAAGAAAGTAAACAAGCACCACAGGATATCTATGTAAGGCAACAAAAACAGTATCAAGACATCCAGCCATTTCAGCAACAGATGTTACCACAATCAGCAAATGGTATGAATGGTCTGGATCCATACCAAAGTTCAGCTGTTTCAAAATCACTTGTCTCCAACAGAACTGCTAAGCCTTTCCTGGGTGGTCATAACCAAGGACAAAAAACTTTTTCAACAGTTAGAGGTGTCTCAAGCCCAACACCTAAGAAACCTGAAAACATATTCAAGGTTCCTGTTCCAGTAAACACGACCCCACAGGTTTGGTCCCCCACATCAGACATCATTGCTTCACGTGATGAACGTATTGCTATACCTGCTATTAAAACAGGGATTCTGCCAGAAACTAAAAGAAGAGGAGCACACAAGACAGACTCAAAAGAGATGCCCCGGGTTCAGAAAAAAGGTGATCAGAAGTGCTTAACAGAGTCAGTTCCAGAAGAAGACTTTCTCAGTCTAGGTGCTGAAGCATGCAATTTCATGCAAGCTCCAACAATCAGGCAGAAAAATCCTCCACCTGTCCTACCCAAACCTGTTATCAACCCAGCTCACCCTCCTTGGTCTGAAGAGGGACATGTTGTATCTCAGAGTCCCTTTGCAGCATCAAGCTCAGTTCCAGTTTTGGGGCACAACCAGGTGCAGGCAGTACCCTATCAAAACCTACCAAGGCTACAGCCTGCTGGAAAAGCCCGGTCCTCATTGTCATCTCAACCAATACCAAGGCAACCATCACCTGCTTGGGTTCCATCCCACTCACCAGATCTGCATCAATCAGCCTGGACTCCAGAACCACATCAGGCACATCATACACCTGGTCCTTCCCAGTCTAAAACACCATGGATTAAGTCAAGTGATGGTAACTCTGTTACTTCCTGCCCACCCCAACACCTAAGCACATACTTTCAGGGATCTAAGGCTCCATCATCTTCTCCTAAAGGGTATACATCAGATGCAGGTGCTCCTGAGGGGCTGAATCTTAAAGGAAAAGGAGCTGAACTATTTGCTCGAAGACAGTCCCGAATGGAAAAATTTGTGGTGGACGATGAGACTGTGCGAGCCAACAAAGCCAGATCCTCGTCACCGACATTTTCAATGCCAGGCACCTGGAAATACTCTTCTAATGTCCGTGCCCCACCTCCAGTTTCCTACAATCCTATTTTGTCCCCTTTTTATCCCCTTGCTGCAGTTAAACAACCCCCTCCTGCAACTAGTCCAAAGATAAAGTCTAAAGAAAACAAGGAGAAGAAGAATCCACCACTCAAACATCTCAATGTTCTGGATGTTTTGAAACATCAGCCTTACCAGCTGAATTCCTCACTTTTTACCTACAACTCCACTCCAGAAGCCAAGGAAGCAGCTTATGAGCCATCTACAGCATTCTCCCCCTCCCCAAATAGTTTTCAGTCAGTTAAGCAAAATCCATCTAAAGCCACTGGAGAGGTAAGTGTTACGTACCCCTTTGTTCGTCAGTCTACATCAAATGAGGCCACCATTATTCCACAACAGTTATATGGGAAACAACTAGCCATACATGATGGCCCTAGAAGCAAAGGCATCTCAAACATTTCCCTGCCTCCTGGTAGCTCTGGGGGCAATGTATGTGTAGGGTCTTCTTTACCCATGAATAACGAATATACTTCATGGTCTGCATTACCCATGGCTCCAAGACCAAAGTTTTCGGCCAAAAAGTCAAACACTGGAGGCAAGAAATGGAAACCAGTAATTTTGCAACATTAACTGAGTTTTAAAGGGGTTATGGCATTATTGTTTTGGCAGATTCAAAAAGCACTGTTTTTGCAGTTTTATTAGTGTTTATACTTTTTTTTTATATAGTACAATCACCTCAAAAGATCAAAGAAAATTTGTTTCCTCATGCCATAACCTTTTTAATGACTCTTTCCATCAATGCACAAGATAAGAATTTCATACTTTATATAACTGTTATACAATTTATAGCATACTTTGTTTTGATTAGATGGATTTTTATTAGTGACATGTTTCCACATTACAGTTAAGTTTATTTTTGTGTTAAAAACTGTTAAATATTTTCCCCTTCATGTGTATAGCACATTTACCACATTATGCTGAGTGGTCCTGGATGATAAAAAGGAATTATTTGTCACCCATATTGTCTGGCCAGTCAAAGCATAAATGAAACAATCTATGTTAAAAGCATTAAATGCTATATTTTGACTAGAGTTTTGGGTCAATATACTAGATCTCCCCTTGAGCCTTCTTTGCAGTTTTGTCAGTCCCCCAGATCAGTTGTTAGTATTAAGGAAAACTTTTCACAGGTTCTGCTGCCGTATAGTTTTAAGACAATGTGATTTTTTTTTTCTTGTGGACATTTTCTTTGTATTTTCTTATATTCTTAGACTGACATTTCAAGTCAGTCTAAGAATACAATTCAGAATACTTCATTCGTATTATATATTTTGTAACTGAAATAGTTTTAATGCATTTAGCAGACACTGCTGTTCAGATACAGTGAACAAAAGATGGGTGTACAGAATACTATATTTGTACTAATTCAAATATCATTCTGAACTGTTACTTCTGTTCTTATTTCATCCTGTCTTTTCAAAACTATTGCACTACTCAGTCTTCTGTTTAATAAATATTTTCTCATCAGCTCTGTCTCACTTAATGCTTTCTGTGCTCTCTATTTGCTTACCAGTGCTTTCTGTGCTCTCTGTTTGCTTGCCAATTGTACCACATTTTTCTTTTTGGTATTTCCCCCATGCCACTCTGCCTGCTTTCTGTCTGGTAAGTCCTGCAAAGACCAGTCCATAAATGCACAATATTTTCCTTCTGCATAATAAAAATACAGACTTAACAAATTCTACATTTTAATAACACAAAAGTCTTTAAACAAACTTAAGATTGTCCATTTGCATACCAGGTATACAACATATAACAGGTCAAGTATAACAGGTCAAGTCTATATTCTGTCAGATTAGTTTTGTTCTTCACAGTTTGTTATAATGGGTAGCTTGCGGTGGGTTGGGGGCTGTGCTTTTTTTTTTTTTTTAACTCTGCACACAGCTCAATTTAAAAATAGCTCTTGCTCCACCATGTTTGAAACACCCAAACCCTTTTAAGATACCACTTCTGCTTAGCCATCTGATCTTACTGGGTTTATAGTACTTAACTGCTTTTAACCAGAGGTAAGTGCTGAAATAACACTACTCCCAACTTATCCCCAAATTGACTAAATAAATAAATACATCTTTTAATGACAACACTAGAACAAATTGAGTTCAAAGCTTACCCTATGACTTGACATCATTTTTTAAAAATTAAGTTCTCCCACCTTTCCAAACTGAGAAAGTATAAACTTACTTAAAATTTTAGTACAAAATTATGTAAAATCAAAAATATGTAAAGTGGTGAATATATAAAAGCTATAATATAATATATTATAATATAATATAATATAATATAGTGTGTGTGTGTGTGTGTGTGTGTTTATATTTATATATATTTCACATTTACATGAAATCAGAATCATGAGATTGAAGTGTGTAATCACTCCGAAAAATGTTTTGACAGTATCTAATTATAACCCAGAATTAATCCTGTGCCAACCAACCCTGACCTCCTCTGAACCAAAATTAGCGCAGTCTCTAAATACCATTTACAAACATAGTCCTGAAGAGGGCAGTCTAAATGCACCTTGTCATTTATTTGTTTGATGTAGAATATATTGTAAAAATACATAAGTGTCAAAAGTTTCTTTGTGTTACAAACTAACATTTGTCATTATTTGCTCATATTTGCCAACATGTGTAAAATTGTTTTTCTACTGATTAAGTGTGAATGTCTACCTTTTTTTCTCTGTGTAGGTATTCAGCAGGAGCCGTTCTTTGTCTTACCCCCAGAGATTGTCCTCTGTGTCTCCCCCTTCCCCTGTGTCCACCCCAGGTGTCCATTCAATACGTCAATCACTGAACAGACAATATTCATGGGTGGAACAGCCCAAAAAACCACTCTCCTCTGTGGAGGCAGTTTCTCAAAGCCCCTTCAGTCCTGTTGAGTCCAAAATTCCCGCTACTCATAGAAAATCACTACCAGAAACACCAGCAGAATGGAAGCAAAGAGTTTTCTACGAGTCTGTTTGTGGCCCACAGGAGAGGGGACCTGTAATAGCTGTTACATCCACTACCAACAACTTTTCTTCAGTGACAAAAGAACCAATTGTATATGGGCCACCTTTCCGTCCTGCACAGCCTCTGGTGACCAGCAAAAGGTACAGCAGGGGTGGTTCTCTGCCCAGAAATTTCACACTTCAAACAAACTATCCACATAGAGTCAGTTGGAAAATGTAAATAAACATTTTGAGTGATCAAATTAAATTATAGTATATATATATATATATATATATATATATATATATATATATATTACAAAAAATGGGGCAATTGAACCTCACCTAGCAACAGTCACAACAATCCATTTTACAGTCAAGTTTATTTGCCTGTCGGAATAACAATCACTCCAGTTGCTGTTAAGTTCCAAGAGACCAAAAATAACCTGACATTTTTAAACAATGAATGACAAAAGACACCAGAATTAACAAAAATTAAACTTGGATACTGAAAATTACACTGGGGATACTGAGCATTACTTGCACAGACATTTTAATCCTAGAAAGTATTCATACCCCTTCATTTGTTTCAAATTTTGCTATGTTGCTACCTTATGTTAAACTGCTTTAAAATACTTTTTTTTTTCACATCAATCTACATACACCATAATGGCAAAGCAAAAAACTATTTTTTAACATATTTGCAAATTTGTCAAAAAAAAAAAACTTAAATTCCATTGCATAAGTATTCATATCCTTATCTGGGACAGTTGAAATTTAGCTCAGGAATATTCATATTGCTTAAAGATGTTACCACACTGTAGCAAATGCAACTAAATGGTTATAGGTATGGTTTGGAAAGGTACACACATCTTAATAAAAGGGTCTAACAGCTGTAATGCATATCAGAGGAAAATGCCTATAGGGCTCAGAGACCCACATCTGGGGAAGAGTTCAGAAAAAAATCTGCTGCACGGAAGGTTCACAGAAGCATGTATTTGTTACCCTTAATGGAAGATGTTTGAAACAACCATGACTCTTCCTAGAGCTGGCCTCCTCGCCAAACTGAGCAATTGATGGAGAAGTGCCATGGGTAGAGTGGTGACCAAGAACCTGATGGTCGCTTTAATTGAGCTCCATGGTCATATATGCAGATGGAAGAAACATGCATCATGTTGAAGGAAATCAGCCACTGCTTATTACCTGCAGAGCACCATCCCAAATGTATAGTCTGCTGGTAGCAGCCTCAAGCTGTGGGGCTGTTTTTCAGTGGCAGGGACTGAAGGACTCATCAAAGTGAAAGAAAAGCTCAATGCACCAAAATGTAGTAAAACCTGAAAGTGTTTGCCAGACCCCATCCAAGCTGACGGGGCTTGAGAGGTGAAGAGGTGAGGCGAAGAATGGCAGTTGATGTGAAAATCTTGTTGTATTATACACAAAAAGACTTGAGGCTGTAGAGGTGCTTTAGCTAAGAATGGAGTTAAGGGTATGAATACTTATGCAATGTAGTTATTTAATTATTATCTTTTAAAATATTTTTAAAAGTATTTTTAAAGTTTTTGCTTTGTCATTATGGTACAACATAACAAAATGTGAAAAAGAAAATGAAGGGGTATGAATACTTTTGCAAGGCACTGTAAGTGCAGAGACAGTGTAAATACAAAAAAATCTGGATTAGGTGGGTGTGGCATGAAATTCACATTACTGAAATGAAAAATTGGAGTGTGCAGACTTTTTAGTGAAAAGAAATTGCCAGATTAGAGCTCAGTGGTGCATATATTATGTCATCATTTTACATTATGTTATAGGCCTAATAAATTGGATTATGTTAATAACTTAATATTATTAAATAACCTAATTACGTTTAAATTTGGAAGTTTGCTGAGGCCCCCTAGTGGGCCTTGGGGCCCTTGTTAATAACTGCTGATTATTTGTTTAAAAAAAAAAAAGTGTTTACATTATAGTGTATTCATACAGCATTATTATATTCATACACATTACACAATACACTATGAATAAGCACATAATCAAGTGAAAGTTTTTTTTTTCTTTTTTCAGTGGAGTATTATCTTAGATTTAGTTTTGTTTGTATAACCTTACAGAGTTAATCTGTTTAGTTATGACAAATGCAGTATTAATCAGTATGCAACCATGATTAATCTGAACTACTGATTTTAATTTAGATCACCCATTAAAGGAACACTCCACTTTTTTTTTTTTAAATAGGTACCTAGCTGGGGACTATATCCAGGCAATGCATAATATTATTGTGCTTGTTGCACCCATGGTATGGCAGCAAAGTTCCTCGATTATTACGCCGGAATGAGAGTATAGTTCCTATCCATATCAGCTTGGAAACTTTTCATTTTCTGTCGGTCTTTGTACACGATGTAACTACAGAAGAGTCCATTTTTAAATAGAAAGAATATCGAAAATCTTTGGTCATTTTTGAACGAGATGCTAATGGTCTAATCTGATTCAATGATTTATGCTAAGCTATGCTAAAAGTGCTAACAGCAGACCCGGAGATCGGCTGAATGGATTCAAAAATGGTAAAACTCATCTGTTTATCTCTAGGGGAGTTGGAAAATTAGCCTATTTTCAAAAAAAGTGGAGTGTTCCTTTAAAAGCACGGCAGTTAAGGTCAAGCCTCCTGAACAACATTTTAAAATATTTAAATAAATCATCATGATTTTCAAATATGTTGAAAGTGATAGAAGTGTAATCTTTTGATTATATTTTTTATCTCTGACAGTGTGTGCGTTCAACTTGAATGTTCATAGTTATGTTTCTAGATGATTTCGAGGCATACTGAAAGTGTGATTGTGCAGATCTTCATGATGGATGGACTCGCACTTTATAGTTCATAGTAAAACTGTATTACTGTTTGTAGTGTTCACAGACACGCAATATTTTAATGTTCAGTGTATAATTTGTTATGTCAAAAGAAAATATTTTATTTCCATTCCATTTTACATGGTAAATGTTCTGTTTCTCTACTGTGTAAGTCAATGTGTGAATCAAAAACTTTTTTCTAACTCTAGAAACAGCACAGAATATTATTTCTCTCTGAACGAACCTCTGCAACTTTATACTTTTAAATATACACATTGTTTTAGTTTTAAAAAGCCTGGCAATACTTTTGAAATCCAGATTCACTACAAACAATTTGAATGTCATCTATCATAACATATACTGAGCTGTACCATTAAGAGTTTTATTAAAGCACAATGACCAAAAATGCTGTTGCTGTTTATTATTACTATTTACCAATGTTTACTACTACCATTTGATTCTATCAGATATTTTTTTTAACAATAATAACAATAATAAAACGGCAAAATAGATTATTTTGATTTTCTCTTAGAGCAGACAACTATCTCAGTGCTGAGTGGTGATAGGATAATGTATGTAACAAAACAGAAGCAGGATTTTCATACTCCTGGAAGGCCAGCCTTAAATGACAGTCAAGAAAATCCCAGACTCATTAGCAGTTACAATTACACAGCACCTCATCACCTTTTATACACATGCACATAAAGTAGTCACACAGACTTCGTACACTTTATTCTCATGCATACAGTTCCATCTCCCTCCCCCTCCATACCAACTTATACCATTGTGAGAGGTTTGAGTGCTGAACACAGCTAAAATTAGCCTATTGATGTAAGCTGGCGTTCCACAAACACCCGCACACACCCCCACCCCAGTGCAAGTCAAGAACAGAGTGCGAGACAAAGACAAATCAGGCCGGATCGATCTACCTAAAGTAACCTCTTCCTTTGCACAGATAGAACTCAAGACACAAACAGATCTAACAGGTAAGAAGATGGCCTTCCTTGAGAGACTGTGTGCAGTGTGAACATAATGATAACAGACATGTGTTATAACAATGTTGGGAGCTGTGGGTTGTGTTTTGTAGACAGTTCTGACACTTAAACTGTGATAACAAAACATAGGTACTCAGAGATGTGTTTTAGAGATCTAAAATGTTCAACGAGTCTCTTAGAAGACTGATAATGGATAAATGTGGAAATGATAATGGACTGATAACTAAAACAGAGCCCCTAACAAAATGAAATAAATATGAAAATGATTGTTTAGGAATCTCTTTCTGAACTGTGCAACCGTAGTTTGTTAATTTAGCGTCACAACAATATAAATTAAGCCAATAGATAGTGATAATATTATGCAACTATTTATTTAAAAAACAAACACAATCGGTATAAAGCATTGCTAGTGGAAAAAAAAGAGAAATTCAGAGATTGTACTTTTTTTTTTTTTTTTTTACTTTTCAATGAGAGTAGCAAGTAAGGGATGGAATGGCAAGGCCGTGCAAACAGTGCCAAGAAAGTTCATTTTGGCTTTGATCAGCCTCAGTAACCCAATCTACAACCTGGACACAATGTTCCGTCATCAGCTCATGCATAACCATTGATTTTTATGACTTCATGACATATGACATCTTGCTCTGTATAAAGAGTTGGCTTGTGGTCAGGTAAGTTTCACCTTTAGGCTTTAATGACAGTTCTGGAAGGGTATTTCTGGTAGTTTAAAAAGCCTAAATATAGCATTTAACACAACTAAAGTATTTTTTCTGTAACTATAATACTAGTTCTAAATGTTAAAATCGTCAGAGTCAAAAACTCCATAGCAATCCGCAATAGTTTCACATAGTAGTCCCAATTTAAAAAGCATATAGTCTATATATTCTTATTTTATAAACTTTTCCCCCCAGACAGGTTCTCTTGGGACTTTTCATCACATTATCCTATAAACTGACTTTAGCTAGTTGTACTACAAGAATCTGTGTCCTTTATGTATTGCAGCACAACTGGGATTCTCTTTTAAACCAACATGTCACAGTTCAGCACTCTTTCAGTGCCTGAGAGGAAGAAGCAGGCAGCTGCCCTTTGCCATGAGGTCCATGGTGGTGCCAACGGTATAACCTTCTATCAAAACCTGCTCTCAGATCAGCACTTGAATGATTACAGAGCACAGCATTGAACATAGCTGCCAATCACATAGAGAAACGCCAACATTTAGAATGTGGTTCAGGGCCACAGCCTCATTCTAGCCATAAATAATCTTGTGTGGATGTTCTGCTGCCTGTAGCAGTGGATTCACTCTGTCATTGTCACAGGCTATTTCTGCAGAGGCTAAAGTTGGGAGGATGGGGTAGGACAGCTGTGTTGGAGCTGAAATGAGAACAGAAAAAAGATCATGGAAAACAAGAGAGCTTCTCCTGCTTAAACAAACACTAAACCTTTTGCAGTCCTTTTGTTACATCTTTTTTTAGATTAAGTACAAAGTTAAAAGCCTTTAAATAACAGTTTATATTGAAACATCATTCTGACACACAAAATGGAGGCTTTATTTTTTCAAGATCAATGTTTGGAATCATTTCGGAAATGCACAGAATAACGTCATCAGCACAGCTGAAAAGCTCCTGCAGCAATAGCATATGACATGCACCTTATATAATTTCCCTTTAATAAAACTTTCATAACCATCACATTTAACCTTTTAATAATGAATTCATCCATTTCTATTAAGGTTGAATGATTTTTCATGTGACCTTTCATCAAATGTGTGTCTAACACAGAAATCCAGGCTATAACCTTTTGTATTTTTGGTTTCTTTATTTCATGAAGTGTTTTTGAATATGTGACTCATACATACAGTATGTATTGAAATATGAATCATATGAAGCATCTAAAAAGGTTCACTTCATAATAACTTTCATATCATTCAGTATTAAGTAATTAACCAGCCTGGTCTCATTGTTTATACGTAGGTATTTACGTACGTAACGTTTAGAGACCCAAAACGTACATTTTTGTACGTTTTTATCGATGCAAAAACGTACAATTTAGACGTATTTCAACGTTTAAAACGTACAAACAGCTACGTATTTTTAGCTAAAAAACGTTAAATACTTACGTATCTTTTATTTCATTAAGATATTCGTATCAATGACTTTTTATCATTTTATTGATAAGCGATTTAGATTTTAAGCCCCCTCAACCTACCCCCAAACCTAAACCTACCCAATTTTATAGAAAATACGCGTTTTAATCATTTTATTAATACGCGATTTAGCTTTTTAGCTCCCTTAACCTACCTCCAAACCTTAACCTACCCATTTTATAGCAATATAAAAGGATATAAAGCATAACTGACCAAAATATGCAAGGAAATTACCATTTTAGTAACAATATAGCATAAAAAAAAAACATTTTTATAGTCACTGATCCCACTCCTACCTCTAAATCTAACGTTAACCATAACTCTCTGTGTACAGCAATAAAAAAAAACATGAGAGACAGAAAAGTGCAATTACAATAATTTATTTATTGCAAAAATGTCAACAGCCGTACCAAAAGTTATCCAAATGACGACGCGTTTGCAGCCGCAGTCCTCTCTGGTGGATTACAGTAGGCTTGTTTGATGTGAAGATCAGAATTTAAATTGTTAATCGCTAAAATGTTATCCAGATTATTATCCTGACCGCTCCGTGAAGGCGCCCGCGCATCATTCAAACCAGATTCAAACACAGCTCACCAGAAACACGGCATGTCGTAATCTGTGACGAAGGCAGGCGAGAGCCAATGAGCGTTCGATTTTCCTGCCGTAAAACCTGTCGTTTCTAAATGCATCAATATTTGAATTTTAAAATGCACTTCAGCGCGGGTTTATTTCAGTTTCTGTTTGGACTCGCTGCTCGGGATGGAGATGAAAATCGCCGGATAAAGGCTTGAATTTGGGTCCGTTCCTCGCAGTCGTATGGATTCTGAAGATCTGGATTACAGCGCACAAATTAAATTGTTTCATTTTATAATTATTTTGCGTGTTCGGTGTGTATTCTATGATTCTATTGTTAATCACAGCATGTCGGAGAAGACGCCTTTTGTGTCCTGTCACGGAAAAACTTTACATTCATGAATCGTAAAAATGTTGCAGAAATGTTATTTATTTTAAGGGTTTAAAGTGTAGTCTTGTTTAAAATTGTGTATACCTATTCTTGGAAACGAGCTGGCAGTGGAAATCATAGAACAGTATGAAATGTAATAATTTCATGTTAAGTAAACGTTTAAACTATTTAATAATGCAAATGAAAACATAAGGCCATTGGTATGACAACTAAAACAAGAATAATAATGTAATTAATGGCGCGATTTCAACATTCATAAAGGTTTTAGCTGTCGTCAAAACGTCAGTTTTGTACGTAAAAATGATAAAAATACGTAAGTATTTGTACGTTTAGATGCTGTAAATACGTCTGTACTGTACGTTTTAGTGTCTTGAAAAACGTAAGTAAATGTACGTTTTGTAGAACCACATATTACGTAAAATACATACGAATTATCATGAGATCACGTTGCATTAACAGATACATGATAGTGTGGTAATAATGCCTTCATGAATCATTAATTAATTGTCTACATAAATGTCATGAGCCATGTATTTTATCATGTAATTATCCAAAGTTTTATGAATGGCACTGTTGAATTATTTTGTAATAACAAAAAATTGTGGAATATTAATGCAGGTTTTACTATGGACCTGGGAAAGAAACTCTCCACTCCAAAAGATATCATGCTGGAGGAGCTCTCTCTCTTGTCAAACCGAGGGTCACGTCTTTTTAAGATGCGACAGCGGAGATCAGAGAAATACACATTTGAAAGCATTCAGAATGAAGCCAATGCCATGTTTAATGTAAGTAGTATCTACACAGACACACAGGTTTGAGCCTACATGCATAACAAACGTTTATTTGCTTATATTGTGCATAAAAAAATACCAATAATATCTAACCTACTTTCTGACTTGATAAAAGTGTCTCAAATATCAAATTTGATGTTGAACTTGTCACATAATCATTGACACTGAGCCTAGTAAGACTAAAATGTTCTGTTACATAATTCGTATGTGCTTGTTTGAACTACTGTATGTGTCGTTACTTAGTAAAGCAAGCATGTGCTCAGCTGAATGAATGGCAGCCACACATGGAAGATAGCAAATGCCACGTGCCCGTGTCCTTCTGTCCTTCCTTCTTTAGAGTCAGCAATGAAATGCGTCCCTGACAACCTACTTCATTTATCACTGTTCAAGTGTTAGTGTGTGTGTTGGTGTGTGTGTGTGCATTCTCACTACTGTGTAGCAAAATGCATTTATACATTTATACATCGTGATAGCTTGATAGCATTTTTCAATCTAAAATTGTGAAAGAAAACAATGTTAGAGCTGTGGCACAATAGTAGTGAAAGTGCTCTTGATATAATGATTCTGTGGAAGTCCAGGCTCTGACATGTTGTCATCTCAACCATTTTGTCTAGAAATAGTGATGTTGACATGACGTTTGAAAATCCTCTTTTGACTTCTTAGATCTAAAGGTGTTTTTTTGTTTAATATTTTTAACGTGGAGTGAAAAAAACAAACCCCTCCTAAGCATTATGTCCTAGTGAAAAATAAATATGCTAAAATGTACATTTATTTGAAGTATAATAGACATTATAAGTATAAAAGACATTTACACATTTATGCACTTAATAAAAATACTTTGCAATTGTACAATTTATACTGGAATTGAAACTAATTTTGTACTTAATGCACTTTATTTGAGTGGAAGTAGTGCTGAAATAGAACTAAAGATATACTAGAGGACATTTGATTGTGCTAAAGCTGAATTATTGCAAGTGTACTTTAGGTACACTTTAAATATCTTGTCTTGCTTTTGAACATGAATATTTTTCAAAGATCATAAAATCCTCATCAATAATGACATTTAAAAGTAGTGCTAAGTAAGTCTCAAGCAATATGTCAGTAATTGTATTAATAGATTTGAACTATACTTAGTATAAAATAAATATATTACTTTCTTATTAGGGTGTGCACAGAGATTTTAATCTGTGTTTACACTTGGCTCACTTTACTCAGTTTCATAGTGGAACAAAGTTACTTTCCGGCCACTTTCTCCACAATATAAAATGATTTAAATATCATTTAAAATTGTTTGTAAAGTTTTTTATGTCTTGTCACACATGCACGAGTTACTCTATGTCCAAGTTAAAACTTACATTTCATTTCAGAATGAAAATCAAGCTAATGCAGAGAACTCAGAAAATAAAGGACTTGCATCGAAAACGCCACCAAACACACCAGATCCCAGAAACCCAGCAAACCCTGAAAACATTGCACCAGGTAATCACCAGTAAAAATCACTAATGTTTATAATGCACATAAAATGGCTTTGAAACCATTCTCACTAAGAAATTGTTAAGAGTGTTGGGAAAAGTTATTTTTAAAAGTAATGCATTACAATATTGCACTACGCCCTAAAAAAATAACTAATTTAATATTTAAATAAACTTATTTTTTATGCAAAGTAATGCGTTACTTAAAAGGTACTTTTGCGTTACTTTTGCATTACATTTAAATCTGGACAGGGCTTGCTTGTTTGTTTTTAATATCAACGTTTTATTTTTGGCAAATGTTAAAGCTCTTTCACACCAAAAAAGTCTCAGACTGAAGGAAAGTAAACTCATACTTGAGTCTGTACAGTAGAATGCAGAAGTAGAAGAAAAAAACAAACAAATGTTAGTTAATCTGAAGTAATTTTTGCTCATTAGTATGGCAATTAAATAATTAATAAATTAATGGTTAATAAAATTGAATTAAATAAATAAAAGGATACTTGCATTATTTAACATTTAATTATTGCAGTCATGTCCTGAGTTTACATTTCTCTGTTTTTATTCTTTGTGAGGAATATTGAATATTTTTTTGTGAGTGAGATGAATTTGTTCACATTTAGTCTAGAACTACAGTAACATCATGCTTACACAGCACACACAATGCCTCTGTACTTCAGATTTCTCTCAACTTTGGGACAGGAGACTTGTCAGTCAATAAGAAGGATTTGAAAAAACAACTAAATTAATTGTAAATTAAATAGTAATGCGTTACTTTAAATAATAAATAATAAAATAAGTAATCTGATTTCGAACTTGCATTACTTGTAATGCATTACCCCCAACACTAATTGTTAGTACATTTCACAAGTAATTACAAAGAAACATGAAGTAAAAAAAAAAGAAAAGAAACAAACACAAAACAAAATAGTATTTTCTTGTAAAACGATGAATAATTATATTGTATTATAATATGACAACGTGGTAACAAGAACAAGAATTGTGTATTAGAACTAATTTTATTTCAGCATTTTAAATATGGTTTATATGATTTATTAATGGACGTCATACACTCTTAAAAAGAAAGGTTCCGAAACAGGGTTTTCACAGTGATGCCATAGAAGAACCAGTTTTGGTTTCAGTGAACTGTTCTTAAAAGAACCATTTTTTTCTTAGTGTAAAAAGACATTTTAATAATCTAAAGAATCTTTTGTGGAATGAAAAGTTTCCATGGAAGGTAAAAAGGTTCTTTGTGGAAACATTGATGCCAATAAAGAAGCTTTATCTTTAAGAGTGTAATGGCAGATGAGTCAGGAGGATTGCAGTACTCCTGCTTGTTATGCATTTTCACCAGCTTGTAAGATGCTTACAAAGCCTTGTATCATCTGTGAAAGAGTAAGTGCAATGGAATCAGAGAGACTGAAGAGAGAATATGATAGTGACAGCACCGCCACCCCCCAACTTACCTTCTATTTCTAGCTGAGTGAATCAACCTGAGTGACTTTAAAAGGGTTAAAAGGGGTCATTTTCATTCTGTGAATGTTCAATAAATGCATGCTGCTTTTGCGTTGTAACAAACTTCAAGATCATATTTCACTACTAAATCCAAGACTTTTAGACTGGATTTTTTTTTTTGTTTTTTTTGGTTTAACAGAAGTGCAGTTCATTTTGTTACAGTTCAGTTTTAATATCCCTGATACCCTTTAGTTTTACTCTTTTCATTTTAATTTAGGTCAGTGCCTTTCAATTTTAATGGTGTGTTATAAGATATTTTTTCACAGAGGGCTACACTATATCTCGATCTCCAGATCATCAAACTACAACATGAAATATACACAGCAAACTGTTGTTTTTCGCAGGATATGGAGGTCCATTGACAAACATTCCTCCAGAGAGGTTCAATGCCACAGCTATGCCAAAATCCTACCACTCCCCCTGGGAAGAGGCCATCATCAATGACCCCACACTGGCCGAGACACTGAAAGTTCACATGCCACTGCCTGAGCCTAAACCAGAGCTGCCTGACTATAAAAGCTTTAATAGGTATTGCATTTTTCTTGATGCTGAATCATGCATAATGCATGTGAATACTGTTTCCAACAAATATATTTAGTTTCATTTTAATTTTAGAAAAATCCAATACATGTTTTTTTAAGGGTATCTTAAAAAACATGTATTGGCCTAACCCTAACCCTAACAAATATAGATTATTGGTAGTTAGTTATCATTTATTGATAGTTAACATAGTTATCAATTTTTATGCATGGTACATTGTTGAATATAGTAAAGTTATTCTACTGCACAAAGTGAATATATTCAATCCTGTAATAATGTATCTGCACAACACAGCACCATCATGAGGAGATAAACGGTAGGTGCAGTCTCAATATCCATATCTCAAATAATTAATATCTGAATATATCTATATGTTAATGCCCTAAAACTGAGTTACTCTTAGGAACTTTGATCCATGAAATTGGAATTGATTTAAAATAGGATTGATTTAAAATGACAGATTTTACTTTTATGCTATATTTCATCACAAAAAAAAAAAAAATAAAATAAAATAAAAATAAAACCTTGAAAATCCAAACGCAGTGTTTTTGCAGTTTATGTTGGTTTATTTTAAAATGATCATATTTGAAATTAAATGTAGTTTCATGAGAGTTAACATCATTATATTTTTTTGTGTGTGTGACAAAATTTAGACAACTGTTAGTATGACATATTTACACAACTATCAATACTTTGTTGACCAAGTACCAAGCAATGCTTAATTTTGTTCAGTCTGTGGTGTGAAAATGTCACATTAGCAATTACAGAAAAAACACTTAAGCAAAACATGGTCAGGTCAAAGTGTCTGAAAACTTCTTGGTACCAAATTTTGATTTGTTTTACTGGCAGTCCACTGTATGAAGAATTGTGGTTAGTTACATATAGAGGTTCTAATTTTTGCGTTTAATATATCAGAGTTTACTTTATCTTGCTATCCTCACTTACATAAATAAACTATAGTGTCTTGCACCCACTAGTAAAAAAAATAATCTGGTGTCTAAATAATTTTTGGTTAATACATCCCAGCGCTGGGATGTATTTAACCAAGCATTTTTTTTTACATGTATATGCAAGAAACATGAAGAAACTGTCTAAAGTTCCAGCAGCAGAACAGAAACCAACAGATGTGTCAGTAAATTAAATCTCTGTTTCTTAGGGTGGCTACACCATTTGGGGGTTTCGAAAAAGCCCCACGAGGGATCACCTTTAAGCTTCCAGAAGTGGACTTGAATGCTCCTCGATACCCTGAGCTCCAGGATCCTACAGCCAAGCGACCCACTTTCAACAGGATTGCCCAGGGTTGGATCTCTGATGGCACACCTCTCATTTTACCCACTGTCTCTCTGGAGCCTTTTGAGATCCCTGAGTCTGACGATCTGTAACTCCGATTCAAATCCTTCTTGTTACCTGATCCCAATGAGCCTGATTGTGGTATAGGGTGTGTGTAGATGTGTAGTTTGTGCTTTAGTATTCTTTGAAGTGAATTTTGAAATGCTGTTCTTGGGACAGCAATTACTACATATCATTTTGATAAAGGGATGCCTCAAAATGGAAAATTGTGAGGCAGCATTAATAATCATCATCAGAATTAACCATTTCTGTTGGGTTAAAATCCACATAGCACATCATACATTTGTTACAGTGTGTTTAGTTAATATTACCATAACCACAAACTCTGAATAATATAGTGTGAATTACCACCAAAACAGACATTAATTTTATTAATTAATGAAGACATAATGCATTTTTGCATATAAAGCATATAAAAAGTATAAGAATTATACACTGTACACTGAGTAAATGTATTGATACATCCAGCGTGTTATAGTGATGCATGATCATACTGTGAAACATTACCAGTTTTCTAGGACCGCATTCACATTTATCAGTAATATATTTAGTACGGCATCAAATAATTTTTAGGTTACAGTTTTTTATTTTGTGGTGAAATATTTTGCACTTTAGATTCTATGAAAACTCACAAAGCTTTGTAGTATACCAGTAAAATCAACATTTTAAATCTGAAATCAAATTGATCAGGAATAGATCAATGGTGGAAACAGCCATGTAAATATGATGTGCTGAATGCCTGAAATCTTGTTTGTACTGTAAAAAAAAATACAATTAATATATATTTCTGAAAATTTGTTTTGTGAAATGTATTTCTGTCTTTGGTTGATGTTTAACATTGTATTCCCAGTGTTACAACTTTTGCTTGTAGCTTTGAAAAGTAGTGCACACATGTCCAAATAAAATTCATATTTATTTCAAATTTCTGTTGTTGATGATATATTAAATATGTATAATTCTCATATATATATATATATATATATATAAAATAATGTTCTGAATGGTGTTTTCACCACATATATCTGCATAATAAATCATCATCATCTAGAACAGTCTCTGGAAGAATCTGTCTCAGTTACCCTGAGGCATAGCACACAGACATATCCTCTGACACTGTCTATATTTACAGGAGTCATAAGTAGCCTTGAATTTGACACTCTCTGTGCTGCAGTTACAGTAAACACAAAGACTTCCTGACTGTCAGCAAATGCTTCCTTCAAGCGCTTCATGGAAAAACATTAGCTATTTTACAGTAAAACAAGCCATTAAATAATAAATAGAATTTAACTACCTACATACAGTATACTTCCTATAACTACCCCAAACAATGACCAAAACAAATATTTATTTATTGTAAGGTGATGCTATTACACGTTACATGCACTTACTATAGTAAACAGTAAATTATGCACAAGTTTGTAACTAAACATAAACCAAACCCTAACTCTCTTAATCCTATAGTAAATACACATTTAACAACGTCACCTTAACATAAAGCGTATCCCTAATTTACTATCCAGGTGTTAAAAACCTGATGTATGTTATTTTGTTCAATAGAAAACTAATTACCTTTTAAATAATTGCTCCATCTATACACTTCAGTTCTGGTATTTGCTCTTGGTTGATATCATTAGTGCACAAACACTAATTGTAGTGACTGATACTTCATTTTAAAGCTGATGGAATATTCTTGTGGTCTGTTTAGGCAGTTTTTTTTTTTTTTTTGCCTGCAGCCTGATTCCACCTTATTATTCACACAACAGTGAGCAGCAAATGCTAATTATAGTAAAAAATATACATCATACACATTTATATAAAGTGAGGCAGTATATTAACTGTAAAAATACTGCGCTGTCCTTCACAACACAGAAAGGACATGGCAATTATTTGCCAAAATATTATTTGCTGGTGTGTATGAATTTATTTTTCAATGGGGGATAACAAAGTCATATGTTTAGATACCATAGATACCAAGATACCATACTTTTTTTTTTTTTTTTTCTCAAGGACATCATTTCAGTTTCTTTCACTTAGATCTGTAAATGTTTACATGGCCATCATGTTGCAAAACAATAAATGTATATAATGTATATATATATATATATATATATATATATATAATAAGTACGTATATTTTAATAAAAATCATATATGTTACCAGGGACCACAAAACCAGTCATAAGGGTCGATTTTTGGAAACTGAGATGTATACATCATATAAAAGTTGAATCAATAAGCTTTCTATTGATGTGTGGTTTGTTAGGATAGGATCATATTTAGCCGAGATACAACTAAAAAACTGAAAATCTGGAATCTAAGGTGCAAATGTCCAAATGAAGTTCATAGCAATGCATATTACTAATCAGAAATTAAATCTTGATATATTTACAGTAAGAAATTTATAAAATATCTTCACAGAACATGATATTTACTTAATAGCCTATACTAATGATTTTTGGCATCTAGCCTAAAAGAAAAATCAATCATTTTGACTGATACAATATATTTTTTGGCTATTTCTACAAATATACCCGTGCTACTTAAGACAGGTTTTGTGGTCCGTGGTCAAATATTTTAGCAGTGTGCTCAAACAAAACAACATATTTCATCACCTTTGAGTCACATGATTTTGTGCGTAGGCTATTATTTTGCCCCAGTTTCATGTAGAATTGGTTTATTGTTGCATAAGTTTGTGTTAATATCCTTGAGGCCACACTATTTTAATTCCAGGAGTAGCCTATCACATATCTTATGTCACACCAAATTTCATAATACCAGACAATAGTTGTATTATAATAGCAATGTTATGACCTAATCATGTTAAAATATTATTTTTTCCCCTTTAAAATCTGTTTGTGACGCACCAAGCACTGCAATGATCAGCACTGTACAACAATGTAAATGTCACATCGGTTGTTTTGCTGCGTCTCGTGAGAGTATGCTTGAATCCACGCCCTCCAAACACGCGGGTTATTCCTGCGGAATGACAGTAAATAGTGTAGCGGTATATGCGGGGCGGAGTCAACCCGTCTAACTCCACATCCATCAGAATAATCTCCAGCTCAGGACCTGAACGGATAAACCCTCATGAGTGTGGAGAAGCAGGAGTGCATGAACATGGACACAGCGCTGCGGCGTTATTGTGTTTAGGCCTGTGAGAGGATATTTGACCATATGGATTTACTGCGCTTTGTGTCACGCTGAGCAATGAACGATTCCTACAGCAAGTAACTTGAGCTGGACGAGCATAATGAACACGCTATGGATAATCACGCTTTTAAAAGCAGGATTTGAGTACCAATATATTGGACACGTGTAGGTGAGCTGTTCTTGTTTATTAATGATTGTGTTTCAAAACCTAGCTAGCTGCCTACATGGACAGCATTTCTGGGCATCATAGGCGCGTTCTGATGCCCAAAAATGCGGCATAGAGCAGGTCACCTGATGCGCATGCGCAGAAACAGGTGTAACGGCATGCTGAGCGCATTTTTGCTTTTGTTTATCATGTCATGTTATGCAGATACTGTTATAAGGCAACATAATAATGGATTCTGTTTCATAACTACTTAAAGAGCGAAAACACTATTTTTTCAAAGGCTATACGCAAAGTGACATTCATCAGTTTCACTGCGCTTTTTAATGTCAAATGAGCTCATATAAACGAAGCTTTGTGTTAATATCTTCTAATGATAGTTCTGTCACTGTATTTTAACTATTATCGTATTTAAAAAAAAAAAAAAAAGCATAAAAATAGCAGTAACACGAATAGTTGTTCTAGTAAGCACTATTTTCCTTGAACAGCTGCATAGCAATTTAATAAGACTGTATACTTGCTATAGTATTTACACTGGTAAACTCCAGAGCATCATATTCTTTAGTGTTAATATTCAAGTGCTTGTGGTAACTGCACAAATTCTTCAGAAACCCCTTTATTGTTTTGTTGTAAATTGAATTTCATACAGTTAGAAATTCTGCAATTTCAATATGAAGAAGCAGGAATTCAGCATCAGTGCTGCAGCTGCCTACAGCCCATCATCTTCATGCGGTAGCCATGGCAATGGTCCAGCATTTACAGTAATATACTGCGACACTGCGGCAACAAGTTCTACATTCATCCTGACCCTGGCCACAGAAGCTCTGGGTAGAGGATTGCCCCTTAGCAGTGTAGACTAGTCAGATTTCCTTACACAATCATTAGTCTCAGACATAATGACACAGCTAAACTTCTACTTTTAGCCAACTTAAAAAGCTAGCTGCAAGACTTCCCTTTAATAATAAATGACTACATAAACATTGCATGTCTAAACACGTTTTGTACTGAAATTGTTTAATTTGAATAGGTTCTGTGATTTGTATCCAGACTGAAATGTCAAGAATCTGTCATTCATGTTTAATGAGTTTCAGAGCTGTCAAAGTGCAGGCAGTGCATCTCTGTCTAAAAATGTAGTACTGCAAATGAGAGATGAACAGAAATAGTAGCTAGATTTCATACATTTAATGCAAACAAAATGCTGGTGGCTTAGCATTTTAAAAATAGATATAGTTATTAATGTTCCATTTAACAGTTTTTGGATTTTGGAACCTGATCAGTTTTTCTAAAGAAAACACAGTTCAGAAATACAACATTTCACATATATCACTGAAAAAGTGATGTTGTGTTGCAAATATACCACAAAAGAGTTTACTTGCTGAAAGGCTTGCTTATATAGCTGTTTGTATATATTGCTCATTTAACATATTTGTTGACATTTGTTTTAGTTAATATGTGTATAAAAATAAAATACTATTATTTAAACTCCATTGAATGATAGATATTGGGGTATCCTTTTTACAAGACTTTTATGTTAACAAAACACATTAACTGGAGTGGTTGCATTGTCCTGTCAGTTCTTTTTGGTACAATAAAAGAAGAACGTTTTAATCAGGAATAATTCATTCTACACACAAATTTTTGATACATGGATGCAGTAAAAAGGGTAAATGTGTTAAGCTATAGCAGTTTCTTTGAACAGTGGATAAAAGTCAACCGTACAAAATAGTTTTTCCATTGTTTTTGCAGACATTGCTGACCAAAGACCATTAGAGCAGCTGTTTTGATATATTATCTTGCCGTTGTCATTGTGGCTCTTAACACTGAGGTGAATACCAGAGTAAACGTCTAATGAAATGTTTGGACTTGGCCTGGATTTTCTTTGTGAGCTCAACCAATAAAAAGTCCAGCCAGTCAGCAACTATTTTATGAACTATTGACCTGTAGACATAACGACAATATATAATTTTGTTCACTGGACATGTCCTGGATGGGTTTCTAAATTACCTAAAATGTTTGTGTTTGTTTACCTATTGCTTTCATACTTGCTGTAGGTTATGATGGAAAAGTATTCTGACAAATAGTGCAAGCGTTGTACATAATTGACCAGTTGTGGTGTGCAAGAAGGTGGGATTTATATACATGCACACATAACATACTGTATGAGGTCTGAGGACCTGTCAGTGGCTTTTAAAAGGGATAGCTTACCCAAGAATTGACAGTTCTGCTCACCTGCATGTTTTTCTGACCCCACAAATCCTTCATTCATCTTCAGAATAAAAATTAAGATATTTCTGATGCACAAAAAAGCATTCTCGTAGCTTCATAACATTACGATTGAACCACTGATGTTACATGGACTATTTTAACAATGTCCTTTTTTACCTTTCTGGGCCTTAAATGTGTTAGTTGTGCTGCTGTCTATGCAGGGTCAGAAAGCTCACAGATTTCATAAAAAATTGCTTGTGTTCCGAAGATGAAAAAAAGTCTTTCAGGTTTGTAACGACATGAGGGTGAGTAACTAATGACGGAAATGTAATTTTTGGGTGAACTATTTTTTTATGCAGATTGTACAAAAACATACAAATGAGATTGTGCAAATTAATTTCAAATTCACAACCAAATGGCCAAATATTATGTACAGTAGTTAGTATATTCTCAAGAATTCAGGTAATTGTGTTATGGCAAACTGTTTTAAAAGAACAAACCATTGTGTCATGAAGATTATCTGTAAACATTGTGTACGGAAGAATATGTAGCTCTTAATTGTAAATAGCATCGAGTTTATGTACTTCAGTACACAAAATGGCTGTAGTAATCTGAAGTAGCATTCTATTTAACAACATTGATTTTGTCTCTTCATATCACTCACTTTCTGCACCCCCATCCCTTCTCTGTGTGTCTCTCTCTCTGTAGGTCTTCCTTTGTTAGCCAGTGTTCTACTTTAGTGCCTGTCCTAAGGAGCCTTTATGAATGACCCCCTTCAGTGACCTCCATTGACTTTGCTGGAAATGCTGAGGAGAGTAATGGATTTGTTCTTCTCTCTGCATCCATCCTCTTATTGCCAGTGTGCCTGGATGCAGATGAATCCACACATACAGAGGAGACAGAGTGTGATCATTGTCATAGTAACTGCTGGACTGATAAAGCAACGTGCTGCAACTTGTGGCTAAAAGTCACATGTTCACACTTAATAAATAGCTACTGTTTTGAATGGTTCCTTATATCCCAATGGTGTGCTGTCACATCCTGCACATCGAAAAAAAATCCAGTGCAGTGTATTTTGCTCTTTTTGTAGGGCACTGTGAAGTTGGTCTTCTCTGTCAGGTACAGGGACTGCTGAGCACTAATGTTGCCTAAAACAGATGTATCAACCTCAAGTTGCTTCAGTAATTGACTCTGGTTGTTTGCTGGAGAGGGCCAGGCTCCAGCCTCATGGCATGGGTCAAACTGTTTAAAAAGCCTGGAGGCAACATGGCTGGTACAGGCGCCTGGAGTGGGACGGGACTGGGCAAGTCCTACCAGCCCGGCAGTATGATCTCTCTTGCTTTGACCAAAGGTCTTCTTAATGAGCCAGGCCAGAACAGCTGCTTCCTCAACAGTGCTGTGCAGGTGAGTGATGTTCTGGTAAATTCTGGTTAATAAAAATAACATGTACAGGTGTGGAATTTGCCAGATAGTGAATTTAAAATATTCTGTGTAATGATAATTATACTTGCAGATGTTATAAGAAATGGTGGGAACTTGCCTGAAAATAATGGTTCTTTATTGGCATCTATGGTTCTATGAAGAACTTTTATCATCCATGAAACCTACTGCACATTAAGGTTCTTTAGATTTTTAAAATGTTCTTTTAGGAACTGTTTACTAAAAGGTTCCTAGGTGAACCACAAATGGTTCTTCTATGGAATCGCTTTTGGATCCTTTATTTTTAAGAGTTTATATGTTTTATAAGTTTTTCATACAACATGGTACACTATGGCAGGCTGATTTTTTGTAAACTAAAGACGTTTCTTACAGGTTCTTTGGCAGCTTGACATCTTCAGAAGGAGCCTACGACAGCTCTCTGGCCATTTCTGCTTGGGTGATGCCTGTATTTTCTGTGCTTTAAAGGTACGCACAAGAAGGCTCAAATGTCTCAAAACCTAGTAAGCGTTACAACTTTTGAACTCGAGAAAAAAGTAGCGCCAAACTAGATTTTGTCAGTCTGGAATTGATTGGATCATTGGAGTGTTGTCATTTGCTAATTGCTGTGATCTCATGTGAATGACAGATTTCTGGATTATTTCTTAGCCCTTTTAGATTAGATTATGAGGACACGTAAATTAAAAACATAATAATTATGGGCACATAGTAATCACTGCAGTATCCCATAAAAACAAGCCAAAATAATTGTCCATTTTGATTTCTTGGTGACTTAAAAAACTTATTTTGACCAAAATTTCAGACAGCATAGCACATGTCCTTAATGGATAAAAATATCCCATATTGCTTTGTGACAAGCTCTGTGAATTTTATTTTTTTTATACAAAATGTTGTGTGGTTCATGTGAGGAGCGCTATTTGTGAGGTGTGCTTCAGTGACTGTTAATGAAGATCATCTGAAATCAGTTATGCAAGGCTGCTCTCATACACATTAAACATGAGTCTGGGCATACTGGGTTCTGAGAAATAATCAAAGTTCAAAATCATTCATAATCATATATTTTACTATAACATTTCAAAACTATGTTACATCTCTGAATTGTGTATACTGCATTGCTGAGTTTGTACATGAAGATTTTTTTTATAGTTTTTTTTCTTTTTTTTTCACAGAGCATCTTTTGTCAGTTCCAGCAGAGTCGAGAGCGGGCTCTGCCATCAGATACCCTGCGTCATGCTCTGGCCGAGACCTTTAAAGATGAGCAGCGCTTCCAGCTGGGCCTCATGGATGATGCAGCAGAGTGTTTTGTATGTCTGACCTCAGAAAAAACTTGTATATGTATATTGTACATGTAAATGTATCATTTCAGTTTATTTGAGATAAAAATTAGTTTTTACTTCTCTGTTTAGCTGTGGTACAAGAGAGACTACTGAACTTATTTAAGGCTAATGCCTAGTATCCTTTTACAAAAAAAAAAACTGGGTCTGGTTTCTAAAGCCAGTAAGCTTTAAATTAAACCTGGAGTTATATGGCAGTGCTTAATGCACCTCTGGGAAGTTAAAGTAGAAAGGTTAAAGTGGTTTATACATCATCACTGTGTCAGCTGATCTCAGTTGATCAGGGTCGCAAATGACGTTCACTTGTGACCATCACAGTTATTTGTGCAGTAGTCTAAGCTAGATTGCATAAGCTCTGCATTTTATAGTAAAAGCTCCACAACAGAATTACGTAGAGTTGTCATTATTTACTCACTTTCATGTTGTTTCAAACCTGTATGACATTCTCCAGATATTTATTTTCTGTGGGACACAAAAAAAGATATTTTGAAAGTCAGTGGAGTCCACTATGGGAAAAAATAACTTTTCCAGAATTTTCCTCAGAAGAAAAGTAAAATTCAGATTTAGAATGACATGGGAGTAAATTATGACAGAATTAAAATTTTTGGTGAACTATCCAGTTTTTTCTAGCTTGACATTTGTGTGATAAAGGATCTTGAAAAACTAACCCTAACCCTAACCCTAACATGGAAAATATGGTCAAGGGTCTAATTAGAATGTATATTTCCCTTATTACCCATTTCTTATGATAAAATTGTTGTACAGCATGTTTATTAAATACACTGTCAGCTTGCTTGATTGTATGAGCAATCAAATGTAATTGTAAAAGTTCTTTCTTTGCTTTGAATAATTTTAATCCATTTGGTGCCATTAATGTGCTTTATTTTAAGTAGCTGTTTTGTGTTGTTTGACCTACTTTGTGATAAGTTGATGTCTCTAATAATAACAGTGATTTTTTAAAAATAACATGAAAAAGTTTTAGGCTAGCACTAAGAATAACTGTGTCAATGGAATCTGATTCATCACTAATCATTGTTTTCTTTTTGCATTCTTTTTGCATCTGTTTTGTAAACTTTGGGAGACAGGAGAACATTTTAGAAAGGATACACCTGCACCTCGTTTCTGATTCAGCCACAGAAATGTGTACTTCCAAATCGTGCATCACCCACCAGAAGTTTGCCATGACTCTATATGAGCAGGTACTATGATGTTGTTTTCCCTTCTTTTTCCTTTTTCACAAAAACTCAGCTACAGTGTGAACAGTTTATTCTCAGTGTTTTCAAAGTTAGCGATTTTACACGTTTCTGAAATGTTTTGTGGGTTGGTTGGACCTCGCTCCACCCTCACAGAAGTTTTTTTCCTATTGTAGTTTGTTTGTCGTAGTTGTGGAGCATCATCAGACCCTCTTCCCTTCACTGAGCTTGTGCACTATGTGTCCTCCACAGCCCTATGGTGAGTGAAACAATCTACTGTAAGTGATTTCTCTCCTGGAGAGCAAATCTTATTAATTTAAGTCTCAGTATGATTTAATGAATAGTGTCAGTATAAGGATCTAACTGATGACCCATTTTAACCATCCTACATGCATTTTTTAGAAGGGACAGAAGTGAAATTCTGAAAGAGATAGTGTCTGAAATCTTAACAGAAAACAGCACTGTTTACATTGAAGGATTACAGTTTAATTTTAACAAAGTGTAATAGAGGTCGGCAGTACAGTATAACACTGTCTGCTATCTAGAGTGGTTCACTGACACAAATGATCCTCTTTGTACTCTTTGCTCTTTTGTCAGTCAACAAGTGGAGCGAATCTTGGAGAAGACAGACAGACTGCGTTCAGACATGTTTGGTGAACTGCTGCAGGCAGCCAACACCATTGGAGATCTCCGCAACTGCCCTGTATATCAACTTTTTTAATTTTTAACTAGTTGTATGTACACCAGATTCCACCATATTTGAGTTTGTCTTATTTAAAAAAATTGTTATCATTTGACCTGTACTTGTCAGGTCTGATAACCTCAAAGGATAGCTTTGACACTGTAAAACATCTTTTGGTTACATCTGTAGCCATGACTGAGATGCTGCATCAGACACGCTTTAGAAATACCTCTGCATGACCATGTACTGAAGTACTTGTGAAATCAGTCATGGCGTGGCGAGGTGACATAGCGACCAAGAAGCTTAAACAGCTTTAGCTTCTGATAAGTTGAAGGAGGTGATCACAGTGATGCAGGAGATGCAGGATGACGCAGCGTCTCCTTCCCCTTGGGGAACTATGGTTACAGATGTAACCATAAAGATTCTGCCCTTCAGGGAACTCGCACTGCGTCAGAAACACTTTGGAAACACAAATACCAGCTCTGCCATGCCAACGAATGCCAGTTTAGTGTGAAATCATATATGCACATCTAAGATGAGAGTACTGTAGAGTCTGGAGTGGTCACCACATCTAGGTTATAAAACAACAAAGGTGAATAAGGATGACCAGCTTGGCGCCTCACAAACATCCTGTAATAATACATGTGACAAAAAGGCTTTAGATGCCACCATACCCCTAGTTAAGTAGGCCCTGACCCCCAGAGGTGAAGGGAGGTCAGAGGACTCAAAGCCAAGGAGATACTGCCTGTACTTTCCACCTGCTTAATGTCTGCTTGGTTCACAGAAGGCCTATCTTAGAAGAGAGGCAGACCAGACAAGCAGACAAAAAGTTGGTCAGTTTTTCTCCACAGGGCAGCTCTGTGGGCATAGGGGTCCAGTGCTTGAACTGGACACACTAAATTAGGCTTCTCCTGGTCTGACTTCCAGAAGGAAGGAAGAGAGAAACAACACTATGGGCTGTGAAACATTAGTGGGCACCTTTGGCACATCAAATGCAAAAAAGCTTTCACCTGGTGCAAACTAAAGACATGATGGGCCCACAAAAAGGGCATGAAGGTCACAGTTCTCTTCAGAGACAAAATGGCTATTAGAAACACAGTTTTTAGTGTCAGAACCTTTCTGGAACTTTCTCTAGAGGTTCAAAAAGGGCCTTACTTAGACCCTCTAGGACCACGGGCAGATCCCATGCCAGGACCCTAGTCTGTAATGCAGGTCTCAGCCTCAAAGCACCACAGAGGAAAAGTGTCATCAATAGGTTTCTTCCCAATAACTCACCACCCAAAAGGGTGTGGTAAGCAGCTATGGCCACCAATTATACCTTTAAGGTGGAGGGAGTCAAGCCTGTGAAGAATTGTTGCACCGAAACAACTGGGCTGTTAAATGGGTCCAGCTGTCGAACTCCAGACCATGAAGTGAAAAGTTTCCAATTCAGGGAGTATAGTATCCTTGTGGAGGGAGCTCTCGAATGGAGAATAGTCTCAAAAACCTCAATTGAATTTTTTGAAAGTTGTGTCCCATCAGAGGCCACACCCAAAGTTTCCATAACTCCGTATGAGGACACACAGTTGTGCCACCTGCTTAAGTCAGAAGGTCCCTCCTGATGTCAAGCTGTCAAGAAGGAACACAAGATCCGATAACCATACTCAGGCTGGCCACAAAGAGGCTACTATCAGTAGACTGACCCCATCCCGGCAGGTTCTCTTCAGTACTCCTGAAGCAGAGTGTTTGGAGGAAAGGCATGCAGCCTCAGCCACATCTGTAACATAGCATTCAGTCCCTGAGGACCTGGATGTGTGAGGGAAAACCAGAGTGGACACTGTGAGGTCTTGAGATGCAAACAAGTCCACTTGAGCCTGGCCGAACACTCTCCAAATCTGCTCCACCACCCCTGGGTGGAGCCTCCATTCCCCGAGCCTCAGACCCTGGCTCGACACGATGTATGCCCACTGACTGAGATACTTAGGAATATAGACTGCCCTCAGGAAGATCTGGTGTGCCAGTTTTCAAAGTGGGCACGACCGTGGACTCCCGTGTCAGTTGATGTAAGAGACCACCAATGTGTTGTGTGAATCGCATCAATATAAGAAAGAGACAGACGTGCATGTATTGTTGTCGAATTCCACACTACACCTAGATAAGTGATCCTCTGAACTGGAGAAAGAACACTCTTCTTGCAAAGAGAAAATCAAATCTCAGAAACTTTGTGTTTGGTAAAGATAGAAACATGGAAGTATGTGTCCCTCAATTCTGTGGTGGATCTGATAAAAATAGTTCTTGGATCTGATTTGCGTCGCAATCTGTTTCCATGTCAGCATCTTGAATCTGAATGTTTTGAAAGAATGATTGAGTTTGTGCAGTTCTATCATAGGATACAACCCCCACCCCATCCTTTTTTGGAACAATGAAGTATCAGCTGTAGAAACCAACTCTCACTCGATTGGTGGAATTGGATTCTCTAGCCTTTATCCACAATCTGCAGGAACTATTGAGACACTTTTGGCAGATGCTTCCACATGACCAAAAGTCTGTTAAGGGAACCAGTCTCTTGAGATTGGCCTCTGGTGTAGTCTAAGCAATCAGTATGGTGCCCTGAAGCAGATGACTGGCAGAGATGGGCCAATCTGATTGCTCTAATAACCTCCTTGGAGAATGTAAACCTCCCAGAGCGGCTACATTTCTAGAAGCTTGATGCCAGTGGCCTTCTTCGAAAGTATGATGGTCCTTAGATTCGCCTTCTCCTTGGAGGACTTCGACTGATAGTGCCTCCCTGAACCCTGATCTTTATGTGGAGGATCTTTTCTGCTCCACCCTGTATGAGGAGCTGGGTGATGGCAGGGGCTGCCATCTTTCATATCAGACAAGTTCAACCAGTCATGTCTCTCCGTGGCCACCAGAGCTGCCATAGAATGGCAGATGGCTCTGGCTGTTTCCTTGGTGGCCCACAGCACCATGATGTTGGAATAATTACCTACAGGACTGAAGAGCCAAGCTTAGAAAGGTTTGACCCATGAACTCGAAACCTCAGTGTGGAGGTCAGGGTAGAACATAAGGCTTCAATGTGGAGGAGGTGACTTGGAGTGCAGGAAACGTTCATCCAATTTGCTTTAGGGACAAGTGTCCTGCTTATCCTCCAGCCAGTTGATTTTCTATTTTGGCAATGGCCCTAGTCAAAACCTCCAACAACTCTTCACACTGGATGGACTGATCCGATGGATGGATTCGGTATCAAGCGGATAGATGCTCACCACCTCAGGAAGAGAGGTGAAGTGTTTGTCTTTCCCTCGGGGAGGAAGAAAATGGAGAGCTTGTTTCTGAACCCTGAGAGGGAACGCTGTGGTTCTCCACCGGGGGAAGTGACCCACTAGGAGGCCTCAGTGATCCTCCAGGGGAGCTGTGAGATAGCGTAAAAATAATTTACATACTATCCTATAATTGTTTAATTTTATCATTAATGTGCTAAATTTAAATGATCAAAGCAATGTCTTTCTCGTGTTCTGTGATTGATTGCTTCGGACTCTGCGCAGCAAGCCTCGTCGCACTGTTAAATACAGACTGAATGGCGGCTCAAAACTTTCAACCACCGCATGTAAACTGCATCTCTCGGCTGCATGAAGCAAACAGATTAGAGTAATAATAACAAGCTTACGTGTGTCTAATTTATGAAAGTCCCGTATATCAGAGATGTACATTAGGCACACATAGTCTGCTGTTGATTCACAAACTATGCACACTCTCAGGGCTCTGATCCCTATCATATTTTTGTCTGAAATTTAAATATTTTTGCATAAATGTCCAAATATATCTTCTGTGAGTGTTTCATAATAGATGCTCACCCATAGTGGAGGATCTTGTGAGGCTCAGTGGTGTTTATGCACATATGAGCGTCAGACAAGCATAAGGAAATGAGGAAATTTCAGGCTTAGAGTAAAAAAGGTTGTTGAACCCCTGATTCAGAAGGTGAGGGTGAAGGAAAGGTTAGGACAGCCTCAAACCCCTCCGCTAGATCCCCCACGATTTTTAGTTTGCACCCTGCTTTGGCTACCACTTAATTTTAAAATGGACAGGACACACAGAGTCAGCTTCCTGAAGAAGCTACCGCTGTTTACACCGGATGCGCTTTTAAGCTTCCTGGTCGCTACATCACCCCATGATGTCTTGCCACTCTATTGGACGTATTTCATATGTGCTTCAGCACATGACCATGCAGCGTGAGTTCCCTGAAGGGGAACCAAACCAAAGAAAGTCAAATAAAAACATAAACGATTGTGTTGCATTTGTTTTCATATTTTCTCTTTTATGGACATTATTTTATTACTGCTTTATTAATAGTCCTAAATCAGTTCTATATGATTCATGTGAAATTTGAAATATAATTCAATAGAGGCCTCTTTTCTACATTTGCACACATAATTTTATATCCCTGAAGGATATAAGATATCTATTCAATTAGTGTGTCCAAAATGACATGAAGCTTTAGATGCATCACTGGTAGTGCTAACAAACACCATGCCAAGCTTAGCCACTTTTAACCTCTTGTCTCTTCAGGCAACTGTAAAAGTGTTGAATCTGAATATCTCTCAAATATTCTCAAAGATCTTCGGTAGAGAAAAATAAAGATAAAAATTAATTAATACATATTTTTATGTAAATCGTAACTGTGCCCCTACTGCTCCATTTCCATCACATAGTGTTTTGATTTTACTTAATTACTGTAATCAACCTCTGTTGATGATTTTTTTTCTCTATATGCACTTTCTTCAGGCCTTGATAGGCACAATACAAATAAAACAGTATTATTATTGTATGCAGCATCATTATGCCTTTGTTTGACATTGCTCAATGAAATTTGATCTGTGCATTGCAGAGTAACTGTGGGCAGAGTATCAAAATCCGCCGTGTGCTGATGAACTGCCCAGAGATCGTCACCATTGGCTTTGTTTGGGATGCTGAACAGTCTGACCTCACTGAAGATGTCATCCGCTCTCTGGGCCCAAACCTTAATCTCTCGGGGGTGAGGGTCAAATCACTTTAATTTTTATTGATGATCAGTTTATTCAGTATCTGTTCATTATGATGTTGTGTAATTATACTACTGTGTGTCATGTTTAAATCAAAATGCCAAAAGATTAACAACATATATACCAGTCCAAAACTAAACATTATTACTATTACTATTTTTTACCTGAGTTAACATTCCTCACAGATTTTTTAGTACTATAGAGTGGTGTCTCTAAAGATTGATAAAAATATGTTTTGAAATGTTTCCAAATTATGCAAAATATGCAATTATAGTTTAACTGAACAATGAAACTATTAAAAATGTCACTTTTTTTCTTTCAAAAAATTAGTTACTTTTGTTTTCATCTTTCAAAACTTTTATACATTGTTAAATTTAACTAAATAATTAAAAAAATAATTTCACTTCAGCTTTGTGGCCTCACTGTACATGAATAAATATCAAATGTGGAATTTAAAAGAGTCCGTATTTGTTGCTAAAGTCAGCCAGACTCCCCTCTGTTAGACCTCAGTTTCCTCCTCAGCAGTCATATGAATGCTGCAGGCCAATATCACATAATGTCTAGGTCACTACACCAGAGAAGACATCATGAACCTTGGCACACTATGACAAACCCATCCTGTACATCAGCTTGAACCCCCTGAGCTAGAGGCAGTTTACCACTTCATTTTGATTTGAGACATCACAATCTGCAGATGGGACTAATATATAGCATGTGGACTAAATATGTCATGTTGTGAAGCTTCAAAATATCTCTAGTCTTTCATTTTCATCACCTTGAGAGTTTTAAATGTCAGTTTGACTGTCGTCTCTATTTATTCTTCAGCTGTTCTATAGAGTCACTGATGAAAATGCCAAGAAGAGAGATCTCCACCTGGTGGGAATGATCTGTTACTCTAGTCGACATTACCTAGCATTCGCTTTTCACAGCAAGTCTTCCAAATGGATCTTTTTTGATGATGCAACCGTGAAAGAGGTATTTAAAAAGCACACACACATTTGATCACTTACTGTAAGAGTGAAAGAGTTTTCAAATCCATTCAGCCGATCTCTGGGTCTGGCGGTAGCACTTTTAGCATAGCTTAGCATAAATAATTGAATCTGATTAGACTGTTGGCATCTCGCTCAAAAATGACCAAAGAGTTTTGATATTTTTCTTATTTAAAGCTTGACTCTTCTGTAGTTTACATTGTGTACTAAGACCGAGAGAAAATGAAAACTTGTGATTTTCTAGGCTGATATGGATAGGAACTATACTCAATAATCAAGGAACTTTGCTGCCGTACCATAGGTGCAGCAGGCGCAAAGATATTACGCAGTGCCTGAATATAGTCCCCAGCTATTTTACTATTAGCTTAGTGGCTTAGTGCCGGTCACGTTGGAAGTTACCTAGCTGGGGACTATTTTCAGGCGCTGCGTAATATCATTGCGCCTGCTGCACCCATGGTAAATTATCCAACAGATTCTTCTACCACTTTGGCTTCTGAAATCATACATGACATGTGGTCTTCTCTACTGAGGGGTATTTGAACTGGTACAACAAATACTACTATGACTTTTAACGATATGTATTTTTGTCATAGTTTTACTTATTATACCTAAATTATACTTTTTTGGAATTAAATGACAAATTTTTAAAGGACAAGGCAAAATGTAGAAAGAAAAATCAAGATTGTGCACTTTATATAGTGCCTTTCCATAGTTCCACTTTATAATTGAGATACAGCAGGAAATAAACAACAATTGAATAGTACTACAGAGTGACCTGGGAAATGAGTTCCAGACTGTGGTTTAAAAATTACATCAAGCACCCTCTTTTAGTAGTTTTGTTAGTACAGTGTCTACCATACATGGCTATAATGCTGTACTAAGTTAGGTAGCTTTTCCTCAGTATAAACGTGGAGTCAGGTGTAGACATTTGTTAGTGAATCTATTTTTAGTAACTGTAATTAGACAGACTGATAATGAGGTGCAGACTGAGTAAGCTAAGTGCAGAGCTTAGTTAAGAGTTAGAGCAAACACAGTCTCTGCATGATGTGATTTATGTGCTGTGTCAAGGTAGCTAGCAGACGGTTGCTTAAGCCTGTCTGCTTTCTGGCCTGAACCCCAGTGAGTCAGATTCTCATACTATTAGGATTATTTACCAAATTTAGCAGTGGCACCTTCCCAATAGATCAAGTCCACATCACAAACACAAACTCTCCTATTTTACTGTATTCTCTGGACACCACTTGAACGTCATGGACAACAAATCTCTATTCCACCACCTTTTGGAATAGAGCCAGAGCAGATTACAGTGTCTGACATCATCTTTGCTAACACACTCACCTCATTAAAATTACCCTTTGGATTTCCCAACACATAAAGCCGGATGTTATTAGTGCCAGCGTGAATAATAATTACATTTATTTTTAAATTTGACTCTGATTTAAGAATCTCTGGTTGACATTTTGCACGGGTCTATGATCCAATGCAGATGCACCAACCTTTTACAACCTTTGCTTTAGCAATGTCATTATATGCTCTCAGATATTTGAACTTTTGGTGTCACAAATATATTTTTGTATTTTCTAGATTGGCTCCAAGTGGAAAGATGTGGCATCTAAATGTATCCGGGGTCACTTCCAGCCACTCCTCTTGTTCTATGCCAACCCGGATGGTACAGCAGTGTCCAATGAGGACGCCCCCAGACAGACCACCATGTGGTCCCGTTATAACTCCCCCCTCAATGGGAAAGGGACAGGTAAAACTACCTTGTTTAACAGTATATGAAGAGAGGTTTTAAAATCTTTTTAGTTTAATTTCTTATTTAGCGGCTATAGGGAAATAACGAGAAGAATAACAACGTGCAATAAACAGTAAAACAGTTTTTACTACAAACAAATGTGTTCATAATTAAACAAATGTGTTCATAATTAAGATAATACATTAAAGGGTTAGTTCACCCAAAAAATTAAAATTCTGTCATTAATTACTCACCCTCATGCTATTCCAAACCCGTAAGACTTTCGTTTATCTTTGGAACACAAATTAAGATATTTTTTTAGATGAAATCCGAGAGCTCTCTGACCCTCCATAGACTGCAAGGGTTTTACCATGTTCAAAGTCCAGAAAGGTACCAAGAACTTCGACAGAATAGTCCATGTGACATTAGTGGTTCTACCGTAATTTATGAAACTACAGTACAAGAATTCTTTTTGCATAAAAAAAATCAAAACAAAAATAACAACTTTATTCAACAATTCTTTTTCTCTGCGCCACCCTAGCGCCATTTTCAAGATGCAGAATTGTTCAATCCAATTTTTTTTGCACACAAAAAGTATTCTCGTAGCTTCGGAAAATTACAGTTGAGCCACCGATTTCACATGAACAATATTTTATATTTTAACAACGTCCTTACTATGTTTCTGTGCCTTTACCATGGGAGGACCCTTGTTGTCTATGGAGGGTCAGAGAGCTCTCTGATTTAATCAAAAATATCGTAACTTTTTTTCTGAAGATAAATGAAGGTCTTACGGGTTTGGAACAACAAGAGGATGAGTAATTAAAAACTAAATTTTTATTTTTGGGTACACTATCCCTTTGAAATAATATGGCAAGACACACCAATTGCCATATCAAGCAGCAAAATTAGTTAAAAATAGCTGGACGCAGATGAGACCGGATACCAGACCCATAAAATTTACAAATGGCTGCGCCCGCTCTTGCAGCATTTTTTAATGTGCGTAGTGTTTTTGGCTGTGGCTTAAGTGTAATCCTTTTAATCTACTGATTATTGATTATTCAAATTTTAATCTATTGAACCCAGCATCCTGTCAGCATGAGTGTTTGTAATCCAAAAATAGAATAATAAATTAATTAAAACAATTAATCAAGCAATTTTTCTCTCCAGTCACTAAACTGTTGTATCCAAGAATAATACATGAAACAATATGAAACTAAATTAGTACATTAAAAAAAAAATTATTATTATGAATGATCTTTTGTATGGAAATTAGGTACAGGCCAGCTCTCAATGGGCTCTGAGAGTTATGTAAACTGCCCTTTTATCCATGACAATATTCTTTTTGTAACCTTGAGCACAAATCCCAGTTTTGCGGCAAGCATTTGCCGGGTGGATGAGTTGATTTCTGTGCGGGTTTCTGAACTCTACCGAGGACAGGGATTATCACCCACGCGCACTTTCTCTCTCTGCCTTTCACTTTATCTCTCTCTCTTTCCGTCTCTCCTAATCCTTTCCCTCTGGCCTCTGCATTGCACTGTTATTCTCTTGTCCCCTATTTCGAATTTTTCCTCCATTCTCTCTTTCATTCTTGCTGTACTCTGACTCATGTGCTAAATGGATATTCTCCCCAGGCTGTCATATTTACAGAGTCCTATTGGAATGGGAAAGCATTCTTATTTTTCCATGAATATCTGTAAGTAGTGCTTGTATTTCTTGTCTTTTTTTCTGTAAGCTTCATTGATTTGTTACTGTTTGTGTCAGTAGCTGACAACAGTGCAATGCAGCATGGAACAGTGTTGTACATGGGTAACTATTGTGCAGCAGTTTTTCCACTCGATAACTTTCCTCCTCTGCTGGACCCTTTTGAGTTATCTTGGTAGTTGCTCAGTCTTTTGTAGACTGTGTAAGGTTTTAATGTGTTTCCTGGATTTGTTCCTCTGGTGCTTTTGGAAGGATGTTTAATGTGGGATCTGTGCCAGCTTGTTCCTGTAGTCTCTGCTGAGCTCTGTACTTTAGACTGAGCTGGCAACAATTCTGCTGAGCAGAACACAGATGCTTTCTCGGTAGTGACAGCTCACACTGCCATGATTTCATAAAAGTTTTCGCTAGCTGGGCTTGACAAGAACATTACCCTAATAAATTTCGACTTTGAAAGTAATGTTTTTGTCTGTAGTGAAAAAGTGAAATCAGTGAAATTGGAGGTGTTTTTTGTCTGTTTATTTAACGAAGACTTTTACACAGTACTGTTTAAGACAGCAGTCTATTTTTCATTTGACATTTTTTTTTTTTTTCAAATTAATTGTCCCTAAAAATTGTAAATATACAGTGTCTGAGACACATGCACATGTTCCTACATGTAGAGATTCGGTGCTCCTGATCCCATTTGTCCTTTTCTCAACACCTATTCCTGACCTCATTGTCCCTAGAAATAAAACTTGCAGGGATAAAAGCCAAACATTACATTACAAAAAGTAGTCAAGTATTCAAAAGAAGTTAGGAGGAAAAGGAAAATATTATCATTGTATTATTATTATTGGTGTGTTGTGTTGTCAGGGTCATTTTTCATATGTTGATTAGTTAATATTAGTTAGATAAAATGTTTCTGCTGTTAGATAAACTGCTTTTTCTTTAGACTTTTTTTTTAACATTGTTATGCAGTCAGTTTAAGGTTACATAAGAATTTAACAGTCAATTTTTTTATTTATTATTTTGTATTATTTTTTAAGTTTTAAGTCTCTCTTTCTTTTCAAGTTGGATTATGTTATGATTGATGTTGTTTGAAATCCAATGAATTTTCTTTTTTTTTTTTTTTGTAGGTTTATTATTATTATTCCCTATTTGTTTGATTTATTATACAATGTTTATGTGTGTACAGTGGCAGATCCACTTTGCTTTTCATCTGTGGGGAATGCGGTAATCCATGAGCTTGTTTTTTCCCTCTACAAACATCTGGGGCGGCTCACTGCGTGTCCTATATAAGCACATAATAAGCAAGTTTGTCCTCTCTCTCTTCCAGCAGAAGTTTGCAGACACAGCAGAGGTGCCTCTACTCAAAGCTGTTTGTTAAGTTATAGATTGCACTGTCTTATTTGATTACTTAACTTAATGTGCACTGGATGAGACACAGAATTCATTTATAAAAGTCTTTCTCTGTCTCTGCCAATAGCCCCCTGGGCAGTGCACCAACATATGGTGCAGTTGTACTTTGGGTGTCCTGAGTTTGAGTCCCCTTGTGGACCTTTCCCGATCCCATCCCCTCTCACTCACTCCCACTCATTTCTTCTTAGATCTACACTGTCCTAATAAGAAAAAGTAAAAAGAAAAAGTCTTTCTCTGACAACAGTATGATAGATAACATTAAAATGTAGTGCATTATGGTAATTATCACATTTTATGTCCCTTGCATCATGTGCTATAAATGAATGTTGTTGTTACTTGCAAGATTACACCAGTCAGCTGTTAGAGTCAAGGCATCCTTGTGTTATTCCAAACTCTGAATTCTCTTCTTTTTTCTGTGGAGCACAAAAGGATAAGTTTAAGATACGTTTTTTTTTTTGTTGCTGTTTTAATATCTTTCAGCCTTTTTGGCTGTCATTTTATCAAAAAGATGTTTTTAACTTTCTGCCAAACAACTCTTTTTGTATCCTATTTAAGAAAAGGATTGGATTGACATGAGGATGAGTAAATAATTTCCAAGTTTAAGTTTTTCATCTAATATTAACATTTTATTTCTCTTTCATTTACCATTTTTATAGTTTTAGTTCACAGTGTTGCAAAAGTATTGGCATGTAGACACTAAATATCAATGCAAAGTTAGAATATATATAAATATTGAATGTTGCTTTACTTTTTTGTTTCTCTGTCTTTCTTTGTCTTTGGCAGATACTCAGCTGTCAGGCTCTAAGAAACTGGACAGTGTGAGAGATGTGAATGCTTGTTCCCAACGAACAAATCAGGGTTCCCACAAAACAATGCAGTCTTCAACCAATCGGTGTAAGTCATCATTGTTAGTTGTTAATGTCCACACAATATTTTATGCTTTCATGAAATAGTTAACTAAAGAAACACACAGTTCCATTAGAAAGTTATCAGTATGATGAAAGTCACAAATTTCTCCCTTTTCAATGTCCCAGTTAAAGTGCTTCCAGAAAGTCCCAGCAGGTTCCGAGAGTCTTCCAGAGATTTTCCTCACCGAGGAGGAGGTCAGAGAAGAGAGAGTGAAAGAAGCTACCGAAGATCAGACTCTCTTCAACACAAAGGTATGTTAACTAAAGATACAATTTTATAATGTGATATTTTATTTATCACATTTGATTTTCATTTTAATTCTAAAATAAATGCATCCTGCAATCTAAAATATTGCTGGGTTAATTATAATTTTTTACTCAGATCCTGGGTTCTTTTACCACACTCTAAAAAAAGAGTTTTTTTTTTTTAATTAACCCAAATGCTGGGTGCAGCTTTTTGAGTCATTTTATTGGGTTATTTTTAATATTTTTTACCCAGGTGCTGAGTAGTTTTTCTGTAACTTATATTAAGTTGTATCCCAAATTATTACTGTATAAATTGGAAAACTACAAATCCTACAAAAGATTTTATGATTGTAAAAGACTAACTTGACATGGAATAAAAATATTGTATATAAACTGTTCTTGTCCTATTTATATGCAGAATGTAATACAAGTTACAAACCTGTAAAATCTGTCAGCACCTGGTTAAAAATATTTTAGATTTTAGAGTGCATTTTTATTATTTAAAATGAAAAACTTTCAATAGGTTGACTGACCCAGCACTATGTCAAGAAACAGCCTAGCAATTGTATAAAACCCAATTGCTGGGTTAAAACAACCCAGCATGTGTTCTGTCCAGAATTTACCTTGCGCTGGGTTGCCAATTTGTTGTGTTCAGTGTTGGAGAAAGTTACTTTTAAAAGTAATGCATTACAATATTGCATTACTCCCTAAAAAAGTAACTACTTACGTTACTTAGTTACTTTTTATGGAAAGTAATGCGTTACATTACTTTTACATTACTTTTGAGTTATTTTTTAAAATCTGGACAGGGCTTGCTTGTTTGTTTTTAATATAAGAAGTTTGAGTTTTGGCAAATGTGAAAGCCCTTTCACACTAAGAAGTGAAATGAATAAGCCTAAGGCTGAAGGAAAAGTAAATTCACATCTGTACAGTAGAACTGTAGGAAAAGGAAGTTCAACACTCTTTAGCAATGAGAAAAATGAAGCACATATGTTAATCTAAAGTAAGTTTTGCTTATTAGTATGGTTGAGTTGGATCAACAAAGGTCAGTAGCAAAGACATTGGTTAATAAAATGGGATTAAATACATAAAGGAAACAAAAAGTAACTCTTTCTTGTAAATGAAGAACTAATGTTACTTTACTAGTTACTTGAAAACAGTTATCTGATTACCTAACTTGTGTCACTTGTAATGTGTTACCCCCAACACTGCTTGTGTTTAGTTCCTGTTTGTCCATATTTGGTTCTGCTCCTGTTCTCATTTGAACATTAATCAATCAATTAATCAATCAGTTTATCATCCTCACCTGTCTGTCCCTTGTTAGCAACCCTAACCTGGGGTGCGTTTCCCGAAAGCAACTATGGTCGTAAGCTTCGTCGTTGCCAATAGAGTTCAGTGGAACTAACGAACATAGTTAGCTAACGATGCTTTTGGGAAACGCACCCCTGTTCAGTTCTCCTTTGTCCGGTCTACTATGTCAATATGTGTTGTATTTGCCCTTGTGTGGATTTATTTAAGACTGTTTACATTAAATCTTCATCTCCTTTGTGCGTTTAACCACTGTAGCGTGACAACAGTAGCCTTTGTAGTGGCTAGTGTAGTATTATATTTTTATTCTTATAAATACAACAAAATAACATAGTTCGAGTGATGATTCACACATTGTATGTGTATCAATTATTGTATGTGTCATACAATAATTATACTTTTTTACATTTTTTATGTGCTTATAAAATATTTACACTTTAATCCTATTATAGACTTAGTATAGACCATGCTTCACTCATCCATTTTACCTTGCAGATTTTTGCATTTTGTAGTTCATGGAGATTTGTGTGTCACACATGTAATACGGTTTCCACTGGTAATATGCATCAATCATGAGACATCATCCACAGGCCAGAACAGAACTGCTAAACCTTTTGATGAGCACTAGAGCTCTTTTTGCATAAGCTGATTTTGGACTTTTATTTTGGCACTATAGTCCTCTGCTTTTTGGTTACTTCATGTCTTTGAAATGAGGTTTCAAATGTGTATTTACATGCATTTCACATCTGTTGCTTGGAATGTGTAATATTTTGGATATCTATTTTGATTGTGTTAATCAATTCAGACATTTGACAACATTATATTTTAATATTGCTAAATATTTTTTAATGCAAATATTATTCACTATTGGCTCCATATAAAGCCCAGTTAACTATTAAATAAATAAATCCATCAACCATTTGAAATGAATTTGTAATTACAAAGAATGAATGATGAATCATTGCAATTAAGATTTTTCTTTCCCCCGTCAGTGAATCTTAAGATTTTACTGTGGCTCATGAGCCAGCATAAACAACCTCTGTGCCACTGTTTATTTAATTGAGATAGCAGCTTACAGATATTTTTGTGGGAGTTTGAAAACAGAAGAAGCAGTGTGCCCATCATGATTCAACTTTTATATTTTCAGCTGGGGGTGCTTGCTCTGACAGACGGAGCTTCTAAGGGCAAGTTACACACGGGAAAAAAGTTTGAGCACTGGCTAACCTCCAAATAACAGCAAACCATCTGCCCTATTAAACAGCCTGCCGAAAGCATATATCCGTCTTAATATTCATGCTAAAATCAGCATAACCTTATGCAAGACAGAGTCTCTAGGTTTCACTTTTTTTTTTTTTTTTTTTTGGCAATGCTTTACAATGAGGTTCAATTTGAGCACCACATTAGTCAACATTAACTAAGTAATGAAAGATTAATCAAATTAATCGTAGTTAATGTGAATTTCTGAATTTACTAATGCCTTTTACGGAGTGTCTATTTACACTAAGTGCAAATAGCCCGTCTTGTTGGCAGTGGCTATTTACACTAACTCCACGCATCAATGTGTAATGGGGCTAGTCAAGTCTACAAAAGATGGTTATCAGTCATCAGATCCAGTAGTGAAGCGGTTAAAGTGTGTGATTAAATCTTTTCGATGTGGATGACCTGGGTTCAATTCCACCTTATAGCGATCTTTTTTCATCCTTTTTAAATCTCATAGAATATCGGAAAAAGCATTGATTTTCAATAAAAATTAAGGAAATGATTGAAAATTGTAAAATAAAGTATCGGTAAGGGTTAGGTTAGTTGTGTGGAGAGGGCTTATTGTCCCACTAAGGCTGCATCCATTTAATAAATTGAATTAAAACGATAATTTACACTCAATGCATAATTACTGAATGCTGTTTTAATATAATACAATAGTAATAATTGCATCTATTTGCAATAAGTAGCCTATTATAAATAGCAGAAAAGCCTTAAGTGTAAATATAACCCAATGCTATTTGCACTTAGTGTAAATAGCATCTAACGTTATTTGCACTTAGTGTAAATAACATATCTCGCTAAAGAAAATATGCTATTTTCACTTAGTGTAAATAGCCTCTATTGCTATTTACACTTAGTGCAAATAGCCGCTGCCTAAATTTTAAGTTGTATATGTTAATAATATTTAATATTTAATATATTAAAAATATTAAATATTTTTACTTAATATTTAAGCTAAGGTGTAACATGTGCTAACAAATGATTTAAAAAAATTTTAGTACTGAAACCATACAGTATAACGACAATAAATAAATCAATAAATCAATTGTTTTTATTGACGATGTTCTCAAAAAGTGTTTAACCCTTTAACTGTCACAGTCCCGTCAGCAAGATGCCTAAGTTTACTTCACCATATTACAAATAAATCCTAATCTAATCATGAAAAACTATATATCGTTGGACAGGTCTAAGACTCCTAAATAGGTGTTTGACCACTGTTTTGTGTTGCTAAAAATCTGCATCATAACAGGAGTTCTGACCTTTATCACAATAAGACTGACTTTGTTGCCATTTTCCCTATCACGCTTTAGAAATCATAAGAAATTCATCCTTTTGAAAACCATTTTAAAAGGTTAAACATTTCAAAATGTCAAGATTTACATTAGATAACAAAATATCAAACCCAGTGGCATACGCAAACAAATTATTATTATTATTATTATTATTATTTTTTATTTTTTTTTTACCAAAAATGTCTTTTCTAAGTCATTTTAATCTGTTACTTAGACAAATTAACTGGTGCTAAGGTGATTTCTCTCTCTCTCTCTCTCTCTCTCTCTCTACCCTTTTTCCCCCAATCATTCTTTAAATTATATTCTATTATTTATGATATTTATAAGTTTTGGCTTAGTTTTCCAAATATTTATATTTATAATTTATAATTTTTTTTAGATATGACATATCCTCGATCATCTTCTCCTCCTGAGAATGGCCCGAGGTTTCATTGTGACCAGAGACAGAGAACTCTCCCCTCACGAGTCTCTCGACCTGAGCATTCTTCAGTACATCCTCGTGTATCACTTCAGGAGTCCAACCGCTCAAACCAGGGAATGGCCACTGGCTCCAGTCGTCACGTTGATTCATCACCCCTCTGCCATCGTGGCTCTACAAATCTCCCTGAGCGTAGCAAGTCCAAGCCCTCATGGAGACCAGTGCGAGAGGTCCTGAATGTAGACAGCGTGCTAAGCGACCTAGAAAGGCGTCAGCAGCAGCAGCAGCAGCAACAGCGTGGGAGCCCTCGATGTGTCCGTCGCTTTGGCCATGAGAGAGGACTGATGAAGGAAAAACAAAAAGGTCTGATGACTATTTATGAAGATGACTCACGTTTGGAGACTGAAAGTCAAAGCTCCCAAGAGTCTCAGCGACAGATAATGGTGACAAGGCCTAAAGGTGGAGCAAATGTAGCACAGCGGAGTGATAACTGGATGATTCAGAGGACAGAATCAGGATACGAGAGCAGTGATAGGCTGAGCAGTGGTTCCACCAATCCTGACTCTCCAGGTGTTGAGAACTTCACAGGCAAAGAGCTCAGACTCAGTCAAGATGCACAGCACCTCAGGTAGGAGAAATTAAGTAATGATAAGTGTGTAATTTGTCTTTTGGATTCCTTGTTCTTCATTCAGTGGTGTATTTCCTCAGGGATCAAGGCCATAATAACCAAGGTGACTCAAAAATGGAAGCAGTGCGTTCTCCACTGTACCACAGTGAGTATTAATCATACGCCATGCCTCTTGTTTCTTGTTACAATCAGGCTTTTTTGTTTCTGGTTTAAACCTGTTTTGTTAAGTTTGAATTGCTAAAAGCAAATCATACTGTCAGAATGAGAGCTCAAACAGCTGATAAAAGCATCACAATGATCCACAAGTAGTCCACATGACTCCAGCACATCAAAGTCTTGTTAAGTGAAAAGCTGCAAGTTAATGATAGCTGCGAGATATCATTAAAGTGTTTTCTTAAAGGGTCATGAACTGTCTTTTTTTATTATTTTGTACTGTTGTCTGCGGTCCATTTATAATGTTTTTAGTAATTTTACATAAAAATCATCATAATTTAGAAGTAATAGGCTATTTTCTGTCCTCTGTTTGACCCCCATTATCGAAACGCTCCATTAGAATAAGTGAGTGACGAGACATGAGGCCAAGTATGGTGACCCATACTAGGAATTTGTGCTCTGCATTTAACCCATCCAAGTGCACACACACAGTAGTGAACACACACACACACACACCGTGAACATACACCCGGAGCAGTGGCCAGCCATTGCATTGCTGCGGCGCCCGGGGAGCAGTTGGGGGTTCGGTGCCTTGCTCAAGGGTCTCACCTCAGTCGTGGTATTGACGATGGAGAGAGCGTTGGATATTCACTCCCCCCACCATCAATCCCTGCCGGACCTGGGACTCGAACCTGCAACCTTTCAGTCACAAGTCAGACTCCCTAACCATTAGGCCACGGCTGCCCCAAGTGAGGTGGATTGTGGAACAGTTGAGTATGTTTGACAGCCTCCATCCTTCATTGGTGGATGGCGCTGTGATTTAGGTAAAAAAAAATGCACCAATACCAAGTAAATCTAAAACGATCTGTAATAACAGACAAATCAGTGGTGACCACATACACTGTAAAATGTAATAAGTTGACTTTAGTTGAAAAAGTGAGGAAACGGATTGCACTAAAAAAACGAAGTAAACTGACAAATGCTTAGTTAGTATAGTTTACTTACACAAGAGTTCTAGTAACTAAAAAATAACTGTAGGGGGTACTTGATTCTTTACTTTAGGTTTACTCTACTTATAGTATATCGTCGCTGTCGGGCGGAAACCTTGTATGTCCAAATGTTGTAAATTTCATATTTTTTCACAAATCGATGCTATTGGTCAGTGCCCACGTGGATCTGTAATTTTTACAAATTATTAACCAATCTAAAGTGTTGAAAATAGCTTGAGAGCAAATCTCTTAACTCATTTGAACACTTCAACTGTCTGAGAAGAGCTCGTATCTCCACCTTTTCTTCACTCCGCTGGAGCGTCGGGGCATATGTCCCCTTCCATCTTCTTGTCACAAAGCACCAGCAAAAATAATTAGCATTGAATGTGTCGGTGGAAACAGTAAGGAGATATTTGAATGATCCATTAATAAACTAGCGTATTCTGAGATAATGTCGCAAAGACCCTGACTCGCAATCTCTTCTTTGGACGCAACTTTTGAAGGAAAGCATCTTTCCGGATTACATAATGAAAGCGTTTTTTTCTGATTTGTTTTATTTCGTTAAGTAATAATTTGAAGCTTTCTATTTATTTATTTATTTATTTGTCATGTTTGTGAGGCATGTAGCCTATTCGCTGAAAAATGTGATCGCGCTGGCTCCTCATGTCCTGCAAAGCGATTTCAGCTTCTCCTCTTCAAAAACAATATTCACATAATAGCGCACATTTATCTAGGTTTAATGTTTAAACTAAAATTGTTCTATAGCTACTTTAACTGTTTTAGATCTATAGATTTTATTTTATGCAAGTCGTAATGATTTAAAAGGCAAAAGTCTTCCGCTGGCCGCTGTTTGTAAAAAAACAAACAAACAAACAAACTGATATTTAACGAACAAAAAAATGCTCCAAAAGTTTTTCTAAATTAACTTAATAAGAAAACGAAACGAAATATAACCACTTTGGCATTACATACAAAACGTAACTATGTTAATAGCTGAAACAGTAGTATAAGCTGTTCTGGAAGAATTAAGGGGAAAAAAGACGGACTCAGTTTTTTTGTATTGCATCATAGCTCTTAAACCTTTAAAACAGAGTTTAGGAAGATGTATGTAACCACAGTCGTTAGCTTTGGTTAACTATTGAAGCCTTTTCTCTTGTCAAAAGGCTCAATGCGACCACAGACTTTGTTTGCCTGCAGATTAATTTCCGCCTATTAGACAGTTTATCGCTTTATTTTGGTATTGCATCACTCATAGCTCTAACGTTTAAAATAGAGTTTAGGAAAATGTATGTAACCACAGTCGTTAGCTTTGGTTAACTATTGAAGCCTTTTCTCTTGTCAAAAGGCTCAACGCGACCGCAGACTTTGATGAACACTGCTGGCAGCAGCGAAGTCTGTGTCTGTACCATTCTTATCAATGACGGCGTAATCTCGTATCTCCCTGCTCCCAAGTCATAAAACCTCGTATCTCCGATAAAACATGATTTTGGGGAAATGTTGTCTTAATGTTGGTACACAACAGTGTATGATAGCAATATATGGTATAATACCAACTTTAACGATAAAATATTTAATAACTCAAAAAATATGCAGTTTTTTTCATTTCCTGAAAAATGACGGTTTTGGAGATACAAGGATTCCGCCCGACAGCGACGATATAGTATAGTATAGCTACTCACTGACATTGTGGCATTAATAAATTTTGCAATTGCTTTGTTTTATTGTTATTGTTTTTATTTGCCATTTTGATTTGCTGTATTGTGTAAGTAGTAGCACAACAAAAAATCAGTTAATACAAAAAAAAAAAAAACTGAGTTGTTACCATTGTTGTGAGTCACGTGCTGAATGTAGAAGTCTGTGTGTGACTCAAGCATATTGTCCCAAATATTAAAGGATTATATCAGCCCAATTAAAAGCTTTTCAAGGTATTTTATTTAAAAACAATGAACTTATAAAAGATCATTAATCAACATCAAACATACACACGCTATACTAGAATAAAGGTCACCTTCTTAAAGCAACCAATATATTACCTTTCTTCCTTTGAAATCAAATAACTTTTATTTCATGTTGCATTGCTGCGTCAATAGAAAGAAATCAATAGTATTCAGTATATCACTATTTACTATAATAGTGAGTAAAAAAAATCTATTTATGAAGTCAGCATACTATATGTGATGTTCTCTCAAATATTTCAGTTGTATTGAAAATTCAACATTCAAGATGACTTTGGGAAACAAGTGATTGCAACTAGTTAAAAAAAAACTGCAGACATGGAGGAAATTAGGGAAAAGTCTACTAAGAATTGCCCCACCTCAAAAGCTTTCTTTTCTTCTTCTTCTGTTGTTATGTTGCACATTAGCAACATATTACTGCACTACTGCCTCTCACTGGTTTATTAATTTCCTTGGTTCCTTTGTGGCTACTTGAATATTTTAAGTAAGTGTCACTCAAAGCAAGTAAATAAATTGTTTTATTTGCCTTTAAAGTAGCTGTAACTTAATAAAACATAGTAAGTATAGCAACTAAGTAAAGATAACTAATTATATCATAAGTAAGGTAAACTATTGGATTTTACAGTGTAAATAAAACAGTTACTCACACTTTGTGTGTTTACAACGCTGTTATCATTTCCAATATAGTCGGCACAACATCGTCTTTTAGTTTTAATCTTTCTGAAAATCCTGCGTCGAATTGTGCCTTGTTTGGCAAATCTGTGATAAAATGAAGTGAATAAAGGACCTTGAAGTTCTTACTGACAAGGGTCTGGAATTCAATCCTCTCTTTCCTAATGTTGGGATCAGATGGAAAGCAATGCACAGACTTTTTCCACAACTTGGCACTGTACAGCATGTTGTTGTCTTCTGAGCCATCTTTATTGTTTGATGTCTGCGTAGACCTGCGTTTGCCTCTTTCGTTATTTACACTCTGTGCACGAATCGGTGGGTGGGGCTAAACAGGCAGTGATGTAGAAGCAGGCGTTGATCTTCTCCTTCAAAGGCACTGTTTAGCCACACTCTTACTTCATAAAGTGGCACATTCCATAACCTGTTGTTTTGGCAGATTGGCTTTGATATAAGCTGTTTTTAGAATGAGCATTTTGTGATATGCTGATTTATGAAATTGAATTTACAAATGAATTTTTTTGGCATGACTTTACACCTGGTGCCTCATTCTACACTAATTTATAATATAATTTATTCAGTATTAATAAACTAGTGTAAAATGCGGCACCAGGTGTAAAGTCATGGGAAAAAAATGCATTTGTAAATTCCATTTCATAAATCAGCATATCACAAAATGCTCATTCTATAGTGGACATATTGTTTTATTAACAAAATACATATCTCATTCACAGATTGCACATTTTGTAGCATGTTCCGTTTAAGCTACATATGAAACCAAGCGCCATCAAACCCCAAAAGAGAGACAGGCATTTGGAGTTGTTCCAAAAGACTGAATCATCTACAGTTTTGTCATGTTACTTTGTGATTTTACGCAGCTGTAATTCTCACTAATTCCATGGTGGGACATGGTAGCATGCCAAAAACTGAGAAAATCTCTCCCTTTCCTTTTTCTACTCAGCAAAACGAGACAGAAGCAGCTTAAAATTTAAAACACTTTGCCCCATTAAAGACTGATATATGGTGCATTGGAACATAAAGATGCAAAATTGCACAGTGGTTGATCAGGCTTATGTGGCAGTCACAAAATTAGATTAAATCTACATGTACTATTTCAGAACCATCTTGGTTTCCCAGAAGTCATGGAATTTTAAAGCCCTTTCTTAGTAAAGAGAAAAGCACTAGAAGAAAGCAGGACAGCACACATTCAGAAAGAGACAGAAATACGGGAGTACCATAAAGTAAAAAATGCAAAACATTATCAGTTGTAAAATGTATTCTTTAAGCTCACTAAATCCCAAATCTTAGACTTGGAGCACGTGTTGTATCCTGTGGCTTTATCCTCACATGGAGCTCAGCAGGTTGGCAGGAAAGAGATGAATAGTCTGTCTATTTATAAATAAGTGAGTAGGATGTGTCCTAGTGAGTGTGTCTGTGCCCACTGCGATCCACCTAGGGGGATTTTGGCAGTTCTTTTCCTCTGTCGCAACACACCCATGTCAGAGATGCAAAAATTCACCTTTGTTGTCTGTTGTTTGATGTCTCATAAAATAAACTATTGCACATTTGTTCCCTCAGGTAAACATTTGGTTAAAATTCAGGGAAAGAACTCAGAACATCTCATGAAAGGGAGCCCAAGTTCAAGGTACTTACAGGCTTTGTCTTTACACTGCAAACATGTTACAATGTACAATTTCTAACACATTTAAAACGGTATTTCTTTGTGATTTTCTAATCACAGTTTGTCTTAGGGAAAAGAAAGGAAAAAGATAATATATGAACAAAATCTAACAATAAAGGTTAAATACAAGTATTTTCAAACATCTGGTCAGTTACCAGCTTGCACCTCAGTTCGTAAAAACAAACAATAATGTATTGACAGTTATGCATTTTTTGATGATAATTTTTTGTCATATCTATTAATTTATTCATAAATGCCTTAAAAATGCAATTCATACACTTACTGTGTAATGTAAGGTGATATAACTAGCCTATCATATTAAAGAAAAAGCTAATATTAAAATGACAAAATTTTAACAAAACAGCTTTATTGCTTAAATAGGTTTTAAATAGAAATCTCACTATACTTTTATTCCATTGATATTTAGTTATACACATTTAACTGCTGGAGACTAAAAAATATGTTAAAAAGCTCATGTTATGATGTTTTGTATTTTGTTGTGTTCCAAAGTTTAGTTTTGTGAGCTATAAATTTATATTACGCAAAGATGTGTGACCGGTAGAATATTGATACGTTGGTGTGACCTCTTGGCAGAATTAAAATAGCACAAATTTTAAAGCTGCAGGTTTGCAACATTGCACGAAAGTGGAGTAATAATGCATGTTTTTATGCTTTGTATTAATTATTTGTATTATTATTTTGAATTAAAAAAAGATGCAGCAGAGCATGACGTCATATCACAGCCACTAAAATACCCGTACAATTTTGCGTGCTTAAAAACTAGTGTGACCATCCCATAACAAAAAAAAAACATAAAAAGAAACATAAACATAAACAGGAAATATCATTGAGAGGACTCCTGCAGATGCTTATGACTGTGTCAACTCTCTAAATTTTTTAACTCAAGATATTTGAAAATATGCTTTTACTTGATGGTTGTACCACATGACTTGTGTGACATAGTTATTACATTACGTTTTTTCTTAAAAATATTTGTAAAGTTTTTCTGAACCATATGAAACTAACATTTATGCAAGAGTGCATTTGTTTTTAACTAGATTTGCAAAAAAAATTCCTTTTCTTTAACAATTATGGACCAGATTTACTATGTCAATGCAAACTGCCTTTTTGCTGTTAAAATACTGTTAGGATTTACTAAAGATGTGCATTGTAGAATTAGCACTGAAAAGGCGTGGACAGAGTTATTTTTGCACCTGACATTATTGAATATGCATTTGTAGGAGTGTATGGGAGGAGAGTATTAAAATGAATCACAAAACATGATTTACTAACATTTGCACTCGTTAAATTACTGGAATTTGTGCCAATATTTAACGCCCAAAAAAGCATGCAGTAATTTGCGCTGCTCTTGGTAACATTTACGCTGGTTATTATGAAAATGGTATGTTGCGTCTGTGTTCTTTACCTTGTCAGTAAATCACCAGCAGAATTTTTCCCTCCCATCAGCACTTTTATAGAATTGAGCTCTAATGCTAATTTGCCCTGTTTAGTAAGCTGGCCTTTTATGTCATTGTCTCCTTTACAGCAGAAGTCTATAGGTCAAGTGTATAACGGTCCATTTTTGTAAACAGGATTTTGTTTTATTAGTGTTTACAATCTAAGATACAGGTGGAGAAACTGGATGAGTAGAGATGAAGATGTTAAATGTGAAATAAGGTGAGATCTAAATACAAGCGTTCATGTTTGACAGAAGGAAGCTGAGATTCTCGTCCTGTGGTGCCAGGAAAGCAGGCAATGCAGAAAAAGACCCATCAGCTGGTGAACTTCAAGCAGAGCAACAGGAAGTTTCAATGCGATGGCACCACAGCCCAGAAAGCCCCCTACTGCGCCGCCTGGGCAAGATCACCAGCTCAGAGTGTAACAGTTCTGATGAACTCACTAACCCTCTTTCAGAGCAGGAAGACAGTGCTTATCGATCTAGCACGAGTGAAGTCGCTCCACACGAATCGCCGGGTCCTAATCATAGTTACCCATTGCAGCCAAGGGAAGAATCAGCCATAGCTACATCGATGCCAGCTTACTCCAAACATGCACAGCGACCCATTGAGATAAAGACTCCACCCTTTCGTCCCAGAATTTTACAGGAGCCAACACAGACAGCTTCCAGAACCTCTGGTCGTGGCGTCTCATCATCTACAGTTCACAGACGAATGGAAGTCAACGGCATATGCCCAAGCTCATCAGATGTGAGCTCAAAATCGGGTTCCGACCAGGAGAGAGGGGAGCAGGTGTCCAGCGAGCCTGAAGAAAGATCTTGTGGTTGGGATAAGCCATCTGCTTCAGTGTCTCCAGGATCTGGAGTAGCGCTGACTACATATTTCTCTGTGGATAATTGTATGACAGACACCTACAGACTAAAGTATCACCACCAGAGGCCGTTGGTCCTCTCCATGCCTGAGCCGAGAGGAGCTGTCAAGGACGGGAGAGACACGGGACACTCAAGCCGCATAGAGAGCCAATCTGAGCGTGCCAAAAATAAGCCTGACTCTGGTATGTCAAAGCTCAGCTGATCTGTTCATTCAGTCATTGATATATTGTTGTATTGCCACTACCGTTCAAAAGTTTGGGTCAGTAAGATTATTTAATGTTTTTGAAAAGTGTCTTATTCTCACCAAGACTTTTATTTTATTTAATATATTTAAAAATGAAATTTTAAAGCAGAATTTTAAGCAGTCATTACGCCAGTCATCAGTGTCACATGATTTAATTTGATGCTCAGGAAACATTTATTATTATTATCCATGTTAAAAATGGTTGTGCTACATAGTATTTATGTGAAAGCTGTATTAATGTTTTTTTTTTTTTACATCAGAGATACCTTTATTGTCACTTTTGTTTAGTTTAAAACATCTTTGCTGAATAAAGGTATTCATTATTAGCATCTTAACATCTTTCTGATCTCAAACTTTGAACAGTAGTGTATGTATTTAATAGCTTACTAACTGTAGTTAGTAGCTTAACTAAACTAAATTATCCTTTCCAGGCAATAGCAACAATAAGCCCACTGCTAAATGGCACCCTGTCTCTTCAAAAGGGCTAGATGAACATGGATATTTGTGAAAGTTATGGTAAGTTCTCATTAAACCTTCAGATACTGTTTTATCTGTTGGTTCAAATCCAAAAGCTTAAAGTACAATTAAGTAATAACATTGACTTTATTAGATATTGCATTCGATAACACAAACAGTACATTTAGAGAATGTATTCATTTAGATATACATAAAAGAGTACATTTGTATAACGTAGTAGAAATCAAATCATTAATCAAATATTTTACACACGCAAGCTACCTTGATAAATAAGCTGGATAATGTGTAATATAATTCTTCTACACTTATAGCTTTCTAGTTACTTTGTATTTATTGCTGTCTCATATACAATAGAACATTTCATTAGAATAGAGCAGCGCCAACACAGCAAACTATAAATAATAAGCAGCAGAGAATTGTGCTGAGAAATGCCATAAAAGAGCATAAAGTAGTGAAACTGTTTTCAAGCTTTGCGAAGCCAAACATTTAGCTGAGCCAAGCAAATTAAGATTGTTACAAGGCAGATGGTGCATGCAATGCTCTATTATTTTGATAAAGAACGTGAAAAGAGATGGGCTAGTCGTGAGAAGATAATAAAGATACTGGCAGGTGAATTTTTTACAATAGTTAGCTGGATTCATAGTAGAATTTGTTTGTCCTAAACATAACTTTTGTTTACTTCTAGAACAGAAATGTCCTGATAATTAACTCCCCCTATGTCATCCAAGATGTTCATGTCTTTCTTTCTTCAGTTGAAAAGAAATTAAGGTTTGTGAGGAAAATATTCCAGGATTTTTCTCCATGCAGTGGACTTCAGTGGTGGCCAGTGGGTTAAAGGACCAAAATGCAGATTCAGTGCAGCTTCAAAGTGCAGCTTACACAATCCCAGCCGATAAATAAGGGTTTTATCTAGCAAAAGGATCAGTCATTTTCTAAGAAAAATACAAATTGATATAATTTTTAACCACAAAATGCATGCCTTGCACTAGCTCGACCTTACACATTATGTAATTAAAGCATGGGTGACGTAACACCAACCCAGCGAACATGCAAAGAAAGCCAAAAGTCAAATGCACTTTACAAAAAAGATAAAACTACGATGTTGGATGATTTTGAAGATGGTGGAGAAAGATGGACAGTACCCTACCGTACGCTCCCTAAAAATAAAGGTTCAAAAGGTTTAAAAGGTTCTTCACAGCAATGCCATAACCATTTTTGATTCCACAAAAAACCGCTAGAGTTTTTACCGCTAGAGGGCGCATATTCAAAACAAACAAACAACCAAAGGCGTAGTTTGATGACGCTGTGATTGAGTGTGGAATCATGGAAGTTGTTGTCTTCATCCCCACAGCCGATGCAATTCGATGGGACTCGGTTAGAAATCATTTCCATGGATGAGCTAATGTGTTAAATACTTTTTAGGGTCACTGTTGTATGAAGCAAGGTGGGGCTGAAGTGATGTTCTGGTCATACGTATTTAGCATACTAGATACATTTAAGTGTGTTGAAAGTTCTGTTATAAAGCTACTCTGTGCGTTCATCACCTGTCTAATAAATATATAACATAACAAAGTGTCTTTGGGGTTTCCATGTTGTCTACAAAATAAAACTGGAAAATAGTTAAAATTGCTTATTTCTCTCCATTTAAACATTCTTCAAAACATTTGGGATAATGTAAGTACACAAGTCAGCAATTTATTTATTTATTTATTTTTTGATATTTTAATAAAAAAATCATACATAGTCTGCCTTTAAAATGTGTTAACGTAATGTGTATCATAGAGCTAGTGCAAGACAAGCATTTGTGGTAAAAAAAAATAAAAATAAGAAAATGACTGATTATTTTGCTAGATTATACCTTTGTACCTCGACTGGGATCATGTAGAGCCCTTTGAATCTGTACTGAAACTGCAATTTGGAACCTCAACCCATTGGCCACCATTGAAGTCCACTATATGGAGAAAATTCCTAGAATGTTTTCCTCAAAAAACATTTTTTTTTTTTTGCGACTGAAGAACGAAAGGCATTAACATCTTGGATGACATGGGGGTGAGTAAATGATCAGGAAATGAACTTCACCTTTAAGGAAAAGGCAAACAATGAATAATGAACTACTATTTCACTACTATTTTAGAATTCCTTGAGTAATTTCATTTGGAAATAATTAACCAAAACACTGACTGAATTGGGAACAGCATACTAGCATACTAGTCTATTTCTACAATGTAAACATACAGTAAGAGTAGTATGCTAGTGTGCTGCAGTGTTATTGTTGACTAAACCTATTTAAAATCATTGTCAATTGAATTGAAATAAAGCTGAAATAAAATCAAATATAAACATTAAATGAAAAACAGAAAATAAATTGAAGAAACTTAAAAAATTTAAAGCTAAATCGAAAACTAATAAAAATTAAAAAATGACAAAAAAATTATTACGTTTTCATAATATGAATAAATACTATAACAGTATATAAATAATACCAAATGAATGCTGGTGTGCTGTTCTGAATTTAGCCATAGATTTATTGTTTGTGAAAATGTGCTTAGAGATAATAGCAAAGAAAGAATAGGTGTGTTCAGCCTTTTGACTGGTACTTAATGTATTTAAAAACATCCATTCATCCATCCATTCTCTAAACTGCTTATCGTCTATAGGGTCCCATGTATTTAAAAACAATGGAATATAATCAGTCTTCTTTCTTATCAGGTCCTGGTGACCCAGTGAGAAGTAATGCAAGAAAATTGCCAAAGAAGTTGAAAATATGGATTGTTTTTGTACTTGTAATTACAATGTATTTGTATTTGAGGGCAGCAAAAGAGAGACTGTCCTTTTCTACCCTCTTCCTGTAAATTTTGATGTTCGAGTATCTTATAAGAGCCATCCACAGGAGGGCAGTATGCACTTTGACTTGAATCAGTACTTGCTTGTGAACAGGAATGACCATTTTATGCTGAATATCGAATTCATTGATTATCTTTTACTGAATTGTGACAGGTAACAGAGTGTATATATATATATATATATATACACAACAAATGATTTTCCTAGTCTTAAAGACAAAAATAGCGATTGTGTCCTTGACTTTAATTTCATTGCAAATGGACCTTTGTACATACTCCCTAGAGGTTGTTTGTGGAGTGCCTTCCTGCGATTTTTTTCATGCAAAATGCTGACATGATTCAAAGTAAATGAATAATGTAAAATGATATCCGCTATATATTTTTGGAGATGTCTATGCGGTTATTTTTATTCTTTGTTTAATAAACTTCAAATGTTCAATCACTGGTGCAATCTGGCTTCTTTGTACTGTTTTTTTTTTTTTACATTTGAAAATAAAAAAATCTAAAAAAAATCGAATTTCTTAAAAATCCAGAATCATGCTTTACCTGTGCTGAAACAATGCATTTCTATTTGAAATTTCATTCAACACAGATCATAACACATACTGCATATTCAGTAAATAAAGGCAGTTACTCGCTAAAGGATGGGAAAATGGCTTTATTACCATAAATATCAAAACTCACAGTGCAAATGACATATACATTCTTTGTAAACTTTAGGGCTGCCAATTGTTAAAACCCGTATTATCAAGTTGAATATCCATGGTTACAACATGTAAAACTTTCATAACGTGCTACTAGAATTGTAATTATGAAATTTTAAGAATGCTGATGCCATTTTAACCCCTCTTGAAAATCCTCTTGGCCTCAACTCCTTCATAGGAATAGCTCTGTAAGCAAATAAAAAAACTCAAAACGTAAGACATCACACGTTTTGGTTTGAGAATGTGTCTTTATCCATAAGGAACAATAATTTACCTGTACAAGTTCATCACTGATTATCTTCCTGGTTGTTGTTAGCACCTTTCCGTTGTCCTTGCGTGTGAAAGTCCCCTTAAGCATGTCACCCTCCATGACCCAGGATCCCTGTAATCAGACAATCAGGTCAATGGTCAGACTCATTTTGAACTGAGCAGCGATAAGTCTAGTTGACCTGTAACTGATTGTTTCTTCAAGAGGCTTGTATAGAGGGTCTTATTCCTGTCTGTCACTCAAATATGTCAATTGTGTAGTTTCCACTCCCACTAGAAAAGCACATTGATTTAGCAAATATCCAGCTAGCAACCTTCAGTAAATGTGCCATGTGACACTGCTAACACACGCTTTAACAATTTCATGTTATGGTTTGCATCATCATTCAGCACATGCATCTCAACCTTTGCCCTTGGTCACTACGCTTTTAAAAAAAAAAGGTACCAAAGCTGTCACTGGGGTGGTAACCTTTCAAAAGGTGTTTGTATCTTGTTTCCTCCAAAAAAGGTACATCAAAGGTGCGTATTACTATCCAAAAGTTGCATACTATCTTTTCAAAAGACAGTGTAATTTACATATTTATGTACTTTAATAAAATTGCACTTTTAGTATACTAAACTGGTACGCTTATATTTGATTGCTAAAGTGCAACTATTGCAAATATATATATCACAAAATCCACATCAATAGTGACATTAAAACACATTCTAGGTTTAATATTAAGAAATGTGCAAGCGTTACTCCAAATAAAGTTTAATTATCATTTTTATATCAGTAAGTCTTGAGCAATATGTTACTAAGTATGTTAATAGATTTGAACTATACTTAGAATTAAACAAATGTATTTTAAGTATATTACTTTTTTTTTTACTAGGGACATAGTTGTACCTTTGTACCTGTTACCGCCCCAGTGCACACTATTAAAAAATAATGATTCCAAAGGAGCATGCAGCATGTAGTGTCAAAAAGAAAAACCATTTTGGGTTCTCCAAAGAAAAACAACTTAGATTTTCTATCATCTGAAGAACACTTCCTCTATAAAGAACCTTTTTGTGCAATGAGAGTTTCTTTATGGAATCATAGATGCAAATAAAGAACCTTTAGAGTATATAAGACCAAAAATTGTCTGAAACCTAAGATCATGTGCTTACTGAGAGCTCAGTGCCGTCTGCCAGAGCGTAGTCAAAGGTGACGCCCAGAGTGAAGTTAATATCCAGTGTGCGGAAAGTGCTGACTTCCTTTACATGGAACTTGTCTCCGGTCTGCTCCAGGGTGATCTTCAGGTTGTCGTGAGAAGCTAGTTTCCTTTTAACCATGTTGATGCCTGTTGAAGATACGCATCTTATAAATAATGAGTCAACATGTTAAAAAAAATCTTGCAGCATTTGATCTTGAAACCAACAGTTCACAGGCTATGCTTAAAATGTCCACCTACCCATTTCTTCCATGAACTTCTCATAGTTCTCACTGCGGTCGACTTTCCAGGTCCCGTTGAAGGTCATGATGGCAGACTGATGTGATTCAGACGGTGGCCTAACTTTACACCTTGCCTGTCTTTTATACCTGTGTGAGAGACAGCGCGCTGTCTTATCTGAGTATTATCTTCATGCTGATGTGGCCGTGTAAAGCTCATGAAGTATAAATCTCGCCCTCCCTCCAGGCTACACATTACACATCCCAGCATGCCTTGTTTCTTCACTGATTGTGCAAAAGTGTGGAGGTTTCAAGCTATTTCATGAGAACAAGCACTCACTTGTATTGGATGGTCAAATATTCACATGGCAGTAGCGGCTTTGTTGCGCTCACACAAAGTCCTGCTTTTGTTTGAATTGTTTAAACTGTGTGTAGGGTGTGTCTGTTCACTAGCTGTGGTTGAATGTGGCAAGAACCAACTGTGTAACTATGAATGGCGTATTTGAGCAATGAATAATAACAAGAGTAATTTGTAATCATCTTTTAAACCTGTTGAAAACTGTTAAAGGCGAAAGTCTTTTAATGAACTGCAATTCTGCTATGGATGACATGACTCAACAGCTTATTGAGAATTGTTCACTGTTATTACTTACAATGATTCAAGTGTTGAGTGAAAAGAGCTGTGGCATATTTACTAATAATAAAAAATTTAAACCAATAATTGTACAAGGCCTGGCAAATATGAAATCAAAGCAGTGTGGTGTGGAAGTTTCATATGGGGACTCCATGACAAGATAAAGAGACATGATAATCTCTGATAATGGTTTATTTCATCATTACCACAGTCTTAATCTCTCACAACAGTGCAATATCATAAGAACTTTGATGACCTTTGGTATTGTCCCATTGCAAGACCTTTGATATGAAAGCAAAAGATAAAAGCAAAGATAAGAAACTCTTAACTGGAAACTAATTTAAAATTACCTTGCAGAGTCTGCAAAGTACTCATACTTTTAACAAAATATGGCTCTCCAAGGCCATATTTATTTGCTCCCATTATTACACGATCGTTCAGAAATCATTCTTTTATGAGCTGATTACACATTTCTTCTTATTATTAATGTTGAAAACTTTTGTGTGTTTTAATATTATTGTAAAAATGGTGAAACTTATTTTCTTTGATGAATAGAAAATGTAGGAAAACAGCATTTATTTGAAACATACTTTGTAATATAAAAAATACACATATAGTTGAAGTCCAAAGTTTCCATACACATTGCAGAATCTGAAAAATGTTAATTATTTTTCCAAAATAAGAGGAATCATACAATTATTATTTTTTTATTTAGTACTGATCTGAATAAGATATTTCACATAAAAAGGTTTACATATAGTCCACAAGGCAAAAAAATAAAATAAAATAAAAAATAAATAAATATATAAATAAGTTGAATTTATAAAAATTACCCCATTCAATTTTTTTTTATACTGTGTTGTTGCCTAAATGATCCACAGCTGTTTCACAGTTTTTTTTTTCTTCGTGATAGTTGTTTACAAGTCCCTTATTTGCCCTGAACAGTTAAACTGAACTGTTTTTCAGAAAAATTATTTCAGGTCCCACAAATTCTTTGGTTTTTCAGCATTTTTGTGTGTTTGAACCCTTTCCAACAATGACTGTATGATTTTGAGATCTATCTTTTCACACTGGGGACAACTGAGGGACTCAGTTGCAACAATATGCAACTATTGCAGAAGGTTCAAATGCTTACTGATGTTTCAGTAGGAAACACGATGCATTAAAAGCCAGGGGTGTACACTTTTGAACAGAATGAAGATGTGTACATTTTTCTTATTTTGCCTATTATTCTGCGTCCCTCAGAAGCAACAGAAGATACTTTTGTAACAGAAGAACCTTTTGTAATAACTGCACATAAGTCCCTCAAATGTACTCAGTGTGAAAAGATATATAAAAATAAATAAATAAAAATAAACATTGTGCAAAATTTTGCATTCGACTGTATCTTTTCTGTCACTTCCTTATTAAATATAACATAAATATACATTTCTTTCAGTAAAATATGTCTTACTAACCCCAACATTCTAAACAGTGTGTGTGCAAAGTTCTTTTTTTCCCTACATAATATGTGGTTACAAGTGGTATATGCTCCACTGAGGCCTCTGTGTTTCATTCACTTGTAAGATTAAATGCTTTTTTGTCCTGCACAGTTATTTTTCTATAAAACATGAAAGGTTGTTTATTAATCAGGATAAAGTCATGCTTGGTTGCTGTAATCCAATAATCTTGTGGTTTGCACTTGAACTGTTACTAGGGCATCAACTCTTTCCATTGACTCTTTGTTCAGATGCAATGTTTTTTCTGTTTTAATCTTTTTATTGCATAATTAGTTGTCTTACTGCACTTGGCATGGTGGTGTATTTTACTACAGAGTAGTAATGATCAACTACACAATCTGTAATCTACAAATGAAAGTTGATTTATCTAAAAAGGGAAGTGTAAATAATAAAAATATTGGGGTTATGGCGATTTCAAAGTTCAAGGTGAACTAGAAATTGGAGTAAAGTTGCTTTTGCAGCAGTTTTCTGAGCAAAGCAACAGAGTAGTTACATATTTGTACCACAAGAAGGAGGCAGTTGCACTAATTTTAGTAGACTGACCTGAGACAAATTTGGAGAGTGACTCACATTCATGTGTGAGCAGAAGCTTTTTGCTATTTATTAAAGTATTTATTAATGTCTGACTGTAAAAAGGCAATGTTTTGACTCTGGTGATGATAATACATTAGTCTGCTCATATTGTAGTAGAGTTTTTGCTTGGATTTAAGCAGTCAAAATTATGATCCATAGTAAGCATTTTCACAATTCCCACAAAATAAACACTTTCAGTATATTTAATTAATCTGTACACTTCTGACATTTATATTTTTTGTTAATGTTTTTCTTCATACCACACCACTCACAAAGAGACTGAGTGTGAGGGTCTGTGTCATATTTTTTGAAAAACAATATTAATTTAGATTCGACTGTTTATATTTTCATATGTTTTGACAATATGGCTATGTTTGTAATAGAAGCAGCAAGACAGACTTATGGATACGTTTAGGGGCATTACCCATGAAGACTACTGAATAGTTTATTTATTTTGTAAAAGAAAAACTCTCAATAATGCAATTTTGTTTTATGCTGCAACACAAACAAATCAGACTATGCAAATCCTTTAAATAATATTTTAATACAAGACTTAAATATATGCTCCACACAGAGGTGTACATAAAAGCATTGTGACTTGATAGGTTTCCAATACAGTGATCTATCAGTGCCATGTATTGAATACAAACTCTCACGCCAATGAAATATATCCACTTTTTAAATAATTAATATTTACTTTGAAACTTGTTTAGAGTCTATTCAATGACGCAATAACTACTCATAGTAGCACAATAACATTAGTGTAAGTGTATAGTAAATTGTGATCAAAATAGTTTATATGTACATGTTTGGCAAATTCTCTGATGCTGTGTAAGAATGTAAATATGATTCCAATGTGCAGGCATTTTAGTAATTTACAGCATGCACATTATCCTCTGAAACATGAAAAATAATTTAATTATGGTTAAATTGAGTATTTCTAATGCGGTAACAAAATGTGCTGTGATTGTGAACATCTGCAGGGTTATTATTTAATTAATGTGTGCAATTAAAACAAAAATTGTGTTTAAGGTCTTTTGTAGTCGTAGTGTTCTTAATATTAAATATCAACACTCGGGCATCGAGGACTTAATACAAAGCGAAAACAACTTGCTCACTGATTAAATAAAAAAAGAAAATCCTGGGCTTGGTAGTGATCTAAATACTGTCACTTTCATTACTATAAATAAAACAAGATGAAAACAAACACTTGATGATCATAGTGTTGCATAGTGTATTTGTACCATGTTCCAGTTTTATTGATTTAGATGTTCTATTTCTATATTAAATTTATTCAATAGTTGGCATTCGAATAGTATCATTAACATCTAATGGACAGTCATCTCCATATTTCTATATAAAATGTGTAGAGCTCTGTTTACCATCAGCTCTGTAATACCCTTTCCCCCTATTTTGTCATTATCTGTGAATCAGAGATAATTGGCACTTGAAATGCAGGGGTCACTGAAGAACACTCGTAATTTGAAAGGGGAAGAATAAAATGATCTTGATGAAGAAAGCAAAGTATCCTCCTATTCATAGATTTCAGAAAGGACACACATTAGCTGAGAACACAATAAAAATTGCATCGCTGCGGCTCTTTGGCGCATCTGTTAGGTCTTACGTGAGAGAAACCACACTTTCATTGGCTCTTTTTTCCCTTTCATGGTTACAGGTCCTCTGTACTCCAAATTAAACTGAGGATCAGCATTTTCCACTGACTGCAAACACCTGAAACAAAACAACACAATAACAGCATTCAATTTATTTAAAAAATATATATATTTTTGTGTTATATTTTATACAACAGTTCTTTCTGGTCCTCAAATCTGATTGATTGGCTAATAAGAGTGCGATATTAAAGTCAGAACAGCAAAAACAGAACAGCCGTTTCACCATTTGTAATTGCATCACTCTGCTTGCAGTACTTCTTGTAGCGGGTGTCATGGCAGATGCCCAAATCCACTATAATTTTAAAAATATTACTGTTTTTGTGTCACAGAATTTATTTTTCAGTTTTCAGGTGAGAATGTACTTGTTTATAGTTCAAATATGCAGTTTATTAATAAAGAAATTTGAAAATTTGCATCTACGTTTTCTGACGTTTTTCAGCTCTTATGAACCTGCCGAGAGAAGCCTCACCTCGGCCAGATCTTTTGGGATTTACTGCTGGCTCTGATGTCTCTATAGTGGTTAAACATGAGATATAATTTGTTTTTTCTCATTAATCTATTATTTGATCCAGAGCAAATAGTTTTTTGACAAAATCTCATCTTGTTTATGTAAATTCAATGCTGTATATGAGAGCACTGCCTGTGTACTTTTGACTGAGTTGCCTAGCAAATTTTATGATGGTTGTTGTTGTTGTTTATTAAATACTGCTGTTCAATACATAATAGTAGTATTCAATAATAGTGTTTAGTATTGTGAAACAGTGCACGTTCATGATAGTGATTTTAGTTGTTCATTGTTCCGCCATTAGACTGTTTTTATGAGTTGGCAGTAAAGACTTTTATATTGGAAAAATAAACATTGTAAGCATTATGTTTACTTCAAACAACAGTTTTTCACAAATAACAAATGCACTGAGCAGCACTGTCACCAGAAATCAACCTTAACAAAAGAGAAGGATATTAACGCTACATATAACGCCTTCCTAAGCGGACATTCAAACTAATGTTTTAGTGTGAATATGAGATTGAGCTGAAGAATGAATGAGATGCAGGCAATCACACTCGTCCAGTCCATCTCTCTCTCATAATACTCTACTCCACACAGTGAGCTTTTAATACAGTAATACAATAAGCTTTCAATGAAACAACGCAACGTTCCTTTGTTACTAGTTCTAAAGTGACGTTTTCAAGTTCTGCACAAAAGAGGGTTTTTAAAGACAGTTGTTGTTTCTTATGTATTTACACACTTGTGCCGTCAAACTGTTGTATAAATGCAATATCACTCGAGTAGACGTTAGATATGGCTGTATATCGGTCAAATCATGTGTCTTACATCTAGTCGAGTGATATTGTGCATATAATTAACCTCACAAGCATGCCAATATACAGCGTATTGCACTGTTACGGGTGTGATATTGCGTTTTTACAACAGTTCAATGGCATGAGTGTGTAACTACATAAGAAATAACATCTGTCTTAAAAATATATTATAAATCTATTATTAAATATTTGCTCTGGAACAAATCATAAATTAAAGAGACCAAAGACAGCCCATTAGATTTACCCTAAACAAAATATATCTCATGTTTAACCACTATAGAGAAATCAGAGTCACTGGCAAATTCCAGAAGATCTGGCCGAGGTAAAGCTGCTCCTGGGCAGGTTCTTGAGCACTGAATGGCCGCTGAAGCCCTGGAGCTCACATCTCAGAAAATATTTGTAGTCTAAATAAGTACATTCTCGTCTAAAAAACTCTTAAAACTACATTTCATGACACAAAAACAGTATTATTTATAAAATTATAGTGGATTTGGGTGTCCGCCATGACACTCGCTGAGAAATACCGCAAGCGAGAATGATACAAACAGTGGAATGGTTGGAGTTCCAATATCACTAGAGTATCGCACTCCTCTCAGCCAGTCAGATTTGAGGACCAGAAAGAACTGTTGTGTGTGTGTATATATATATATATATATATATATATATATATATAATATTTTTGTTGAAGAAACAATTTGCACTCAGAAAAGAAGAAGAAAAAAAAAAAAAAAACTGAATAACTGAAATAGTATTTTCTAGTAAAGCATAATTTTTTTATTTACAAATTTGAAAAATTATTTTTTTACAGTGCAGATTTATGTCATTAAAGTTTATCTCACCTGTATGTGTACTCCGACACATTTATCTTTCCTTTCTCTCCTGTGGTCTCTGTACGACTTGTTAGGTTGACTGTGTTTCCAAACAGGCAGTAACGAGGCATTCTTTGACCTATGACTCCTGTGACCACTTCTCCTGTGTGGATTCCAATGGTGATCTGTTCCAAAACATAACATTGTAAATGTGTGAAGCCTGAAAATATGTAAACTTATTAATATTCACATTGTCTTTTACAATTTGGACATATTTATAACGGAGAAATCATTGTCTTTCTTTCATTTCTTGCAAAAAATGCAAAGAACATTCCTCCTCTGAGCGAGACACGCTCTGCCATGTGTACGTGCCAGAGCTGAGCTAACTGTTCAGAAAAAAAGTTAATGTGGGTGTATTTTTAAACACTGAAAGGAAGGATGATCTGACGGTGTCTCCCTTTGCCAGACTCTGCTTACTTTTGCGTGCGTGTCTTTGTGTGAAAGTGTCCGTGCCATTCGCCTAATACAGTCGTCTCTCTAATTTAGCTGCTCTTAGTGTTCCAGCGGCACATCTTCAACAGTCGCACACACAATAACAAACCTTTGTCGTCTGGCTAAACAAAAGACCCCGACTGAGACTTTACTGTAGCCACATCTAACACCTTTCAGATGTATTCTAGAGCTATTCTTAGAAAACATAAAACACCCTAAATACACTGGCTAACATGTATCCCCACAGGAGCATGTTTTAGGACAGTATGGTGGGTGGGTGCTTGTGTGACCCCATCAGCCGGGTACACAAAATATGCAAGATATGTTGTTTAATTTAAGCTATGAGGCAGCGCACTAAACAAGTCTAAACATTCAGAATTTATTTATGCATTAAACTATAAATGCACAATGACCAGTATATACTTGTGTATTACACTGTGAGTTAAAAAAAACATTATACTGTATGTCCTGTGTGCGTTTAAGTTCAAATAAGGGCTTGGAAATTAATTTTAAAGGTCTTTCAGATTGCCTTTTCTGAAAAAAAAGTTGTTATATTATTGTTCCATTGTTTTATGTTCTGTAATTGTTCATTTATTATAAATAAAACTGATAACATGCAGTTTAGTCCTGGATTTCAATTATGCTATAATGCTGAATGGCTATTATTCCTTAAAGATACTACTAAATCCAAGGCACTCAAGTGTGAAAAAATATAAAAAGCCTTTATTCACATGGCTTTAAAGTATTTTTAAAAACACCTTATTCCTCATTATATTCCCATAAATTCATAGAAAGATGCCATTACACAAATATTTTAAATATGAAACATTTCAAATGCTGTCTTAATGTTGCTTCCAAATTTCACTCTGAAAAAAGTAACTATAAGTAATTTACTATTCTGACATTATTTCAGTTTATGACACATTATAAAGTATATGTTTTTGTGAAAATGTTTTATCGTATGGTTCTGGCAACCACAGCTGGCATTTAATTTTGCGATTTTCTTTTTTTTTTGGTGTGGCAATTCTTTCTTTCATTTCAGCCCCTAAAATTCTGCAATACTGTGAGGTATCTTCCTGTGTACTTAAAAACAGCAAATAAATAAAGCTACCTCTTACTAGTTATCACAAAACGTTCATGTTTGTATTATACCTCCCTCTGCAAAGAAGCAGATCCTGGCAAAGGTATTTGAATAGAATGATAATGTTCTCTAGGGCAGCACTGGGCAAAGCCCCAGCACACAGCTACCACTTCTCTAACTCTCTCCCATGAACCACTATCCATTACAGTAAAATGACGCAATAGAATGCGACCTGCCATTACTGATATTCATTTACTGACAAAAAATAAAAATAAATAAAAGACAGAGTAAGTTTTAAATTCACAACCTTTCACACTGCACATTTTCTGAAACCCCCAACAGGCTTATTAAAATAGTTCCAACTGTATCCAAAGCAATATATGTTGGTGTTTCATTCTTGAGTAATTCAGTTAAGTGAATGATTCAATCACTCTCTCATTATGCACTTGATAGCCTCTTTGGAACTTGCAAACACAGACAAGCATATTGATAAAAACCACAAAGTTCAGTGCTGTTCGACTTCTTTTGTTTAGTGATAGTTGTTTATGAGTCCATTGTTTGTCCTGAACATTTAAACTGCCCTCTGTTCTTCAGCTCCCACAAATTCTTTGGTTTTTCAGCTTTTTGTGTATTTGAACCCCTTTCCAACAATGTATGAATTTGAGATCCATCTTTTCACACTGAGGACAACTGAGGGACTCATATGCAACTATTACAGAAGGTTCAAGGCTCACTGATGCTTTAGAAGGAAACATGATGCATTCATAGCCGTCGGGTGAAAACTTTTGAACAGAATGAAGCTGTGTACATTTTTCTTGGTGTATGTAAACTTGTGACTTTAACTGTATATATTAAACAGTACACAGTATTTCAACATGAGATGGCTCAGCACCCTCAGCACGACAGCTTCAGCAGTCTTAATAAAATATATTTTCTTGGCAACTATTTTCTTAATTTCTTCATGTATGTTGTACATTGGAACTATCCTCTATAGTTTCAGTCATCTAATTTGATTAGACAAGCATTCCAGTACTACTGATAATTAATAAAACAGTGCTGGTTCTTGTTTGCGTGATATTGCTGCAATGGTCATGCATACTTGAACTTGAACTGGTATTCAAACTTACAGTCAGCAGGCTATGATAAGATTTGAGCAAACACTTCTCTAATTTTGTGTCCACATAATTCAGCTATTCTGAGTGAAAGTGATACTACATTATCCTGGAGTTGATAAGATGTTCTAGAAACAAAAATACCCTAAAATAAGCTTATGTGCTGTGAATACAAATGTGATTTTTTTTTTCTTTTTGTTGTAAGCTTGTAACTGGGTCAGGAAAAGTGATCACCTGCACAGGATCCTCATCTACCTTCACCTGTCCAGCGATCTCCATCATGTCCAGGGCCAGATGACCGATGGATTTTGCATGATGGGTGCAGGGCTCTGGAAGACCACTCACAGTCATGTACTTATCACCAACTGTCTCCACCTTTCAGAGAATAGAGAGACATTTGAGAAACTGATGAGACCGCTAAAAATAGCTAATGTGCCTGTGGTGTGATGAACCTCAAAGGACACTTGGATATTTTAAGTTTTCTACCCTAATTTTATAATTAACACATTTAAGAGTTAACACTAACCTACTTTATGCAACAACATCTACATATATATATGTAACATGTAACATGTAATCAACATGTATTATGGATATCCTGGAGAATAAATTAATTTTACAGAGTAATTAAACTATTTAAAGATATCTGTTGTCCTTGAGTGTGAGATGATAACTGATCCAAGTTTGTGATATGAACACATCTAAGTAAAATAAAAAAATAAAATAAATATCAGGAGAAACGGACTCACACTGCAAACATTGCCAGTTTAACTCATGTTTTGTTCTCCAACCTCATACCTATTACAACAAACTCTAAAGAGAGAGCCCAGTCCTTCATGAGACCTTTGGACCACAGATACGGCTGGCTTTAAGTAAATATTGCTTTTTCTGGTGAGCCAGCCTTGAAATTCTACCCGTCCGTTTTGTTTAGTTTGCAAAGCTACATGAAGTGCATTCTTGTCTGTATGCCTAGGATGTAAATCAAGGACATGTTCTCATGCCCTTTTTTTTTTTTTTAAGTGAGCATTGTACAGGATGTGTAGCTGGAAAAAGTACAGACTATGAGAATGTTAATTAAATTAAAGCTACAGAAAATACAAAACCATGGCTGTTAATGCTGTTGTTCTGGAAGTTCAAAAGACTCACATTACACTTGTAATATTTGAATCAAGCGTGTCAGACATACTGCTTGTGGGCCAAATATGGCCTCCAGAGGAGTCTAATCCAGCTTGTGAAATGATTTGAAAGAGAAAAAACGTTATTTTTTTCTGAAAAAAACAAAACAAACAAACATTCACATCCAATTATTGAATGGGTATTCTACATTTATATTCTGGGTTTAGCTAAACTTCTTGTGTATATTATAGCTCACATTTTATAGCGTAACATCTGGCACTCAGCTGAAACTGGACTTGTGGGTGATGCAACCGTTCAACTGACTTTCCTGCTTTGATAAATCACTCATTGTAAGCATGACAGCATGGACAGGTAGAAATAAAACATATTAGAATTTCTCCATTGTTTCTACTGAGTGTGTGTGCTGGCTTCCTTGTAAAATCATAGCCACTGTGGAATAGAGTATACAAAGCTAAGTTAATTAGTTAAAACTACTGCATTTACCAAAATACCAAAATAAACAAATTAATAGCATGTAACTGTAGGTCAAATAAACATCTACTTTCCCACACAAACTCTTTTCAAATGATGTCCAATTAAAAAAAAGTTTCCAACAGATAAGGGAGATACTTTACAATGATTATAATACACCACAGTACAACAATGGAAAAACCAAGTGACAAGCCATTTTGTAAAGAAACCAATGTCTAAACAGATCATTTAGATTTTTTTATATAGATTTTTTGCTTATACAGCATCAAACATTTTGCAAAGCTACACAAACTCATAGATCAATACATCAACACACAATGATCTTGTGTGTGCTGGGTGATCAAAAGAGTTGAGGGCAAAAGTTTACATACACCTTGCATAATCTAAAATAAGAGGGATCCTACAAAATGCATGTTCTTTTTTTAGTACTGACTTGAATAAGATATTTCACATAAAAGACGTTTACATATAGAGATAATAATGGTTGAATTTATAAAATATTTACATACACTTGATTCTTAATACTGTGTTGTTACCTGAATGTTCCACAGCTGTGTGTGTGTGTGTGTGTGTGTGTTTGTGTGTTTTAGTGATCTATCTTTTTTACACTGAGGAGGACAACTGAGGGACTCATTACAGTAGGTTCAAATGATCACTGATGCTCTAGAAGGAGAAACAATGCATTAAAACCCAGGGGTGTAAACTTTATGCCAACTTATTGTGCCTAAATATAATATTTTTTCATTTAGTACTGCCCTTCAGAAACTACAGAAAATGCTTACATGTTTCCCAGAAGACAAAATAAGTTAAATTTACCCTGATCTTCAAATTCACTCTTAATGTAAATTCACTCTGAAGGATTTTTCTGAAGAGCAACGGGCAGTTTAACTTTTCAGGACAAACAAGGGATTCATGAACAATCTCTAAACACACACACACACACACACACACAAAAACAGCTGTGGATAATACACATAACAACACAGTATTAAGAATCAAACATAATGTACACTTTTAAACCGGGTCATTTTTATAAATTCAAATATTATTTTCTCTTGTAGACTAAACGACAGTACAGATTCTGTAATGTACAGATTCTGCATGTATGTAAACTTTTGACCTAACAAGTAAAAATGAAAATGAATGTCAAAATTAAGAATAAGAAGGGCTGACTTTCTTTGAATGCTTTTAAATAATTTTTGACAAATCGGTTTTGAAAATGACTGATACCGATTGATTGTACTGCATGTTAGCTTGCTTATTGTGCCCAAGAGCATAATTTATTGAGCCCATATGTCTTACTAACAAGAAACTATGCTTCTAACCACAGGTCGAGAGCTCTGTAGTTTGCAATGCTGTTTGCAAATGTTCATTTGAACTATGGTTTCGGGAAACGCAGAATCATTGAACTATGATGGTAACGACGGAATTTGCGACCATAGTTGGCTAACGATGCTTTTGGGGAACGCACCCCTGGACGATAAACGGTCCACCTACTAACCTACACGACTCCTTTAGAACTGATTTGCTGCTGTTGGAGTTCAACTGAGAAGTAGACCTACTGTATAATTGCTATTAGCTATACAGCCAAACTTTGTGTCAATATTCACTGTAGTTTAAAGAAAGTTTAATTTTGTATTGTTTCTGTATTGTTTAATATTCCCTAATTACCAACTGCATACTGTATGCATATTCAATCTAAAGGCCTAATTAGTAAATTCCATGTGCTTCTCTTTTATCCTAGTATTGTATACCTGCTCTTTGTTGCCTACAGCAAGATTTATTAAATAAATAAATAAAAAATCAGCCCACATAAGACAATTCAATCTGGCACTTGACCTAAAATAAGCTTCACACCCTGCTCTAAATGTAGTCATTAATTTACTGATCTAATTAGGTACACCATAAAAGATTTGTCATAAAACAACGTATTATAAAAATACTTAGAAATGATTATTTTGTCGTTAAACTTTGTCGCTGGCAGGATTTATTAAGTTTGTTGGAAGTTGACACTATTAATAGATTTTCAGATTTTGCACCCTGCATGTTATAATGCTTTAGATTGTGGCTTGCCTTTTTACAAGCACATTCTCGTATTTGTCAAATTCAAGATATTTTTAGGTCAGTCACAATCATACAGAGTTGTTTCTTTGTGTGCTGCTGAATATCTCTGGATGTGGCCAAAAATATCTCTGTCTCTGAGCATGGTTATAAAGGTATTTTATCTGTCTATCAATAAACCAAACACGCAGGTACGAACAGATCCAAATTCCAGTTTGAAAGTCACTCACCTTATACACATAAGGATTCTTCCGAGAATCAGTGAGAATGTCAAATCTGGTGTAGATGTCATTGAGCAGATTGACAATTTTAATGGCTCCCTCTGCTGATGCATGTTTGCTGCAGAACGTATTGAACCCAACAATGCCACTAAAAAGAATTGTCACGTTGTCATATCTCTTAGCAGGTACAGGCCGCTTATGCCGAAGTTCATTGGCTACAGACGGAGGTAGAACCGAATACAGCAACCTAAAACAAAGAGGTATTATCATTATCATGTGCACTCTTCAACAAAATACAGTCAATGTATTCAATGTCACTGAACCAAAAAATGTAGTTATATAGTCACAGCTGTTGTAGTCCAAGCAGTACAGTTGCTTACTTCAGTTTGTTAAGAAAGGTTGTTTTACAAAATACCTAAATGGTTTAATATAATATGAAATTAATCCCTTTGTGAAATTCATTTCAATTGTCCATGGGATAATGTGCGTCGTTTCATTCTTTTTCAACACTGTACTTTCCCTGAAGGTTGAGTGCTAATTATCCAAAGAGCTGTTTGAGTATTGGCTCTCTACATTTAGACATTCATCCATCTGTTCTGTTCTTATTCTGTACTGGCAATGGTAAAACACAAATACTAACTTCTGTAATCAAATGGCATTTCAGAACACTGAATACAACATGATGAAACACAGGTTTGAAATCAGCATTACAGGTTCTATCTTTATATACAGTTGAAGTCAAAAGTTTACATAAACCTTAAAGAATCTTCAAAATGTTAATTATTTTACCAAAATAAAATGGGATCATACAAAATTAATGTTATTTTTATTTAGTACTGGCCTGAATAAGATATTTCACATAGAATACATTTACATTTAGTTCACAAGAGGAAAAAATGGGTGAGAGAGTGCATTTATGAGTCCCTAGTTTGTCCTGAACAGTTAAACTTTCTGCTGTTCTTCAGAAAAATCCTTCAGGTCCAACTAATTCTTTTTTTTTTTTTTTTTTTAAATCATTTTTGTGTTTTAAACCCTTTTCATCCATGACTGTATTATTTTGAGATTAATCTTTTCACAAATGAAAAATGTACACATCTTCATTCTGTTCAAAAGATTAAACCCCTGGCTCTTAAAGCATTGCTCTAACAACTATCACAAAAAACAAACAAACAAACAAAAAACAAAACAGCTATGGATCATTCGGGTAACACAGTATTAAGAATCAAGTGTATGTAAACTTTTGAACAGGGTAATTTTTATAAATTCAACTATTATTTTCTCTAGTGGACTATATGTAAATATATTTTATGTGAAATATCTTAGGTCAGGTCAGTACTAAACAAAAAATAACATGCATTTTGTATGATCCCTCTTATTTTAGGTAAATAGTTAACATTTAGCAGATTCTGCATGGTGTATGTAAACGTTTGACTTCAACTGTATATATAATGTCTTTGCATACCAAGCATTTAATTGATCAAAACATTTTTAAGGGTAATTTATTTCTGTGATGGCAAACCTTAATTTAATGTAGTCTTTAGTGTCACACATATATCTGAAATATTTTTATATGCTGTTTTGGTGCTTAAGAAAACAGCTTAATATTTGGTAAAAAAGCTGAAAAAGACTTGATGAAATATAAAAAGATGAAAGATCATAAAAAGATTAAATATAATTTAATCAAAACCTCTTAATGTTCTGAAGATGAACAAAGATTCTATGGGTTTGGAATGGCATGAGGGTGAGTAATTAATGACAGAATTTTTAATCTCTTTAATGCATCTACGTTGTTGAAAAAAAGTAAAAAAATCTTTTAAAAAATCTTACCGACACCAAACTTTTGAACACCAATATATAATTGAGGATTTGGAGACAGTCTGCTCAGCAACTTAAATAATTTCTGAAAACATGTCTCTCTCATGTACATATGGTACACTGCCATGGTAACTGTCTTAAGCATTATTTTTGGCCAAAACTCCTAAATGTGTTAAATTATGGATAAAAATTGCTGCAGCTGAGACCTTCATGAGACACATTTCAATGATTTGGTCTGCTCGTGGTCTCACAAGAATACAAAACAGGCTCTTTAAAAATACATTTCATATTATTACTCAAACATCATAAATAATAGAAGTTATGCTGGTTCTGTATGTAGTCAAACATAAATAAATGAACAGCATGCTTCACAGTCAATACAACACATGGACAAAACAAAAACAGCTATTTTCTATGAGGCGACACCTACTAGCACAGAATTAATCTGCATATAGACACTGTATCCTAAAATCATATGCATAAACCAGAGTCACATCTCAGTGTCTTAAAATGGAGCAACTGCACAAGTTTCAGTACAGGATGCCTGCTAGTAAAGATAAGGCTGTACTATTCAGCACACTGAGAAAACAGCCCATTTGTTCACCTGTTATCAACAAGTCACATACATCCAGGTTTCTAAGAAATGCAAGTGCACCTAACACTATTGACAAAAAATGAGAATGTAAATTTGAAATGAACTAAAAAATTATGCTTAGTAGGACACAACCACACATCAGCTACTCACAGTAATGTAATTTGTGACACAAATGAGAAAATAACCCAGTCCCTATTCAAATGTCTATGAAGACTATTCCTGGGAACAGTCATGTTTTAAATTCGGACTAGAATTTGAAACTTGTACACAAGCAGTTGTGTAGCTGTGGCTGGTATTTATTGTCTGTGTGGATGAGAGAGAGGGTCTCTGGTGATGTTCAAGGTTCTCCACCAGATTTAATAAACAAACACAGAGCTCACAGACCGAGGCAGACCGGCTCCCCACGGAGAGTGCAAATACAGCCTCATTTTCCAAGCAGGAAAAGAGAGACGGCCATCTTAAAAAAGCTGTACGCAGGGGAAACAAAGTGAAACCAATATCATGCTTTTTTTGTAATTACATTTTTTTATCATTGTGACAGTTCATGTGGCATTGTATCACCAAACTGTAGACTCAGAGCAAGACTATAAGGGCTTAGGTTGCCATCTGGGTTTGGGCCTCAGTCATAAGACCTAAAATTGACCTTAGTTATATTACTCAGTGTATTGTTCTGGATCCTCACACATGGTCTCGGATAAGACTACAGTCTATTTCCAGCTTGCCTTGTGTAACCACCCATTTAGACAGGAAGAGATGGCCTGATTGACATGTAATGTAATTTACAGATTACTGTACAAAGGTAATGATGACACGCAGAGGAGGAGATGAGCCACTTATTTTATTTCTCTGGAAATTACTGTTAGCTCCAAGCAGACTCTCAAAGGTCTTCATTCAGTGAAGCAGGGAAAGAAAGAATGCATGGCATTCTCTAGCCTGGGATTCTTCCTCTACATGTATACATCTTTATACAAATATTTTTAATTAAATGATTTAGGGAAATTTAGGGATTTTTTGAATGCCAAAGATAACTGTACACAGCTCCTTTCTGTTCAAAAGTTTTCACCCCTGACTCTTAAAGGATTAGTTTGCTTTCAAAACAAAAATGTACAGATAATGTACTCACCTCCGTGTCATTCAAGATGTTCATGACTTTCTTTATTCAGTTGTAAAGAAATTATGTTTTTTGAGGAAAACATTTCAGGATTTCTTTCCATATAATGGACTTCTATGGCGCCCCCAACTTCAAACTTCCAAAATGCAGTGCAAATCCAGCTTCAAAGGGCTCTAAACGATCCCAGTCGAGGAAGAAGGGTCTTATCTAGCAAAACAACTGATTTTCTAAACAAATTGACAAGTTATATACTTTTTAACCTCAAATGCTCGTCTTGTCTTTTCTCGTCTCTGTGATACGCATTCGTAGTCTGTGTGATCCGGATCAGTACAGTTAGGGTATGCCCATCTCTTTTTCTTCTCCAACTTCAAAATCTTCCTACATTGCTGCAGAAAGACCAACCCAGTGTTTACAAAATAACCATACAAAAAAAGATCAAATGGCCTTAACAAAAAAAAAAGGTAAAATGCGTTGTAGGACGATTCTGAAGTTGAAAACGAAAACTAGATGGGAGTTTTTCGACATACCCTAACTGTACTGACCCGGATCACACAGACTATGCATTTGCATCGCAGAGACGAGACAAGACGCGCATTTGAGGTTAAAAGAATATAAATTGTCAATTTGTTTCAAAAATAACTGATTGTTTTGCTAGATAAGACCCTTCTTCTTCAGCTGGGATCATTTAGAGCCATTTGAAGCTGTATTTAAACTGCATTTTGAAAGTTCAAACTTGGGGGCACCATAGAAGATCATTATATAGAAAAAAAATCCTGCAATGTTTTCCACAAAAAACATAATTTTTTTATGACTGAAGAAAGAAAGACAAGGACATCTTGGATGACAAGTGGGTGAGTACTTTATCTGTAAATTTTTGTTCTGAAAGTGAACTAATACTTTAATGCATCGTTTTTCCTTCTGGAGCATCAGTGAGCATTTGAACCTTCTGTAATAGTTGCATATGAGTCTCTCAGTTGTCCTAAGTGTGAAGAGATAGATCTCAAAATAATACAATCTTTGTATGAAAGGGTTGAAATACACAAAAATGCTGGAAAACCAAAGAATTTGTTGGACCTGAAGAATTTTTCTGAAGAACAACTGGCAGTTTAGCTGTTTAGGACAAACAAGATACTCATGAACAACTATCACTAAAAAACACAACTGTTAATCATTTAGGTAAGTACACAGTATTAAGAATCAAGGGGATATAAACTTTTGAACAAGGTCATTTTTATAAATTCAACTATTACTTTCTCTTGTGGACTATATTCAAATATCTTTTATGTGAAATAACTTATTCAGGTCAGTACTAAATAAACAACAACATGCATGATCCCTCTTATTTTGGTAAACTAATTAACATTTTGAAGATTCTGAAAGGGAATGTAAAATTTTGAGCTCAACTGTATATGTTCTAAAAAGGACAAAGATTGGTCTGCACTATAAAATCTTCTATTTAAAAGGCACCTGGCTATTTTGCCCCTTTTAACATGTAATATTGGTCTTGGGTATCCCCAGAGTGTGTCTGATGTGAAATATTTATTTTTGGGGGTGTGTATTTTAAAAAGAGCTGTTTTGCTGTGTATTTTGCTGAGACTTGGCAGAAGAAATACCTATCAGAATGAACCAGGACACCTCGGAATGGTTATTTGATACATTGTACTTGCAGAGTTTTCACAGCCCATTTGCAATGATGGATGAGCAACACACATACATTTGCTCACACATAAGCGTATTTAGGTGCATTACCTTCAAAAATAAATATAAAAATAAACTGAATGTTCAGTCTTACATCCAAACACAGAACACCAGTATTACTTACGAGACATTGTTAATGTTACAGCTGCTTGAGCTTTGAGAAAATGGAGGACAGAGTACAGACAAAGACAACTCGCTGAGGGCGGAAACTTTGGTAATGCAAGACTGTCAGTCAGTGGCCGTGGGTGGGGCCTAAGCAGTGTGACATAACATTGCTTATAGAATCAAAACAGCATGTCTAGTAAGCCTAGTTTGGTTTAATGGGGATTAAATGGGGATTGCATAGTTACCTTTTAAAGAGTTCTTCAGATACGGATTTTGTTGCATTTCCCTTTAAATGCTAATGAGCTTTGCTCACCCCGCCCTTCTCTTCTGTGGGGTGATGAGCCATCCTGTTTATCTTAGCCACATTTAGTTGCAAAACTTGCTAACTAGCACATTATTAGGAAGGCCGATTTGCAAAGATTTATAAAAAACCCTTATACTCACTTCTTCTTTAGGTAAAGCGGGATCAAGAATGATTCACGCGAGCACAGACACATTTGGGTAGAACGGAGGGTGCATTCCCTTCAAAAACTAGAGTAATGCTAATCCTCCGCATCTTCAGCTGCTCAGATGTTGGGAGTAAATGACAACTGCTATGATCATTATTACATCCAACAGCAAAAGATCTCAATCGCTTAGGAGCCATTCTTGTCTATGTCCCTGCTCCGGCGTCAAAACAATGCTGGTCACAGCTCTGTTTACAGCTCACTCAGGGCGGGTCTAAGTTAAAATGGCAGTGTCAATCAACTATCATGGGAGCGGCCTTGGTCTGTGTGACGTCACACAGCGAAGAAGCTGAGAATGGCTTGATTTGAAAAAGGGGATATTATTTATAGAGATTAAAAAACACTGGGTGGATTGTTGTGTACACACACTGCTAACACACATTTATGTTCAAACAACATGTAAAATGAGTTTCGTGAGTTTCGCATCCGACGACCCCTTTAAGGTTAAGTAAGTGATAAAAAAAGGGGATAAGAAATGTCTGTTTTTTTATACAAATTGTTGCAAAACAGCTTTACAGGAAATTTTACATTTCTACAATATATTTAGTCGTAGCTAATTATTGGTGACTGTCAAGTTGATTTACATATGGCAGAAATGTTAAGTTAATTGATGTAATCAAACAGACGGTAAACACTATTACAGGAATTATATGTTACAGTCAAAATCTGGTAGTTCTGAATGTTGTTTCAGAATTGACATCTTCTGAGGGTTGGCATCATCTCTTCTTAATATAATACTACTACCACTACTACTAATAATAAGCACCATTGAGTTGAGTTCCACAAAACAGGCGTAACTGGAAAATGAGCTGAACTAAAATTGACCAAAATGAAGCATGAACTCACTTTTATGGCCAGCGAAAGGTCAACTTAGATCCACAAAGTGAAAAAAGATTGCAACCAGACCTCTTTTTGGGTTGTATATCTCTGCTGACAATTATTTAGGCAACCCTTAAAGTACTTGTTGTAGATTTACTGTCATACATCTAGATACTAGTAAGACATGAAGAACAGCAAATGAAAAATAATGTGATCATAACAAGATCCATAACACACAAAACCTCAACGACAGAGACACTCCAAGTTTATTTGGAATGTCACTCACAAAACATGGCTGTAAGAAGCCACTGACAATAATATTTATCTGTGAAAGGGTTCCTTAACAGCATTGAAGTTATAGACCGGAATTGAAGATTGGGATGAACAGCCGATCAGACACAACCCTCACTAACTTTTCTTGTCTATATCTATTCCTCTAAATATAAATAAATGTGTTTCTTCTAAACAACATCATTTATTGTCATAGGGCAATTCAAAACAAGGCAATCACCACTGTGGCTGGTAAATAAAACTATACAGGTACCACTGAAAAATAATTCTTACAGTCAATAATTTACTACTCTACTGCCTAATTTTGGTCTGGATCGGGGCCTTGAGAAATCTAGGCCCAGCAATCTGGGTCTTATAAGGTCTGTATTTGTGTATAGGTGAGAGTTCTCAAAACAATTTAAAAAGAATCCATAAATGTTAAAATATATGTGGATATGTGGATTTAGAAGAATTTCTAAACACTGAATTGGAGTACTGCAGCATATACTTTCAATATATTTCAGAACACAGATGTAAGACCATATTTTGGTAACACTTTATAATAACTTTCATTAATAAATCATTAACAAACATTATATAATGCTTAACAGATCATTAGTTAATATTCAAACAGCTAGAAATATGAGATAATGTGCTTGATAATATTTACTAATAAAATTATTAAACATTACCTAATAATAAACAGGAGGCAATGAACAAAAATGTACTGTACATATTTTGTAAATAATACATAGTACTGTAATACACTTCATGCCATTTGTCACGCTATTTCATAAAATCTGTATTAAACTGTATAAATTACTGAGGTGTGAGTAAACTTTATTACTTTAAGGAGCTATTTCTATGAGATAAACCACTTGTGTGATGTGCTTACATCTAATTTATAATAATTTATATATTTTTCAAAATAATTTTTAAGTCAAGATCCAAGCACTGATTAAACATTACCTAATAACTAACAGATTACTTCATATAAATTAAAATGCTTACAAATGTCGTTAAACTTTCAATTCATATTATCAAGCACTTCTTGGACTTATTTTGACAGATGGTTTATAATGATTGAAAGATTCATTAATAAACCACTAACAAACATGATTACAAATGGTATTCAACTTTAATTTATTCATTTATCAAAACAATGTAATATAAACAGTAGGGCTGTGCAATATTGAAGAAAAATGCAATATGCGATAACTCATCAAACAATGCGATATTCAATTTGCGATATGATAATGTTTAAAGGGCCAGATTAAACAGTTTTACTCAGCTGTTACTGAGTCAGTTCTGTAAACTTCTAGAAATTATATATCTTGTGTCATATGGTTATTTATATGTATTTATGTATCAAGGGCTCCTGTAAAACCACAAAAAATGTCTTGTGTTTCGCACACTTGGTCAATAAAGCTCATTCTGATTCTGTAACAATTCTAATATAACTAGCATACATGTTTTACTTTTTGTGAGAAGAAAGCACCCCCACATCAGCTTTTTAAGCGCGGTAGTCTTTTACTTTTATGTCATTTTTACATTAATGTAATCATTTTAGCATCAGTTTAGGAACTGAATAATAAAAAGGAAAAATAAAACACTGTTTCATCTTCACTCTATGAATTCAATATGCACTGATTCTTATTTAAGCTACAAAAGTTATTTAGGCAAGAGCAGTGAGTGATCTTCTCTTTGTCTTTTGGTAATGGCCCCAAATTAGGGCTGTCAAATGATTAATCGCGATTAATCGCATCCAAAATAAAAGTTTATGTTTACATACTATATGTGTGTTTACTTTGTATATTTATTATGTACATATAAATACACACACACATACATATATATATATTAAAACAAAATATTTATATGGATATATATTTATACCTATATTCAGTTTAGATTATAAATAAATATAAATATTTTAGATATAAATCTAAAATATTTTTCCTTAACATATTCATGCATGTGTGTGTATTTAAATATACGTAATAAATATACACAGAACACAAACATATAGTATGTAAACATAAACTTTTATTTTGGACGCGATTAATCACGACTAATCATTTGACAACACTACCCCAAATACGTTTGCGATATTTTGATACTTACGATATATTGCACAGCCCTAATAAACAGACTGAGCCATGTTCCCTTACAGTAGTCAAATTGATCCTTGTATATTTCGGATCCTTTAACCAACCCATAAACCTACCCACACCACAAAACCTGTCCCTAACCTTACCCATATCACACCTCAATAGCAGCAAAAGTATTGTGCATTAACAAAAGCTTTTAATCTTCAATCAAGTTTATTAGTAAACATTAACAAGCACATTATCTCATATTTCTAGTAATTGTAATATATATATATTAACTAATGATCCTTTAACCATTATATAAAGTTTGTTAATGATTTATAAATGAAAGTTATTATAAAGTGTTTTTATTATTACTTCAATCCTTAAAAAACAATAAGAAATAAAGTTAACAGTGTCACACCATTGCTTTCAATTTGATGTAGGATATTAAGGGGAATACAGTGTCCCTTTAATCTGCAAAAATACTTTAAATATTTGAAGAGTTCAGATGCAAAAGCCTCTAAATCCATCCATATGATATGTGTCGAGAGCATTCACTCAGTATTTATTCAGCATTATCTCAGTTTTGCATCTGAACTCTTCATTTATTATGTTTCGTGGACTGACCTGTCTGTCTTTTTCTTCTCATCCTCCAGGGCTCGAAGTGTGTGCTGCAGACGGTCGGTCAGGATCTCGAGTTCCTGGGTCAACTTGTACTCCTCACGAAACTGCTCCCCCAGTAACACAAGGTCACGTGTGGCATCATGAAGAGGAATGTCACTCAGGTACAGACCTCTTCTCGTCAGGTCATCCAGATTCATAACACTGACATGCACAAATGACAAAACTTAATCAGCACAATACATTTAAGATATCAAAAACGTGAAGTAACAAAATATTACTCTTCAAAAAGTTTAACAATATAACTCTATTTTATATTTAAAATTTATAATAATATTTACACCACATGTCTCATAAGAAATGATCAAAGTGTGCATGCCATGGGGATAATTGTAGTTTCTAAAAAAAAAAAAAAAAAAAAAAAACATCAAACAATTCTATCTAAATCAGTGGGAAGGACATATTGTTTCAGTAGTTGTGCTAGAGTGTCTGAACCAAGTGACCTGTTCATTTTATTGTAAGAGGACTCACCTCATCTCAGACAGGCATTAGCGAGAGATAAGGTATTAACACACACACAATGTTTGAAATGAAACAAATCCACTTCTAGTAGGATTTGGCTTATAAGAGGCCTACAGAATAACTGGAATGTAAACATTAATAGATATTGGCCCAACTCCTGCTGTACATTGCTGACCAGTATGTTTAATTTAGGAGGCAGTGAACAAAAATGTACTGTATGTATTTCGTAAATAACACATAGTACTGTAATACACTGTATGCCATTTGTCATGCTACATCCTTCATAAAATCTGTATTAAATGTATAAATTACTGAAGTGTGAGTAAAGGTTGTCTGTCCGAATGCACTTTAAAATGATGAAGAAGTTTAAGGATGTAATAAACCAACTTTAAGGGTAGATCAAGTAAGAATTTAGTAAGAAGTTATTATGGTAACAATTCTATGTTACCACTTTGCAGTGTATTGTCTGTCTTCTCCACTAGTTCATGTGAAGGGAAGTAGAATGATTTTAAAATCAGAAATGATGTGATTAGTTCAAGCTACCAAAATGATCAAATTTGCTTTATTGGTATTATTATACACAGCTTTATCTATCTACCTTGGTGAGCACAGGAAAAGGATGTTCTCAGTCTCAGGAAGTGAGATCATTTGGCCCTTCAGTCTGAGGCAGCTGATCTCTGTTCCTGTGAGTTCATCTTCATTCTCTGCAGTCTCTACATTCAACAGGCCCTCCTACAAGAAACCATAAACAAACCTTACATCATGTAGTTTCATTACAAGCAATATATTTCAAATTTTCAAGCATTTTTAGTATAGTCAAATGATTAATCACAAGTAATCACATCCAAATTTCGTCTCAAATATTTACATGTATTTGTGTGTAATTATAAATAATAAATCTAAATACAAAAAGTACACACACATATTTTGTAAACACAAATTTTCATTTTGGATGTGATTAATCGCAATTAAATCTATTTGACCACACACGTTTTTTAAATAATATATGTTGTTATCCTTGTATTTGTATATGAGTGTGTGCCGTGTGTGTACTGCAGAACTAATAAACACACATTGTTTTAGAAACTATTAAAACATTTCAGTTAATGAGTGTTGGTGGTTTTATATCAGACAGTATGTAATGTGTTTTGGGGCAGACAGACCTTACTCCGCAGCACAAAGACAGTGTTGATGTGAGACAGGATGCCATGGAAACTGAAGTCTATGTGTGGCCGCACCAGAGAGAACACTGAGGACAGGTTACAGACGCCAGGCTGCAGCTGGGGGATGACACAAATAACTTAACATTTCTCTCCAGCATATTTTATATATGCTTCTATATCTCTCACTTTTACATTTCTAAAATAAACTATTTTTGAGCAGGCGAACCTGTGGCAGAACTCTGAAGATGGCATTGCCACATTGTGTGAGCATGAGGTCCTTGTCAAACATCAGGTGGAATGGGAAAGCCTTGCAGAAGGTGTAAGGACTGATCCGTGTCTCTTGAGTCCCATTCTCCTCAAAACCATCCAGATCCTCATAAAAGGCCTCCTCCTCTGAGTCCTTCTCCTCAATCAAGAACTTAATGTGATCACATTCTTCACTCTTCTGCTGAATGACCTGGAACACCCCCACAAATAACAGATTTAGAGTCTTGTGGGTCTTGGGGATTGCATTTGCAAATATTAAATGTGGACACCCACAGCGTGAAGGTAACAGAAAGAAATGACTGGAAGAAAGGGTGGAAGAAGTAAGTAATAGACAGATACAGAGTTATTATCGTTAACAGAAATAACATTAACTGAAATAAAGTCAAATTAAATACTTATTTCATTTTGACCAGTTGCCATGCAACATTTCTCATTTTCATTGAAAGGGAAATTCTGTCATTAAAGGGTTACTCCACCCAAAAATGAAAATTTTGTCATTAATCACTTACCCCCACGTCGTTCCAAACTCGTAAAAGGTTCGATCATCTTCGGAACACAATTTAAGATATTTTGGATGAAATCCGGTAGCTTTTTGACTGCCCCATTGACTGTCAAGTACATTACACTGTCAAGGCCCAGAAACATATGAAATACGTTCTCAAAATAGTCCATCTGCCATAAGTGGTTCAACCATAATTTTACGAAGCTACGAGAATACTTTTTGTACGCAAAGAAAACAAAACTAATGACTTTAGTCAACAATTCGTCTCTTCTATGTCACCATAGCGCCATTTTGGAAAGCATCCACTGGACGTAAACAATGTACGCTGTTCTGTATCAGCCACAATACACAGATACGTTTTCTATGTGTATTTACGCTATCATTTGAATGAAAACAGCACATCCTTGTGTTGTGGCTGATACAGAACAGCGCACGTTGTTTACATCCAGTGGATACTTTCCAAAATGGTGCTACGGTGACATAAAGGAGACGAATTGTTGATTAAAGTCGTCATTTTTGTTTTCTTTGCGTACAAAAAGTATTCTCGTAGCTTCGTAAAATTATGGTTGAACCACTGATCATGGCAGATGGACTATTTTGACAACGTATTTCATATGTTTCTGGGCCTTGACAGTGTAATGTACTTGGCAGTCGATGGGACAGTCAAAAAGCTACCGGATTTCATCCACAATATCTTAAATTGTGTTCCGAAGACGATCTAACCTTTTACGGGTTTGGAACGACATGGGGGTAAGTGATTAATGACAAAATTTTTGGGTGAACTATCCCTTTAATTACTCACCCTTATGTTGTTCCAAACATGTAAGACCTTATTCTTCTTGAACATTTCAGTTGCGTTGCTGTCTATGCACAGGGTCAGAAAGCTCTTTTGATTTCATCAAAAATATCTTAATTTGTGTTCCAAATATGAACAAAAGTCATACTGGTTTTGAACAGCAAGAGGATAAGTAATTATCCTCTGTAGGGGCTCTGTAATTTCTTGCATGTGTGTGAATTTTTTACATTGCTGCCGTAGAACTGCAACATTTTTTTAAAACTACATTCAAATGCTGCATTGCCACAGCCAAATAAAATAATAAGTAATCCTTTTTTAAAAATAACAAAACCTGTGGACATTCCTGTTGGAAACTGCAGTGATATGTACTTATTGGAACGTATTTCGCACCTTGCAAAAAAGTTCCCATAGGTACGTTGACGTCATAAGGCCAGATTGGTCAAGAGTGTGTTTGCATTAAGTAATTTAATAAATATGGTGGCATTTTAGTTCCATAATAGTAAAAAAAATAAAAATAAATTAAGGTTGTGTTATGTTACGCCTGTTGTAACTATTCACAAGCTGTTTTACTGACGATTTTCAAAACATTCATTGATCGATTACTTGAGATTTGTTTTATTAAGTTCAGTTTTTTCGACATGTCTTCTGATATTCATTAATGTTTATTTTGTGCTGGAACTGAAAGAGAAAAAAGATGATTGTTACATTCCACTTGAACTGAGTGATCTCATGCTACATTAAACACATTTATTGTTTGTATTTTGTGATAAAATTTACAGAATTTAAAGGCTATGATTTATGTTATATTAGAAGTAACAAAACACATTTATTGAAATTATGGCACACAGCAAATAATGATTGGACTTGAAAATAGAAATATTATTCCCAAACATTTATACTGTCAATAAAACAGCTTATGAATAGTCATGTAATGTTATTTACCTTAGAAAAGACAACAATAAGGAGAGATGGAGCCCACATTAACCTAAAATGTTAGATTGCCCTGGGTTATTCATTATTTTATGCATGTTTATTTAATTTATGTATTTATTTATCTATTCATCTGTTTATTTTATTATCTAACATATGTTCTGTACTGCTTATGTTTCATTTTTAAATAAAACTATAATAAAAATAATAACTAAACAAAAACGTTCATTTCTTTGCACAAAAAAAAACAAAAAAACTGGGAAGGCACATTCAAATACAGTTTTAAGGGTGTAGCTACAAGACCTAAACAAAATGCATGTTAACACGGTTTTAGTGCGGTTGAAAAAAGGTTAAATCAAATTTTACAACTTTGTAAAAGATGACAATGATTAAAAAAGCTTTACACCCCAAATAAGTTTTAACATAATAATTAACTTGCCTTTTTAAATTTATAAACCATATGAAGAGTTCAGATGCAAAAGCCTCTAAATCCATCTGACATCTTTCTTTAAAAAATGCATTTTTATCAGGCTCCGATGTATAGGTTTCTATGTAAGTACCAGTGCTTCTGATTGGGCTGAGGGTGGGATTTTAGCGAGTTTGAAGTAAAACATTTGATGGATGTATAATATGTGTCGAGAGCATTCACTTAGTATTATTATCTCATTTTTGACCGAGACGACTTTTAGCGGGTTTTGCATCTGAACTTTTCATATATGTCCTCCACAGTATACGCCCGACGTAAGTCGTTTTCACAAATCCTCAAAATACATCTCCATACAGCATATACACCAATTGCTCCACTATCAGCAACAGGTATTCAATGCACTTTCAGGATTATATGTAGCTCAGTTAGTAGAGCGTTGCACTATGAAGTGGTGTAATCATAGTGGTGTAATCACACAGGTTCGATACCAGAGAATGTACACGTTCTCATAGCATGTTTTTTTTTTTTTTTTGGAATATGCACAAAAAAACATGATTTTGCACTATTTTTGTAAGGGGTAGGTTTAGGGTGGGTTAGGTGTGGTCATTCGTACAAATTACACTTAGTAAAATATGTTTGAATTACCATGAGATTGGTGTAAAAACTCATACGTCATTTCATGACGTCAGATCCAATGCAACACTGTCATTATTTTTACGCCCGCTAGAGGGTGCTTAACGTTAAAACGTAAAAATGGGTTGTATAATTTATATATGCTTTAAATCCTCCAAAAATGGCCAGTTTACTTCCATTATAATACATTCAATGTATCCTTGAAAATGAAGGATGAGTTGTTGTTTTTTTGTGGTAATAAGCATTATGCTACAAATGCTGTTGACTGAGAGTTACTTGTATTGAACCCGAAATATTCCTTTAAAGAACACAAATAAAAGTGTCTAATGGTCTCTCATGATTCCAAACAATATCTTCTGTTAAGTGCTAAGAGTCTAAGATCAGTGATATCATTCTTTAGTCCTTGCATAGCATGTAGACTAAGCAAAGAGAAAGTTACAGCCTCAAGTGTGTCTGAGTGTTTAATAAAGGAGAATGTTTGGTGCATTTAAGTATGAGTCAAATGCAGGAATAACTTTTGGGATTTTTGTTGTTTTACATACATTGTGCGCAGAGGTCTCTCTGTTTTCTCCTCACTGTTTTCTTATCACTGAAAATGGCACTAAATGCTGTTTCATTGTAGCCATATCATATCAGGCTGGGCTGAATGCAGAGAAGCTGTTGTTTTTTTCTCTCTCAGCTTGAAGTTGAGCCCATTTCACTGACGTCAAGTCACTGTCTCTTTGCCCTGCCGTCGCCATGACGACGATGGCTAACATTTTTTTTTCAACAAGTCAGGTGTTGCATTTCGAGGGTCTGTCGATTGGACTCCCTCATTTCACACTAAGCCCAGATGGAGAGAGAGAAAGATGGAAAGAGCAGTCTGCCGTCTGGGGAATGATTAGCTCTTATTGGGTGAGGGAGATTTATTTGGAAAATAAGGCAGAGACTGAAGTGCGGTGACAAAGGATAAACCACAGGGAGTTCATCATAATGTTGTTTATCGATGAGCCTCTCTAAGCGAGAACGAGAGTATAATTCCACCTCTGGTCTAACTCCAGTCATGTTTGCAGAATTTAGCACTTACATTACCGTTTGTTAAAAAATACCAGTATTGTTTTTTTATTTATATATCTATTTATACATGGTATTACATACATGTGACCATGTACCACATAACCAGTCTTAAGTAGCATGGGTATATTTATAGCAATAGCCAAACATACATTGTATGAGACAAAATGATCTATTTTTATTTTATGCCAAAAATCATTAGGGTAATAAGTAAAGATTGTGTGCCATGAAAATATTTTGTACATTTCCTACCATCAATATATCAAAACTTAATTTTTGATTAGTAATATGTATTGCTAAGAACTTAATTTGGACTTTAAAGGCAATTTTCTCAGAATTTAGATTTTTTTTTTTTGCACCCACACATTTTTAAATAGTTGTATCTCTGCCAAATATTGTCCTATGCTTCAGATGATGTATAAATCTCAATTTCAAAAAACTGACCCTTATGACTAGTTTTGTGGTCCAGGGTCACATACAGCTTAAGATTTTTGAGATTTTTTTAAAGAATTATATTATATTTTAAAGTATCTTTTGTTCACCAATTTTTATATTACTGCATTTACTAAACAGTAATATTGTATTATTACAATTATATTATTACCATATAAAACCATGGTTTTCTATTCTAATATATTTTCAAATGTAATTTATTCCTGTGATGGCAAATCTGAATTTTCAGCAGCCATTATTCCAGTCTTCAGTTTCACATTTATATTATTTCAATGTATTATTAATTATTCTTTGATGAATAGAAAGTATTTTTTGTCTTTTCTGTCAATTTAGATCAATTTAATGCATCCTTGCTGAATAAAAGCACTAAGTTCTTAAAAAGAAAGAAAGAAAGAAAGAAAGAAAGAAAGAAAGAAAGAGAGAAAGAAAGAAAAAGAAAATTACCTAATTAAAGAAACAAAGCAACATCTACTGCATAAGGGAGGACAATTAATGCACAGGCACAGCACCTTCATCTCAATCTCAGTTCCATGAATCTGCTGTGCAACCGTCTTGATGATCCCTATGACAATGTCCTGAAGACCTTCTCTCTCAGAGTAATAGTGCAAAATGAGGTTGCTCCCTTTCTCTGCATCCGTGCAGCGGAAGGAGGGTGCGCGCATGCCGGGGTAGATGGTGCCCAGATGGTCATGCAATGCGTCCAGATTCTGAAAGAGAGAACAAGCTGATATTTATGTGGGGATGTAAGATTTTTGTAAGCTGAACAAAGTGAGTGCAATGAAACGGGGTGAAAATAGGGTATCTAGTTTGCACTAAGCTAAATACTACTCAATATTTAAAGTAGTGAAATCAGTAGTTAAGCTGGCAGCATCACACCTAAACACATCACACCTAAACACAAATTTAAACTAATGATAAATTTGCACATTAGATAAAGTGCAGTATTTAATAAAATTATAAAATGTATTTATATCTTAAAATTTATTTACAGCTAAGCTGCTGAAAAGTTACTCCCTAACACAGCTAGCTTCATTTATGGCAAACTTGTCTTTCATTTAAACTTTTCACAAAATAAGCCCTAAACAAGACATTCTTTGAAAAACATGATCTGCAATGAAAGGACTTTAAGAAAGTTATTGTCAATTCTTACCTGCACTAACACACAACATGCTGTTTTCATTGTTCAATCAACAAAACTGTTCCAGTCTATTATTATTTTAAACTATTTTAAAAATCGCCCTCACTAAAAGCACAGTACATGCAATGTGCGAAATAGAGAACAGACAGTGTTGCTCGCGTCACTTTCTCAGCATTGCTGCTGCTGATTTTTGGGTGATAAAAACAGTAGCCTCTTACTTGTAAGAATTCACGGACATTGGAGCCCAACACTCGAAGGATAGTGTCATAGCCAGATTCCTGACAGAACTCAAAGAACATTTTTCCAAACATTTGCAAGATGCCGCCGGCATCCATTTCTATTGGAGAAGAAACCATATTTAAATCAACAGGGAAAGAAAATGATCACAAAGAAAAAAAATCAAAAACATTTTTACATTTAAACTAAGCGAGTTTATCAGTATTTTGTTCTCTCACATCAACCTGTGAACTAACAGAACATTGGTAATAGGCCACCTCTGATTTAATGAACCAATCAATGATTGATTTAATAAATCAATCAATTTAATTTAGGTAGCAAATAATTACCTCCATCTTTCCAAAACTACAGCAATAACAAAAACATCCTTACTTAGTACTTTGCTTGCAGCAGCCACAAGGTCATATGTTTTGGCATCTTCATAGATAATTCTGACCAGAAACTGTCCTTCTACATCAACCTGAGCCTCTCTCCTAAAATAAAAAATATATAATATCAAATATTTCAAACATCAGGTAATTACTATTACATCATTAAATTAATTAAATATGAACACGAAATGTTTAATTAGAATTTTTGGACTCAAAGGTAATTACTGTACATTTTGAGCATTTTTGAAGATTTAATAAATGCATGGAGATTGTTAGAGTCAGGTCAAAATGTGATTTGCTTGGACATATTACTAAACGGTGTGCTGAAAAATATAAAAATCAGCATTGACCAAGAATGATGACCAAAGAGAAACTCAGCCAAAAAGACACAATAGTATCAACAAGGGAAAACACTTGTAAAACACAACCTAAAAATAGAAATAGAAACATCATTAATCATGTCTTGTACATTGCACTGCCAGATGCTGTTAACCTTGTGATAATACTGAACCTTGCTGAATAAAATGCTGCAGTAACTGAGTCCAACTGCTTTAACGTTGCCAGAAGATTGAGTGAGACTCAAGCTCACAACTTGAGCCTAAACAGGCTCTAAAACACATGTTTACATTAAGCACAGCTGTGCCTTGAAACGATTGCTCTTAAAAGTCACGTCAAAGAGATGGAGGAAGTTAAATAAAGCTGAACTGTTTGTGCAAGAGGAAAAAGTTGTACGCATCTGACCTCACCCCGTGACATGTTATGCATGATTTCTCATGCTCTGAATTAATGAAAAAGAGCATATGGTAGTACAGACCGGACAATTACAATGTACTGAGCAGCAATAGATATGAATTGTATTCGCAAATTATTTTCCACTTTTTTGGCAATTAAGAAAAGTATTAAAATAGAAGTTGCTGAATTTTTATTCAAATTTAGATTAGTGTCATTGTCAATGGTCACACACACCTCTCTTTAAGTAAGAATTTCTATCTGAGAACAACTATTATATGTACAGGCACATTTAAAAATGCAAAAACAAACAAAAAAAAATAATAGGAATATGACCATAAAAGATTGTCCATGATATAATAGAGAAGTCCATATGAACTCACTTGATGTCCTCCCAAACATCTGGACCATAATTTCTCAGCACCAGAAGTTCCAGTGCGTGATTCACAAAACCGTACTGCCAAAAAATAGTGAAATATGCAGCTGTGAAATTCAAACATAATATAATATGTTCGTATATACAATAAATGCTGTATAATGCATTGTTTACATATTCAACGTGACATCTATACAAATATGTTGTAATGCTTTTGTGCGTGAATCAAAACATGAGCTGTAGTGAACATCAGTATATTTTATCACACAGTGAGGCAATTCAGCAATTATTCACAAATAATACAGAATTACATATTTGAGTATTTCATATTCCCATCGCTTTTATTCAGCCGATGCTACCGTAAGCAGCAGAGCAAATATTTACGTGGATAGAGACTAGAGAATAGAAATAAGACATGTAAAATCGCATTCATATTATTGCTACATACCATGTTTCGTTTAATTCGCCAGTCCCCTGTTTGTGATAGCTTAAATCACTAAACACCAGCACTGACAAACCGTACAGCTGTTACGAGTGAAACCACCATTCCTAAAACGAGTTCATAGTTATTGACAGAGGATGCAGCCAACTGGAGAGCGGGGATGCAAAAATACAACACACAGCTGGTTCTCGCTATTTGCATTTCACTAGATCCCGGATTCAGGAATTATACCACGCTGAAGGATTGGCTCATGAATATTCATTACGCAACATGACGTTTGTCCAGAATGCTTACCCGATTGGATGTGAGGTAGACGCTAGTAGGAGGGCGCTAATTAACTGGCGAATTAACGCTTCCTACTATGGTTGAAAGCCTAGGTTATGAATATTAATTAGGTTACGTTTTGTAGGCTCCGGGAAGGTTACCAAGCAACGCCAACATGACCTTATTAATATTCATCGACTAAGCTTTAACAAGTAGAATTCTCTCAGGGGATGTTATCGTTGGAGTTTAGAAATATCATAAGATTGAAATGTATCAAATTTAGAAAATGAATTCGTAATTTCACACCCTATTGATTTTATAATTTTATTTTACACTTTGCTTGATAGTCATCACATGAAATAGAAATATATATTTCTCTAATTGATACATTTCAGATTAATCTCTAATTTGTAACGCTAGTAAATGCAAATCAAACGTCATATGTCATATTTGAGGTTTATATTCTGAAACAATTAATAAAACCTGGTCGGTGGATTCATGTCATCTGATAGCCAGAAATTCCAATTTCTTTACTTTTTATATTTAATAATATACTAGTAGGCCTAATGAATACAGTGGAGCCAAATGAAATTTACCATGGTGTAATACTTTAGGCACAGACAAGTTTATCATAGCATTTTTGTATTGTACTTCTGATATTATCATATTTCTTTTTATGCCCCACATGAACCTGGTTCTGTTTAACAACATTATGTTAAAACATCATTAGGACTAGGTTTTATGTTTAGAACAGAGTTATGTTAAATTTTAGGAGACAACAGAATTTGTGGTCTCACTTTTACTGTTTTCCTGAAAAGAGCAGGTCGCATTGAAACAGACATTAAACAAACCAAACCTTGAGTAAAGCATGTTTATTACAGATCTATTACAATACAAAAAGTCACAATGTTTACTTTAAGGATGACTGTGGTCGGGCTCTGCTGAGGTGAACCTTTACTGTGTGCTTTTCTTCCCCTTTACAGTGTGGTGCACTACAATGACGTGCTCTATTCAGACTATTGTACTGATACTATGTCCTTATACACAATAAATGATTCACTCTATTGATTCTGTAGCATTTAAAGAAATAGTCATTATAGATACAAATGTGGATGACATTCTCTGCTTTTTAGATTTTTGGTATACAGTCAGGAAGTCAAAATAAACAAAATGCTTTATTGAATCAAAAGACGTTCTCCCAAACAAAACTCTCGGGCTTTAAGTGTAATACTACTGTGAACAAAACTGTGCACAGTGAAACCCTTCTAATGAGTGTTATTTGATAGCTTTTTGGCAACATTCAACAGTTGGATGATAAACTACCTCTGGCTTAACTAAAAAGATACACAGAGTGACAGGCAGTATTAACCCACTGTTTCCAGCATTTGTGTCTTAAAGATTTGAACTTTTCATCCACTGGGTTGAGTTTCATCTGTAGCAAAGACTCTGGAAGCAGCACTTGTCTTTTGATCGTGAGCCTGGAGGAAGTAACAAACTCCAGGGATGTCAGCCGGGAAGTTGGGCGGAAGATCCTCTCTTGTCCGGGGGATGAGAGTAAACTCTGGACAATCTTTTAACAATCTGAAATAAGAGAAGTAACAAATTGTCTTAAAACCCATATGCAGGTAAACAATAAAACTGCTAGTGTTAAATCAGCTCTGACAGAGAGGAATATGACAAAAAACTTGTACTTGTTTTGGCTCAGTCAGAAATGATTTAATGAAGAAGATCTTCATGTGTTATTCTTTCTTAAACATAAAAAACACAGATCCTTTTGGTGGAATTTTCCTGCATGCACTCTAAAAAAAAAAAAAGCACAGGATGAAATATAAATAAACCCAGCGACTGGGTTGTTTTGACCCAGCAGTTAAGTTAAATGTTTAACCCAACCTTCTGGGTAGTGTTATTTAATTGAACTATTGCTTAAAAATTACTATATTTCTTGCGGAAAATGAATAGGTTGTAAATTAAAAATCATACATATAACTACTCAAAGCATCAGCAATAATCCAGAGGTGAACATTTATTAATAAGCAATTTAAAAAATGTTTATTTTAATTATTATTTAATTAACTAATTAATAAAGGTTCTAGTTTGGGTTCTTTTTAAGCAAGAAATATAAACAATGGTTAAATTAAAACTACACTCTTAAAAATAAAGGTGCTTAAAAGCACATTTTTGGTTCCATCAAGAACCAAAGAACCATTTAGTCAAATATTTTTTAAAGAACCATCTCTTTCTTACCTTTTTATAATCTGTAGAACCTTCTTTCGCCACAAAGAGCCTTTTGTAAAACAGATTCAGTTCTTCAGGTGTTAAAGGTTCTTTATGGAACAATTTAGACAAAAGGGTTCTTCTATGGCATCGTGAAGCACCTTTATTTTTAAGAGTGTACCCACAAGGTTGGGTTAAATACTTAACCAAACCGCTGGGTCAAAACAACCCAGTCACTGGGTTTGTTCAAATTTCAACCAGTGAAATATTTTAAAGTGTGTTTTTTGTTTATTTAAAATGAATGCAGTTGCTTTTACTCACACCTTATCATACAACTGACTCACTGTTGTTCTCGTTAATATGTAAAAATGTATTTACTCCTTAATCTTTAAATTCAATACTGTAAGAGAATTTAAGACATACTGATTCTAATAATGAAAAAGTAAACATTTAGTCAAACTCACTCAACCAATAAGTTCTGAATACAGAATAAACCAACAGGACAGTTGTCTCTGTTTATACCTGTATGTGGTGGGGCTGACGTTAATCTTTCTTGGCAGGCTGCAGGACTCAAACTTGTTGGCTAATGTGACGTTATTGCCAAAAAGGCAGTAGCGGGGCATTTTAACACCGACCACACCAGCCAAAACAGAGCCAGAGTGGATCCCGATACGCATCTGAGAAAGAAACAAAGCAAGACTCACTTAAAAGAAACTGTTTTGCTTCACATGTTCCTGCTCAAATATTCTTTATTATTTATTTCAAACCATATCCCCAAGGTCTCCTGATGTGTGTTGTTTTCCAAAATATATTTATTATTAAAACAATGATAATTCAGAAGCTCAAACACAATCCTCAAATAAATATTACCTTTCTGCAAGATGAATGTTTGTTATATAAAATTAGCATAGTTTTGTATCTACAGCAGCAAATGAGAGTTTGTCATTCAAATAATTAAATAAATCCTAAAAACATCAAATGTTAAAAATTATATGGAACATTTTAGATTCATGCTATAACTACACAATATGTAGAAAAACCTGATGAAAGTCTAACCTTGATAACCTCCCCCGTGGGAGTCGTGACCTCATCAGACAATTCCATCATCTTTAGAGCCATGAGAGCAATCTGGACAGCATGGGTCGGACTCTCTTTGTGTAAGCCTCCAGCTACACAGTACGCATCGCCAATGGTTTCCACCTTGAACGCACAAATGAGGACATATGAAAGGTTATGAGAGCAGAGTGCTAAATATTTCATAACACACCTCTGGGTATATAAAAGGTTCATGGCGTAATATTCTGATTTGCCTCTCATGTGACATCCATGTGTTGGCTAAAAACGATTCATAGAACAGTACTGCATTTACACAACAATTACAATTAATAATTGAGAATATTTAATTATGATATTATTTTTTTGCATAATTATCCATACATGCACCAGTAAATTGACTACTGATGTAATTTTGTCCACAAGAAAACACTTTTCTGTTTCTTACAACATGAACGTAGAAGATTCAGTGTTGAAAATAAGCTATTTTGAAACCAGCTATACCTACTATAACTTTACGTTAACAAAATGGTACATCTTGACAGCCTGAGAGACATTAATGCCCTGTTATTGCACATCTAGTTTGGAGATGTTTGAGGCACACTTCATGAACCAGCTGAGATATGTTGGGAGAAGACAAGAGGGGAATCTATTTTAGGATATAGTTGTCTGTAAGAATGTAAGCAAAGCCAGACACTAAGCTAAACTTTACCTCCGCTGTCTTTTACATGAAATTCATCTCTGCTGCATGTGTATGGGAAATTCTGCTTCAGATTACACTAGCGACCCTCCCAGCAGTTTATGAGCCTGCATGTCAAAAATGCTTAAATTAATTATTGTTTGGTTTAAAGATTTTGCGTGAATAATCGTTCTAAAATCCCAAGGGCTTTAAGATAAACTTAAAGGAACATATTTTTGCAATCTGTGGATTTTTTTTTTTTTAAGTTAGTCTGAAGCTAAAAGACCTAAAAAGGAAGACAGCATTTTTAGTGCACTGTACCAAAAACATTTATCAGTTATGAGCGGCAGTGAAATGTTCTGCATAGTTTTATTTGTTTGGAGCTCACAACTATACAGCAATATCACCCACCTTATACACATCCAGCTCACCACAGTGGTGATCAAACCTAGTGTAGAGCTCACTGAGCATGTTCACCACCTGCATGGGCGTACATCGTGAGCAGATCGCAGTGAAGCCCACAATATCTGAGAACAGCATGGTGACATGATCAAACTTTTTTGCCTGGACAGGAAGTCCCTGCCACAAACGTTGAGCGACGTTCCCTGGGAATATCGTGAAGAGCAGCTCTACTGTTCGCCTCTTTTCTTCTTCCAGGGCCTGGTGTGCTTGTTCAAGGGCAGCTTTGGCTTTACCCAGACGTTTTTTAAGTCCATCCTGGGCCTTGGTCTGTTCTCCGACCAGAACAACATCACGTAGCGCATTATGGATGGGAATGTCAGAGAGGTAGAGGCCCCGGCCTGTCAACTCCTCCAGCTTATCTACACATGGAGAGCCGAGGAAAAGCAGAGCACTCATTTCTGACATGAAGATCATCTGCCCCTTCAGGTCCATATGCTACAATGAGAGGGGTTGAGAGAAAGGGAATTAATTCAGAGTTTTGGACTAGTTTGTTATAAATGAGACCAATGTAAGGGGTAAAAATAATATAATATAATTAGGGCTGTCAAACGATTAATCGCATCCAAAATAAAAGTTTATGTTTACATACTATACATTTGTGTACTGTGTATATTTATTATGTATATTTAAATACAAACACATGCATGTATATATTAAGGAAAAATATTTTAGATTTATATATAAAATATTTATATTTATTTATAATCTAAATTGTATATAGTTATAAATATATATATATATATATACATATAAATATTTTGTTTTAATATATACATGTATGTGTGTGTATTTATATGTACATAATAAATATGCAAAGTAAACACACATATGTTATGTAAAAATACACTTTTATTTTGGATGCGATTAATCGTGATTAATTGTTTGACAGCACTAAATATAATATAATATAATATAATATAATATAATATAATATAATATAATATAATATAATATAATATAATATAATTTTATGTTTTGGCATCTTTTTCATATATGTGAAGGTTTGGTCATGTAAAATGAAGGTTTGGTTTAGGCATGTTTAACCCAGACCTTAATTTTTCAAAAATTAAATAAATAAATAAATTGTTCAGTTTTTGTACGAAAGATATTTCTCATAAGATCACTTTAAATATAATATCATATCATTCATCTTGCTTAAAGGTATTCAATATGCACTTAGCTTGCACATTGCTTTGAAGTACGTTTCATAACATGTCAAGTTGTCCTGACCTTAACATCTGCTTGAGTTCATACTTTTATTTAGGGAAATAATTTCTTTGCTGACTGATTTCCATTTAGCTTATTCCAGCAAAATCTTTTAGTGTAGACTGGCAATATTTACACTCTCTTTTTCCTCCAGATTATCAAGGGGTGAAAATGAAAAGAATTCAATGTTGCTATATCAAACAGATTTGGTATTTGGCATTTAGAAAAACGTATTATAAGAGCACTTGTAGAAAAATGTATAGAATAAAGGAAAGCACATAAGACTAAACATTACCTGAACCATATGGATCCACTAACTCATAACAATGCCTCTGTACCATTACTGTATATTGTGTGTACTGTATGTTTCCTAAATGAATCTTTTGTGTAAGCGTAAGGGTAGATCTCATTAATTGAGGCTTTGAGTCACCTTCCACGACTTGACATTTGCCGCCATGTTCATTTCATCATCTGCGTGGTACAGGACTTTATTGCATTGCCCTTATTATACTGATAATCTGCAACCCAAGAAACTGAGACTTGCCATTGAAAAAATCCCCTCGACCACCTCATAAAAACTCATCTCAGATCAGCACGAAGATAAACCTATGAGAAAAAATCCTCCTAATTACTTTGCACTGATTAGTTGAATCATGTTGTGCTTTTTAATTGTCTAATCAACATGAAACCCAAGGCAATCTTTGATTCCTCTTTCTCTTTGATGTCGGTGTGATAAAATGACACATAGACCCTCAGAAGTTCACATTTCAAATGCAAACCAGCATATGAATGCATTCAAAGCTGCAAACTTAGGTGTTTTTTCCTCTCTCTCTCTCTGTTTGCCTTGTCTTAGCTAAGCAATAAGCTTGATCTTTTAAAATTTCCCAGGCAAGCAGTTTCACACGTAACAGGTGGCCGTTGTTAGCATCAGCATTTCAATACGTAGGACACAAGGGCACCCTTATTGCAGAGGGAGAAACTGTAAAACAAAAAATACCTTTCCAGGGCTGTCAGCAGAGCTGGCTCCATGCTGTTTCACCCGTAGCACAAACTGGGTGTTTAGCATGGTTAAAATATCCTGGAAGCTGGCTCGTATCTCAGGTGAAACAATAGCAAAGTGCTCGTTGAAAGAAGGTCTCCTTTGCCCATCTCTGCATCGCCCGAGCCTCCTCCTCAAACCATCTCCAATCTGCATCAGGCTCATTTCTTGATCTAAGAGAATGTGGAAGGGAAAAGTAGAGTAGAGCAGCGAGAGGGGAATGTCTCCCGACGAGTGTGTCCTCATGGGGCTTGGTGTGAGGCTCCTGCCGTCTCTCACAACTACTGAGTACAGCAGATGGGGCTGATGATTGGCCTGTAGAGCACCACTGTCTTTACCCCCAACATCCATTCTGACCTCCACCCGTGTGCAGTAGAGCAAACACGCTGCCGCCTGGATGATACCCGAGAAGAAGAGCTCGGTGGTGGGGAGGGGATTGAAGAAATAGACGGTCAGGAGTCCTGGATCTTTGTCCAGACAGAGGATGGAGGCTTGGTGGATGTAACGCTGAACCTCTAGGGTGGGCGGTGTGCTCTGCTTTAAGAGAACATTGAAGCTGTTGAGAAAATCATGGAGAGCTCCCCCCACCACACGAAGAATATGACCGTCCTCCTCATAACAGTCCCGAAACACCTCCAGACCCAGAGAAATCTTTAGCGTATCCATGGGGATATCTGGAATTTAATTAGTGCAACTCATTAAAATTAAGTGGATATTCAGATCATAAAAATATACATTTTTAATGCCTTTTCTTACCTGTTTTAAGGGAGAAGTTTCTCATGACATCTGATAATTGTTCAGCATTGTCCATTGTCTGAGATACATCAGAACTGCATGCTACAGGGCTTTGGACACATATTAAACCACAGTCAATGAATTAATATGCAGAATGGAATTACAACAACATTAGAACTGTTTTGAATTTGAGGTTGAACTAGGAAACAAATATAAAGGCAGCATTTCAGCACATACAACTATAAAATCTACTATATATAAAATCTCTATATAAAAATTCACACTGACAACATTATAGGCTAAATATGATTTGAAATATTTTATGTAATGTCATGTATATAAAACAATGTGAAAAAAATCCTGATGCAATACAATTATTAAGCTGTACATTGTCATGAGAACGAACACAATATTTAAGCGACCACTAATATAGTAAATCTGCATGGAAATTGTAAAAGATCGACAAATTGTCAACATTTTAAATGATATTATAATGAAAAAGTACAGCTTACCATCTCACGCCTATCTGCTGTTTCATAACTCTGATCAGTGCATTTCGTAATTTCTCGAACTAAAAGAAAAAGAAAATACATTAAATATAGCATAACCTGTGTTTTTGATATTGTAATTGATAACTGTCGTCTGTCTGTCTTGCACATTTTTCTCAATTACAATATTCCATTTACACGCGTTGCATGTGTACACTGAACATAACGCAGACAATAAACACATTTTCCAATGCAATGTATAAGAATTTGCTGCAAAATATCATCAGGTGAATTAGACACATCGAACATATTAATTTTACCTCCGGGCACACCAGCTTTCGGATGCTCTCGCCCAGTGAATGCAGATTAACTTTGCTCCGGCTTATTTTGCGTCTGGGCAGACTGTTTGTGTTTGTGCCCTGCACCTCTCTGGATACTGGCACAACATTCACCGCACTGCTTTCCTTTCCAAAGTCCGCGGGTTCCTCATTTCCCACGACCATAGAAAACGGGCATTCACCCGCAATCTTAAGATCCTTCAGTTTAGCGCAAAACATTCTTTGCGTAATAGTCCTCTCCAAACATGCAGCAAAAAAATTCTACATTGTGAATATCCGACTGAGACCGTTCCTACCCATCCGAATCCAGGATAGCAGCATTCCCACTAGGTGATGGAAAAATATCAGCCCAGGAAATATAATTTACCCTCACACACGTCTCACCCAGGACTAAGCTATTTCAAACTTATCAGCAGCTTTTCCGCCTGCATACAATATTCATAGTAAATTACAGGGGCAAATGATAAGCCAAGGATCATTAAGTATGGCCAATCACAGGACCCAGTGGAACCTCCAGCTAGCCAATGGATGCACCGGCAGGCAGTGCTCCTTAAAGATGCATTATGCTCGTCTGGAGATGCGTGATGTTCTCCTGGAGATGCTGTGTACCATGCGCATCATCCAATGAATTGGCTGGTGATTTTAGAGGATTTCCGTTCTGCACCGAGAGCTTGCTCGATCCGCAGCTTATTAGATATGCTTTCTGTGACGCCTAACAAATATTTAAATGTCACATATAGTCTAACCCTAACGTTGGATACTTATGCAACATCACGTTTCCTTTAATTCGGATTCCGATTGATCCGATGCGCAAATGGAAAAGCTCTCAACATCTTGGACTTGAATCTGTCACGTATCATATCTGGAGCAAACAATTCGGACACATGCTGCGCTTTGGGCCACCCAGATGTCTGCCCAGTTTCTCGCTAACATAAATTGCAATACAACTCATTAAAGGCGCAAATGGATGTTACATAAGGGTCTCAAGGCTTGCATTCTTTCATGGGTCTCTTTCCCTAACAGAGCCAGGACTTGTCAGGCTAATGAGGAGCATCGAGTTCACGAGATCACACTATGATTCCAGTTAAATGAGCCTAATTATTTGGATAAAAAAAAATCTACAACTAAAACACCCATATTTTTATTTTAAAATAAAACATTTATATGGGTATTCTTGTTTGGTGACAATGACTTGTTTTGGACGCAGCAGTGCTTTTGAAGATTGCATTAGGGACCTGCAGGCACTGCAAAGGCTGAGGAGATTCTAGTGCAAAACAGATCAATAACATGTACACAGATCGATAAAAACTTGAAATCACTCAGTATTCAATTATTTTGTTCATCACTGGTCTTGGTCAGTGACATGTTTATGAAAAAAAAATAGAATAATAGGGACTGGGAGATCACACAACACAATGGTTACCTTACATTATTGGCATGTTAAAATGTCTACAATAATTGTATTTCATTTCAATTTTGTTGTTTCTGCACAGGAAATGAATAAATAAATCAAATTAGATCTCTTTAATATTGCTTCTACTAGACAGCTGAGCATGTAATTTTTTATATTTGTAGAATTATATTTTATTTGCACCTGTTTTGGGTTATAATCAAAATAGCCAAAGTGCAAACAAGCAGGCAATAATATCTGTAGGATTTTGAATGATAGGAGTCCAAATTTCTATGGAAGTCTGCAGAGCTTTCATTAAAGTTCTGTGGGCTGCATAATCCTTGGACATATGCATAAACAACAATTTTTTTTTTTTCTCAAATTACCAACTTTTTCTTACTCCACAATAATTTAAATCTTTGTTATCAAAAATCTACTGTATATTATGCATATTTATAGTCCATTGAATGCTTGAATTGAATTGTCAGTTGAACGTTCTAAAGTGTGCAATTATTTTCAGGGAAACGCACAGGGGGAGACCAGGCAGGTCTTGACCGCATTACATGAATATATCACTGCGCCAAATGATTTCAGTTATTTCAAAGGTACTGCCAGGCTAAAACAGCAAAATAACCAAAACCCACAGCAACACTGGACAAGCAAATAAATATAGTAAACAATGGAATAAAAACGACAGATAATTTCCATGTTTTTGCCATGAAATTAAGTTTTATTATGTAAGGAAATCACATACTCTATTTTCTAATTCTCTCTCTCTCTCTCTTCCTTACAAGCGGACACACATACAGTTTGCACACACGGCTAAATGTTGTTAACGCTACTCTGATGATTTTATCAGTAAAATAGTTTAGCAACTTAAAAACTACTTGACATTTCTCACAAGCGAGGTAACAACGATGCTGTTCTTGAAGAAACTGATCTTAAAGCTCACTATTAGTACAGATGTTGCTGCTGAACACTGTTGAGACGCACAGACACACAGAGGTAATTCAAGCGCTTGTTTGTCTGTCTGTCTGTATTTCTAATATGTTGGTCTTCTACCAACATCTTAAGCCTCCGTTGCTAGGTCTAAAATGATGTTTTGGAAATAGCAACAAAGGCTTTGGATGAGCTGCATAAGAAATTAATTCTAAAATTAATATCTAATTCACAATAGGGTTTTAAGGACAAAAAACATAGGAATGCCTTGAGTTATATCATCTGATCGATGTCTTAAGGTGTGGCAACCATAGTATAAGCAGAATAATTGACTCCAGTCCGTTGAATTATTAGAAAACAGGCCTGTCATCAATTACTCTTTCACTTTTCCCATTCAAACCAAATTTAGTAGGACATTTTTAAAATAAGGAGGAAATTAAAGTCTTTCTACATTTTGTAATTGACTTTAATGACATTAGCTCAGTCTGATAAACACTTTAATTAAAATTAAGACTAAGAAAAGACAGCATATATTGAAGGTTGCAGATGTTGAATGCATCATCAGTTCATGGGACTCAAATAGCTCCAAGAGCTCACTGATTAACAAACAAGAGGAATCACATGGTCAGCTACTGCAGAGTGCAGTGATCATTCCTCTGATTTACATTAATGGCTGCCTGATGGCCATGCCAGTATTTTTCAGACTTTCTTAGTGACTAGTTTTAGTGTTTAGAATTCTGCATATGCTTTCAGTTGTTTACTTGTGCGGCTGTTTATGTGTTTTCTGTGTGCATACTGTATGTGATATTGGCCTTGATCATATCTATGTGATCATCATGTAAACACTGGCTACTCATCAGCATTAAAAAAAAGAGAGAGAAAGAGTTTGCCTTAAAAGCTGCCAACATGGAGCCCAAGCTTCACTGAAGGCACAGAGAAGCAGGAAGTGCGGGGGAAAAGAGAGATGAGACATTTGTTTCCATATTAGTTTGTTAGCTTCATCCTCATTTGTCTTCAATAGCGCTTCTTGGTTGCATGATGTCAAGCTTTGACTCTATCTGTGCCCACATGCTTTTAAAGCCTTGCGGCGCATAATCATCTCGGTCTTCCATTTTCTCTGTTTCTCTCTCTGACCATGCATAAACCTGACAAATATTCAGTCTCATGCTAAAATAGCACTCTATTAAGAATTCATTGCTTTTAAAACCATTAAAGTTTGGAACAAAACAGTGATTTCTGTTAGCCTGGCAATCCAAACGTTTGTTTATGGATTTGACCCAATTTTGCACCATACTGTATTTTTCACCTTTGTTTTCATAAAATGTTAATGTAGCTGCAGCTAAAATGATGGATTGAATGTAATTACAAACGGCTCTGGCACAAGAATACAAATATTTTACCACCAAATGTGACTAAATAAATGAAGTCTCCAATCTTCATGTCTGTTACAAGCATGACTCACTTAATCGTGCCATCAGTTCATTAGTGTACGTCATGTTTGGTAGAAGTTTATTATTTTCCCAGTGGTGCCAGGCATGAATAATTCAAATTCCATGGGTACTGTGAGACATATGCCAAACTGGAATCACTGCTAGATCTGTGCCTAATGTAACAGAGCGACAAAATTGATTTTGAAGTTTGTTAGGACCGGTGCCCTTAGGGAGGCTGCTGATTGGCTAGGTGGCTTCCGTAGCGATGCATCAAGTCCAAAATCTTGTGTAAGGCAGCGTGACTTATTCCTCAGAGGTGGCAAAGGGAACAAACCTCCCTGCAACTGGTGAAATAAACAACACTGCAGCTGAGATATGGTCAGGACAACAATAAGAGGAGGTGTGTATATGTTATTTGTCCATTCAAGATAAGCATGCAAAATGAGATCATTATATGGGCGTATATAATTGGGTAATCCTAAAATCATACTGCTATATATACACATATAATATATGTGACCCTGGACCACAAAACCAGTCATATGTAGCACAGGTATATTTGTAGCAATAGCCAACAATGCATATATGAGTCAAAATGATCGATTTTTCTTTTATGGCAAAAACCATTAGGATATTAAGTAAAGATCATGTTCCATGAAGATATTTAGCAAATTTCCTAAAGTAAAATATCTAAACTAAATTTTAGGATTAGTAGTAGGCCTTGCTAAGAACTTCATTTGGACAACTTTAAAGGCGATTTTCTCAATATTTAGATTTTTACACCCTCAGATTCCAGAAATAGTTTCAAATAGTTGTATCTCAGACAAAAATATTGTCCTATCCTAGCAAACCATACATCAATGGAAAGCCTATTTATAAAGTATAAATCTCAGTTTCAGAAAATTTACCCTTATGGCCGGTTTTGTGGTCCAGGGTCACATATAACACCATGGCTTAAAAGTCTGTGGTCTCTTAAGTGTCTTATACTCACCAGCATTTACAGTATTTGAATGAAAATACAGAAAAGAGTATTACTGTAATATTATTTCAATTTAAAATAACTGTTTTCTATTTTCAAATATTTTAAAATGTAATTTATTTATTTATGTGATGGAAGCTCAAATTTCCAGTCGAACCAGCCATTACTCCAGTCTTCAGTGTCACATGATTCTTCAGAAGTTATTCTAATATGTTGATTTGGTGCTAAAGAAAAAATTCTGTTTTCCATGAATGTTGAAAGCAGTTTAATATTGTTTTGTAGAAAATAGCAAAATAATTTGAAATAGAAATCTTTTGTAACATTTATTGTCCCTTTTGATCAATTTAATGCATACTTCCTGAGGAAAGAAAAAATAAATCTTTGGGACGAAACTACATGCAATGTTTACCTCAGTAACCCTCTGGCACCGTCTGCCGCTCCTGAATTTATTCAAAGAACATCATAGGTGTTCACACAGTCCCTTGAACTTGTTTTTCCAACCTACCCATAAATGACACATGACACTCTCTCTCCAATTCCCAGTTCCACTCAGCTGAGAGTCCTCATAGCCATAAAGGATGTTTGTTCTGACTGATTGTCAGTCTCATAATCTGAAAACATATGAATGGCTAAGCAGGACTTGTGTTGAAAGGGAGTTTACCGTTAGGAGCTCATAACGACACAGAAAACAATACAAAACATGAAGCACTCTGAATGATACTCCAAACCAACACAGCGTGCTTATTCATTCATTTTATGTCTTCGGTCTTGAGAATGAGCCACAAACTGAGCAGTGGATTTCACAGGCAGGAACACAACACAGTGTTTTTGACCTTGGACTAGAAATTGTGTGAAAGCATGGAATGAAATGAATACCCACTGTGGCATAAAATGATATTTAGTGCTCTTCCATGGGGGTGAAATGATTAGAGATAACAGATCAAGAATGTTTTTCAAATGTTTTAAAATCATGAGTGTTACATAAATCTTATCTTATACTGTTTATTTGTGTCAATATTTTGCTGTTTAGTACCAACTACTATTTAAAGAATCAATCAGAGGTTTGTGTACAGTAGATGAACTTCACTGACAGAGTGCAAAACTGTTATTTACAGACTTCCACTCTTCCACAAGATTAGTCTCTGCAATATCCTGGGAGAGAGCCTGAATCATTATGTAATCCTGTCACGCATTTATGAACGCAATGATGGTTTCGAGCAGCACTGGGAGTTTGTGTATGTGTGTGACTATAATGTCATAGCTCAATGCCATAGCAACACACCATCCACCAGGAGAAATGTTTAACTGAGTCCAATAATGTGACTGAAATATTCTTTCTCTGAGGAAATATTTTCTCTCTAATTGTTCCCCTTCTTACGTATATGCTTCTATGATCACTGGAATGAAGAACAATGGCATGGACTGACCACGTATTTGAAAGTGCAAATGTATGCAAAGCATACATTGATGTTTTGAAAACACTCATTAAAATATTGCCATATACCTCAAAGGATTTTGAACCTGTTTATGGGCCCCTCGCTGCAATCAGTTTTGCAGGAGCTCATTTATTCTTCAGAGCAGCAAAACAGCATGATGAGGACTTTAATTAATGTGCTGTAGGCAGACAGGCCCCTGACAGCTCAGTTTATTATAACAACAATGTGATTACTGTTATTATTTTTAGCGCCAGTAGTAGTGGTAAAAGTAGCTCTGTCTAAGCTCATAATATGAATTCAAATAATCCCCCTTTTAGTTGTGGTCTTTTTTTTTTTTTTCAACTCATACTGTGGAGGTTTAAAATGACTTGTGCTGAATATGTAAACCTAAAGCAAATGACTGTACAGTACATTAAAAAAAATCGGTGTAGAAACAAAATAATTTCACAAATAATTATAAAGAAATGGCAAGTATCACAATGAAATAAATGTAGAATTTTAGAAAGACTCAAATAGCATTTTCTTGCAAAATTACAGTAATCTTTATTTTATTTTAACTTCAAAAAATACATTTTTGCAGCGTAGTTGCAAGCCCAGAAGATAACTTGAGGGCACTTGGCAGTGAGGACCACAGGAAACATTTCTCTAGAGCATCCTCATGCTGAAACATCACAAACACATTTAAAAGCTTAAATAATAGAAAGAGTTGAGGAAGGGGACCAGCGTGGCTCTTTCGCCATCTTTCGGGCCTTCCTAATAAAACATTGGAACAGAAAAAAAAACAAAAAAACAATAAGATCTGTACTTTAAACACCCTAATGCATATATGAACTAACTATTATAGAAATGACAAAGAATTCTGCTTTTTATGTGGTATTTGATATACCCGATCCCATGAAATGTAACTATTTTGTATAAATTCATAGTAGTGTATGACCAATGGAGTTGGTAACCAATGAATACAAGTCTAAGTCCAAAACTGGCCGCGTTGGACTCAAGGCAGAGTCTAATTTGAGTACTCCAAGTCCAGAAAGTAAATTAGATTGAAAAAAGGTTTAATATTGCCATTGTAACTCTATAAAATAATTTTAAACCTTCACAAACCAATGACAATGCATCTAAAATGGTAACATCTAAATAATCTGTTTTTACTGAAGTCAAAAACATTTTTTAATGTGACTGAATCAATCTCAAGACATTTTAATGGGATAAAAATAGCTCAGGCAAGAAATGGAAACTGCATGCTAACAATTTTTACAATGAACAAAAAATACCACTATTACATCTTGCCATTTAATTTTTTTATTTCACATCACCAGCTCCTCAACTAGTTACAAAAAAATACAGATGCATCTGTTTCATTATTGTATCATATCATATTGTGCCCTTCAGTTTAACAGCTGAAATTTTAGTTATTTTATGTTTACTAAGTGATTCATATATATACAGAAACATGTCATATTTAATAATGGCAAATAGGTTGTCATGTCACAGGCTTTTTGTGCTGATTCTCGTTCTTGTGCTTTTTATTAAACTGTGCTAAGCTTGTGTTTTTTATTAAACTGATCTAAACCTTCAATGTAAAACTAAACAAAAGATACTTACAAAGTGATTCTTATAAAGAAACATGTAATTTTTAATAGTTACAAGTAGGTTGTCATGTCACAGGCTGGAAGTTTTTGTGCTGATTCTCATTAATGTGCTTTTCAATACAAAATTAAACTGTAAACTGCTTCTACTTGATCTAATCCTTCAAGTAAACAAAATATATTTTATGAATTATAAAGTGATTCATATCATATATAAAATATAATGGACGTCATTGGCTACCATCAACTGTTTGGTTACCAATATTCTTCAAAAAAAAAAAAAAAAAAAAAAATCTTCAGTGTTCAGAAGAATGCATACAGGTTTGGAAGAACATGATTAAATGACAGAATTTAGATTTTTGGGTGAACTAACCCTTTATACACCATTGTTGACAATTTAGATGTTAACAAATGGGACAGTTGTAACCTATCATCATCTTGTTATTTTTTCAGTGTTTTTTTTTCAGGACAGCTAAAATAAATGGACACATTCATTGCGTATAAAGGGTTCACAAATTAACATCTAGTGTTTTTCTAATAAATTAAACAAAGTTTAAACAGAGGAATAAACCACATTGTTTCATTTGGCTCCTAATATGGTCATCTTGAGCTTAGTATGGAAGAATGTACTAAGCAGTGATGAGGAATATCAATATATCAGATGATGCTTACTTTACCACACATTTCCCCCTAACAAATCAGCTACATGTAGGCACCATTTATGAGTTGCAACACTTTTCAAACATAAACCAAACCCTGCATAAGCTAAATCCCTCTTTTGCAGTGATACTGTGCCGTTGTCACTATGCCATGGCATATTTACACATATAGAAGAGGGATTTATTACGGTTTCGTTTCACCATGTTACAACCCCACGTCATGAGTTTACAAGAAAAAGGCCCATGGCTGCCAGCCTCTGCTCTTAAAAGGCAGCTATGATAAACAATCTTAGGTTTCCCACAGCGTTCAGCCCATGACCAGACCTTTTAAGACTGGAGCACTGATGCTGTGTTTACTTGGAGGAGAAGGGCAAAGGGAACCACATGGAGAGTGACAACTACACATCCAAATAGCAACCTGAGATCCACGGCTGCACATCAGAAGAGAAAAAAACATGATGGTCTGTGTCTATGTGTGGACACAGCTGTCTCTAGAAGCACAAATACGACAAGTGTTTGTCCAGCAAACTGTGAGGTGCCATATGGTCGTAAGGAGAACCGCAGAGCAGAAAAATATTTAAGTTGATCAGTTTTGTCTTTTTAGAAAGCAAATTTAATTTGTCAGCTGAATGCGTTTTAGGAGCAAAAACATTGGGAGGCACCAAGGAACAGAAAATTTCTTGCTAAATGTTTGTGTCATTTAAAAAAAAAAAAATCCTAAATTTTGACATTTGGAGGTGACGGGCTATTACGAACAGAATTCACAATTGCAACAATTATCTCTATTCCATAACACAGACACACATCAAAACATGTTGAGTGAAAGACTGATAGACACATTGACATTATACTATATACTATTACCTTTTTTCACAGCAGGACAATCATCTGAAAAGGCTTGATGTGACATTGGGTGCCTTAAATATAACTTTCATTGGAAATTATAGAAAGTGTTCAGAAATTACAGGCCCATTCACACCAAGAAAGATAACTAAAACAATAACAGTACAGTAAGTTTGTTTACTATAAGTACGTATAGAAGTTTTGCCGTCTTCCACCTTAAATGATCAAGTCAGGTTGATTTTGATTGGATGTCAATGTTTTAACATTAATCAACTGCAATCAATTTGCTCACTATTGCAAAATTCGATATCCCATTTATAATGTTAATAACAGAGGAATAACATATTTTTTTAGCTAATGGACAATAGAAACATTGACATCCATTCCAAATTCACCCAACTCTAAGATTCAGTTTTGGTTATTATTTACATTCAAACAATGACTGACATACAAAGCACATCACATACTGTTTCGTGTTTACCATATGTAATGCACTCTAAGTATGTGTTGGTGTGTGACTAAAAGGCAACATAAAATCTGTTCATCATATAATAAAGTGATCGCATCTTCTCATAATACTTGGCCTAACCCGTTCAATTCATATAGATTTGTTTTACAATGCCTTTATGGCCCTTTAGGATTTTCTGTGTTTTCTAATATATCAGTAGAGTGACAGAAACCCTTTAATTTCATTACAAATATTTCATTAAAAATACCTAGTTCATGCTTTGAAGATTAAGCAAAGTTATATGGGTTTGGAACGACATGGGGGTAAGTAAATGATAATTTTTCACTTTTGGTTGAAAAATCCCTTTAACATAGTCAAGTTCTGACAAGTAAGTTTTGTCTAGTTCAAAAGGTCTGGGTTGCGTCTTGGAGCCCACCAAAAATGCCTAATTTGAATGTGTCCGTTCTTTCACAGTTCAGGTCTTGAGAGTTTCTAGTAATGAGCTTGCTCATGAGTTTGCCTGTCCATCCAGTCCTGATGGTTAATGGTAAATGAACTTGGCTTACTGTCTTCAACAGAGGCTCGAACCTGAGGCTTGGCTTGACCTCCAAGTTCATCTCCCACAATGTGGTACTGCATAGAGGGAGAATAGCAGAAATTGCAGGCTCGTAATGATGGCTGACAGAACTGAATGAATAGGCATTTCCCAAACCTACGTTTGGAACTTTAACTTGAATAAGGTGTGTTTGATTAAAGGTGTCATCAGATGCCCATTTTCCACAAGTTGATATGATTCTTTAGGTTCTTAATGAAAAGTCCATAACACACTTTGGTTAAAAATTTCTCAGTGGTAGTATAAAACAGCACCCTTTTTACTTTGTCAAAACAGCTCTCTTAACCGAGACCCATTTTGGTGTGTGTCCCTTTAAATGCTAATGAACTCTGCTCACCCCACTTCTCTCTTCCATGGGGTGATGAGCAGTTATCCTCTGTATCTTCAGCGGCTTAGAAGTCGGGAGTAAATGACGATGCTGTGTTCATTATTACATCCAACAAAACACCACAATCGTGTAGGAGACATTCTTGTCTACACTTGCTCCACCGTTGAAACAATGGTGGACCGTTTACAGCTTACTCAGGGTGGGTCTACGCTAAAACACCAGTGTCCATGAGATTTACAAAAAAAAAAAAAAACAACAACACTGGATGGATTTTTAGCATTATATGGTGGTTGTGTACACACACTGCCAAGACACATTTTGGTTTAAACTACATGTAAAAGTGAAATTTGCATCCGATGACCCCTTTAATGAGACATACAAAATGTGCATTGCTGGGTGCTCCAGTTGAAACTGAGGGGTTTGTCGTAGGGTTCAACCAATGGCAAAGCTATTGAGAAGCATGTAGAGCATGTATGTCTCTCTTATCTGACACAGTCATTTGAGTTCACGGAGCTCTCTTCTAATGAGGTGTTGACCTGAATCAAGTGTGTTAAATAAGGCATACAAAATAAGACATACAAAAGAGTTAAAAAACACTGCTCTAAAAGCTGTGGACAAATTGGCACTGACATCTGCTCTGCATGTAGTAAGGACATTGATATTCTAGTCAGTGTCATTTGATAAATCCTCAATCTGCCCAAGCTGAATTATTTTTATCTCTTTATGAATTACCATTTATAAATGGCAAGACCGCTGAGAGCATGTTACCACTGATGAATTCAGTACATTTTAAAGCTGTAGAAGGGATGAGGTGCATGTTGTGTAGTAGGGACCAGGTGAAGTCAGGTAAAGTGCCTGGAATATCATCATAGCAAAATTTAATTGCAGATCATTGCAAATAATTTCAGATCATTTTGAGATATTGGCTGAGCAGAGCAATTCCTTTTACAGAGCCTGGAGTTGAAAAATGTGTTTCCAGACATGCTAATTAGTAATCACTAATAATCCGCTACAATGTCTATTTTGCTGATCTCTTTAATACTTTCAGACCTACTTTCTTGCAAACACATGAATATAAAAACAATGAAATGTAATTAACTACTTAATGACTTCTAATCTTCTGTCTTTGTTCACACTGATGTCCAGGTTCAGCTGTGTCATTTTATTAGATATTGATATCACACCAAATAGAATTCAGTTATTTGAATTACAAGGAATGATAGAACAGACCAACAGAGAGAGAGATTAAACTTTGATGAACTCAGTATTTTGAGCATAGACATTTTAATGGTAATGATTACTTCATTTAGCCTTTGACACCTGTTTCCGCAACTGAATAAAAAATGTAAAAAGGTAAAAGTGACTTTTTATCTCACAATTCAGATTTTTGTTCTTGCAATTGCGGGTTTACATCCCACTATTCTGACTTCTTTTCCCTAGGAATTGCATTATACAAACTCGCAATTCTGACTTCTGTTTCTCAGAATTGTGAGATATAAACTTGAAATTTTGAAAATCGAAGTCAGAATTCTGTGATAAAAACTCAAAGTTTCAAGTTAGAAAGTCAGAAATGTGAGATATAAACAGTTTTAACTTTTTTCTCAGAACTGTGAGATAACCTCACAATTGCGAGTTATAATGTCAGAATTGAGATATAAACTTGCAATTCTGAGAAATAAAGTCAGAATTGCAAGATATAACCTCAGAATTCTGACTTTTTTCTCTGAATGTTGAGATACATAAACTTGCAGTAGCAAATTGAAATTCAGAATTGTGAGATATAAGCTTGCAATTCTGAAAAATGAAGTCACAATTGTGAGATATGAACTCGCAATTCCAACTTTTTTCTCAGAATTGTGAGATAAAAACTTGCAATTGCGAGTTCTGAAGTCAGAATTGTAAGATAAAGTCGGGTTTGTATCGTAATTCTGACTTTATAACATGCAATTGAGTTATGAAGTCAGATCTGTGAGATAGAAACCCTGATAGCACACATACATCATAGAAACATCCATTTTGATGTCTGGATTTATATCTGGAAAATATTTTCTTTTTTTTAGGGTGTTTGCTCATCTGCAATACATCTATAGGACGTTTTTCTATCAGATGTCCAAGAGACTAATCTATTAGGTGTGTGTTGGTGGCATGGCGTTTCAGCGGCGGTGGTCGTCCTTTTTTCGAGTGGATCAGCACACATTAGGCTGCACTACCCCCTTCTGTGTTGCTGCGACCATATCCCCTGTGTGCCTCAGCACCTAAAAAGAGCAGCTAAAAGAGTTTTCATAGGTGAACATCTTTATAAAGACGCGTCTTTCAAACTAGACCTTTCACCCGTGCGCTTCTGGATGCGGTCATTACCTGCCTCACGAGTCATGCTCTTATTGTGGGAGGATGACTCTCAGTGAGTTGCAGACCAGACTCCGCTTCCTGCAAAGGGGCGTGGTTCCAGTTTCTCTGCCCAGATCTACTGATAGCACACATACATCACAGAAACATCTATTTGATGTCTACATTTATATCTGGAAAATGTATTTTTTTAGGGTGTTTGCTCATCTGCAATACATCAATAGGACGTTTTTCTATCAGATGTCCAACAGACATCTATTAGATGTCTTCAAGATATTTATGATTTAGAATGTATGTAAAACTGAAATCTTACAGTCGTCTGTCAGATGTTTGTACACAGCAGATGCTTTCCAAATCAAGTGATCTTTAACAGACATTTTGCAGACGTACGTGGGCTATCTGGGAATACGCAATTCTGAGAACATATTTTTTCCCCCCACAAAATGTGACTTTTCGCAATTGCAAGTTTATATTTCACAATTCTGAGAAAAAAAAGTCAGAATTGCAAGATATAAACTTGCAATTGAGAGGGGAAAAAAGCCTGAATTGTGAGATACAAACTTGCTTGCGAGAAAAAAAAAATACTTTTCTGACTTTAATTTATATCACAGTTCTGAGAGAAAAAAAAAATAGTTAATATCTTTCAATTCTGACTTTAAAACTCAGAATTGCGAGTTTATACCATGCAATTCTGAGAAAAAAAGTCAGAATTGTGGGATAAAAAGTAAACTTTTAATAACATTTTTGTTGTTGTATTATGTTTGATTCTAATTGGTTGTTCCAAGTTGACCACATAACAGTTCCATATAATTTCATCATTTTTTTTTCATTTATTTCAAAGATCCTTACGGTCTATAAAGGGAAAAAAAGAAAAGAAAAAGAAAAGAAACTGAAAAGTAAAAGACACTGACCAAGCAAACAAATATGACCAACAAAATGATAAATGACAAATTATTTCTGTCAACAAATGACCTTTTATTGTTGATGTAAAGCATGTTTTTTTTTTTCTTTCTGCATGCAGTACAGACCTCAGAACTTATAACATTTGGGAAAATATGCAACCCTATGTTAAGGCAGACTACAAATAAAACACCGGAAACCCCAAAGTTTTAACAATTCATTTATCGTTGACATACTGAATTCCATTTTATTGCATCCTATTTCCTTCTCTCTCCATTTCCAGGACCAGTTTTATTCAAAGCTCTATATTTCATTGACAAAAACCATTCAGGCTTTGTTGGTGCTCCAAGGCATCTTCCAGCAATCTGATCTTTCCCCATCATCCCCTTTTTTCAGTTTGACACAAACCAGCAAGCAGCTTACAACTCAAACAAACCACAGACATTTAAAAAGTCTCTTCCTCTTAATAAGAACCTCAACATTTGTTTGGCGCGCAGGTGGTGCATTTAAAACTTTCCAAGTTGTAACTGTGAAAAGTAACTTAATAAAACTCATTGGTCACACTGACATATTGCTGAATTGTAAAAATTGATGGCTGGTTCTGGTTCACGCTGCTATTGTTTTTCAAGCATTTTCCTGAAAGAACATGGCAGGTAATGCTGACCCAGACCTAAGGTCAACTTTTGTAGCAGGTTATTTTGTACACATTATTCTTTCAAGTTATTTTATTAATTTATTCAGAATATGCAATCAGGTATGATGTTTATAAAGAAGACTTAAAACTGAAAAGTGTAATTCTTTTACAGTGTAAAACAACAAAAACTCAATACTAATACTAAACAGTACAAAGATATAGAGGAATTATTGGAAGGCAGGGAAGCTGGTGTAAGATTCAGGTATTGCATAACCACAGTGTTTTTTTTTTTTTAAATCTTGGTGTAACAGCTGATGGGCACAGCTGCCAGAGTAGTGGCGTAAGTGGGTTTCCTCTACAGTGCCTTAGGCCACTGGTGCTCCTCTGTATATGCACTTTACTTTCCATATAAAAATGATTACAATATATGGTCATTCTCTGCACTTTAGTACAAATAAGAAACAAGACTACAGGAATATTCCAGGTTCAATATAAATTCAATCAGCAGATTTTGCAACATAATGTTGAGTACCACACAAAAAGCTGTCATGGGGGTGGTACCTTTTCAAAAGGTACACTTTTGTACATTTAGGTAATAATATGTACTCTTTAGTTCCGTTCAGTCGGTCTCTACAAGTCACGTCGGAGACCGACGAATGAGATCTCACTTAGAGAGACCAATCTACTTAGTGTGTAAACTAAACGATGACTCTCGGCGAGTTGTAGACCAGACTCCGCTTCCTGCGAAGGGGAGGGGTTCCAGTTCCTCTGCCCAGATCTACCATTCCTCCTGGCAAATGCTGGGAGGGCTCTACCTCTGGTAGAGAGCTGGCCGGTCTGACAGTGATGGTGAGGAACCCCCCACCATCGAGGTAGACTGGGAAAAGAGCAAACTCTCCCCAACACAGAGGATCTCTTTTCTCGATATGGAGTTGGACTTGGTCGAACAGACAGCATGCCTCACACAGGAACGTGCCCAGTGTTGAACTGCCTGAATACATTCAAGAGCAGGACAGCGATCCCATATGAGACCGCTGGCTCCACGGCCGGGTCCCGAAGAAGGCGTGGCAGCGTGGCACACTCTGGGTCAATGTGACACTGGCTCCACAGCCGGATCCCGAGGAGGGCGTGGCAGACCTTGCATTTCTTCGGGCAGGAGTACCCCTGGAACAGGTCTCCAGACATGCTGTGGTATACACAAATGCCTCCACCATGGGCTGGGGGGCCACGTATGATGGGCAGGCAGTGTCAGAGGTTTGGACGGGCCTTTAGCTACACTGGCTCATCAACTGCCTAGAGTTGCTAGCAGTACGCCTTGCCTTGTGCTGTCTCAAAGGGCGCCTATGACGCAAGCACGTGCTGGTCCTGACGGACAACGCTGCAATCGCTGCGTACATCAACCGACAAGGTGGTCTATGCTCCCGTCGCATGTCGCAATTTGCCCATCACCTCCTCCTCTGAAAAGGATGAGGAGCAGGTCCTGCTGGTAGTACCCTACTCGGACCTGGTTCCCAGAACTGATGCTGTGACAGGATCTACTGACTCAGAGAGGGGGCATCCTGTGGCACCCGCATCCAGACCCCTGGAATCTACATGTCTGGTCCCTGGACAGGACGCAGGTTCTAGGCAATCTATCCCAAGGAGTGGTAGACACCATCACTTCAGCAAGAGCTCAGTCCATGAGACATGCTTATGCCTTGAAGTGGAACCTGTTCGTCGAGTGGTATTCCTTTTACAGAGAGGACCCTAGGAGATGCCCGATCAGAGTCATGCTGTCCAGCAAGGGTTTGGAGTGAAGGCTGTCTCCCTCCACCCTCAAAGTCTACGTGGCTGCTATCGCTGTGCACCACGACCCCATAGAGGGGAAGCCGGTGGGGAAGCATGACCTGGCCATCAGGTTCCTCAGGGGGGAAAGAAGGTTAAATCCTCCTAGGCCCCCCTCAGTACTCTCTTGGGACCTGTCTCTAGTGCTCACAGCAATACAGCAAGGCTCATTTGAGCCTTTGCAGACAGTCGAGTTGAAGTTTCTTTCAATGAAAACTCAAGAGGGTAGGGGAACTGCATGCATTTTCGGTTGACGATTTGTGCCTAGAGTTCAGGCCATCAGATTCCCAGGTAACCCTGAGGCCCCGGCCTGGCTATGTGCCCAAGGTTCCCACTACTCCCTTCAGGGACCAGGTGGTGAGCCTGCAAGTGCTGCCCCTGGAGGAGGCAGACCCAGCCCTAGCTTTTCTCTGTCCCGTCCGAGCCCTAAGATGGTACGCAAAGCTTCAGGACCTCAGACCAACTCTTTTTCTGTCATGGAGGCCAAGCAGAGGATGGCCCACTGGATAGTGGATGCTGTCACTCTGGCTTACCAGGCACAGGGTGTGCTCTGCCCGCTCGGGGTGCGAGCTCACTCAGCTTGAAGTGTTGCATCCTCCTGGGTAAAAATCAGTGTGTTCATCAGTAGCTGATGCAATGTTGAAACACTTCTTAAACCTGAAATGATTTTTGTTAATCAGTGGTCAAATCCTGTGTCGCCACCTGACTAATGACTGGTCTTTGTGTGAATGTCCACAAAACTGGAAGACTTTCTAAATGTATATAAAGCGGTAGGCTATTTTAAAAAGGAAAAATTAAAAGATGGAAAAGAAGAATTAAGGAAAAACAAAAAATTCTGAATAATTTATTGCTATAAATACGTAATATGTAATCATGTAATCCATATAAAAGTAACTGTAGTCTGATTATGAGTATTTAAAAATGTAATTTAATCTAATTACAAGTACTTAATATATGGAATCTGATTATGTAACCCAGATTACATGTAATCAGTTAATAAATAATCAGTTAATAAGCAATTTATTTTAACTATTGCTTTAATTCAGTTCAGTTCAACTTTTTCTGACTCAAGGTACAATAGGAGATAAACAAACACAGACTATATACAAACAAACTGCAAACAAACAAATAAATAAATATGCATATGTTATGTAGTTATACTTTTCAAAAGGTCAGTATTTTAACATTTAATCATTGCCTCAACCAATTCTCTTTATAAACTAGTTGCATATTAGTATGCATATTACTAGTTTACTGGCTGTTTATTAGTACTTATAAAGCACATATTCTGGATGGCCATATTCTACATCCCAAATCTTACTGAATACCTAAAGTTGACAACTACCTCACTAAGCAGTAAGTAGGAGTTTATTGCAGCAAAAGTTGTAGTCAGTAGTTAATTAGTTAGACAGTGAGAATTGGACCTTAAAATAAAGTGTGACCTGAAACAAAAGAATAATGTTAATGACGTAATAATGGAAGACATTATGAAGTATTACCAACACATACAGTTTATGGAAGTGATATAAACAGCTGCTGTCCAAACACAGCTGATGAGAGTGGTGTGAATAATATCACAGGCAAAAAAAAACAAAAAAAAAAAGCCAGAAGGACAGGAAAAGGAAAGGGAAAAAAAATAAAAATGAAGAATGTGATGGAGAAATAGATAGTGTCATACAGAGGTCAAAATCTTATTAAGAAGACATTTGTGGTGCTTGCAGGTTGTTAAAATGAAAAAGATACAGGAAGAGAAACATGGACTAGAAATCTTGGCTGGAAAAATTTCATTGCTTTTTTGTTTGACTAATAAACATACACACTAAGAAAAGCACAAATAAAAAATGGCAGACTAACTAAACTTGGTAGATTACCTATAAATTGTAGTCCATTAATGATTACAGATTGAAAACAGTTAGTAACGTGGTCTAGGTTACTAATTTAAGGTGATGTACTCTAACTACTTTTTAGATTACTTTTTGTAATTAAATTTGTTTTAAAGTAACATTAAATATAATAGGGCTGGCAAACGGTTAATCGTGATTAATCGCTTTCAAAATAAAAGTTTGTGTTTACATAATGTATTGGTGAGAACTGTGTGTATTCATTATCTATATATAAACACACTTGCATGTATATATTTTAGAATATTTTTTATTATATAAAACATTTTAAATTATATAAAAATATATATAGACATATATTTAATATATATATATATATATATATATATATATATATATATGTATGTATGTATGTGTATTTATATATACATAATAAATATATACAGTATACAAACATATTATATAAACACAAACTTTTATTTTAGATGTGATTAATGTCACACCCATGTGAACTGCCAGTTTTGGTTTCTCCCGTGTGTGCCCTTATTTGGAGTTCCTGTCTTGTTAAGTGTATCACCATCACCTGTCTCTATGCTATTAAGTGTCCTTTGTAAGTTGCATTCTGTTCATTGTCGACCGGTATTAAGGTTGCTTTGAGTGCATGTTTGTTCCAGCCTTTCTGTCTGTGGATTACCCCTTTGTGGATTGTATTAAAAGACTTTGCATTTACTTCAACTCGTGTGCGCCTTTCATACGCGACTCATGACAGAATATTGGACCTACCACAGTTAAGTGGCGTTCAACCCCGCGTTTATTTTTTCTTTCGTTTTTCACTAACAAACACCTTCTGTCTCTCGCACAAACATTTCACCAATCTTTTATAGTCTGAACTCCTCCTACAAATTCAAATTGACCAATCAGGAAGTTTAAATCTAAACATCTTTGCTTGTCCAACTCCTCCCTCTTCGAGTTGACATATAGCCGGTTCCTATTCGCCGGCCCCTCCTACTAGGCAGTTCCAATACCAGTAAGACAAAAAGATGAACATTAGTACACAAACATTTTTATACAACTTTGCCTTTAAATGGTTCACTCCTGTAACTGTCACCTACATCGAGTGGGTGCTGGCGTCCAGTGGATTGCCTATGTCCACTGGAATGGTTGCGAAGGATGCCAGCCCAACTCCAGACCCAGTGCCCAGCCCTCCATCATCCCGGAGTGCAGAGCAACAGCCTGAGCCCATGGCGGCAAAACGAGCCATCGCAAGAGAGCGCGACAGAGCTGAAGGTTGCCTTGGAGCCCGAGTCGGCGCTGTCAGGCCAGGTGTTTGAGCCGGCATCAGAGCTCGCCACGGACGGCGATGATGAGGAAAGCTTTGCCCACGCTGAGGGTGAACCAGCACTGGACAGTAAGGACTTGGATTTAATAGACTTTCCCTCAGATATCATTACGCCAGATCAAGATCAATCCAACCCACCCTCCCTCCATTGCCTACTCCCATCTACCATGCTGCTGGTACAGCCACACCACCGCTGTCCGCTGACATCCCCTCTGCTCACCCTCAGTCCACCATCTCTGCGGTGGGCGAGCCGCGGGTCTGCCAGCTTCCATCAGTGTCATGGCTGGAGGATCCCTCATCTTCGCCTCCAGCCTCAGAGGGCAGAGGTGGAGTCCAGGACTCTGAGGCTGGAGGCGAAGATGAGGGATCCTCCAGCCATGACGCTGATGGAAGCTGGCACCAAGCTTCCTCGTCTCCACCGTGACTTGTCAGCCCACTAGCTCCACCGGGCTCCCTTGCCCCTCCGGCTCCACCTTGTTCTGTCGTCGACCATCCGGCGCCTCGGGATTCCACTCTTCTGGCTACGCCTCGTCCTTCCATCCCACCGACTCTGTCAGGCTCCTCCATCTCTCCGGCTCCACCTCAGTCCTTAGTCGCTCCGGCTCTGCCTCGGCCCTCCAGATCCTCCATGTCGCCCGGGCTCATCATCTCTCCGCCTTGGGCTCCACACCCACCTGCTCCGCCTCCGTCGGTTGGCCCTCTGGAGCCATCAGCTCTTCCTCCACCATGGCTCCTCCCTCCATCGGGCCACCATTATGGCTGCGGCCTGGGTCTCACCTGGCTCCTCCGTCTCCTGCTCCAGATCCCTCCTGTCTCTTCCTTGGCTCCTTCCTCTGTCGTCACCACCCAGGAATCCGGACTCTGCTGATACCTCCTACTATAAGCCTTCCTCTTGTCCATCCTGCATCCAATCCTTTGTCCCCTCCGTCCATCCATTCTTCTGTGGTGCAAGGTCGTGCCTTCCAAAAGGGGGGAGCAATGTCACACCCCTGTGAACTGTCAGTTTTGGTTTCTCCCATGTGTGCTTTATTTGGAGTTTCTGTCTCGTTAAGTGTCTCACCACCACCTGTCTCTATGTCATTAAGTGTCCTTTTATAAGTTGCATTCTGTTCATTGTCTAATCGTCTGGTATTAAGGTTGCTTTGAGTGCGTGTTTGTTCCTGCCTTTCTGTCTGTGGATTATCCCTTTGTGGGTTGTATTAAAAGACTTTGCATTTACTTCAACTCGTGTGCGCCTTTCATACGTGACTCGTGACAATTAAACGTAATTAATCGTTTGACAGCCCTAATATTGATATAAAAAATGAAGAGAAAGAAGATATATTCCTTTTTTATATCAACATCATAAAAAGAATTAAACATTACATTAGACCAGGTTCAAGCTATGCATAATGTAAGAACTGCAATGGGTTTATGAGTTAATAAAACGCTAATAGTTCATTAAAACATAAAAATATATACATTTTAATTATTTAAATACTTGAAGACTAAACATTTTCATATTTTATTTGTTTACCTTCATGTCAGTGTGGCCATTAACCAACAACAGAGAATTGTAAACATGACAATGTGTTATTCAGTTATTTGAAATACTAACTTCCTCAGAGATAAATATTTAAATATTTTATTTTAAGAGGTTTGGCTCACAAAAACATCTGGGAGTCCTTGCATTATATGAATTAACATGAAAACAACAATTACTTTACATGCTCAATGTCTTCCAGGTTTGAAATTTTTCTGTCAAGACTTCCAGAATCAACAGTTTCTGAAGGACATTTGATATGATGATGAGATTTGATTGTTTGTTTCATACATGGTGTAACTGTTTGAGAGGAGCTTTTTTAACCTCAAATTCAGAAGCATTGTTTACAAATTTATTTACACAACATTTATGAATATATTTAAAGCTAAATGGTATGACACAGTAGGATTTTTAGAAAGGGCCATTTAAAAAAGGAAAACAAAATGTTAATGAGAATCAGTAAATTATGAATAACGTACAGCCATTTTGTGAATAATATGTAATCATGTAATTTATAAAAAAGTAATTGTAATCTGATCACTTAAAAATGTAGGCTAATATACTCTAATTACAAGTACTTTTGTTATCTGATTAATTCATCTAATTCAGAATTAATACAGAATACACCTGATCAGTTATTACCCAGCACTGCTGACTGACATTAACACTTGCAACTAAGGACAGTTTTCCTAAAATGCTTTTTTCATTATGGCAATTTCTGCTCTATTTCAGAGATTAAAAGAACACTGCAATGTAACAAAACAATTATAACACAGAAAGACTACTCTGTTGCCCCTTCTTTTCTATTGTCCATGACCTTGATCAGTTAGCTCACTTAGATGATGTTCATTCCCGGTGCAGGAATATTTTTCAATGTCTACCTCCCCCTGGTGGGTATATATGGTATTACATTTTCAGCTATATTTAAAGGGGGCACTCAGCCAGACAAAAGCAAGCACAAACCAGAAAATTGTGTGACAGATAAAATCAGCTTTCAGAACCTGCAAAATGTGCCCTGCCCTAACTAAGCTATTTTATGTAAAAGGTATTTACATTCAGTCCAGAGGCTAAAATGATGGTTAATTTTACACAATAATCCAGTTCACACTTTTACACTCTTAATTCCAAAAGACAGGGCGGTTCAAAACTATTTTTGTTATAGGTCTCTTCACTTCCCGATAACAATAGTTAAGTGGACTAAATGTATTTATATGTGGGACAGTAAAATGTTTACCCAATCATATCATATCTGAGGGCTAAAATGGGCTGTCCTATACCTCCCTGTCATCGTTTGTATTTGCATACATGCGTTGTATGCAAATACAACATATGACATGTACCCTGCATTCCATTCGGAAGGGCTCATCATTATGCCCTAATCCCTTCAAAGGGTTTACCCTCTGGAGTAAGAGCTTCGAAGGGTTGAAGGGTGTAGGGGACCAAACAACTGTTTCTTGAAGTGCCCTTTTTTGTAATCATCCTGTGGCCACACACCGTCATCACGCAAAGAATCTGCGCAAAGGATCATGGGGGCCCGAAGTGTCCATGAGTTGTACGCTTCGAAATCCTTCATCCCGAACGGCCCTTTGAATTGGCTAGTTTTGAGCACTTCGGTTTGGAACAACACTTCAATATGGCGGCCATGATTGTTTTCACTCCGAAGTGCCCTTCAGAGGGCGATACATCCCGTTTGGAATGCACCGGTAATCTGACAGCGTTGCATCCATTCACACCGTCTCTCAAAATGTGGATGATTCTGACTCTGATTTGCATGTGTTCATCAATGTGTTTTGGAGGAGGCGTGGCTTTGGAGAGTGATTTGCAGGGAGGGTGGGATCCTATCAGTGTTGCCAAGTCCACTGTTTTTGGGCTACATTTCATACTGTTGCCGCGGGTTGTTTTTCAAGTCCACGGGTTGAAGTGACCCCAATAACGTAACATTTAGCCCCTGGAATGCTAATTTTACCACAAAACCTGTTTTTTACCCCCCGGAACACCATTTTTACTGGGGAACCCCTCTCGAAACACGATTAGGCTACTTTTGGGCAGTGGCGGAGCCAGGGATTTTTCATAGGGGTGGCCAGGCAGGGACCAGCAGTTATTCTGGGGTGGCACATTTAATTTCATTATACAAGCAAACATGGCACCATAAAATACTTTTTTACAAGTACTGTAGGTGCCTAAATCACAATAATGTATAATGTGCAATTGCTACAATACTTTAATTTTAATTATTAGGGGTGAATTGACCTAATGTGGGACACCTAGGGTCTATTGTTTGTAGCTCCCCCATAAAAACATAAATGCCAGTTAACGAAGCTGTGGTATGTTTTAAAATGGTATTGGGTGTGGATTTAATTTTTTGGCTACACATTAGGGCAATTCACCCTAATTTAAATTCACATTAAATGTCATAATTCACCCTCATGTTTTTCAAACCTATTATCAAATAAAACTTTTGAATTCTGGTTTCAAGGTTTCAAAATATTTTCCAATGCAAGCTAATGGAAGAATATGACTAGTCATAAAAGCATTGTAGATATCTTGAATCATTATAAATAGTCCAAAATATTGTAGATATCTTCAATACATATAATTACTGGTCATAATCAGATATCTTAATTCCAATTACGACGAGTCAAAATTGCAAAAATAGATATTTGTACTTGGAATTTTGACTAGTCAAAACTAAATAATGATTAGTACAGCAAGGGTATTTAATGCTAACTGGGCTTGCCATATTTGCCATAGTACTCTACAGCAAGCAACGTCACTACGCCAAGCTATGGCCATAGTAGGATTCGTACATTCTTATCCGGTAGTTGCTTTGGTAACTCGCCTAAACAAATGGCGTCCAAGATGATCTAAACAGCGCTTGCTTCTGCACATTTGTTTTGAAGCTACGGTAAGTTTTAATTGTTTGAACGTTTTGTGATCAAATTATATATATAAAAAGAGCATATTTGTTTGTAATACATAAATCGCATTTAAACAATCTGTTCTATAAGATGGATGAAGAGCCTTTTTCTACAACGCTTGCTTACACGAAAAGCCCTAAAACATCCAGAAGAACAACGTTTCAGGTATTAGTGTCAAATCATTAGTGTGCTCCAAAGTAAGACATTTCTTTCGGCAGACACATCAGTATCTCAGAGTGACAGAGTTATTGCGCGTTGTTGTTGTTGAACGTCTGTAAGCCCAAAAAAATACTCTTGTTGAATTTCAGGATGAGATAAAGAAAGCTGTGTCTGCTAGAGCCAACAGGCATAGTTATTCTGATGACTTTGACAATGACGATGATGAAGATAGTAAAGATGGTGATGATGACGGTAGGTTTAACAATGCCATGCTTGTTTTCTTATATAACAATATCTGTAATTCAACTGTAATTCTTATTGTTTTATACCTATGTATTTGAATTCAGCAGACATACTTAAACTCCTTAAGATACAAAAACAGAAGAAAGAGAGATTCAAAGCTGGGAAGACAAAAGGCAAAATCAATGATTTCAAGCTTTCAGATGACGAAGAGGAAAATGTAAAACCCAAAAAAGTATCTTTTATGAAAACCAAAAGGACCAGCTCACCTGTTTACTTTGAACAACTAAACACCACAGGAAGTGCAGATGACCAACCTAGTTCTTTCCATTCCACCCAGTTCAGGAATAGTTCTCAAAGTCCAAGCAATTCTTACACTCCAGAGAAAAACCAACAGTCAGATTCCCCTTTTTCCTCATTATCTGACAAGTTTCAACAAGAGTCCACTTTACTCCAGAAGGATGAACAGTCAAAATCTGTAATGAAGTTGAGGAAGAGCCTGTCAGAATCTCCTCTGCCATTAAACTCTGAGAATAGCCAGTGGGAATCTTCCTTCCCTCTTACATCAGATGGCTCACACTGGGACAGTCCAGTGCCATTGCCTTCAGAAAAAGATGAGGACAATCAAAGGATTGGTGAAGATGGTGAACTACCCATTCCTCAACCTAGAGAGAGAAGTGTTAAACCAAAACTCTTCACAGGTCAGGGCAGCCTTTGCATGTATGCAGTTGCTTAAGTTCTGTGATCTTCATAAGACCAATTACCAATAAAACTACTAGTTGCTTTGTATTTATATCTTGAATTTTAATTTTAATGGTTGCTCCCATGTGACCATATTCTGATTTCAAATATTTACTTCTTGAAAGGTTTCCAGAGCTGTAATTGATTTTTATTATGTGTATAAAATCAGCTTAGGAAATGTCAGAAACTAAAATACACTTTCTTTAATGTAAACAGGTCTTGCTCAAGATATGTCACCCAGACCCAAACCCAGGCAGAGGACAGCAAATATGTGTGAAATTGGTCAGTTAGAAGAGGAAACGCAAGTAGAGACCACTGCCTGCAGCAGAACGGCCACATCCTCCATGTCTATAGCCCTCTCCAATACATTATCTTTTGAGAAGTTTCAAACCTCTACCAATGATAGTGTCCTGGTGAGAATGTCTAAATGATAGAAAGACAAAGTGTCAGCAGAAACCCATGTAAATGCTGTGAAAAAAGAGATGTTAATTTTTTATTACAAATATGAATATAGTGAGCCATATGTACAGTATTAAAATCAAAGAAATTTTATTGGCATAATTTGGCGCCAATTGTTTCATGAAGAACATTTAACATACATGGAAACTGTTGTCTAGCGGTAGATGACATCTCGCAACAGAAACAAGCTGATCAGTTCTAAATCCAGGAGATGTTTTGAAAGACTATTGTTTTGGTTTTCATCTTTGTGTTTACTACAGGGTCCAGATGAAGACCAGTCCATGTCAGAAAAGTCCAAGACAGAGTCTCGTTCAACAGCAGAACAAATGCCTGAGGCTCCAGCCAGTGGTATGTGCGGAAATTAATTTAGACTGTTTTAATATTCAGAGACTGTAATGAGATTACATTTTGTTATATTGGTATTAGTCATCTGTGACCTGACATCTAGTAGGTTAAATTATAGTTAAGTAGGTATTCATAATTTTAAATATGTAATATGTTCATTCTAGCTGCCTCAGAAGAGAGCAACGAGAGAAATTACTCAACATCCTTTGAAGAAAAGCCTGTAAGTTAGATTAAAAATGAAATCTAAGTTATCAGTTAATCTGATTTATACATCTTTAGCATTATACATCTTTTGATACATGTTTCTAAAGGAAGCAGTAGCTTATAAATGAAGGTCTATTAAGTATTTTGTCAAATTTATTAATTGTTAATTAAATCTTACTTCACGTTTTTTCAATCAGGAGAGTTCCCAGGGTGACCTTGACCACATATCAGCCACACTAAGCCGAACATCTAGAAAATCAGCAGACAGGTTAGTGAATTTGGTGGACTTCTGAAGGACAGTCTCCCTTACTTTTTGTAAGTGTAAAATCATGTTCCATGTAATGTTTACACAGCATTTAGAGGAAGATGTTACATCATACTTAAAAGAATAGCTCACAAAAAATTAAATGGTCTGTCATTGTTTACTCATCCTCATGTTGTTCCAGTCCAAACCCAAGACTTTCGCTTATCTTCAAAACACAATTGAAGATATTTGGAATGAAACCTGAGAGAGTTCTGAGGTTTCTAAAATCCATATGAATTAAGAAGTTTCATTTTTGGAAGAACATTACATTAACATGTTTTTATTCAAACTAGGTCATGAAAATCTTACCCTGTTAAAAAAAGCTTTTTAAAAAAAGATCTTGCCTTCTTGGATGAAACACTTTTTTTAATATAATAAAATTGTTTTAACACTTTAATTCAATCTAATTTAACTTAAAAGTGTTGCTCAAATGCATCAAACACTGAAAACACAAAAAACAATATCTTCTGGACAGACCTTCAAGCTCTCGGTCATCCAGTTCCAGAAAATCCAAAAGGTCCCATACAGAGTCTAAATACTTGGGAACATTGAAGATTTTGGATCAGAAGATACAGGAGACCCAACAGATTCCAGAAGCAGCAGATTCACTAAGAGCTACTGTGTACCAGGTTAGACTAATCATTTACTGAAATCATAATAATTAAGGAATTAAATATTGAGGAATATTGAACTAATAATCTAGTTGTATGCCTTTTTTTCTTCTGAAAAGGAATGGCTAAAAAAGAAAGAAGAAACTTTAAAAATAGCAAAGAGAGAAAAAAAGCAGGAAGAGAAATTAAAAGAGGAAAAAATGCAAGAGGTAAGATGAAACAAATGCTTAATATGCATTTCTTCTGCAATAAAGTCATTTAATTCTTTAGTGAGCACATGATTTTTTTCAATATTTGTCATTTCCCTTCTAGGAAAAGCTTGCTAAAATTGCAGATGCAAAGGCTTCTTACGATGCCTGGAAAGAGAAAAAAGGTGAAGTCATCATGAAGAAAGTTAAAGAAAAACAGGAGGCAATCAGGCAAAAACAAGTGGAATTAGATAAAAATGAAGAAAAAAAGGAAACAGCAAAGCAGGTTAGTATTTCTTAGTGGTAATTATTAAAATGTAGTTTATTAGCAAGAAAAAAGCAAACAGCATTTTTCTTTGGCTAATATAACATTTTGTTTATTAGAAATACTGTAAATACTTCACTATATTAAAAAGATATTAGGGATTTGTTATTATTTTTTTTTATTTATCCACTACAAATGAGGTCCACAACACTAGAAGTAGCCACTTTCAAACAGCCATACTTTTAAAAAAGAAGGACTTTTTATTATTACATCATCATTAAGCATTTCCAAAAAGACATTTTGTGAACCTTTTACTAAAAGCATTGTGGAACAGACATTTTTGGAGGTATTTAGTTGCGCACATCCATTTTGAATAGCATCCCCTTGCCATTGTGCCCGTTAAGGCAAAATGCCATCTCTGCTTTAAATCATGCCATTATTAACCTAGATATTATAGCAGTGTCTTTGGTTTCAAGGCATTTTACCCATATTCAGTGGTTTCAGGTCTGCAGGCTTTAATTTTATCATTAGTTTTTTCTGTTGTGTGTAGTATCTGCCCTGAACATTTTGCTGATGCTTTATTATTTATAACCATCATGCATGCAGAATTTGTGACTTCATAAAGCTTGATAGACTGGAATATTTGTACTTATACAAATAAAGACATTGTACTTTAATGGTAATGGCTTCAAAACCTAGATACAATATATACTGCTCATTTCACATAAATGTATCACACTCTAAAACAGGTTTTTGAGAAGTGGAAAGAGGAGCACGACAGTATCATTAAAGACAGGATGAGGCAAAAGAAACAGACTGAGAGAAGACAGAAACTACAGCAGATCAAAGAGAAGGAAGAGAAGAAGAAGGACTCCATGTCTGCATTAAGTGAATGGTGGAAAAGACATATTTAATTATATACATAACACTAATTTATTTGTTTTGTTTTGTTAATTAGGACACGTTTAGTCACGCTCAAGTCACTCGTGCAATTATGTATTGATTAAGATGTAAATGTGCTCTCTTTGTGAAGCCTTAGATTACAGACTGACATTAATGACTTTGCTGTTGTGTAGAACGTGACTTTCCATTAATTACTTTACATATTACAGGAGTGACCGAAAGAAGGATGTTATTGAAGAGAAGATAAGGGCAGAACGCAGGAAGGAGAAGATAAAGGAAGTGGAGGAGAAATATGAAAAGGAGGAAAAAGAAAAAATGGCCTTGGAGATGTATGAGAAATGGCTGGTATGATATAGACGCTTTGAGACTGAGACATACATTTTTTAAATCTGCTTTTAAAATACATTTATTTTCAAATGAACATACTGTGAACAAAATCTTTTCATTGTTTTCCCTTGTTGGACTGATGGTTAAATTTTTACTATTTTGGTCATTTTATTACAGAAAAGAAAAGAGTTTCAACAAACAAGAGAGAAAAAAGAAAAGAGGATACAGGCTATTCTTCAGGATGAGCCCCCTCCACCCTGGAGCCCACCTAATAAAACTATCCCATTTGGAAAATGAGCGTTATTTAATTTAATTTTTAACCTGTTCTTTGACATTTGATGTAATGACATTTCAGAAAGACTCAAACGGTAAATAAATTCCCTACAAAGCCTGCTATATCATATTTGGTATATCATATTAGGCTTCTTACTAAAATTCTAATAATGTCCCCCTTTACTAATTTTCATGAAGCAAAAATAAAATAACTATTATATTATTAATCACATTTCAAGATGGACTTAAGCAACTTTATTTGCTTATACATTTTTTTTGTATATAATGTTACAATGTATCAAATATAATGGAACAGGTAAAGTCTGTTTGTATAGCTCTCAATCATTGCATTATATGTTTTGCCCCCACAATAAAAGTGTCAAAGCTTTAATCATAAAACATAAAACATTTAAATATCATCTTACTAAGACATTTTATTTGGATATATAGAGTAACAAGTGATATGTACAGGTCCTTCTCAAAAAATTAGCATATTGTGATAAAGTTCATTATTTTCTGTAATGTACTGATAAACATTAGACTTTCATATATTTTAGATTCATTACACACAACTGAAGTAGTTCAAGCCTTTTTTTTGTTTTAATATTGATGATTTTGGCATACAGCTCATGAAAACCCAAAATTCCTATCTCAAAAAATTAGCATATCATGAAAAGGTTCTCTAAACGAGCTATTAACCTAATCATCTGAATCAACTAATTAACTCTAAACACCTGCAAAAGATTCCTGAGGCTTTTAAAAACTCCCAGCCTGGTTCATTACTCAAAACCGCAATCATGGGTAAGACTGCCGACCTGACTGCTGTCCAGAAGGCCATCATTGACACCCTCAAGCAAGAGGGTAAGACACAGAAAGAAATTTCTGAACGAATAGGCTGTCCCCAGAGTGCTGTATCAAGGCACCTCAGTGGGAAGTCTGTGGGAAGGAAAAAGTGTGGCAGAAAACGCTGCACAACGAGAGGGGGACCTGCGGAAGCAGTGGACTGAGTCTGGAGTAGAAACATCCAGAGCCACCGTGTACAGGCGTGTGCAGGAAATGGGCTACAGGTGCCGCATTCCCCAGGTCAAGCCACTTTTGAACCAGAAACAGCGGCAGAAGCGCCTGACCTGGGCTACAGAGAAGCAGCACTGGACTGTTGCTCAGTGGTCCAAAGTACTTTTTTCGGATGAAAGCAAATTTTGCATGTCATTCGGAAATCAAGGTGCCAGAGTCTGGAGGAAGACTGGGGAGAGGGAAATGCCAAAATGCCTGAAGTCCAGTGTCAAGTACCCACAGTCAGTGATAGTCTGGGGTGCCATGTCAGCTGCTGGTGTTGGTCCACTGTGTTTTATCAAGGGCAGGGTCAATGCAGCTAGCTATCAGGAGATTTTGGAGCACTTCATGCTTCCATCTGCTGAAAAGCTTTATGGAGATGAAGATTTCATTTTTCAGCACGACCTGGCACCTGCTCACAGTGCCAAAACCACTGGTAAATGGTTTACTGACCATGGTATTACTGTGCTCAATTGGCCTGCCAACTCTCCTGACCTGAACCCCATAGAGAATCTGTGGGATATTGTGAAGAGAAAGTTGAGAGACGCAAGACCCAACACTCTGGATGAGCTTAAGGCCGCTATCGAAGCATCCTGGGCCTTCATAACACCTCAGCAGTGCCACAGGCTGATTGCCTCCATGCCACGCCGCATTGAAGCAGTCATTTCTGCAAAAGGATTCCCGACCAAGTATTGAGTGCATAACTGAACATAATTATTTGAAGGTTGACTTTTTTGGTATTAAAAACACTTTTCTTTTATTGGTCGGATTAAATATGCTAATTTTTTGAGATAGGAATTTTGGGTTTTCATGAGCTGTATACCAAAATCATCAATATTAAAACAAAAAAAAGGCTTGAACTACTTCAGTTGTGTGTAATGAATCTAAAATATATGAAAGTCTAATGTTTATCAGTACATTACAGAAAATAATGAACTTTATCACAATATGCTAATTTTTTGAGAAGGACCTGTATATGCTTTTTAAGTAAGTAAATTGCTGTACTGTTATAAAGATTGAATTGATTTACATTATATTATCCCAAAATGTTATCTTTTTGCCCATGTATAAATACATTTCAAGCAGCTGCTCCATATTGCATATTTTTTCCAGTTTGGGCCTTTGTATAAAATTGAGGTGTTCTTTTATTCTCAACTATGAGCTCCATATTCTCCAATATGAATATGGATATGAGATTTTTATTATTATTATTATTATTATTATTATTTCAGGCTTAATGCAATAACATTAAGTGAAAGTAAAGTGAGAAGATATTTGTATAAATATCACAAAGTTTGTCATAAACATGGCAACTAAAAATACATCAGATCTTTTTTAAGCATTGTAATATTTGTAATGATACGTTAAATTTTTTTTTTTGTATTTATTTGTTAATTTCTTTTATGAAATTTGTTTACTTATTGACAAAACATTCACAGTTTATAGCTTTTGTTTGTCGTTATGGTAAATGTGTTATTTTTTCCTATTAAACATATCTTGTTCATCATCAGCATCTTGCATTACTTCTCTAACTCCTGTTTTTCTGCATTCTGTGTCATGCAGAGTCTGTATACTTATGTGTAAATAAACTCTTTAAAAGGCAGTCACCAAAGGTAATCACTTTCACAAACCGTGCCTATAATGTTACAACATCTCATGGGTTTATTTAGGAACAAAATGGCACCTTTTTCCCTACCAATCAACATCCAGCTATACACAGCAAAAACGCTCAGTGTTAAATTAACACTCTCAGTGTTAATTTAACACTCTGAGTGTGGACACATATAGACACTGAAATAGTGTTAAAATAACACTGAGCAGTGTTGAAGTTAATGAGATAACTGGGTAATTATGAATAAACATTAGTATAGACACCTGATGATAACAAGCAGAATCACCAAAGGAGAAAATCAACATTTTTAAGCTACCATTACAGTGGTTAGTGTCTGCATTAGTTGGGATCTTGACCCTTATATCTTTAATATTAGATTTTGCTTGGCTGATCTGTCTATGTTAAATCAAACAGACAAGTCAAGAGCAACAGTCATCAGCTGATCATGTTTTAACAACATCATCATTATTTCACCTAGAGTCTAATCTTTTCCTTCACTGATATTAACAGCCTTGTAAACCAACAATAGATCCTATAATTTTCTATACATTTTGGATAAATTTCATTTAGACAATTCTTATTCAAAAAGATTTATTTTAGTCACACACAAACATCAAGAATCAGCATATGAATCTCAACAATGGTGATAAACAGCATATTCTGAAAAACAGATGATCTCAAGACAATGTGGCAATGCATGATGGGAACCATGGATGAGTTTTGATTGGCTACCACATGCTTGTTTGATGCTCACCGTTGTTGTGATTCTCATGCTGATTCTTAATGTCTGTGTGTGCCTAAACTATATGTTTTTTTTTTTTTTAATATACAGAACTACTTGAAAGAAATCTTTTCAAAATGTATAGAAAATACAGGCTCTATTGCTGTCGGTTTACAAGGCTGTTATAGTCAATAAAGGAAAACTCTGAGATTAGACGCTAGGTGAAATAAATATGATGTTAAAACAAAGTCATGTGCGCCTGATGACTGCTGCTCTTGACTTGTCTGTCTGTCTGTTTTAATACAGACACAGCAGCCAAACAAAATCTAATATTAAAGATATAAGGGTCAAGATCCCAACTAATGCAGACACTAACCACTGTAATGGTAGCTTAAAAATGTTGATTTTCTCCTTTGGTGATTCTGCTTGTTATCATCAGGTGTCTATACTAATGTTTATTCATCAGCTGTTAATTACCCAATTATCTCATTAACTTCAACACTGCTCAGTGTTATTTTAACACTATTTCAGTGTCTATATGTGTCCACACTCAGAGTGTTAAATTAACACTGAGAGTGTTAATTTAACACTGAGCGTTTTTGCTGTGTAGATAGTATGGTATAATAACCTTTGTTTATCCCTGTAGGAGGGGAAATTGCAATGTTGCAGCACTTTAAGGAACAGTTGAACCAAAATGTAAAATTTGCTCACCCACAGGCCATCTAGATGTAGATGAGTTTGTTTCTTCATCAGAACAGACTTTGAGAAATGTCGCATTACATCACTTGCTCACCAGTGGATCCTCTAAAGTGAATGGAATGAATGTTCAAACAGCTGAAAAAAATACAGTAACCCACAAAACTACTCCAGTCCATCAATTCATGTCTTGTGAGATGAAAATCTGCATGTTTGCATGAAACAAATCCATAATTAAGAAGTCAACTTAAATCAAGTCACTTCTGGCCAAAATGCAAGCCTCTATCCATAATAACGTTTTCCTCCAGTAAAAAAGTCCATTCCCAGTTTTCATCTCACATTCAAATCCAGTAACATTTTTGTTTGTTTTACAATGTTTTCACTTGTAAACTGTGCTTAATATGTGTTTATCTCTCCAGATTTAGATTTAAATTTCTGAAAAGAGGATAGAAAGAGCAAAGGTTTGAAGTTAACATCATCTTAATGGTGGATTTGTTACAAATACAGCTTTTCACTTCAAAATATGTTAATTGACTGGTGTCTTGTGGATTACTTGTGAATTATTAATGATTTTATCAGCTCTTCTGACTCTCATTTTGATGGCACCCATTCACTACAGAGAATCTAGTGTGCAACTAATGTAATGCTACATTTCTGAATTTGTTCTGATAAAGAAACAGACTGTTCTACATCTTGGATGGCAAGAGTACATTTTCAGCAAATTTTCATTTTGGGTGGGCTATTACTTTAACATTAGAACAGAATTTGCTATCGACTGAAAAATATTAGAAATTAATGTTAAGCTTATTCTTATTTTATCTATTGTTGATTAAATAGGTTAATAGGCTTATTATTAAACCTGTTTTTTTGTTGTTGTTGTTGTTGTTTTTATTTATTATGCAATAAGAGCAAATCAGCAAAGAATGACTATGATCTGGCACCATTGCCATTGCTGAAGCTTTAAGGCTGAAAGCCATGTGCTTGAAATAAAATCTCTAATGCAGCAAAATGTCTATAGATAAATCATTTTGTGCAGAGACAGGAATTCAATATTGAATTGTAGATATAATAGTAGTGGCTTTCGGGAGATTCAAAGACAGACAGAACAGTAATTGACAGAATCAATATTCTGAGACCCTCTTATTCTATTTTTATGTTGTCCCCTTGTGCTCAATTTATTGATTGGTCTGCTCCTGTCAGTTGATTGATCTTTCATCAGAATTAGGATGTGGGGCTTGATGGAATAAATTACATTTGTAAACTATATTTCTTTTTTTTTTTTAGTCCATAGGCTTGTCTGGTGGGCAAAACTCACAATCCCTCACTAATTTTCAAGTAAAGCCTGTTTCATAATGCAAAAATGTGGTGATCATATAATTCTTAATAATATAGAGTGTCACTGTACAGTATGGAAGAAGAATATTCATAACAGATAAGTTTAGACACCTGCCCACCAGACAGACTTGTTGCTTTATATGAACTTAAAAGCAGAATTTTATGGCAATATTCTGTTTTAGAAAGGACACACTTCACCCTTGGAATCAAAATGGTTCCGTATTTCATAGCTTGTAAGAGCTCTTATTGTGAACAATGTGCAGTAGAGGCAAAGTAACCTAATTACCTGCGAGACATGGGGTGTCTGAAACAGAAAGCAGCTGGCTAGCTGCCTCGCTGCCCAATAAATTATTAATACACACAGTATTTTTTGTATAAACCTTTTATATTTTTGCTAAACTTGTTTCAGACCAGCTTTAAAAGCACTAATATATTAAATTCAAGCAAATACTTTGACTACAGTGCTTATTTTCAGACAGAAATTAAATCAGTTGAAAAAACTATTTTCTATTGCACTGTTAGACTTTTTTTCTTTTTTTTGGTGTTTAGTACAATTGAAATACAATTAAAGTTTTTTGTTAAAGTTAAATGGAAATGGGAAACGATGCTTTGATTTTATTTCAAGTTGTGAAAATGTTTGAATCGCATGCACAAAATGAGTGATTAATAGCCATTTTACGTAAAATAACATTTACTCTCACAGGAAACAAACACTGGAATATAGTCAATGTGAGAATCATATAAATATTACATATTACATTCTAACAAAAAATACAATATTCCAAAGTCACAAAGTCACCACAAATTTGTCAAATTTCAGACAATTTAGATACTTGCACACTCAGAGTCCAAAATTTTCATATGTGTTTTTTCACACAAAAGTTTTGGAGGCAGTGTGTCAAAATGCAATTGACACAACTTGATGTTTTATTTATTTTTTAATGTGAAAATTTCAGATGAGAATTTCGGACTCGAAATTTTGAGTGTTAAGTCTTTAGATTAATAGATAATCCTTCTTTACAGTAGATTTTAGTCCATATGTTATTCACATTTTGTAAAAAGCAAATGGACATCATAGCAGTGAATTTTCTTGTGTGAAGGCCACACTGATTGTACTTTGCTTATTGCGTGTGCATTTCTCCCTTACTGTCTCTCTGCTACAAACCCTTTTCATTCTATTGTTTAACCTTCCACACTTGAACACAGCCATAAAAGATCTTCTATAGTTCCTGTTCATCCAGCCATAGAGGATGGGATTGGCAAATGTGGAGCACATTGCCACAATATGGAAAGCCGTATAGAGCAGTTTGAAGTCTTTCATTTCCAATATACTGTTATCAATATCCACAGCAAGCTGAAAGGCATGAAAGGGTAGCCAGCTAATGGTGAAGACCACAACTACGGCCACCAGCATTTTTGTCGTCTTCTGTCGCCGTTGATGGCGGTCGCTACGGCCACCGCCGGGGCTGACGTGATTTCTTAGCTTGTTCCAGATCCGAGTGTATGCAAATGAAATGATAGATAACGGCAGGCCGTACTGGAGAAAAAACATGGCGATGCTGTAGATGGTCCCATCCGTACTACTTCCAGGCCACTTCTCGGCGCAACCCTGAATCGTCTGCTCAGGCGATAAATCAAAGGTCACGTATTCACGGAAGATAGCTAGAGGACTGGCAAGGATTGCACTTGCCACCCATGTGATCACAATGACGACTATGCACATGTCTTTTGACATCTTGGTTTCCATGTGGTAGACAATGCTACGGTATCTGTCCAGAGCTATAACGTTAAGCGTGATGGTTGAAACGTGGACTGCTAAGCCTTGTGCGTATGGCAACAGGTAACACATCACCTGTCCGAATTTCCACTCTCCATCGAGTGTGTACATCAACGTGAAAGGTAAACACAATGTGTTGACCAACAAGTCTGCTACAGCCAAGTTGACAATGAAGTAGTTAGTCACCGTGTGTAAATTTCTAAACTTGTACACAACATATATGACCAAGGAGTTCCCAGTCACACCAAAGACGATGATGGTGCAGTAAGCCAAAATCAAGATCACTTGAACACCCACCAGTTTTGTACTGTCTTCCAGACCATCTAGTAAGACACCTTCAACTTGGATAGTGGCTGGTGTAGAACAGTTTGTGGACTGAATTTCATCTTCAGATATGTTCATTTCAGTTCTTATATCCATAGTTAGCATTTAGCAGGTCACTTACTCTGAAAAAAAAGCAAAAAAAAAAAGTAAAAAAAAATTATAATTTTTAATCATCAGCAATAAAGAATTATAAATATATAATCAGTGTTGGGTGTAAGTTACTAAGTAATTAGTTACTGTAACTGAATTACTTTTCCCTTGAAAATTAATGTAAGGCATTACTCTTATTTTTTTGCTGAATTTAATTACAGTTACTTCTTATGTAATTGAACTTAATACTGTGTATAGGCTGTAGATCATTTATATACAATACAATAGTGGATTTAACATCAAAATCTAAAGTCTAACCTTAAAAAAGCATGTGTTTTATGTACCCTTCTCACTTTAAATACTTTGATGAGTTAATAAGAATACTGGTAACACTTTAGTGTCCAATTATACACTATGGTTATTAGCATGAATATTACTGGGATATTAGCTGTTTATTATTATTTAAAAAGCACATATTAATTATTCTGCAAGACCCTATTCTAAATCCTTAATCCTACTCAATTCTTAAACTTAACAATTACTTTACTAAGTATCAATAAGCTGTAATTAGGCTTATATTGAGGCAAAAGTAATAGTTAATAGTTACTAAATAGTCAGAATTGGACCCTAATCTAAAGTATGACCAAAGTAGCAAGAATTAAAAGAACTGTTTCATGTATCAAACTTGTCAAGGTTGACATAGGATTTAGAAAGTAATTAGCAATAAGTAATTACAGTGTAATATGCAGTGTACATATATACAGCCAAATGAACAGTAGTATTTTCACCTGCTAAAAATGGTTTTTCCATTAATTGTAAAAACGGAGATCTGATCTCATCATCATGCAGTCTTTCTGGAATGACATGAAGAAACAGAATAAACTGGCTGTTGTTGGCAGACTCCTTGTGCAAACAAAAAATTCAATAGATTACTGTAATTAATGGCAAAATGAATGTTTGGAAATGTAAACTTATATTTCCTACTGATGCACTGTAGCAAAAGATATAATTAACTGACTTAAAACCATTTTTTAGCAGATGCAAGTGTTCTAATAATTTTGGCCACCACTGTATATATAAATAATGTATATATAAATAATAAATATAAATATGCAATATAGAGGTTCAGGTTAGGATCTTATTTCCATGCATTGTCGATTTAGTGCATTATATGTTTTACTATTTGATGAATATGTGAACATGTTAAATCATACTTTATATTAATAAACGAATCAAAGTTCGTAGAATTCAACAGTTTGTGTGTACTGGTGTTATCTCGAAGCATTAGTATATTATTATTTCCATATCCATACTGTCACTTAATATGCGGTCAATAAATTACACATACACTGCATAATTAAGCAAACAGGCGTTTGGACTGGTCTGAGTAAACGATAAATAAATAAATATATAAATAAATAGAAAAGCTATGCAAAAGTGCACAATTTAGGAAGGAAATCCTTCTCGAAAAAAATAATATAAGACCTTAAAGTGTCTTACCTTCTTTAAGTTGTTAAGTTTTATGCAATGTAAGCTCACGTAAGTATCTTGCAGAAAAGAAAAAATAGCCGGAATCCATACCAAATTTATCACGCATAACTCAACGACAGACGTCAAGAAGTGTCAATAACACGAGTCCGAATGAATTTGATGCACTGAAGCAAAGCACCGCTGAGCGTCTGCTGTGAGTCTACAGGCTGCCTCTGTATGATCTTTACGTGCACTAATCCAGGAGTGCTCGCGAGATTCTTGATTGACATCGGACTTCATAATGAGCCACAGTTTGGTTTATAATTACAACTATAATATAAAGCTTAATGCTAACAGATTAGAGGTTGTTGGTTATGAATATGTAATTATGTTAATTCATATTTCATATGTATATATATGCATATTTCAAGTAAATCAAAGGTTGTTGACATTCAAATTTTAAGAATAGGTCTACCTTTATTATCTGTTAAACACTAATCTAGCCTATATAATTTATGCTAAAAATGTTTACTAATGTTAAAGAAAGTTATCAAGTGTTTTAAGATTTACTAACATGAAAAAAACGCAATTATCACTTTCGTTTAATATCTGCAACAAATTACAGTTCATTTACCCGTAAATAATCTAATGTCATTCACATTCAACATTGTTTGCTCAGCTTTTTGTTTGGCATTGTCATTTTGCAGATGGTACATGTACCTACAAACCGGTTTCAAATGTCAGCAAATGTAATTATTAAGACAAAAGAACAGATGTATGTCCTCATGATCGACTTCAGGTAGATATGGATGTATGACGTCAGCAATCAAGATAAGAGTCTTCCCATTTTGTTGCCAGACCTTCAATTTAAACACAATAAGCTACATTTATGCACTACCCTTAGAAAGAGTGCTTTGTGTTTTGTTGCTGCAGGTATAAGATCTGATCTTGTCTGTAGTCAAGTGATGATGGCGCCATCTGTTTTAGTATTTCAGACTTATACTTAAGTAACACTAAGCCTAATTCATCTGATAGAATACAGCTATGTTAGGATCATGTATTTATATTATGCTAAGATTCTGATAATTAGTAATGAATATGCATTATTTAGTATTTAAATCAGGGACCTGATTTGTAACCGAAAGTTTTCATTATTAGTGATAGTTCACCCAAAAATCTAAATTCTGTCATTACTCACCCTTATTTTGTTCCAAACCTGTAAGACCTTCGTTCATCTTTGGAACACAAATTAAGATATTTTTGATGAAATCCAAGAGCTCTTAGTCCCTCCATAGACAGCAAGGGTCCAGAAAGGTACCAAAAACATAGACAAAATAGTCCATGTGACATCAGTGGTTCAACTGTAATTTTATGAAGCTACAAGAATACTTATGCACTTTCTTGTCTTTAGGAAACAAGAAATAATTCAACCTGACAATTCACAAATAGCCTGAGCATTAACATTCTCAACCATGCAGAACAGCACTAAGACTATAAGCGTTAATCAGCGTTAATCATTCTTGTCTTGCTCTCTAGTTAAATATCACACCATTAAGTGATCTTGAGTGATTTATAACATTTTCCAATTCTTGTCCATCATTGCTTCATAATTTCTAAATTTGAATTTGAATGTATATTTTTTTTCATGTTTTTCTGAATCCATTTAAATATTGAAGAAAGTACTCTCTAGTTTTAAATTATTTTAGCTGTGCTTTATAAAGGATATTGATTAAGGATAAAGTCAACATGGACTACTGTTTGCAACCCAGAGCAAATTACTTGTGATTCAAGAATAATTGTGTTCTTTCCTCTCTTTGGAATACTGTGCGGCAATCAATTATTCAAGACCAAGAAAATGCATTAAAAAGAATAGTTTACCCAAACATAAAAAATGGTGTTATCATTTACTCATATTGTTCCAATATGTGAAGATATTTTTCATTTTTGTGACAATCAATTTTGTTTACATTTTAAGTCAAATTTTATGTTTAATTGAGCGTGCTACAATTTCTGAGTGAAAAAAAAATGTTTCTACAACAAATCTTGGTACATGATAAATATTAAATGTTTATAAAATGCCTTATGAAATTATAAAAAAGCCTTATAAATATTTTCAAAAATGTCAAATAAATTTCAATTTGGGAGCAAACAAACAAATGAATGAATGAATGATTCTTTCATTTGGAAGTGCAAAATATGTTTTTTTTTTTGTTTTGTTTTTTTGGACATTGTGGATTATGAAAGACCATGTGTAATTTTACTTGAAAACAGAGATGTAGTGATTTATTTTCTTGAATATTCCAGGCACAACATTAACAAACTACAGCATGTTATTAGTAACTGCAGGTACAACTGTCTAAAAAGCTCTTCTATATCTGTCAAATACATCTCCTTGAAACCCCCAAATTTGACTTGTGAAATGTTTTCTTTTCATGTGGTGTTGTATCAATAATTGCAGTTTGGTTGCCATGGCATTTGGAAATGAAACACATTTGGGTAGAAAAAAAAGAATAAAAACAAATGATGTATGCACAATATGACACTTAAACCCTCCTAAATCTTAGTGCAATCGCTTTCTAATTGAACAGAGCTGGCAGCTTTAGTCACTCATTGGCTGTGTAATGAATTGCTATAGATTTTCATTCACTTCCGCAGAGAGACTGAGGTAAATGTCCAGCCAGGCAAATTTACATAAATAGAAGCAGCAGCACAACAACACTAGAGAGAACACAACGACAGAAATAACCAGCTCCCTGAAGCGCTGTTTCTGATGTTAATCCAGTGATCCATAGTGCTGTCAGCTTTTTTTTCTTTAATGTAATAATATAACACCATAATTATATCTAATGTAGTAAAATTGAAAATAAAAATGATAACTTCTTAAAGAAATCGTTATTTATTATCTATTTTATTTTTATTTAGATGTTGTCCGTATTTACTCTAACTTGTTTTACACTGTTGACATTGATGCAGGTCAAAGATTTTATTTTTATCATTAATGCAGCTTCTTTATCTGCAATTTAACATAACAATTTAATTTACTTTAACATGGCACATCCATGGCCTTATACTTTAAGATACTTTAAGATATCGTCGCTGTCGGGCGCAAACCTCGTATGTCCAAATTTTGTAAATTTCATATTTTTTCACAAATCGATGCTATTGGTCAGTGCCCACGTGGATCTGTAATTTTTACAAATTATTAACCAATCTAAAGTGTTGAAAATAGCTTGAGAGCAAATCTCTTAACTCATTTGAACACTTCAACTGTCTGAGAAGAGCTCATATCTCCACCTTTTCTTCACTCCGCTGGAGCGTCGGGGCATATGTCCCCTTCCGTCTTCTTGTCACAAAGCACCGGCAAAAATAATTAGCATTGAATGTGTCGGTGGAAACAGTAAGGAGATATTTGAATGATCCATTAATAAACTAGTGTATTCTGAGATAATGTCGCAAAGACCCTGACTCGCAATCTCTTCTTTGGACGCAACTTTTGAAGGACCAAAATCTTTTTTATTTTTTTTTTCATTATGTAATCTTTCCGGATTACATAATGAAAGCGATTTCAGCTTCTCCTCTTCAAAAACAATATTCACATAATAGCGCACATTTATCTAGGTTTAATGTTTAAACTAAAATTGTTCTATAGCTACATTAACTGTTTTAGATCTATAGCTAGATTTTATTTTATGCAAGTCGTAATGATTTAAAAGGCAAAAGTCTTCCGCTGGCCGCTGTTCGTAAAAAAAAAGAAGAAAAAAAAAAGATATTTAACGAACAAAAAAATGCTCCAAAAGTTTTTCTAAATTAACTTAGTAAGAAAACGAAACGAAATATAACCACTTTGGCATTACATACAAAACGTAACTATGTTAATAGCTGAAACAGTAGTATAAGCTGTTCTGGAAGAATTAAGGGGAAAAAAGACGGACTCAGATTTTTTGTATTGCATCATAGCTCTTAAACCTTTAAAATAGAGTTTAGGAAGATGTATGTAACCACAGTCGTTAGCTTTGGTTAACTATTGAAGCCTTTTCTCTTGTCAAAAGGCTCAACGCGACCGCAGACTTTGTTTGCCTGCAGATTAATTTCCGCCTATTAGACAGTTTATCGCTTTATTTTGGTATTGCATCACTCATAGCTCTAACGTTTAAAATAGAGTTTAGGAAAATGTATGTAACCACAGTCGTTAGCTTTGGTTAACTATTGAAGCCTTTTCTCTTGTCAAAAGGCTCAACGCGACCGCAGACTTTGATGAACTGCTGGCAGCAGCGAAGTCTGTGTCTGTACCATTCTTATCAATGACGGCGTAATCTCGTATCTCCCTGCTCCCAAGTCATAAAACCTCGTATCTCCGATAAAACATGCTTTTGGGGAAATGTTGTCTTAATGTTGGTACACAACAGTGTATGATAGCAATATATGGTATAATACCAACTTTAACGATAAAATATTTAATAACTCAAAAAATATGCAGTTTTTTTCATTTCCTGAAAAATGACGGTTTTGGAGATACGAGGATTCCGCCCGACAGCGACGATATTCAAAATTTCACTCAAAAAGAGAGCTGATTTATATCACAACTGCTTAAAAAAATGTATGCTCAACTTTGCTTCATACGCAACTTAAACTTAACTTGCTTGTTGCAATTCAAATGTGAAACAGTACCAGTCTGCTCAATTCATCTAAAAATAACTGAAGAGTGCCTGAATTATGCAAAGAAACAAGCCTGAATAGTTCCTTAAACTACTCAAGTGGATTCAGTAAGAATGTTCCGTAAGTAATTACCTCCTGTATTGAACTGGATCCAGGCTCCATAGGACACTAGCTAATGTAAATGCTGTCTGCAAGATCTTTTCATTAACTATTCATCATCATTATCCCAATTACTGTTCTCTTTGACTAAATGATGGCACTCAGGACAGTCTAAATATTACTTGCTGTTTCAATGTAATCCATAATTGCTGAATAGAATTAGTATGGACTGTCATTAAAGTGCTGTCCTTAACTTTGCATATGAATTGTACTGAATGTGTTTTGTTATTATCTTATTATTATCAAATGTTATCTTGTTATTAAGCTTTTAGAAATTAAGTAATTAACATTCATATTTTACTACATCATATAAAGTATTAATGAATGAATGAATATTATTAGGTTTAATCTGTCCTTATGTCCCTAATTTGTTTTTGTTTTGTTTTTTCCTTTCAGTCATATGCAGTCTCTCTCTCTCTCTCTCTCTCTCTCTCTGAGACACCAGATGTCTTGTTATCTTCAAGCACATTGAACTAGTCTGTTGTTTTCTCATGTTTTTTTTTTTCATTTATTACAAAAATAGTGTTAAAGTGAAATTAATAATCACACTTATCAAAGATCATATACATTCATCCAATTCTATGACATGCGATTATAAAGTTTCATGATGATATAATCATTGGCATTTCTTAACATTTATAGTTTACATAGACAGATTTTCTAGACAGATATCGAGACATTTTGTAGTCTATGTAGTGAAGGACATTCTGTCAATAGTTGTTGACATAGTAAATGCTTTGATGCTTTTGGCTGTTTCTGGACCAACGTTAAAGGACAAATTCCACCCGGAGTGTCTTCAAGATGCCATCCAGATGGTAAAGGGAATGACGACAATGGGGAGGGTGGTGAGAGGTGTCAGAGCGCCGAGATACAACATGATGAAGATCCCGATTATAGCTGACAGGAAGGCCATCTTCCTGCTTAAGAGAGTTGTCCTAACAAGTTTACAGAACTGAAAGAGAGAGACAGGCATTGTTTACCATGGAATCAAATCATATGTGTTATATATTAGTAACTTTTGCTGTAGTTTTAAAGACATGACGATTCTACAACTGCGTTCGGAAATATGTCTTATGACTGTCCACTAGATGGTGCTGCTACTGTTGTTTGATGCTTGTTGCAAAATGTACAAGAACAAGGATTTTTGGCTTGTTAAAGTCAATTTTTTTGCATAACAGATGTAATGGCTGTTACATCAAAGCAAATTTATCCAGGTCAAAAAATATTTATGATGCATATAGGTGATTTAGCAACATATAAAGCCATGCAAATCATTTAGCTAAATTTTAGCCTGAATTGGTAAGCTAGTGTTTTTCCAAAATGCCAGCTATGGGGCAAAGTGAGCCAAATGCTGTGGGGTAAGTTGAGCCAACACTTTAACTTACACCCCACCATAAGGCACTGAAGTTAAGTTAAATCTCTGAAGTATAAACTGGTTTTTTAATGTGATATTACGAAACCAGATTAGTTTGTCATATATATACATATTATTTGTAGTTTATTTGATAGGGACAGTGTGTACAAGTGAACCATATCCTTCTCTGAGAACCAGAAGATGCTTTTCATCACATTGTAATCAAACATATGTTTCCACCTATAGTCCCTAATGGTCTGTTCGATATTGCAAAAAAGCTACCATGCCAAGAATCTTTTGACAAATAAGTTTATTAGTTTCAGCGACATTTATTCTTTCATTTTTAATTAAGCTTTTATTTAATTTTACTCAACAAACTCTGTTTAGGCTGTTTTATGGAAGGTTAAAACTTTGGTGTTCTATGTTTCAGAAATGCAAACAATTAAAGATTTGATTGGTTTTATGTTAAGTTAGCTTTAAGATAAGAAATATGACTTTTGTAAAATGAAATTTGATTATTAAGTTAGTTATTAAAAGAGATAAATTCTCTTAAAAAATTTCACATGGGTTTGAATCAGATTCGGTCAGATGGTCAGTTTTCACTCAGATGGGTCATCTTACCAACTGACTTGGGGTAAACTGAGCCACAGGAACACTTTCTTATAAGAAGCCATAATTTTAGAACCCTTTGTCATAGATACATTCTGATTTAAAATGATAGGAAGCATCCAATTACTGTAGATACATTTATTGTACTTCTGCCTCATTTTCCTTTATCTTGAGGATCACATAAGTAGAAAATGGCTTACCCCACTCTCCCTACTGAAATTGAATTATAACTCGTAGCAATCGTAGCAAATGTAATTAAAACTCTTTTAACAGGAAAAGAGCCATGCTCCTTTTATACTATTTTTTTAAATAATGTTATTTAGGTTATATATTTTGGGCAACACTTTGCAAAAAAAGATTCAGTTCAGTAGCAATGGTTATTGCATTAGGTATCACAACTAACAATGGAAGTTTTTGTGCTTTGAAAATAACCCTGTTTGTTTATTTTTTTTATTTAATTTCGGAACTTTTCATAGCACATTGTGGTTACTACAAAATGCTCCAGATTCCTTGTTTTGTCTTTTCTCAGCTCTATTTATGGGGAATAAACCATGAGAGGAGTTCACTGACATATTCAAATAGGAGATAATCTGTGCTTGTGTAGGAGGAAATTGTGAAACCCTGTTTGGAATTTGGAAACAAAAGTGAACAAGTAAACAAATGTTGTGGGAGGCTTAATATGTGACTATGTCCACACATAGAACTCAAGGTGCTTAATTTTAGTAGCTATTCCTTATGTCATAATTATTAATGGTAAAATCAGCTGTCATTAAACTCATTAAGCCTCATTGATTTCCTACATAATAGATGTCTTCTCTCATCTGCATACACTTGCGATACATAATACTCCAAAAAGCTGTCTTAAATGAATGCATCTAAATGTTTAATTTGTAAATAAGATTATATATTTACATTGATCATAAAAAAAGACATGTTTCTTAAACACCAAAACAACATATTAAAATCAATTCTGAAGGATCACATGACACTGAAGACTGGAGTAATGGCTGCTGAAAATTAAGCTTTGCCATCAATGAATAAATTATATCTTTATATATAAATGATATCTTTGAATATATTCAATAAAAAAAGTTATTTTTAAATGTAATATTATTTTACAATATAATTTTTGTTGCATTAAGGACTTTCAAAAACAAAAAAACATTTCTAGTGTGTCTGCATACACATTTTGTTTTCTTACCTGAAAGGTTTGGAAACTAAATGCAACACCATAACGGCAGTACATGACATAGTGTTCGCAGTTGTGCCACAGTAAGCTGTAAGAGAAAGATCCAATCAGCTTCTCCGCCCGACGTGCAACTTCCTCTCCATTCAGTGGCCGTACACTGATCATACTGTCTGTTTTATTGACCTGAATCTGATCACCAAATGCAAAATCTGCCAAAGAGTCCACACGGACACTAGCTGTTTTGGCCAAAACTCCCAAAATCAGTCTTTCATTGGTCACCATCCGCTCAACGATGGACTTTTCTTTAGTGAACACTGGTAGGATGTCTGGGATAAAATGAGCAACGCGACCCTCACCTAAGTAGATTCCAAAATGTTTAAAAAGAGTCCTGGATACCTCCAAAAGGTCACCACGCTTGTAAAGAGAGTCAACGTAGGTTTTCTTCTGTCTGTCTTCTTCAGATTCATCCTCTAGTGTTGAGGTGATGAAGAAGAAATTAAGCAGTTTGAGTGCGATCATGGCTGAAGGCAGTGTGCAGTGATGCTCTTCACCTCACATCTGTTCAATTTATTTGATTTGCTCTGGGAGGAGTGATGTGGTTCATTGAATAAAGCAGCTTTTGTGCATCACATGTCGACTACGACAAGGTAATTTCACAAGTTTTATATAAGCCACACTGTATATAAATAGATATTTAAATGGCCTACTGAATAAACCAGTCTTAATTGCCAGGAGGTTAAAGTCCCGGATTAGTAGCAAGATTAATGCTTATATAATTCTTACTTGTGGAAATAGGTAAACAAAACCTGAAGAATGTTTGTACCTTGACCAATTATATCATAAAAATGTAACAGTATGCCGTATATAATTTTGGTCAGGTATAGACCTGAAACTGACCTGATGGTGGCCGTACACTTCACTTATGTAAAACCTTGCAGCTGAGAACCCCAAAACCAGGTTAATTTTGATTGTGATAAACTTATCACAACAGATTATGCATATATTCAATTAAATAGGGAGACGGTTGGCATTGGGAAAAGGCAGATTCAGCTGTTCAAGCCAATATACCTTTGCCTGGTTTCTTTTATCATTTGATTTAATCCGGCCCAACCAGACAATGGCGGGCTATTTGCTGATATAAAAATTAATTAAATGGGGGAAAAACACCATGAAAACAATGTTTAATTTAATTTATATTAAATTAATGTTTTAATTTAAACTCAACAGTTGTTTCGTGAACAAATTAATTAAGGTACATATTTTTTGTTTTATTGTTTACATACACTACCTAAAGGATTTTTTTTACATTTATGGAATAATTTCCTTCCACAAAAGGATCTTTTTTTTTTATATAATAATAAAATGTTCTTCACACTAAGGGGAAAGAAATGTTCTTTGGGGAACCCAAAATGGTTCATTTTTGGCCTTTGGAAACTTTATTTTTAAGATCTACGCTACACGAGGAAGGCTTTTATTATTGTCTTGAACAATGAAGGGCCAACAAGGTTGAAAACCTTTAATACTTTAATACTTCTTCAATTCTACTCACATCCTTGCTATAGTGGCTTTATTAAAGTATTTTGTTCCTAATTTTCCCCATATGAATTCATGTTTGAAAGATGTTTGCAATTTTATTTATTCATTCATTTATTCATTAATAAAAGAATGGTAAATGGCGATGGTAAAACAGACTAAGAGGTGAATAGCTCAGATTATAGAACCTGCACAAATTCCACAGCTTCACCTACAAGTCAGACAATCTTTATTTTGATGAAAATAGTGTAATAAATCAAATCAGCTGTTTACATCAGTAACCAGAAATAATTATACTATTTACACATAATACCAACATTCATCAACATTCAGAATCTTACGATATTAAATATATATTTTAAACTGTACAAATTCACAATCAAGCTTCATCAGAGCTTAATAATAATAGTAAAAAAACACAGGTATTCATATATGGTATGTCCTAAATCACAGTCCGTAGTACAATAAAAATGAATCATATCAGTAAAATTTCATATCAGTGATCATAAAGACTTTTGCTTAATACAAATATAAGGCATATTTAGTGAACAGTACATGCAATCTGTAACTTTAAGCTACAACAATATTGGCTTTACCAATTTTAACTGTATGGTTTAAGATAAAACATACTTGAATGTCCTAATTGAACTATGGCCTAATACTGGCTTAGTCTAAGCAAAACAAGTAAAACAAAATCGCATAGTTAACAGCATGTTGTCATGAATTATTTAAACGGTAGAGCTCAAAGATGCTCAAACATAGTTTGACTACATCATTTTTGCCTGTTTACACATATTCCACTGCTGCACTGATGTATTGCATTGTTGTGTCCCCTTTAAAACTGAGCTTTGTTGTTTTATGTGATGCATGAAAGTGTCTCTCAGCCAGCCATCCACAAAATGAAGGGAATAAGGATTGTGGGTAATGTAGTTGAAGGTGCCACGCCAAAACACAGTATGTACATCACACCTATCCCAACAGTTAAGGACACACTTCTCTGGTCCCGAATGATGGTTTTCAGACAGTCACAGAACTGCAAGAAAAAAAAAAAAAAAAAAATCATTAGCATTAACAGACACATACTTTGTTAAAATTCAATTCAGCTGATGCTTCTGTAATAATTATACTATTATAATATTTTGTTATTAATATTAATTCTATGGTATTTTAATAAGTAGAACATAAGGTGTATTCTAGGCTATATTTTGTATAATAATATTAAAATATTATATTTAATAAAATGAGATGTTTGTCGTATTTTTCAAAAAAAAAAAAAAAAAAAAAAAAGCGAGCACTCACCTTTTCTGTCTGCTGGCTCACAGGTGTTCCGTACCTGCAATACGTCACGAAATGTTCGCAGTTATTCCATAATAAACTGTAAGGAATGTCACCCACCAGTTTTTCTGCTCTTTTTGCGACTTCTTCACTTGCTAGTGCTTGACGCTTCATTTTCACATCCATGCCATTCACAATAACCTGAGCTCCATACGCGAAATCTTCAACCGAATCGACACGTATACTCGCGTTTCTGTAAATGCAGCCTAATATGAGTCTTTTGTTAGTGACGACTGGTTTAATGAGCTGTTTGTTGTTGGTTAATATTGGCATGATGTCAGGCATCAGGTGCGCCACTTTGTTGTCGCCCAGATATATGCCGTAATGAATGAAGAGAGTGCGCTGCACCTCTAGCAGATCTCCTCTCCTGAACACTGGACATTTCACCGCACTCTCCGGCTCCTCCTGCCATAGACAATTAAAAATATTAAAGTTTGAGAAAAGAAAGAATTTCTCAAATAGAAATGTCAGCGAGTCTAGCATTTTTATGACTTGTAGACTTCACAGTCGATGGAGGATTTATATATGGCATGTGCTTTGGGACTGAGGAGGTCCCCAGCATTCTGATTGGCTGGAAGTTACATTCCCACACTAAACCACTTTAATGCTCAAGACATGATTACTTAATATTGCGTAGTTTTCGCAAATAAACAGTAAGCTTATTGGTAACACTGGTACAATAACAAAAAATAATAATAATAATAATAATGTTTGAAATCCTGATCAATATTCTATATGTATTCAAATATTTTTATGGGTTTTATTTTTCATACTAATTAATTACATACAAGAACTCTGCAACATAATTAAATGTGCTTATTAACTTAACTGTTTGACTGTAAATTAACATTAAACCAAACAGAAAATTAAACAACTGTATGTGTCACTGCTTAAAAAGACTTTATAATCCATATTTTTGTGTCCATTGTGTAGTGCATTCCATACTTTTTCATACATGTCTGTTTCGTGTGAAGTAGCTTATTCGGAACCATATTCCCCTCTCTTCAAAACATGTTTTGAAGTCCCTTTTGAGCTGATTTTGTAGTCTAGTCTGTGAAACGTGAGCCCCTTCATTAGAGGCAGGGGCTGATTATCCTCTAACAATACCACTTGCTGTTCTCACACGCATTGTTCCTCACAGCCTCCTAAGCACCCAAAAGATTTCTGCAAACGTCAATGGAAGAAGTGGCCTTAATTAGCAGTGGCGTGTAATAGCGATTTGTTTTTGTTCTAATCAGGTCATCTGATAATCTTAAAACATTTTGTACCTGGATATGTCCAGATCCTCTTTCTGTTTTAATCATTAGACCCATTTGTCCAAAAACTAGTGCATGAAATCAGAATCACTATTACTCCTCCACAATGTTTGGCTAATGCTATGTAACCTACATATCAGCGGCTAATCACAGAAGACAGAAGAAGATGCCATCTGATGACATCTAAAACAGAAAAAAAAAAAACCTTTCCACTGAGTTTATAATATAAATGCAAGTTATTTCAGAAAAGGAATAATAACCCAAAAATCCTAATGAATTTAACCATCCTTAAATCATTCAAGATGTAGTTGAGTTTGTTTCTTTATCAGAAAAGATTTGGAAAAATGCTCACAACTGATTCTTTGTTAACATTTCTGTTTGTAAGAAACAAATACATAATTAAAGTGTTTTAGCTTTAAACATCACTTCTGGCCAAAATACCAGTCCATAATTCATTATAATACTTCCTCCAGTGAAAAACTCCCACATTTTTGAATCTAACACCAGAATCCACAGACAAAATTGAGACAACTGTTTCAGATTTTCAATGCTTAATCCGTGCATGTTTCTCTCCTGATTCAGATGGGAAAATGTATTATCTAGAAAGCAGTTTTATACATTTATTTTATTTTAGCCAGAAGCAACAGTTTAAAGCATACAAACATGCAGCTTTTAACCTCATAAGATGTTAACTGATAGACTGAAGTCGTGTGAATTACTTGTGGATTATAATGATGTCTTTAGCAGTTGTTTGGGCTCTCGTTCATTCACTGCAGATCCATTGGTGAGCAAGTGATAATGCTAAATTTCAAAATCTCATCTGCAATCTTGGATGGCCTGAGGGTAAATACATTTTTAGCAAATTTTCTATTCCTTTAAGCATGGGCATAACATTTTTCAAACATAATTTTAAGAAATCAGATAGTGTGTATAGTGTGAAAGTATCCATACCCCTTTATTTTTTCAAGATTTATGTTGCAGTCTTATGTTAAACTGCTTTAGCTAACTTTTTTTCCACATCAATCTACACTCCATACACCATAATGGCAAAGCACAAAACAGATTTGTGACAACTTAGCAAATTTATTAAAAATAAAATACTGTAATAAGTACATTGCATAAGTATTCATACCCTTATCTTTATTGAAGCACCTTTACAGCCTCAAGTGTTTTGGGTATGATGCAACAAATTTTGCACATCTGCATTTGGCAATTATCTGCCATTCTTTTTCCTCACCTTTTCACTTCTCAAGCTCTGTCAGATTGGATTTTGGGCTGGCAGACATTTTCAGGTTTCTCCGAAAATATTTGATTTGGTTGAAGCTCAGGCTCTGGGACATTCACAGAGTTGTCTATAAGCCACTCTTGCTGTGTGCTTAGAGTTATTGTCCTGTTGGAAGGTAAATCTTCTGCCCAGGCTGAGGTAATATCTACAAGCAATATGAATGATCCTGCACTAAATTTCAAGTGTCCAAGAAAAAGGTATGGATATTTATACAAAGGGATAATTTCAGTTTTTTATTTCTAATACATTTTTAAAGTTGTTACAAACCTGTTTGTCATTATTATGTATGGAGTGTAGAATGACGCGGGGGGAACAAAGTAATTTAATGCAGTTTAACATTAGGCTGCAACAACAACAAAACCTGAAAAAATAAATACTTTTGCAAGGCACTGTATTCCAGCACATGAAGTCTGCCTATATAGACACTGGTGACTTTGTGGAAGGTTGCTGCCAGCTGAGTTGACAAACTGGGAGAGGTAATTAAGGTATATCTGTAATAAAGTAATCATAGGGTGTAAACTGGTAAAAAAATATATGGACAGATGGAAAGATCAGCAAAGGATGCAATAAATATCTCTAAGTATCTATAATAGCTGATTATAGGCCAGTTTTGTTTTCCTTTGTTCAGCTAAGATAAGAACTGGATATGTGTCATCGTACCTACCTAGAACTGTTTTAAAGGTGCTGTATCTTTAATCTAATTAGTACAGGCCTTTGGCTGTGATAACTCTTTATCTAAGCAGATCTTGCAAGTGCAATAGTTAAAACATCATTAAAAAAATCACCAGATTGCACTGTCATGAAATAAAATGGAGATCCTTTATAAAAAAAACAAATATGTGTTTGTGATCATGTTCAGTGTCTTCTATCTAAATCATATGCATTCCTTTTGTGTAGCATAAATAATTATAGCGCATTATTATTATGGCCTTCAAACCCATTTATTTTGTGGTGAATTTTTGGCAGCTGTGATCACCAGGCAGTCTAAGGTCCTAAGGGCAGATGTGAAACTGTGGTCATTGGAGAACCACACTTGAAGTGATGGCCGCTGAACTTACACTGGCCTCGCTGTGACCTCCCCACATACAAATTCACCATGACCATATTTATGGGATGCCAGATAAGAGTACTCTTGAGAAATACACTATACTTAACTCTCACATTTTTTGTGCATTCATTGATTATTCTCTCATTGCTAGTTTCTTCCAGTCCTGTTTACAAAGTTTTGAAGAGAACATTGAAGGAAAAAAAAGAATCAGCAGAGTGCCTTAATGTTGAGGACAGAAGAGTAGAGGACTTCAGTAAATCAAATGGACAGGAGACATAAACCTGAGTAACTGCTCAGCATGACTATCATAAACAATCCTAATGGGAAGCATTAGAACAGTCTGAATTAATTAATACAATTAAAACTTGATTAAGTTACTACAGTTTTTAACTCAAGTCATGATGGTTCAGCAAACATCGCAATAACAATACATGACCAATTGTGATTTTGGATTTAGACCAACAGTCTAAAGTATTTGCTAATTTCAAATTCAGTATTTGCTCATTTCCAGACCAGGATAATCTGCAAGTGGGATCATACAAAATGCACGTTATTTTTTATTTAATACTGACCTGAAAGAGATATTTCATATAAAAGATGTTTACATATAGTCCACAAGAAAAAATAATACTTGAATTTATAAAAATGACCCTGTTCAAAAGTTTACATACACTTGATTGTTAATACTGTGTTGTTACCTGAATGATCCACAGCTGTCAGTTTATTTGTTTTTGGTTTAGTGATAGATGTTTATGAGACCCTTGTTTGTCCTGAACAGTTAAAGTTCAGGACCCACAAATTCTTAGTTTTTTTCAGCATTTTGAACCCCTTTAAACAATGACTGTATGATTTTGAGATCCATCTTTTCACACTGAGGACAACTGAGTGACTAATATGCAACTATTACAGAAGGTTCAAATGCTCACTAATGCTCAAGAAGGGAAAACGATGCATTAAAATCCAGGGGGTGATAAGATGAAGATCAGTGTAACATTTAAGTATCTTCTGTAGCTTCTGAAGGGCAGTACTAAATAAAAATATCTATCTATCTATCTATCTATCTATCTATCTATCTGTCTATCTATCTATATAGATATAGATAGATCATACAGCCATTGTTGGAAAGGGTTCAAATACACAAGCATGCTGAAAAACCAAAGAATTTGTGGGACCTGAAAGATCCTGAAGAACAGCAGGCAGTTTAACTACCAGGACAATCAAAGGACTCATGAACAACTATCAACAAAAACACAGCTTGGATCATACAGTTAACAACACAGTATTAAGAATTAAGTTTATGTAAACTTTTGAAAAGGGTCATTTTTATAAATTCATCAATTATTTTCTCTTGTGGATTATACTGTACACATCGTTTATGTGAAACATCATATTCAGGACAGTACTAAGTAAAAAATAACATGCATTTTTGTATGATCCCTCTTATTTTGATAAAATTAACATTTTGCAGATTCTGCAAGGTGTATGTAAACTTTTGACTTTAACTGTATAACATATAGTGAGATATAGGAGAAAATGGAGCTCATACTCGAAGAGAAAACTAGTGCAACTGTTGGTGTTTATTTGGCTAAAAAGTAAGATGAAATTCTAAAAGATTGAAATGTAATCAATGTAATGTAATCAATCTAGAGCAGATTATTTACATAATATGCATATATTCTATGCAATGCAATAAAATAATGACTGAGAGAAGTACAAACATTCCTCAAAAGCCTGATGATATTTGATGCTCACATTATAATTTTTTAAAGCATATAATCAAGTAAACCTAGTAAATTGCTTCAGACTAGTAATTTTTTATCTTGAAATATTTCTAACAATAAGTTTTTCTTAGGTTCACTTTATATAAAAAAAATTAGTTTACAGCAAAATGACACACATACCAATGCCTAAAAAAAGGCCTTTACTTGCTAAAAATGTAGTAGACTGGGTACAACAGGTATTTCAAAATTTACTGGTCACAAAATGATACAGTAGGATTTATAGGGTTAAAGTCAGATGGATGCAAATGGATTTCCAAAAGCACTTTCAAACACTTCCGTGGCCGTGTTCAGCTAATCCATGTAAAATGCCCTGTGAAAATACTTCATTTGCACACATAAGAATATTATATGGTTGTTTGGATCTTAATGGGACATTGCAGAGCTACTGATGTTAAGCGCTACACCACAAGGTCTCATAATCCTCATAATACAATATTTGTATACAAGCCAATAAAAACCACAAGCATAATAATAGGAACGGTCTGGCAGTTTTACAAACTTCACTGTGGTATGTATACAACTGGTGGAATCTCAGTTCAGTATAGCCTCAAAATGACCTGAGACTTTCTTTCCGTTGCAGTACAGTTTAGATGGCAATGACCTCCCATGATCGCTACAATGGTGGTGACATTTCTTATCTTTTGTTTGGGAAGACTGAAGTGCTGGCAGGCTGCATCTTGGGACTTGTGAAATGAAAGCAGCTCTCCATCTGGTTTTTAGAGAGGTTCAGGCAGAGTTCAGAGTTGTTTAAGTTCACAGACGCTGAAGTTGACTCTCGGGTCAGCCATGCCTTATATCTGTCGTCTACCGCGTTCAATATGGTTTCACACCATAAAATTAGGTCACAGCCTGGTCACTTTAATGATGTTATTGGCAGAGTCAGAGCTTAGTGATACACCTAAGCAGAAAATAAACAGAATAAAGAAACCTTGTTGTGGACCTTTGCACAAATATAAATGTAAAGAACACCACGCTGTCTAGACCCACTGGCCCAGTAAACTCATCTGCTGTTGGGTACGAAGCTGCAAATCCACCGTGAAGGAAGCTTTAATTCCACCAGGAACTACTGGGTTAGCTCTGTGGGTTAGCGTATCTTTTTTCTTTGTATTTTAAGTTTTTTATTCAAAGACACTGAATCCAACTGTTTTATTCATAAATGGTTTAAAAAAAAAAAAAGAATAAAGAGCTTTCAGACTAAGATTAGTCTTATTTCAGATGTCCTTCAGTGCTACCACAGTTAAAGAAAAACAGAGCTGGCCTTTGCTTGACTTGCTGAATCTTGTTTACCTCTAGTTGTTTATAAAAGTTTAATCTCTCTCTCTCTCTCTCTCTCTCTCTCTCTCTCTCTCTCTCTCTCTTTTACTTTATTTATTAGATTTTTCTTCTTATATTAAAACCTTACAACACATACACAAACACATATTCACTCACATACCATTGCCCGACAAACAACGCCATAACTGTTAACAATAGCATACAAAAAATAAATAAAATACAAATAAAAAATTAGTAAGTAAAAAAGTAGTACAGCAACATGTTCTTAACATTAGAGAAAAGACAGTCATTTCTGCTTGTTGAAATAAATCGCAATTTTACTGCACTAAACAAGTGAATTTTATCAAGATATGACAGACAAGATGTTATAGAATAATAATATAATGAAAACTTAATTTTGACAAAAAATTGACATTCAACATTTGTTTCACATTGATTTAAATAGGATTATTTTGTAGCATAATGATGTAAAGAATGCAAAGAGTAAGAATATATGTTCCATTCTTTGTCATTTACAACATGAAGTGCATTAAACACTATATTAAATCAAGGTTTCCAAAATTAGGGTTCGTAAAGGAACTACAGGGGGTTTGTGAGTTTAATGAAAGCTAAAAAAAAAAAATTAAAATAAATCATTTTAAAACAAAGTCCCTTTCAAAGATAGTCTGTACACTTGGCAGCCATATTTGCAATACCTCTGGGCAGCTCATACACGACCAAGTCTTAATGAATGGGTGAATCCTGAAATCTCAAAACCTGCTTGCTGAACTCACAATTAAAATTACAGATGCACTGAGAAGTGACGAACACAGAAGCACAGGAAAGAGAGCAAAACAAAACACAGGTCACAAATTAGAAGTACAAAACAAAGATTTGTCAAGAAAAATGTTGCAGGATTTCAATAAGAAAGGAAACTTTGCTTCCTTTGCTCCTGTAAACAAACGTTGGTTCTCGCAAGACTTGCATATTCTCACAGGTGCATGTGTGCTACGTCATCCACCCAGAACGACTTCCATGTTCAACAGTGAGCGCAAGCTAGAGAAAACGGTTTCTAATGTTTTAAATATGGATATTTTTCTTACAAAAATGCATCGATTCACTACAGGAGGCCGTTATTACAGGAGCCATGTGATACACTTTTTTTTTTTATTATGGATGGATGCACTTTACTGGACTTCTTTTGGACTGTTAAACAAAAACACTTGCCCACTGCCATTATATAAAGCTTGGAGCCAGGACATTTTTTAATATAAATAACTCAGATTGGATTCACCTGAAAGAAGAAAGTTCTATACACCTAAGATGCTTTGAGGGTTAGTAAATCATGGGCTAATTTTCATTTTTGGGTGAACTAACCCTTTAAGAAGCTCCTCCTAGAGATTTAATCAAATCAACATCAGATTTGGTCAGTGTAATCTAAAACACTGTAATGTTAAATTGTGAAGATCCTGAGTTTTCGTTGAAGGCAGAATGACAAAGAGGCCGAGTCCATGGTGGCCTGACAAATTTCAATGATACGCCATGGAAAACGAAGTTGTTGTAACTCAGTCATACAATGTCCGTACTGCCACAGACTTCACACAAAAAGATGAATGGCACACCTTCAGTCTCTTCCATTGAAAAGTAAAGCCGCCAATGTCCCAATAGGTCACCAACATGTTGCACTGATTTGGGTCTGCACAGTAGTGAGCGAAGTGGCGCCACATCCCGCCCACACTCCTGCAGAGTCAATCGCAAGCACATGCCCCTGACCATTTTTTTTCTGCTGATTGCCGCACCAGAGGCTTTTGTTAAACTCCAATCTCCTTCTGAAAATCTCAGAAAACTCAGTTGGCATTTAGATAAGCTGTCAATGATGTCACACTCTCATTTTTATAACATCACATACCTAACGAAAACAAAACTTATTTTAAAAAACGAACATTGAACTTACATCAGCATGATAAAACCAACATAAAATTACAAAAAACATCTTTTGAAGTGAAATTGAATTATTTTGTGTGTCTCATGTCCCATTAGATTATGACCCATACTGGGACCAGCCACCTAGGGGAGATCGAAACGTTTTGGCTTCACTTTTCAAGACTCCTGAAGCACATTTGGCCTGAACATAGAAAGGCCAGTATTCAGTTATAGTCATAGCACCACCAGCTGGCAATAGGAAGTTTGGCACATCTAATTGACTTTGACATATTCTTCCTATATTTATAAATTTAAATACATATTGCCCAGCACCATTCACAGTTTTTTTTTAAGGCCACCGGGTGGACGTGGCTTTGTGTGTGAGGGCCTTATCAACACTGCTTGCAGCTTTAATTCTAACTAAATGTATTAATTAAATATATGACTATATTGAATATGTGACCTTGGACTAAAAACTGTCATAACGGTAAATGCATGCCTAAATATACATAAATATATCTAAAAGCTGAATAAATAAGCTTTCCATTGATGTATGGTTTGTTATTAAATGACAATATTTGTCTATTAGAAAATCTGGAATCTGAGGGTGCAAAAAAAAAAATGTAAACACTGAGAAAATCACCTTTAAAGTTGTCCAAATGAAGTTAGTAATGCATATAACTAATCACTATACTAATCACTATACTATATATATATATATAAATATTTAGTACATTTCCCACCGTAAATATATTTATATATATATATACAGGTCCTTCTCAAAAAATTAGCATATTGTGATAAAGTTCATTATTTTCTGTAATGTACTGATAAACATTAGACTTTCATATATTTTAGATTCATTACACACAACTCGAAGTAGTTCAAGCCTTTTATTGTTTTAATATTGATGATTTTGGCATACAGCTCATGAAAACCCAAAATTCCTCAAAAAATTAGCATATTTCATCCGACCAATAAAAGAAAAGTGTTTTTAATACAAAAAAAGTCAACCTTCAAATAATTATGTTCAGTTATGCACTCAATACTTGGTCGGGAATCCTTTTGCAGAAATGACTGCTTCAATGCGGCGTGGCATGGAGGCAATCAGCCTGTGGCACTGCTGAGGTGTTATGGAGGCCCAGGATGCTTCGATAGCGGCCTTAAGCTCATCCAGAGTGTTGGGTCTTGCGTCTCTCAACTTTCTCTTCACAATATCCCACAGATTCTTTATGGGGTTCAGGTCAGGAGAGTTGGCAGGCCAATTGAGCACAGTAATACCATGGTCAGTAAACCATTTACCAGTGGTTTTGGCACTGTGAGCAGGTGCCAGGTCGTGCTGAAAAATGAAATCTTCATCTCCATAAAGCTTTTCAGCAGATGGAAGCATGAAGTGCTCCAAAATCTCCTGATAGCTAGCTGCATTGACCCTGCCCTTGATAAAACACAGTGGACCAACACCAGCAGCTGACATGGCACCCCAGACCATCACTGACTGTGGGTACTTGACACTGGACTTCAGGCATTTTGGCATTTCCCTCTCCCCAGTCTTCCTCCAGACTCTGGCACCTTGATTTCCGAATGACATGCAAAATTTGCTTTCATCCGAAAAAAGTACTTTGGACCACTGAGCAACAGTCCAGTGCTGCTTCTCTGTAGCCCAGGTCAGGCGCTTCTGCCGCTGTTTCTGGTTCAAAAGTGGCTTGACCTGGGGAATGCGGCACCTGTAGCCCATTTCCTGCACACACCTGTACACGGTGGCTCTGGATGTTTCTACTCCAGACTCAGTCCACTGCTTCCGCAGGTCCCCCAAGGTCTGGAATCGGTCCTTCTCCACAATCTTCCTCAGGGTCCGGTCACCTCTTCTCGTTGTGCAGCGTTTTCTGCCACACTTTTTCCTTCCCACAGACCTCTTGCTTGAGGGTGTCAATGATGGCCTTCTGGACAGCAGTCAGGTCGGCAGTCTTACCCATGATTGCGGTTTTGAGTAATGAACCAGGCTGGGAGTTTTTAAAAGCTTCAGGAATCTTTTGCAGGTGTTTAGAGTTAATTAGTTGATTCAGATGATTAGGTTAATAGCTCGTTTAGAGAACCTTTTCATGATATGCTAATTTTTTGAGATAGGAATTTTGGGTTTTCATGAGCTGTATGCCAAAATCATCAATATTAAAACAATAAAAGGCTTGAACTACTTCGAGTTGTGTGTAATGAATCTAAAATATATGAAAGTCTAATGTTTATCAGTACATTACAGAAAATAATGAACTTTATCACAATATGCTAATTTTTTGAGAAGGACCTGTATATATATATATAAATATATTTACGGTGGGAAATGTACTAAATATTTTCATGGAACATGATCTTAACTTAACATCCTAATGATTTTTGGCATAAAATAAAAATCAATAATTTTGTCCCTAATGTATTTTTTGCTATTGCTACAAATACACCTATGCTACTTAAGACTGGTTTTGTGGTCCAGGGTCACAAATAGGATTTCCCAGGCAATAAATGTGGTCTTGGTCTTGATTCAGTCTCGCCATTCTTTGGTCTTGACCTTGCCTTCGTCTCAACACACTATGGTTTTGGTCTTGACTACAACACTACTTTCCAAAGATTTAATGTTTTTTTATGTTGTATAAATAGTATTTTCTGCCCCCTTATCCTAATCCTACATCTAAATCTACACCTCACACAAAACTTTCCTGCATTTTTGGAAAACATACACACACACACACACACACACACACACACACATGTTGTGTTTCCATTCTTTACGGGGACATTCCATAGGCGTAATGGTTTTTATACTGTACAAACCATATTTTCTCTCACCCTACACCTAAACCTAGCCCTTACAGGACACTGTGCATACTTTTACTTTCTCAAAAAAAAAAAAAAAAAAAAACTCATTCTGTATGATTTATAAGCTTGTTGTGTCATGGGGACCTCACAAATGTCCCCACAAGGTCAGAATTTACTAGTTTTATTATCCTTGTGGGGACATTTGTTCCCCATAACATGATAAATACCAGGTTCTCTTACACACACACACGTCTCATAAAGCAAATAAAGAAAACACAAACATATTAAGACCTCTTGACCAGGGGCTAGCAGTTAATCAAGTGGTTATCAATCTTATTTTTCAAACGAAATCAATCTGTTTTTATGTAACTGACTTTAAAAAGTTATGACTAGTCTTGCAGAAAAATAAAACTGGTGTATAACTAGTCTGAGCAGTTTATGCAACTGGCCATAGCTTCTTTATTATCATTAAATAAATAAATACATTAATTAATTAATTAATTAATTAAAAAATCCTGCAGACTCATTTATATAATCAATCATTTAATTACCTATATGATTTCTCAGAGACAGAATTTTTATGCTTGCATACTTTCTCATTTATATTACTCAATCATTTACAAGCTCTAAAAAATAACCTTATAAAATAATAAATGGAACCCTAATTTAGGTTAGTGAAACAAATTCATTTAGTTGATCATAACAGCTGCAAATGTGTGTACTGCTTCTCTGGTGACAAAGACCTGGACCTACTTTTGATGTACAACATCCCCTAGTGGTTAAGTTGGTTAAAACTATATCACCTTTGATACTGATACTTGGTCGCCGTGATTTTGCCAAGTAAGACATGTTCCTGGATCAACATTAGTTTTCAAAAATATAGACTTAACCCAATCCCTACCCCTAAACCAAACCCTATATTTTTTCTTAAAATCAGAGGGAAATGATAGCTAAGGGTATAGAAGCACCTAATCCTGATCTTAAGCCTAAAACTGACATTTCTTGAAAAGTTATCCCTCAGTTCTGATTGGTTGAATGGAATGTTGTTCCAGGATCAACAAGGATGTTGGAACATCTTGTACTTGGTGAAATCATGTCCACCACTGAGGTCTGTGGCCCTGAAAACATAGACAAGTATTGAGCAACAATATTAATATTCAAAGTGATTAAATGTTTACTAGTAATATTCAGTCATCAAATACTTAAGTTCAAAAACCTCATAAACATAAACACCTCATAGAAACTGTTTCAATCTGTGTGGAAATCAGCTGCAATACTGCTGATTAAGCAGCGTAATGCAAAAAATGTCTTGATCATAAATATTATGCAAATATGTATGGTCAAATTTTATCAAAGTGATCTTTAGTTATGGCAAGTAAAATGAAGAAAGACATTATTTTTCTTCTATTTTTCTGTGACGTGGTCGATCACATTCACGGGACCAGTATATATATATATATATATATATATATACATACACATACACACACATATATGTGTATATGTATATGTATAATTAAATAGCAATTCTTTAGTTTGGTCATTGCCAGTAAAATGAAGAAAGACTTAATTCTTTACCTCAATGACTCAAGTGGTGAGGATTAAAGTATGTCAGCAAAAGTGTCTGTTTGTTTGTGCATGTGTGTACATGTCGTTTGAGATTTGTGGAACATTTGATCTCCCAACACTGGACGAGAAATAGTTACAAATCATTAACTTAAAATAGAGTGGATACTGACCCATAGGATCTGTAGCAATAGAATCGTGCTGTGTCATGGTAATGGATCTGTTTGTCTTCTTGGTTTGTTTATTTGTTTATATGTTTTAAATTATGCTTTTGTATAAGAAAAAAAAAAAACTAAAAAAAAGCTGAAAACAAAGTGATTCAACTTGATTACAAAATTTAATCATATTACATTATTTTCAATTATTGGTTAGTCAAACTAAATTTGGTGGGGGGAAAATGAGTTGAAGAAACAACATATTAAGTTAACTTGATGTAACTTAACTTGATAAGCAAAGCTAAATGAGCTTTCAGCTAATGTTTCACTGTCCTTTCCTCATTGAAATAGAGTTAAAAAGTTATGTACAATTATATGACTCTGTTGTCAATAATGATTATTTATTGGTTTTGCAATGTAAAAATCATGAAAGTGAGTAAATACATTAACATGGTACATTGGTCTCTGTCCATTTATGTACAATATCATGTACTTAGCATTAAGATGGACACGTTGATCAATCTCTGCAAAATTTACGGTTAGTTCTGAGTCACACAGTGAGTAAGAGAGGGGTGGAGGTAGCTCTTATTTGTATAGTGGACCGTTATCTCCATCTCTGAGAAGGACCTTGATCGGATAAATATCCTGCAGCAGTCGACAGTCACTCACAATCTCAAGGGACCAGATAGACTGCAGGTCCAACATGGCCTCGTTCATGCATGTGGCTGTTTCCATCCTGCTGGTGTCCATATTGACGTCAGCGGTGAGCAACATACAATAGTTATTTTATTGTAATATCCCAAATTATTATTATTCTTTTTTTACAATTACTTATTGTCTTTTCTATCTTTTATCACTTTAAGCAAAGAGGGGACTATTCGCCATCACAAGCTGCATGTAACCCAAATGATGGGTTTGTAAGTACAGATTGTCTTCTCTGGATTGTTTCATGTAATACATTCGCATTTAAGAAGATATATGGTAACAGTCACCGTTTTAACAGCAACTCTCCATTCTCTGTCCTTCAGGGAATATACTGCCCCACCACATGTGGAGTCGCTGATTACCTGCAGAGGTACAAACCTGCTATAGACAGAGACCTGGAAAAAATGGAACAAGATTTGGAGGACATCGCCAACCTTACCAGAGGAGCGGAGGACAAAGTGGTCTACTTGAGAGACACAGAAACACAAGCACAAAAACAAGCACCAGGTAGCAAAATTTATCATTAATTATACATTTTGAAAAAATCTTTTTTTTTTTTTTTGGAATAATGCAGGTTTCTGTTATTTGAGGTAAAACTACATATTTTTCTTACACCTTAAATACATGTGAGTGTACACATATTATTATTTTTAAAAATTTTACAAATCTCTACAAATGTTATTTATTTTACACATTATTAATTATTAATTTATAAATAAGATTATTAAAGTTACACCACATGGCATTTCATGGCCTAAAATTATCTTACATTTTCAGAAACCTATTGACCTTGGCACATAGTCATGAGGGTCTGTGGTTATCCTCTTTGTTATATATTTTTCTGTTTTATGATTTTTTTTCTGCAAGTTGGTCGCACCACAGGACTACAAGAGAAAACCTTTTTCAAATATTAATAAAAAGTTAAAGAAATAATACGTTTATTTAATTGTTTATTTTAATGAGGCTTGATATCAGGACAGTTGTATCACAATGAATTTTTATGTTTCTTTAATACAGAAAGTAAAACATGTTTATCATTGAATAGTCATATTTAGGCGTATGTATGAACTGCATTTTTAAAGTAAATGTGAAACTTCGTCTGATTTTCATAACCACCATTTTTTCATCAGATTCATACATCAAAAAGTCTACAAGCATGCTTGATGATATACTGCGATTTGAGAAGAGCATTCTCGCTCAGGAAGATCAAATATAGTGAGCATTTTTCTTCTTTTGTTATATTATTTATCTTATATATGGTCAAAGTTTATTAAATGTCATATTATAAATCTATAGTCTTTTTAAATGTATTCGTTTTTGTATTCCCACCTCCCCAGTCAACTGCAGTCAATCCTACAGGCTAACGAGAAAAGAATAACCGATTTAAAGCAGATGTCTCTCCAGCTGGACCAGATGTGCAAAGAGCCCTGCAAAGACACTGTGGAGATTCAGTCAGTCACAGGCAAAGGTAAAGCCAGCAATTTTAAACATCTTGATGACAACTGGCACATTAAACTGACTGTACATAAGATTACAGGACTGAAGAATGTGTATATTTTCCCCAGACTGTCAGGACATTGCAAACAAAGGTGGTAAGGTCAGTGGCCTTTACTATGTGAAACCAGCCAGGGCTACTGAGGCGTTCCTGGTGTACTGTGAGATAGACAGCTTTGGACGCGGATGGACTGTACTTCAGAGGGTACGTGGCACAACAGACAATTCAAAGTGATAAAATTTCCTTTAAGAAAGAGCATTTAAGAAATAAATAGCCTCTGTGCTGGTTGATGCTAGTTTAAATCGAGTAGGATCAGTAGTGTTGGTGCCGTGACCCAGATGGGGGTGAGGTTTAGGGAGGGAGTGTAACGTAGTACAGCTGGTAAAACTTTACTTCCCTGGCCTCTAAAGGCCACTAAAACTTTACGTCCCTGGCCTCTAGAGGCCACTAAAGACTAATGTATTTTACATCCTGGTTAGCATGCCATTGACACTTGTTTTTCAGTACCACCCGGAACCAGTTACAAAGGCCAATCAAAATGCATTTAATGTTTTTCAGAGACGTGATGGCAGTGTTGACTTCAACAAAAACTGGGTTCAGTATAAGGAAGGTTTTGGATACCTCTCACCAGATGACAAAACGGAGTTCTGGCTGGGAAATGAAAAGATACATCTGCTGTCTGTTCAGTCCAGCGTGCCTTATATACTAAGGATAGAGATGGTCGATTGGGATGGCAACAAAAAGTAATGCACAATGAAAAGCTGATTTTCTTACTCACACACATTCCTGCCTAATATTGTACAATTTTAGGTTTGAGTTTCACAAGTGGAGCTCACAAATCACCTTATCTTTACGTTCACACATGCAGTTGATCAGGAGTGCCCAATCCTGTTCCTGGAGATCAACCTTCCTGCCAAGTTTATCCATAATCAAATGCACCTGAACCAGCTACTTCCCTTTTGAAAAAAAAAAACAGCATATGCTGGTTAAGTATGTTTTGAAGTGTGGAAGATAGTTTGAGCTGGTTTAAGTTGGTCCTTAGTTGGTCATGAGCTGGTTTCATGTGCTGGTCCTGTGCTAGTCCTAAGATCCTAAGGTCTTAAGCAACTAGCTCCTGCTCAGAACAAGCTCACGACCAACTAGGGACCAACTTAAACCAGCTCAAACCAGCTGCCATGCTTCAAAACTTTATCTTTAACTTAAATTTTATCCAAATTGATATACATTTTATGAGTACATATGTTCCCTGGGACCTTGGCATTGATATCACCATGCTCTATAGCTTAAATTACAGAAATGATTTTGATGTCATTCCAGAGCAAGAATAATCCATGAATTCCCAATGCAGAAGTTTCCCTTATCTGCAGTCACCAAACAGGACTTTGCTCTGCTACCAAAATTGATTCTTGCCAAGTTACATTGCATGACCTTTTCAGTCAGATCAAACATGCTGCTGAACATTAGTGCACACAACAATCGATAGGAGTGTTTGTCTTAAATTTACCTTGTTAAACTTGTTTTCTTAGGTATGCTGACTATGCCACTTTCAAACTTGGGCCAGAAGTTGATGCATACCGTTTGACGTATGCTTATTACTTTGGTGGAGATGCTGGTGATGCCTTTGATGGTTATGACTTTGGTGATGATCCCAGTGACAAATACTACACATCTCACAATGGCATGCAGTTCAGTACACCTGACAAAGACAACGACAAGTTCCATGAAAACTGCGCCTTGGAGGAAGGGTCTGGCTGGTGGATGAACCGCTGTCATGCTGCTCATCTCAATGGAAAATACTACCAGGGTAACTCCCTCACAGGAGATAGTCTGCCTTCACAAATCCATCAAAAGTCAATACTATACATCACTATATATATTTGCTGATGTGTTGTTTCTCTTTTCACAGGTGGCAAGTACACAGAGAAAGACTCACAGAATGGTTATGACAATGGCATTATCTGGGCCACATGGCACAGTCGCTGGTATTCTCTGAAGGAGACCACCATGAAAATCATTCCCATCAACAGAATCGGTGTTGACGGCCAGCACAGTGGTGCCAAGCAGTTTGGAGGCCTGGGAGACATTTAAACACCTAACCAAAGCTCCCCCTATTGTGCTGAGCTTTCATTTTGTTTTTCTGAAGCTAAGGGTACATGGGAATTACTTTTTCAAGTGAGTGTAAACATCTGGCTATTGGTTTCTGATTTTTTCCATTCTACACATTTTAATTCTGCAAAAGCTTCATACACAAGTCATATTGGTCTTTTTTAAAAAAAACTCACTGAGTGATCAACTCACTGAAACTGGTCTAACATTGCAATGTCAGTGAATTAATAAAATTCTCCATCTTTTTTAAATGAAAGGTCTCTGTAGTCCTCTTTACTTAAATATTGTGAGAACTGGCAATGCAGGTCAGGTAAAAATTAAAATGGGTGTATTATATTACAAAGGTAACCAAATAGATACATGGAACCTTTAGTAAAAAAAAGGGAAACATTTTATTTGAATGTGTTTTTGTTACACAGGTTATATTTAATTCCTATAGTAATAACAGTAAATGTTGCATAACTTTAAGCAGCTAACACTAAACAAAAGCTTAACTCTAAACCTATAATAAGTAGATTGGTAATTCATTCCCAGTACTCATTTATGTAATTACACTTAAACAAAGACACATTAAAATAGTGTCCAAAAGGGGCAAATAAATAAATAAAAACATTTTGTTTCCTGCTTTTTATTTTCCTGTTACATAGCACAATTACTTGCAACCTGATAGGTTGTGAAACTAAGATAGAAGTGAAACACCTAATTATGATAAAAGATTATTAAAAGATTACTATTGAGGATTTTTATTAGAAAAATATAAACATCCACCACATTAAAATGTGAGCATGGGAGTGCATCCGTGTTTGTTATTCAGGATTTTTGTGGGTGTGTTAACCTCTGTGTGGGTGTTAGATGATTAGTAAGTCAATATTGCCCCACTATCGTGATAGAACACTGCCATGAGGTAAACAGGCTGCACTCCAAGCTTCCTGATGTAAGAAGATTTCATCATCTGTACTGTGGTGCATCAATCAATAAATACTGAGTCACCTATTTTGACACAGGAAAGTGCTGTCTTGTTAATATTGTATTTTTTTTCCCATTTATTTAATTATTCACATACAAAGTAGACAGACAATAAGTGATAAAGAGTCCTGCTAGAACTAGGCAGCCTTGAAGTAAAGATATGCTTTTAGTGTGACGTCCAATCAAGATCTTCCTAACTTATGTATTGACGTAAATAGCATCTCTGTTAGAGTATAAGTATCAGTATTGTAAGCTTGTATGCAGGGCGGCCTACGAACTCCATCGAGAGTGTTGAAGCTGACTTCTGCTGATGAAACTGCAAACTATGTTCTTCAGTAAACTTGACTTCGATTGATTGAATCTCTGACTCCTGGTTTATGTTCAGCATATTTGGTACTTGGGTTTTAACTGTTAATTGCCCCTTACACCATAATTTTATTACCATTCCTTTAATAGCAATCAGTTTTTGTATCTCATCTATTATGAGTCCAGCGGAAGAGATGTACCTGTATTTTGTGTCCAGGGTCATATGAGTGATTCAACATGTCCTCCAACCCCGATGTAAGTCGTTTTCACAAATCCTCAAATTTTCCTCCATTTTCCAAACCACTGGTCCAGTGATTCATTTTTAACCCTGTAAAGCCTGACATACACTAACAGTAAGAATTCTGGACACACCTTCTTATTCAATGTTTTTTCTTTATTTTTTTTTTGTTTCCACATTTTTTAATAATACTGAAATTAATAGTCATTAATAGTTTAATAGTCACTGAAATTATGTAGTCAGCAAAAATTTGTTAAATAACCCAGGTGTTATATAAGGTGTTATATAATTTCGATTCTTCATTGCCACCTTCTGCTTTGATGATGCCACACACTTGGCATTCTTTCAGTCAGCCTCATGAGATGGCATGGTTTTCCAACAATCTTGAAGGAGTTCCCGGAAGTATTGAGTACTTGTTAGCTGCTTTTGCTTTACTCTCTGGTCCAACTCATCCCAAACCTCAATTGGATTTAGATCAGGTAATTGTGGAGGCCAGGTCATCACTCACTCTCCTTCTTGGACAAATAGGTATTTCACTGCAATAGGCATTTCACTGCAAAATACTGAGGTAACCATGCTGGTTAAGTGTGCTCTCAGTGTCACAGCCAAAAAAAAAAAAAAAAAACCTACATCTTCACCTTCACGCCTCCTCTTCAGTGCTTCATAGTGGGAACCACACATTCAGGAAGCATCCGTTCACCCTCTGTATCTAACAAAATCTCAAATTTGCACAAATTTAGGTTTTTCACTAATCTAATGTCCATTTCTTGTGTTTCTTGGCCCAAGCAAGTCTCTTCTGCATGTTGTTCTTTCAAAGTAATGGTTCTTTGTTGCAGTTCAACCATGAAGGGCTGACTCACAGTCTCCTCTGAAAAGTGGATGCTACTTGAATTCTGAGAAGCATTTATGTGGGCTATAATCTGAAGTACTGTCAATAGGCGGTTTCTGAGTCTGGCAATTCTAATAAACTTATCTTGTCTTCCTTGGTCCTTCCTTTTTTGAGACAGTCCTTATGAGAGCCAGTTTCATCAGAGCGTTTGATGGTTTTCCCGACTGCACTTGGGGATGCATTCGAAGTTCTTCAGATTTTAAGGATCGACTGACCTTAATTTTCTAAATAATTATAGACTCTTTTTTCTTTACTTAACTGTGTTTTTTGCCATTATATGAATTTGTACAGTAGTTGTAGTAGTACTATAGGGCTATTGACTGTACCCACCCTACCTCTGCACAAGACAACTGATGATCTAAAGCCCTGGAAGGCCTACAACCTACAGATTTTAGCTCCAACACACTTGCCTAGAAGTTTCTAGTAAGTCTGAAGACTTTTGATTACTTTGGTTCAGAAGTCTGGTTAGGGTCGGACAGTGGCCCTCCAGGAAAAGATTTGGACACCCCTGGTCTACAGCAAATTAGATGGAATCAAAACTACCTTGTGAATCTGATGAAAGAATGCCACGAGTGTGCCAAGCTGTCACCAAAGCTAAATGTAGCTATTTTGGACAGTCTAAAAACTGGATCCTTAAATTTGGCCTGCAAAATCCACTTTCCTGTTTTTATCAACCCTGATCAAACTCACCTACCTGTGATTTTCTAATGATCCTGAAGACACAGATTAACATGCTGAGGAGTGTTTGATTAGGGTTATTGCTAAACTCTTAAAACTCAAAAAAAAAAATTAACATCCTGGGTTGTTTTAACACTTTTTTACTACATTATTCCATGTGTGTTGTTTTGGATGCCTTCAGTATTAATGTACAATGTTGTTTGCTGGTTATGCAGGTAAACCCCACTCCTCTGACCTTAACACACACAATAGTGTCTGACTCCAGAGGCTCAGGCTGCAGTCTTTAGCGGCCCCTATCGCAAGTTTGAGCTCTGCTCGTAGAGGACAAGTGGACCTATTTAGACCCATTTCTAATGTCTCCAGGCCATTAGCTCTATAAACAGCACTTGAAACTAAAATCAAGGTTGTGAAATAGGTAGTTCTAGTGATTGAGCAGTCTTTGACTTGTAATACCTCCTGGGCTGTAGCTTCACTCTAGTCACTGACCAGGGGTGTGTTTCTCAAAAGTATAGTTAGCCAACTATGGTTGCAAGTTCTGTCACTGCCAGCATAATAGTGACATATGGACTTAAATAGATCATGCATATAAGCAAAACAAATAAGCTAATTTCAAACTTAAGTTTACATATTCTCAATAAAAAAATATTTTAATATAATAAATGGATTATAATTTACAAAAACACCACAAAATCCTCTCAAAATACAAAAATATTAAAATACAAATATTATGGAGAGCAAAGTTAGACTTCTTTTAAACCACTAGATTATAGATAAGGGGTCAGAAATTACGCTCTGCATAAACAGACATTTAAAATGAACACAGTTACTTTCCTTCATTTTTCCTGTAACTCTTTATTATATTCTATTATAAAGATAACTTACAGTGCAAGTTATCTGCTTTCATCAGACAAACAGGAGGGTTTGATGTAATGTTAACTGACAGAGACAACTTCAGCCACAGCGCACATTCTCAACTAATCCAGTTGTTCCAAACCATGCTTCTGGAGCCCCAGGTTGGCAATTATGTAGCCACCCAAAAAAAAAAAAAAACAATACAGCATATATACACAAATCTGTGGACAATAATTTTGAATTATATTCTACATGTGTACAGTCATGGCCAAAAGTTTTGGCAGTAACCTAAATTTTGTGTTTTGCAAAGTTTACTGCGTCAGCATTTGTGGATTATTTTCCACATGTTTCTATGATATACTGAAAAACAATGATAAGCATGTTTTAAAGGATTTTATTGGCAAAAAATTAGAATGAGTCAATATTTACAGTGTTGACCCTTGTTCTTCGTAACCTTTGTAATACGCTCTAGCATGCTGGATATTAGCTTCTGGGACAAATCCTGACTGATGGCGATCCATTCTTGCCATATTAGTTCTCGGAGTTGACCACAATTTGCAGGCTTCTGCTTGTCCACTCGCCTTTTGAGGACTGACCACAGGTTCTCAATGGGGTTGAGATCCTGGGAGTTGCCTGGCCAAGGATCCAAAATTTCAATGTCGAGCCACTTCTTTATCATTCTTGCTTTGTGCGCCATCATGCTGAAAAATGCACGGATCATTACCAAATTGCTCATGGATTGTTGGAAGTTGTTGCTCTTGCAGGACGTTTTGATACCATTCTTTATTCATGGCAGTGTCTTTTAGCACAATTATGAGAGAGCCCACTCCCTTGGTTGAAAAGCAACCCCACACATGGACGGTCTCAGGATGTTTCACTGTTACTGTTAGCATGACGCAGGACTCACGGTAGCGTTCACCTTTTCTTCTCTGGACAATCGATTTTCCAGATGTCCCAAATAGTCGGAAGGGAGCTTCATCAGAGAAAATAACTTTGCATCAATCTTCTGCTGTCCAAGCCTTTTAGTCTGTCCTTGAAGTTTTTCTTGGAGAGAAGTGGCTTCTTTGCTGCCCTTCTAGAAACCAGCCCATTGTCCAAAAGTCTTTGTCTCACTGTGTGTGCAGATGCTCTCAAACCCACCGGATGCCATTCTTGAGCAAGCTTCACACTTTCACATGTGCTGCTGATATTAGTCAGTTGGTGTTAGCAGATCATTTTGTGTCAGGGTCAAAAAACAGTGAGCCAATTGTTACACAGTGACCCAATTGTTACACACTACATTCTTGAACCAAACAGCAAATTTTTTGCTTGCACCCCCTTTTTTTAAATGCATGATTTACATGTAATGATGATGATGATCAGTCCAATACAATGAAAACCAGTTTTTTTAAAACCATGTTTTTATTTAAAAAATTGTGTCAGAACACAAATTTATGGTACAGAGTCAGACATTTTTTAATATTAATTTATAGGGATTTGTTGTAAATTGCCAAAAAATGTCAAGCTATAATTGTGTAATTTGCTCAGTTTATTTAAACTTGGCAAACATTAACAACCATCAACTGCAAATATTTACAGAGTTGTATGGTTTGTCTCTCTGATAAGCAATAAGTGTGATCAGATGCACAAAAAAAAAAACATCTGACATTGTAATTACACTGGAGGATTTCTTGCCATTCAGAATGAATAGTTGGCAGGCCTGGTGACAAAGACCTACAAATGGTGTTTAGAGTAGACAGGGAAAAAACCTGGTATACAAAAAAATGTATACAAACGCAAAGCAGAATGTCTCATTTGATCTCCCTAGTCTCCCTATTTCACTTAAATTGTGGATGTGCTGTTTACATTTATGCATTAAAGCAGAAACTGTCAAAGAAATCAGTTGGCTAAAATGTAACAAAATGAAATAGAAAAAAAAAAAAACATTTAAAATCTTTTTCTCTTCAGAATCTCAGGTTTCCAATTAACCGGGTGGGATTCTTCAGTCTGAAAGAAAAAAAAAGGCAATGTATTTTTTTAAACTATTTGGAAAGTTTACAGCAGAACATCAAGGCAATTCTTTTTCATCTGATAAACTTTTCCATTATAAATATTTGACCCCTTTTTCTATAATTATTATTATTAATAGTAATTTTAGTTAAAATTAAAAATAACTTACAGCTGTGTCGTCCTCTTTGTAGACTTTAATGGTTTTGTCAGCCTCTGCCGTTATGAGCCTACTCTCAGACTGATCGAACACACATGCAAAAATCCCAGACTCGCTGTCCAGAGAACCAGGCTGCACTGCTGCATGAATCCTCTGGAAGTTGTAGCCAGTCCTCCAGTCCCACATGTGAATAGTCCCGTTATCAGCTGATGTGAAAAAGGATAGTCAATGACAGATACAACAATTGGGGAACAAATGTAGAAGAAACTATTCAGCATTGTTTATTATTTTTAGCAGAACTGGTTTTGCAACAAAGTGTGTAGAAGAACTTCACCTCCTGACACCAAAACTCCATCTGAATTGACAGCCAGTGTGTTGATAATGGCATTGTGTCCTGAAAGATTTTGGATGAAGTTCCCATCAGGACATTTCCACTGCTTAATGTTGTCTGGAGAGCCAGAGGCAAAGGTGTACCTATTAAAAAGAGAGGGTTTACGTAAGGAAAATATGATTTTGAAAAGACAGGAATGCTTTGAAACTGATATATGGAGATGGAACTTAGTGTGGACGCCAACCAAATATTTTTAACATTGTCTTATTTGATTTAAGACCTATGATGTTTGCGATATGGGAAACAAATTACATTATTATGAATTACTTTACAGAATGGGTGCCAGTGCACGCATGCGCATCAAATAGCCCAAACAGAATACGAGTACAATAATTTTCTGACTTAATACATTTTGCTAAAATATTTCTTGTTAGATATTAAATGAATATCTACATATACACAAAGTTATTTTATTTTTATGAGAATAGTAACAATAAATGGACTTAAATGTTGTTCATTGATGTAAATATAATAGCTATGTTCAGATGAGTTCCTTGCATCAGTTAACATCTTGTTGCAAAATTATGCTGTAAAAAAAAAAAAGTGCAGAAGCACTTGATTTTAAAAAACAAAAATGTAATGTAATTCTGCAGATTAGATTAATAGTTTAATGAAAACATCCAAGACTAAATTAAAATAAAAAAAAACTGGTTATTAAAATTTTATTAAAATGTAATAAAAAATAATAATAATAAAAAAAAACACAATTACGAATAAATATAATAAAACCATTAAACACAGAATCCCAAAAAATGGAATGTCAAATGGATGTGGCACAAATTGAAAAAATTGGGAATTGGATTCATAGGTCGTTAATTTCTAACTTCAATTACTTTATTCTGTTTACAGGTTTCCTCCTATATTTATATTAGTTTATGATGTTTCATACAGATAAATCATGTGACATAAGCAACCTACTGTCTGGGATGTAGCACCAATGCTCTGACGGACTTCTTGTGGTTGGTCAGTGTGGCTCTTGTCTTGCCAGCGACCAGATCCCAGAGTCTTATGGTGGTGTCGTGACTTCCTAAAGGAGGAAAATAAAGCATACTAAACATGAACATAACAGAAAAATTTGTTTGATAAATGCAGCTGCAGCAGAAATCAGTTTTTAAAAAAAAAAAAACAAGATGGATGCACACCTGTAATCACCTGTGGCTCGGCACTTTGACATTTGACTGTAGCCACTGTGTTGGTGTGTCCAGAAAGGGTGTGGACATTTGCCTTGGTCCTGATGTCCCAAACCTACCACACACAGACAATATATATATTAGTAATTCTGTACAGCAGGTTCATGATCAATCATCAGAGGGGGAGGGAAGGAAAAAAAAAAAAAAAAAGTGAGGACTTTATGATCTATTTATGATATCTTACTCTCGCTGTGGCATCTCGACTACAGGTCACCAGTACATCAATGGTAGGATGGAGGTCAAGGTCATAGACTGCACTGAGATGACCGTGATAGTGCCTAATAACCTGTGGACACCACCAAAATCTGAAAATTGTATCCTTGTCTGTATCTTGTAAGTAAAATTTAGACTGAATGCATGTGGTTTGTGTTTGTATTTAAGTTTGTACCTTGTTATACTCTAGATCCCAGCATTTAACCTGCTTGTCCTCCCCACAGGAGAAGAGATAAGGGCTGCGTGTGCTGACGGCAACCCCTCTTACCGTGCTGATGTGACCCGTCAGAGACAACTTCAGCTTACCACTTGCAAGATCCCAGATCTAGCATTACAGAACAAAAGCTTAACACTATTCATAATACATAACATTATATACAAGTTAATAATTATCTTAAGTAAGGCTGAATGTTGTGTGTGAGGGAGAGGGGGGAGGGGGTGTAATTGTGAATTGTGATTTTTCTCAAAAAAAAAAAAAAACTTTATTTAAAAAAAAAAATGAAAAAGAAAAAATAATTACTATATTATATTATTACTAAACAAAATAAATAAATATTAATACTATAATTCAGTTATTTAAGAAAATTTTTATAATTATACAAAATACATTAAAAGAAAAATCCAGATAAAATATAATAATCTATTTTTTAACAGTACTACTATAAAATTATAATTATATTATATTATATTATATTTATAGATGTGTTAATGTAAATTGTTAAACAAAGAGCCTTAAGCATGTTTCATTACAAACTTGGGTAGATGCTTGGCATATTACATTCAGAAATAAATAAAAAGACCTTTATAGATAGATGGGCAGAAAGATAATTATTACAGAAATTACAACATGGTTTAGTGTGAATTAAACCACAGCTTTTGTGATATGATAAAAACACTAAGCCATAGCATCATTTCAGTTCTATTTCAAATAATTTGAAGTCACATTGATCACCTTTATAGTTCTGTCTGCAGATCCAGTCACAAACCACTGGTTTCCAGGCTCCACTGCTATAGATCTGACCCAGCCCAGATGGCCACTAATGACCTGAGAGGCAGAACCAGAGAAGAACATCAAGACCAAAGAAACTCCTTCACTGTAAACCGCCCTTTTTTGTCTGTATCATAATGGCCTTTAAATTTAAGGCATTACCCGTGCTTTTCAAACATACAGTAACTGAAAAACAGTAACAAAGTTTCTATTCAAAAATACTCAGGATTAATTATAAACAAACATGCTGAATAACTCCTGGAGGAAGGCAGAGCACTCACTCTGTACAGTTTCCATGGAGGATGCCACTGAGGTTTGGGCATGGTTGGAGCCTTTCTTGGCACCAGCGCAGAAGTCTTTGTTCCTCCTTCCATGAGAGACTGCAAAAAAAAAAAAAAAAAAAATGCAATTAACTTGGAACATCTTGGAACAACTGTGCAACCATCTACACACTGAAGTACAAAATCATTAGTACTGTTTAAGGTAGCCCATTAAACTTTTACATTAAAAATGTGCATATAAAAATAAAAGCTGACGTTCACCAGTGCATGTTGTGGGGGTTGCGATCTCTCTGCACCTCCTGCATGTCTGTGGATATCTGCCACACTGGCAGCAGTTCGACTGGCTTCTTGCCTACAAAGCAAAGAATAAAGCATCTAAAAACCATAATTTACATTTATATTGTCTCAGAATCCAATCGCAGGTGAACAACATTAAATAGGGGAGTTCAACATTGTCCAAAATGTTTTGCGGTTTAAAAAAAAAAAAAAAAAAAAAATCACCATACAAGACTACAGCGCATTAAGGAATTTGCAAGTTGATTCAACAAGATTGTGTTGGAATTTGAGTTATCCACATATGACAAGTTTGTCAGTTTAGGGCTGTAGACAAGAGCTAAAACATCTTGTTTACATTTTTAATTGAAACCAAATTAAGATACGGCTTAGTATCTTAATTTGTGTGATTATCAAATTGCAAATGCCACGATTTAATTAAATAAGTACATGCACTGGGTTTTTCAGGGTAAAGAGCTGTTCTTTCTAGGGCCGGCTCGATACCACTTTTTCAAAACCGATCCTGATCTGATACCAACAATTCTGAGTATCTGCCATCACACAATCTACTAAATATACTTTATTGTACTTACTTTATTGTAAGAAACTAAACAAATAAATAAATATATCATTTTAATCTATGACAAAAATACTAGGTTGGAGGATAATTCAGTAGCAAAAGTTACTCTAGAAAAAACTGTGCACAATTATTTTATAAAATCTCATTATTTAGTGGGGAACAATTAAAAGTGAATAAGTGTAAGACTAAATCTGGTAAAATAATACACATTGCTTTGTATTTTTGTAAAATACATTCATGAAAAACAAGTCATATACTAATACAGATTATAAAAATTAAAAGACAATTATTTTAAATGTACAGCACATCAATAAGGCAGCACCATATGATAGATGAGATGAACAAAATAAGGCTACTGCTAATCTTTATTTTTGGCAAAAATATTATAATATGAAAGGCTCCAAATACAGAGCAGCACAAAGCTTGTATGCGCCTCCTGTGCGCAAAATGATGCACTTGAAGCAACATGGAGTCCTTTTATGCAAAACCATTGATCTTCATTTACAAATCAGGTATAATAGGAACAGTGAATCATCTTGAAGAGTGTTTTATCGCCTTGACTGTCGTAACCAAATGCGACACGCATTTTGAATGCTGAATGGAGGATGACAGACAGCCGCAGCGGAGAGAAGAGTTAACGTGAACTTGACTTAAGTATTTTTAAGCAGCAATTCAGAATATTAAAATGATTTCTGAAGGAACATGTGACTGGAGTAATGATGCTAAAAAATTTAGCTTTGATCACACGAATAAATAAAATTTTAAAATATATTCAAATAGAAAGCAGTATTTTAAATGATAAAAATATTTCACAATATTACCACTTTTGCTGCATTTTTGATAAAAAAAAAAAAATGCAGGCTTGGTGAGCAGAAGAGACTTCTTTCAAAAACGTTGACTGGTAGTGTATGTATGCAGCTCATCAGCCTGCGTTTTCAGTGTCTCAGAATAACTTGGTTCACAGTAAATGCACACAAGCTCATATTTGCACGAGGCACTTATAACAGACATTTTGGGCTATTTGTGCAGCCATACAAACAAGCACAGTAAACCTGAAGCTTTTTTTAATTGAATTGAAAATTCACCTTGCTTGAGAAGGAGGAAGGGCCAGTGCCATGGAGTGAACACCTGCTTCACTGGGCATCTTCTGCAACTGTGTATCTGCAGTGAGGGCTACTCCTGAAAACATTAGGGAAAAAAAAGATTATGAAGAAAATACAGTTCTGTGCAATTAATTTAAATGTTCAGCATCTTGGTTCTCAGTCGTACCTGGAGCTGATGGATATGGATGAGTTCCTGTCACCAAGTAATCTGGACTAGCGTCTGCATAAATAAAAACAGACAATTACAGCAAGTTACAGCAATGCTGATTTCACTAACAAACATTTGAGATGTTTACTCCCTAAAAAAACACTATTATAACAAAACCAAAGAACCAAGAATTCAGTTTGTGTAAATCAATGCCAAAAAGAAAGAGGTATACCAGGCAGTGGGTATCCTGGCTGGCCATATGGGTCAGAGGCGTGGAGTGGCCCTCTGTCTCTGCCCTCTTTCAGCACAGGCATATGTAAGACAGGTTTGTAATCTGCTCTCATCTTCACTGTCATCTTCATCTTGTAGCTAAAGGTATAGATAGTAACCAGTCATTAATATACAGTGACCCACAAATAACAATTAGAAGTTTTTCATAAAGAACAGACTTTTGAAATGTTATTGTGTTTTAAACTTAAGCCTTTCAGATACTAGCACATGAAAAGTTACACAACTTGGACTTAAGCATCACCACTATGACAGATTCCCGCTGTTCTTATAAAACTGAGAGCAGCATAACATAGTGTTTACCTCTGTTCGTCCAGTGCTACTTGTTTAGCATGATCTGATACAAACATATCATGTGTCCTTTTCAACGAGCGAAACACAAGCGTGTGGACCGAGTGCTTCTGCACTTCCTGTAGGAATAATAACACAAAATATCAGACAATCGGATCCTATTGCCTGCCTAAAAAACTCATTAGAAACTACAGATCCAGACCACACATGTGCAAAAATACACCACGCCGCTTTCATGCACAAACACGGAACTATGCGGCTAGACTATCAATCTAAAACATTCACTAATGAAATAAAAGCCCCAAATTACCTCAGTCATGTTTGCTGTTTTCTTAAAAAAAAACTAACACAACGATCAAACTTCAATATAAAACGTTCACCATACACAAAACAATCAAAACCTGAACCGGACGTGAAAATCATAAGACTTCCGGGCACGACAAAGCGTCTTCCGGTAGAGCGTTACGTCAGAACGACGACACAAAAAGTCTGTCGTTAAATAATATTATATTATATAATATTTAGAAGAAATGTTCACAGTCAGTAACATTATGTTAGCATTGGTCATCCTTCTCATTTGATTCTGAACGAATGTTTATCTTTTGTATTTTTATGCTATTTATATTAGCAAAGGGGTAATAAAAAGCATCTTCTATTTTACTTTCACAGTTAAAGAATAAAAACTTAGTTGACAACATTATATGTAAATATTAAGTAGCAAGTTTTGGTAATTTTAATCCCATTAAAAACAGTGTCTTCAAAGAATTTTTCCTTAAATTTCCTTAAATAAAATAGTAGTCTAAATAAAAATATTTGTAGTTTATCAGAAAAATACAATTTTTCAGAAGTCATGCTCAAGCTCAAATACTATTTTATAGAGAGATGACTGTAAATAGTAGAGATCTCAAACTTTGTGCTATATGGTTCCAAATCCCCCACTACACCCCCTCACACATGAATCAAACACTGGGTGGCGCTATAATAGGCTTACGTTTTAGTTTTTAACTTTTTTTCTTCTTCTAATCTAAATCCTTTCGGTCAGGCTAAATGGCAGAAAAAAATGACACAGTACTAAACCCCAGAATCTATCATAATATAATAAGACCTGAAAAGTCATGGAAATGAATAAACTCTTAATAAATCAATAAGTCAAGCTCTAGAATATTTTATTAGAAAAGATTTAATTAGAAAATCACAATCAGTTAGTAAACCAATGTACATTAATTAGTAATAAAAGTGTAAATCCTGAAGAACATGCAGTATACTTGAAAATAAATTATGGAATTCTGGAATTTGTTGTTTCAGATCTGCAAATGAGCAGTATTATCATTACAACACAAAATAAAAGCCTTCATATATTGTCTTTTGACTTGTTCCTTGGAGTTAAAGACAATATATGTTAACAATATAAGTTGAAAACCACCTAAACATTTAAGACAGACAAAATATGCATTTTTAAATAAGCCATTTGTCTGAATCAAAAGTTGTTGCTGGAGGACTTGCTATTCCACCCCAAAATACTGCTTTATGGGAAATAATTATGTTCATTTTTGTATTCTCTTTATGTCCTTACTTTGTGTTTGATTGCTGGTTTCTGGTTTCCAAGTCTAATTCCTAAAATTCAGCTGTAAAATTTCTGGATTACATAAATTTAAAAAAATAAGTACTTGTAATTAGGGTAAATTACATTTTAAAATACTCGTACTCACTTACTTTCTATTGATTACATAAGTACATATTATTCACACAATAGCAATAAATTATTCATAATTTATTGGTTCGCTCTAATTCCTTTTTTTTAATTCCCTCCTTTTTTTTATCTTTTAATTTTTCCTTTCTAAAATAGTCTACTAATTTTATACGCATTTAGAAAGGCCAGTTATGTGGACATTCACACATAGACTAGTCATTAGTCAGCTGGCAACACCACATTTGATCAATGGATTTACAAAAATCATTTCTAGTTTAAGAAGTGTTTCAACATTGCATCAACTACTGATAAATACATTCATTTTTATTTGAATTATTATTTAACCATGTATGATTATTTATTATTGAAGGGCATTTGTCTTTCAAACTTATTAAAACACACCAACTTCTCGTTCTTTCTTATTTGCAGACATTCTCAAACATTTTGTCATCTAAACCTCTTTCACTTAATATATTTACTTTCAAGGGGTGGTCAATCAGCAGTTCTGTAAAAGACTCCCTTTGCAATGAACTTTGAGCACTGTAACTTTGCAGATGCTGTTTATGCTCAAACACCAACATTACACACTAACTAAAGTAAAAAAAAAAAAAAAAAAAGTGAAATCATAATCAATGACCCCTTTAAGTACCCCTAAGATTTTAAAATGAACATTTTAATAATTAAGTATCACATTTGCAACTTTGCATGTTCACGGTTCTCTGATATTGGTTAATGGTCATATGGCTTTAAGGTAAACATAAAATAGTTCTTCTTTTTTTAATAAGTGAATTATTTTGATTGTTATTTTAAAAAGATTTATTTTAATTTGACATTTTTATGATTTAATTACTTGTTAGCCTTTCATTAAACTCACAAACCCCCTGCAGTTCCTTTATGAACCCCAGTTTGGGAAACTTTGATGTAATATGATGCACTTAATGTTGTTAATTACAATAAAAGGCATATATTTTCTCACTCGTTGTCAAGCCAAATAGCAGAAAAAAAGTCACAGGGATAAACAAAGAATCTATTAAGGCTATCGGTTCAGTTCGTATGGAACTACTCAATATGTCATTCAAGATAAACGGAACATTCTGAGACTATATACAAAATTACATTAAGTTCTGATGCTTGGGTGAGAGGATGAGGGTGTATTACTGATGTTGTCCACCAAGAGGAGCCACAGGATGAGAAATGCTCAAAGTTTTTCTAGGTCTTGTAATTTGGTTTTAGTATATTGGTCAGTGGGTACCCATAAATTAGATGTAAACAGAGGTGGACAGTAGTGAAGTATTTTTACTCTGCTGCCCAAGTACTTTTCAAGTGTCTATACAAGTGTTTTTTTTAGTAAACTTTACTTCACAACATTCCAAAGCATAATAGGCTATTGTAGGCTACATTTTACTGCACTATATTTCATATTAAATATCATTTAATACTTAATTACATTAGAAATCTATTACTTTTTTACTTTTATACAAGTAGATTACTACATTTTTAATGTTCTTAAGTATAAAAAACAAACAACTATTTTTTTTATTTATGAAATGTAGTGCAGTAAAAAGTATGACATTATGCTTGAATGTAGTATAAGTAGTATAAGAATGTAGTAAAGTAAAGTTTTAAAAGTAAACTACAGATCCTTTTTGAATTTACTTGAGTAAAGTAAAAATGCTTTACTACTGTCCGCGTCTGGATGTAAAGAAATTCATTTCTACAACCATAGCAAAAATACAGTACCTCCTGTGTTTAAATAACAGAAGAATATGTAAACATATGGTATTTGGGATAAAAAAGCTCCTCTGCTGTTGGAGCAAAAGGTACAACAATTAACATGATAATTTATAGATGGCTGAATTTCCATTTGTTGACATAACATGGTTAGATTCAGATAGTAAATATAGTATGTTATGTTGGGTTTCCATCTTAGAGATAATCACTATGTTTATAATGAAACCATCATATTTAAAAACATATCATATAATAAAATAGAATTGATTGTTCATACTGTAAATCTATATTAAAATATTATGGGATCTCCTTTTTAAATGATTTTGTTTCTGTATTTTAAGGCGAGACACTGCACATGAATAGGGTAAAAAATATAATATAATATAATATAATATATATTATATTATATTATATTATATTATATTATATTATATTATATTATATTATATATAATTAAAAAAAAAACAAGATTAAAAAATGTAAAGTTTGGTGTGTGTAAGTACTGCAGATTTATGTTTCATTGTAAAAGAAAAAAAATATTTTGAGAAAACGGCCCTTTGAGAAAAATATGCATTGTAATTGAAGTCTGTTGACAAAAATGCTATATATATATATATATATATATATATATATATACATATATATAAAACTTAACAGTGTCTCAGTGTAACAGTGTTTTCTTTCTACTAGTCTGAAAAAACACTTCATGAAAAAAAGCCCAAAATCTCAAACTTGACAGGAGCATGAAAAAACATTGTCTCCCCTTAAAATATTTTTTTATATCAAAATGTTTCAATGACAGAATATCTATTGAAAAAAAAAAAAATTATTATTTTATCTGTAAAAATAAGCAGAAAACAGTACAGACTTTGCTAAAGTGATTGTTATAAACAAGTATTACTTTACACTTTTTTTTTTAATAAATAAAAAAAATTATAATTAAAAAAAAAAAAATAAAAATATATATATATATATATATATATATATATATATATTTTAGCTAAAGTATTTGTATTAATACTGTGTGTCTTTTGCCCCATGCTGGGGAGCCTTTTACCTTATGTGGGCTAAAAGGCCCCCCATGCCAACTAAGCAAAATACACCACTTGTATGATTTATTTTCACGCAAAATCTGTTGCTTCATAAATGTTCAATACAAACGCATATATCTCAGGGAGAGTATATGCGTTTGTATATGTAGCCGCACTACATAGCACAGTTCATACAGACTTTGTTCTTAATTGCCGCATTCACCTCTCATTCAGTAGGCGATACTGTATTCAGCCTACACATACACATAGCGGAGGGGCGATGGCTGTAAAGCTGTTAAGACACGGAGCAACATGCGCCCATGAAGAAGAGCGCTTTGGAGAGTGAATTAGAGACAGCGCGAAGACTTTTCCTCGTTTCCTCGTCATAATGAATGGAACAAACTTTTACTAATGGTTTCCTGTGAACATGGAGTTTTACGTACGGACTTTACTTCAGTTTCTCTTATTTACAGCATTTTGTAAGGACGGTTGCGCACAGGTGTTCAATCTCAGTCTTTCTATAGAGGAAGGTTTACCTGCAAAAACGATTGTCGGAGATATAAGAGCTGGACTGCCGACAAAAACCCAAAGTTCTGGATTCTTTATATCTGAGAGCAGAGATTCAGATGTCTTCAGAGACTTTGAAATCGATGGAGACACCGGGATCATCTCCACCGTCGTGGTGTTGGATCGAGAGCGCACAAATAAGTACGAATTTGCGGCCGCCACCTTAACAGGAGAAGTTATTAAAGTAATCATCGAGGTGAAGGATGTCAATGATCATTCCCCTGTATTCCCTATAAAAACAATCCAGTTGAATGTGTCTGAATTGAGCATTCCAGGAACCCGTTTTGAGTTGGAAGGAGCTCAGGACCAGGATGAGGGTGATTATGGCATCCAGGGCTACAGAATTACAGACGGAGACATTAGGAAACTTTTTAACGTGGAGATCCGCAACAGTGGAGGTGGTATGTTCAGTTTAGACCTTATTCTGCAAGCAAGATTAGACAGAGAAATTACAGACTTCTACAATTTCACAATTGAGGCATTCGATGGTGGTATACCACCCAAAACTGGCCTGTTGCAAGTGCATATTACTGTACTTGATGAAAATGACAACCAACCTGTGTTCAATCAGACAGAGTATCATGCTGTTGTGTTGGAAAGTGCCCTATTAATGACACCTGTCTGCCAGGTATTTGCGACAGACCCAGACCTTGGCAGCAATGGCTGGGTCACCTATAAGATCAACCGCCGTCAAAGTGACCCAAATGAGTTTTTCGTTATTGATAGTTCATCAGGTGTTATTAGTGTCAATAAAATGTTGGACTACGAAAACCAGTCGTTTTTTGAGCTTATTGTGACAGCATGGGACTCTGGGATTCAGCCTGAATCCTCCAGCACATTTGTAAGTATTAAAGTTCTGGACATCAATGACAACCCCCCAAATATTAGCATCCTGTTTCTTAATGAGGCTGGAGCACCTGAAGTATCAGAGGGGGCGAAACCTGGAGACTATGTTGCCAGGATTGCAGTCTCAGATCCAGATTTAGGAGATGTCAAGAAGATTGACGTGCACCTCCAAGGTGGGGATGGGATGTTCTCCCTCAAATCTACTGATGATTTTCTTTATGTTCTTTGTGTGCATGGTCCACTGGACCGAGAAATGAAGGACTTTTATGAACTCACTGTTACTGCCATAGATTTCGGTTCTCCTCCTCTGAGCAGTGACGCAACATTTAAGGTTCAGGTCACGGATGTGAATGACAATACACCTGTTTTTGACCAAGACATCTACGAGGAGAGCATTCCTGAGGATGTGCGCGAGGGAACAGCTCTCTTTCGAGTCAAGGCCACGGACAAGGATCTTGGAGGCAATTCTCAAATCATCTATTCTATTTTGCAGTCAGAGCAGGAGCAGCTGTTGAATATAGATGTAAAATCAGGTCTCATTAGTACTGCTGCAGGCCTAGACCATGAGAGAGAGACAGAGCTGAGGTTCTTGGTGGTGGCTACCGATTGTGGCTCTCCCTCTTTGTCCTCTACAGCCAATGTGACCATCCATGTGGTAGATGTCAATGACAATAAACCTGTATTCAAACAACAATTCTATAACGTAACCATCAAAGAGCACACAGCTGTTGGGACATGCATCTTACAGGTAAAATTTATTATTACACTTCTTTTCATAAAATTGCTCCTCAACCAGTTTAATGATGAACATAATATGCCACTACTGGTCTTTTTTCAAATTAATTCACCCTTTTTGTCTTGTAAAAAAGTCAAAGTTTATGTCAGTATTAAAGTTCACCCAAAAATGAAAATCCTGCCATCATTTACAAACCCTCATGTTGTTCCAAACCTGCACGATTTTCTTTCCTCTTAAAACACAAAAGAAGATATTTTGAACAATGTTGTTAACCAAACACTTTTGGTAACAAATGATTTTCATTGTAATCTGAAAATGAATAGTCGTAGAAACAATTTTTACTCAGAAATTGCTAGTAAATTTCACAGTTAATTAAAGAAATAAAAATAGTAACACATTGAATCAAACATGAACATTTGATGTAGAAAGACTAAAATAGTATTTTCTTGTAAAATTTGCTACAATAAACTTTTGGACAACTTAATGTTTTATGGACAAAAAAGACAATTCTCAAAAATTCTTACATGTTTTAAAGAAGAAAGAATACAGGTTTGAAACAACATGAAAGTGTTCAAATTTTAATTTTAATAAAAAAATGTTTTTTGGGTGAACTGTCCTATGTGTTAAAAAAAAAAAAAAAAAAAAGCAAAAATTAAAATTGTAGTGCCACATGACAGGTGTGAGGCATCTTTTGCTTTTGGTAAGCACTAACTATCCATCTGTTGTGGATGAAGCCTGTGCACAACAAATAAATCATTGTAGGGATCACAAGGTCAGAAGAAACACTCAGTTACCATCACAACAACACAAACACAGTACTAAGACTTTTTGTTGAGACAAAGACAGCTGTGTTACAAAATAGCCACAACACTATGCTCACTGCTTTGCCTCCTTGTGTGTGAAACTGTCGCCTGGCACAAGTGTACTCGGCATGACGAATCAAATCATATTAATATTTTAGATATTTTATTGGAAACACCAGTAATACTTTAGATGGGGAAACAGTATTCACTATTAAATAGCTGCTTATAGCATTATTAATAGCGTAATGGCTCTTTATTAGTACATATAACCCTTATCCCTACCCGGGTCATATATATATTTTATTATTATTATTTTAAATGAAGTGAATTGTGTTAAATAGTGTTTTTTTCATCTAGATGAATCAGCCATAGCCTTAACAAATGTCATATGGTGTGACCATTATTTATACTAAAATGAATTAATTTCCTTAACATGCTTAACATTTTTTTATATCTTCTGAGTAATTAAAGTGTTATTAAGTTTTGAAAATAATGCCATAATGGAATCTCATTTTTTTTCTATAATTTCTGAATTTTCTTCTTAAATGTGGATAGCAGACTTATTTTTCCTGTAAACTGTATAAAACTGAATTAAAAAAAATACCATTAACTTAAGCATACTGTAGCAGCCACAGAAATTAGATAACTTATTTTTAATTCAATACAGTTATTGTTATTGCTGGTCGCAACACATGATGAGTGTTCACTCCAAATGACACAAAAAGAAACATGTAAAAAGTGCAGCACATAGCATTAACTCCAGGTATTTTTTAGCCCCAGTTATATCTGAACTTTGCCCAATATTGGCTGCTCAACTGACCCTTCGGCCAGGAGTGATCGTAACGCCAAAACCCCCTTTTTTGTCTGACAAACAAACCAAATCGGTAGAGTAGATTAATGACGGTGGTGGACGTTAGACTAAAAAACAAGAAACAAGACATCTTCTGACGTTTATTCATGTTTATTTTGTGCTATAACTAGTAATTAAGAATAATAACACTAGTAATTACTATAAACTAATTAAAAAAAAGATGATTGGTTGACGTGCCGCTTGAACTGGGGTGCTACAGTGATCTGTCACGAAAACACAAAGCCACAAAACAGTATTTGTTGTTTAAATATCTTTAAAAAATGACAAAATTTGAACTTTGACACTTAAGTAACCCGCTCTGTCTTGTATGTTGGCATGTCAGTGTCTTTGCTGTGTGGTTTTCTTTTCACTGCATGAGAACATGATGTGTGGTTTGTTGGATGTAGAAACAGTAACTAAGGGGGGTGGGTCTTTGCAAAGGGTCAATTTAGAGTAGCGGAAGGTTGCTGGCTCAGGTTCTGAGATAAAACCATAAACATCTGTTATACAGTAGAAGAGAGAGAGAGGCTTGATGCCTCTATAGGTCCTTGGCAAATTGGTATATGATGCAACATCCTATTTTTAAACGCATTTCAATATAAAAGTCCCAAAATGGTAGCTTCTTGATGGTCACACCATATATTTCATAAAATGGAGATCATGGGACAAAGTATGTTTGTATATTATGATGGAAATATAAATACAAATGCTTTGCAATTTTATACAGAATTACAGAAATCATGCCAACTAATGGAAAATTAATCTGAATACATTTAGGGTAATTTCAAAGATGCTTCCAAAACAGCAGTAATGACCGGACGGCCGGGCCACATGATATTTTGACAATTTGAAATTACAAGTAACTAATGTTTTTTGAAAAGTTAAAGTGGGTACGTATGTGGGAGAAGTACTTCTTATATATGGCATCTTTTTATGCATTTAAACCAATTTGCTATCGGTCAGAAACTTTTGGTGTCATGTCATTGACCCACCCAATACTTAAACATAACTTCTACAAACAACTACCTTCCTTACCCTGATAGCTAATAGTGATTATGTGTTCCCTAATCTAAAGTGTTAGTAAAAAAACACCTACACTATTGTTCAAAGGTTTGAGGTCAATTAGATTTTTCTGATATAATTGAATACGCTAATTCAGCAAAGATACATTAAATTGATCAAAAGTGACATTAAAATGGCTTTAAATGTAAAAAAAACTGTGATATTTCAAATAAATTGTGTTTTTTAAACTTTTCATTCACCAAAAAAAAAAGCAAAACTTTTTTTTTGTTATATCAATGAACTTTATTAACTAAATCATCAATATCTGGTGTGACCACCCTTTGCCTTACAAACAGTAATACCAGGTACACTTTTGCTGTTTTTAAGGAAGTTTTCATTTTGGAGAAGTGGCAGCAGTTCTTCTTTGGATTTAAGCTTTATTCTCAATTATTTCTGTCTCTTCATAAAATCCCAGACTGACTCTGTGATGTCAAGACCAGGGCTCTATGGGTCCTGTGCCATCTGTTGTAGGACTCTACATTCATAAAAAACCTTGCCATCTTTTTACAGGGAATATATTTTTAGATATCTCTCTTTTTTTGATCATAGCCGCAATCAGCTCTGCGTGCGAAGAGTGTTTCTGGAATTTATGATCTCAGACAGTTTTTAGACTTTGAACAGAGATCCCTGTCTTCCACCCACTACTGGGCCCATAAATGTTAGTATAATATCTTTTTTTATGACAGAAAGGTTCAGATCATAAGGTGTTGCTGAAGATATGACAGATGATAGAATCAGTACTGCCGCTTAACATGTAAAACACCAGTTCAATCTTACTCCAGTGACTCAGCAACAGAAACCTTGTGGGTGAAATCTCACTATTGATTTACAAGCACTAAGCAACATTTTCTACTCTGTGTAATTCATCTAATTAAAAAAAATTGTATTTGATTTGTTATTGCTTAAACTCTGTCAATGCACACTATATTTGGTTCCCCAGAAAAATGTATTCATTTACATTTATTCATTTAGCAGATGTTTTTATCCAAAGGACAACAAGCAATTCATCATAAAGAGGCAAAAAAAAAAAAAAAAAAACACACAGGAAGTGCTCATAATGCAAAGTTTCAGACATTTTTTCAGATTAGTACAAACTAGACAGGGAGAGATTATGGAAAGACAATGCAAAAAATTTTTTGACGAAAGATATGTGTTTTCAGCTGCTGCTTGAAAGAAAATGTCAGTGTTTTTTATTAAATTGCAAAAAAAAACTTTACCTTGTTAGATGTTTGGTTATTTATGGTATAGTAAACTTTAGTATAAAGCTTTAAGACTCTATAAAATGGCTTGACAATGACACTTTTTTTCCGGTTTAGTAATTAATAGTTTATTAATAATACAAGAAATTCCAACTTATTTCCTTTTTAAGGAATTTGATTAATAGAAATCATATTATTTTTATTAAAAATATGCATAAAGGTCCACCCTAACCCTACACCAAAACATAACTGTTAGTTAATAAATATGTTAATTTGTGTAAAGGCAAATGTTTTTGTAAAAAAAACAAAACAAAACTTTGCACCATACTATATATTGAATATACAGTATATAGGCCTACAGATAATTTTGTGTCTTCAGGGACTGCAATCAGAAAACTCAACTGTTTAACATTTTAACAACTTGACACCAAATTCATACAATTTGATTAATAGAAAGCATACTTTTTATTAAAACTATGCATGAAGATCCACCCCATCCCTAAACTGTTAGTAGCGGACAGAATTGTACCTTTTGGGGTACAACAGTTTGTCACTGGAGCAGTATGTACCTTTTTTATACCCCGAAAAGGTGCATTTTAGTACCTTAAGGGTACGTATTACTACTCTAAGGTACTAATATGTATCTTTTAGGGGTTAAAAAGATGTCCTTTTTAGGGTACTGCTTCAGTGACAAGCTGTTGTACCCGAAAGGTACACTTTTGACCCCTTATTTTTCTGTGTGTATGGCATACGCATATTATATGTAAACAACGTAAATGAAATTCCAAATAAAAGCAAAAAACAAAAAAAATGAGCTGTTTAAAAAGATGTTTCTACAATTAGTCTGAAGACCAATTCACTTGTAGACAAATGCAGTGAACTGATTATAGTATGTCACTTCTCAACAAATGCCGATGCAAAATGTTTAATCAGCCAAGACAAGTGCTGAACAATGGCAACAGACACCTACACACTGACAAAACCTGACAAAAAACAGGTTTGTTGCCATTTGTCTGCATCTGTTGGCGCAGTGTGAATTGTCTTAGTGTCATAATCAAAACATAAGGTTGTTTATTTGTATAGTCATCTATATATCACCTGAATTTTACTCAGAAAATACTCACAAGTACCTGTACTGTATTATGTTTTCCAAGCAAAAGGTTTTAGTGGTCTAAAAGAGATGTTAATCTGAAACACCCTTTGCTCTGCCAACAACATAACCAAAGGTTAATAAGTTAATGCTTGCCTGGATGGTCATTTTTTTGTGCTCCCATACACAGATGGTTGATTACAGGCTGCTCGTTTTGGAAGGATGGTTTAGTTCACTGATAAACTGTGCAGAATCTGCAATATGAGAAATATTTGACCTAAAAAACATAGAAGATTAGTATGACCACAACATTACATGGGATTCTGAGTAATTCTATCACTGGAGGCCAAGAAAACTGTACCAGCTGCAGATCTAGATAAGATTAACTTAGTTTATAAATTTTCATCTGGTCCAGGTCACTGCCATAGATGCTGATGATGCTGAGTTTGGATCAGTGCGGTACTCCCTCTACGATGGCTTCAGCAGCAAAGATGACCACCCTTTCTTTCACATCAACTCTATTACTGGGGAAATTTGTGTGTCTCGAGATATTGATCATGAAGCTGGCCTTGTGACCTTTGACCTGTTGATTAAAGCTGAAGATCAAGTGAGTTTTTTTAATCTCAGCATTGTGGAAATTCAAATTAAGTGGAATAAGAAGCTAGTAATTATGTTTTCTCTCTGAATAGGATGGGCTCAGTTCACAGACATTTGTTCACATCGATGTGGAGGATGTTAATGATAATGCTCCTGTTTTTAGTCCTGAGAAATACGTCACGAGTGTAAGCATCCATGCCCAACCTGGCAATGAGCTACTCAGCATTTTTGCTTCTGACCGGGATTCTGGAAACAATGGAAAAATTACGTATGAGCTTCTGCCTGGAGATTCTGCCTCTTTATTCACCGTGGACCAGTCAACAGGTAACATGCTCCAATATGATTATCTGGGACTGAAATCTGTTTTATTATTATTATTATTATTATTATTATTATTATTTCAGCGAATCCTTAAATAGAAAGACTTAAAAAGAAGGAAACTGTTGTGCTAACACTGTTGTGGGCTAAGTGGTGATCGAGATGTGCATGAGGCTGTAGTCCACAGGACAGCATGAATAACTCATATATTATGTTTAGACATCATAGTGCATGCTTTTCCTGACAGTCAGGCTGAGACTCTTCTGTAACAGATGCAGTAATTGCTTTTGTCACATCTCAGTAGGAGACCTGTGGATTTACACAGCAGCTTCTTAAATCCTGACTGGACGTGCAGATTGAAAGCTGTGTGGAATGTCTACAGAAATCTTTGATTTGGCTTTAAATGATGTACTCAGTTATCTTATTACAAAATGTTGCAATTGTTAAACAAATTTCCAGTTATTGAGTAGATCCTTATAACTAAATTTTGTGTAGTGTTTCATTTTCAATCTGGCACCAATATATTATCAATATGGCATGATATTTTGCGCAATTCTATAATTTTCTAGTATAGTCCAGTGAAAATGATATACAAATATAAACATTATTTACTGTTCTCTAATTTATTTTAAGTAACAGTGTAAAATATATATGGAATATATATCAAAATTGAAATCGCTTTAGTCAAATATCAAGAATGCTTTAGTAGTTTAGGAAACACAGGTAACTGTTATTATTAAAGTTATTTGTATAGCAGCTGTTATTGTCAGGGTCCTTTATTCTTCACACAGAGAGCTCCTGCTGAGCTGTGTTGTTTGGTGTGACGCATTACAGTAATCAGATTAGTCTGTAATGAAGTTGGAGGGCTGTGATTTATTTTTCCGTAATCCTATTACAATCGCTGTTCTGCCGTTAATTGTTACATACAGGTCTCTCTCTCTCTCTTTAATGCAGCGGTGGCAAAGATGAACAAGCATATGCTCTATGTCCAAATGCTTTATGTCTGGCTTTAATGGTTGTAGGTATGCGTAAAATGAGTAAAATTAACATTTTTGTTTCATTTTTGTTGCAAAATTACTTTATATTGTTTAATAAAATAGTACATCATTATTACAAAGCATTTTTAATTTCGGTTTTCAGCCAAGTGCATCCAGAATTTTCAGTTTCCGCCCAGAATTTTCATTTCGGTGCATCCCTGGTCTTAGCCTCAGACGTCTGACGCATATGGCACTGTTCGTACACAAAATTTGGAAACACATCAGGAATTTCAAAGTCGTCTTCTGATTGATTCTCCACCACATTTCACAGTGGCTGTGAGACACGGTAACTTGTAGGCCTCTCCAGGTTTGAGTCTAACCTTTAGATTACCAGGTGTTGGGCAAAGGTGAAAATTGGACTCATCAGAGAAGATGATCAGTCCTTCATTCCTTCAGTCCTCAACGGTCCAATTCTTATGGTCTTTTCCAATCCCTGGCTCTTCTTTGCTTCTCATTTATAGCATTGCACAACTTTAGGCCTGCCCCTAGCATCCTGTTTCAAATGTCCTCACCATGCACTTTACCTCAGCTGCCGTTTACCATTCTTCTTGTAGGTCACTTGATCTCATTCTATAGTTCATGAGTGACATTTGAATAAGTTGGCGCTCATCCCGGCCAGTGGAGTGTTGTTTTCGCTCTCTGTCAGTCTGTAGCTTTGTTATCTACTTATGAAGCGATGTCTTTAAAATTTTAAGGATGGAAGCATGCTGATGCTGCCAGTAAAGCCACAGTTGAACCCTCCTTTTACACACTCAGAACTTTTCTTTTCAACTTATTTGGCATGGTCAATAGTTATTATTTGATTCTAATTACTTTTTAGATACAAATAGCACTGTTTTTGCCATCTAGCTGCCCCTATTGGAAGAACATAGTTAACACCGTAGCAGTGTTTTTTCCTCGATTTGAGTAAGATTTGGTTGACCGGATCAGTAATTTATTAAGCAAAATGAGTTATGCCTGTTTTGGAATTTTAAAGACACTGGAATGGTATGGCAGCTAGGGCTGTCAAACGATTAATCGCGATTAATCACATCCAAAATAAAAGTTTATGTATGCATACTATATGTGTGTTTACTTTGTATATTTATTATGAAAATATAAATATGCACACATACATGTATATATTAAAACTAAATATTTATATGTATATATATTTATACCTGTATACAATTTAGATTATAAATAAATATAAATATTTTAGATGTAAATCTGAAATATTTTTCCTTTATATATACATGAATGTGTTTCCATTTATATATACATAATAAATATACACAGTGCACAAATATATAGTATGTAAACATAAACTTTTATTTTGGATGCGATTAATCACGATTAATCGTTTGACAGCCCTAATGGCAGCCATACATGTAGAGATGCTGACTATAAGTTTACGCTTATAACTTACGCTTATAACTTGACTTTTATTTTTGACTTTTATTATGACTTTTTTTATTATTATTTGATTGAAAGCTCAGGGCTGCGTTTCTCGAAAGCATCGAAAACCTAAGTTGATCTTAGCTCTATTGGTGACAATGGTTATGATCAACTATGAACACTAATTTGTTTTTATTTTTTTCTTGTTTATTGGCAAGCAGGTGCTAGGGAATAAATAAAATACATGCATAATAATGTCTTTTGTTTGCATTGTGATTACCCTTCACACATGCCTAAGGTTACCCACTCAGATTCTAAGGATTTCAAGTTAGATCAAGGTGACAGAATCTAGCAGACCCCCCCACCATCTGTCAGAAGTGGAACTAGTCACGAACATATCCACCATGTTCATGTTAACTAGAGTTTAGGTTTGTTCTTAAAACATGTGGAAAGAGACAGAGATAAGTAAAAAAGAAAGAAAGAAAGAAAGATAAACATAAAAATCTCATGACCTTGTGTTCAATGAGTTTCTGAGTTAAATAGCAGTCGTAGAATAGCTTTTTTTATACACATTATAGTCAAGTATTTCATATCACTAAGATTCTTATTTTTAAGTTTCCTTAAATTTCAGTCTATAATCTACTTATAGTGCAACGTAAATTTAGCATAATTTTTTTTTGGATTGATCAAACATCTACGCTGCAATAGTAGCTAACACCATGTGCATGTGTACTCTAAGTTGTTAATGTAGGTTTTGTGTGTTCCTCAGGTTCTGTCTACCTGAATGCTTCACTTTCCCAGCTGCGCAGTAGCAGCGTAAAGCTATCTGTCTCTGCTCAGGACGGAGGAGGTGTGTCTGCCGTTTATCCTGCTAACATCACTGTGAACATCTTGCAGAGCGACCAGCCTCCTGCCCTCTTCCAGAAAGCCCACTACACCTTCTCCATCTCTGAGGATGCACCCGTGGGCTCCTTTGTTGGTGGAGTTCAGGCTGTTACCCCTGCCAGTGAGTTTCCATGCTTTTTCTGAATAATGTTATGACTGTCACACTACGCTCAATGAGACTGGACAGTGTGACACTATGTTCATGTAGTTGGAGAAGAAACCTAAATTTGGTAACACTTTACAGTACAATAAGGTTGTATTTGATAGCATGGATTAGTTAAGTCCTCTATTAATAATACTGCATTCCTCAGGAATAATGGATTAGTTAACACTAACTAACAATGCACAACAACTTTATACAGTTTTATTAAATCTTTGTTAACCCTCTGTGGCAAACACGGTGGTGCATTTTGTGGCATTTTTTCCTGATAACACTGAAAAGAACTTGACATTACTCCGTCATTTATGATTGTACAAACAAGAGGAGTTAATAGTTAAATTTATTAGTGTTAGTAAATATATTAGCTGACATCTATTAACAGTGAATAACACCTGTATACAGATTACAGTAATAAATGTTTTTTCCTCTGATAAAAAACATTAGTAGAGAGCCTACAAACATCATGTGAATACACTTTAGAATATAGTTTACAAAGTGCATAATTAATTTTTTATTAAAGATTAACCATGCTACTAAGGAACCGATACACATTTAAAATGGTTTTCACTTAGATATTCACAAAAAAAATGCCTTTTTGCTTTTAAGTAACTTTAATGAATTGTTTATTGCATTGAATGGCTGCCATCAGAGTGAGAGTTCAAACAGCTGATGAAAAACATCCCGATAACAAGTAATCCACACAACTTCAGACCATTTGTTAATTTCTTGTGAGGCCAAAAAAAAAAAATGTGTTTTTTAAATAAATAAATTTATCATTAGGACCATTTTTTAACTTTAAAATCAGTGCTTCTCAGCTTTTCACACACAGCTTTTCAATTTACAAGATGTCAAGCTTTTTTTTATACTATGGAAGTCAATGGTTATCAACACTGATAATACCTTTTGGGTTTAACAGAAGAAAGAAACTCATACAGGTTATAGAACAACCTGAGGGTGAGTAAATGATGTCTAACTATTCAACTAATAAGAAAGGATAACTTATGCAATAAACAGATCTTGTTTATTAGTTTCTTTATTCCAGTATCAATAATACATTTTAAATATGAAATTCAATTGGAATCCCTCCAACACAAAATCAATTACAGTCCAAGATGTCAAAACACATTCACACTTTTTTTTACATCTTCCACTATTAACCTGCTATTTCCAGTCATTGTTACCCCAGTGACTAATTCCTTTTGCAGGGTCAGGGATGAGCTGATCAGAGGGTTAAATATCAGTCTAGTTGGCAGGGTTGTTAGGGTAGATAATGAGATTTGTTGTGGTCTGTTTCTTTTGGCTCTCTTAGTCTACAATCAATTGTTTTTTGTGTATCTCACGCCCAGTTAGCTAAGGTATTAAGGTTGATCACACATTCTTAAAGGGGTCATCGGATGCCCATTTTCCTCAAGTTGATATGATTCTTTAGGGTCCTAATGAAAAGTTTATAATATATTTTATATAAAAAAACTCAATAGTAGAGTAAAAAAAAAAACACCCTGTCAAAATCAGCTCTGCAAAAAATCATACTGATTCGCGAGAATGCATTTTTGTAGATCGGGAGGTGCATTCCATTCACAAACAAAAATCATCCACTGTGTCTTCAGTGGCTCAGATGTCGGGAGTAAAGTAGGACTACTATGTTCGTTATTAGATCCAACAAAATAACACCTCAATCGCTTAGGAGTCATTCAGTTAACATACTCAGTGATTCGCATCTACTTAGTTTAAGGTCATTTTAGATTTTGATTTTATAATGCTGTTATTTGATTTTATTATGGTGTTATCAAGGAACATACAGTATTTGTTTTTATGAAAATGCCTAAAAGTTTACATAAAAGGCTGCTAATGGTTATATTATTATTATGGTTTTGAAGTAAAAATTTGCTTATTTGAATTATAAAATGAGCATAATAAATATATGTTGAATTACTGATTTAAAACACTCCATTCTTGATTTATTTATCAAGTGATTTGTATTAGTTTTTTATTAGTAATTTGTATACACACACACACACACACACACACAAATGTTTAGTGTTCCACTTCATCAGTAGACAGTCAGTCGAGGTTAACGTTTAGATTAGCTGATTAACCCTCTCTTCAAGTCAAATGAAGTGCCAGAATTTCTGGGTTGGAGAGGGGGGCAAGGCCCTATAATCTCTGGGGGCTTTGCTTTTCTCCAGCCGTTTTTTGAAGTCTCAACTGTCAAACAATAGGATAACGGCAATACCGCTTTTAATGTGTGTGTCATCAAGTGTACTGTGTGACATTGACAAAGATTTAAATTACAGTTAATATGTGATGCATTAAACATTTAGCCATTTTATTTAACATATTAAAAATAAGTTGCAAATTAAAATCCTTAAAAAGTAGCTCACCCATAGAATAAAAAATGTATTGTATTTATTGTACCAGTCCATATTTATTTATCATTTAGATTTATTCATTTATTATTATATTTATGTATTTCTTTTCAAACCTGCATGGTGTTATTTTCATGAAATGCTAATATAAGGAAGAATTAAGGGAGAATTATTGAGAAAATTGAAGACTAATGTGAGATTGAGTAAATTATGGCAGAATTATGGCAGAAACAAATTATTGGGTGAACCATGCCTTTATAGGTTAAGCTACACAGAAAAAGAACTAAGTAAATTTCATAAATAATTACAACACACAACTAATGAATTGTAAAATGCTGCAGTAGAAAGACTGAAATAGTGTTTACTTATAAAACATACTCAAATAATTTTAATAAAAAAATGTGTATCTATTTGTTACAACAGCACTTTAGTGCCATGTTAAAAAAAAAAACATTAAAAATCTAATATTACAAGAATAAAGCCGTAATATTTTGAGAATAAAGTCTAAATTATGAGAATAAAGTCAAAATGTTTCAAAAATAAAGTCAAAATGTTTTGAAATTAAGTCAACATTACGAGAATAAAGTCAAAATGTTTAGAAAAAACAGAAAGATTTTGAAAGCTGAGACTTTGTTGTTTTATATTAAAATAACCAAAATGTACAATTAAATTTTTGTAATTTTGACTTTATCCTCAAAACATTTTGAATTAACTCTTGTAATATCGACATTATTCTTGAAACATTGTGACTTTATTCTTGAAACATTTCAACTTTATTTTCGTCATTTTGACTTTATTCTCTAAATATTATGACATTATTCTCAGAATTTTTTATTATTTTATTTTTTGACATGGCACTAAAACCTTGTTGTAGTTTGCTTTTTTTCATGTCATGTTAATAATATTTTACTGGTTTTTTTTTTTCCTTGCAATTGCAGATTCAGTGGAGGTAGTCTCATACATCATATCCTCAGGTGATCCTCAGGGGCTTTTCTCAATTGATTCCCATTCAGGCATCATCACCACTGGCCAGCCCCTGGACCACGAGTCCCTCTCTTATGTTATTTTGAACATACAGTTCCACATGGGAACCCTTCCTATCTACAGCAGTGCTCAGGTCAATATCTCCATCACTGATGTCAATGACAACCCTCCTGTGTTCCAAAAGACCTCAGAACACATCACCATATCCCATAACACCCCTCCAGGCACACCACTCTTCATTGCCCATGCCCATGATGCTGACAGTGGCCCTAATGGCAGAATTCACTATTTGTTGCATCCTGAGAGCCACTTGTTTTCCATTCACCCACATCTTGGGACTCTCATGCTGAACGGTGACCTCTCAGAAGATTCCAGCCAGAGGTACGAGCTCAATATTGTAGCTGAGGATAAGGGTCATCCTTCATTGAGCTCTACGTTACATCTTGTAATAGAGATGGATTCCTTAGCCTCTGTGGAAGACACACTTGCTTTTGAAACTTTGGTTTATCAGGTGGAAATTGGAGAAAGCGCACCAAAAGACACTAGAATGATTCAGGTACGTGCGCATGGAACCAAATCCCAGCATGAAGGAGGCCCTAGCAAAGCACCCCCTATTATTAATTACTCTCTTAAAGCTCTCTCTGGAGTCCCACCTTTCAGAATCCACCCAGAGACTGGATGGATGTTTGTATCTCAAAGTCTCGACTACGAAACTGAACCCATGTACAGATTTTGTGTGTGTGCAAAGGCACAAAATGGCAAAACGGAGACCACAGCAACTGTGGTTGTTATGGTTCAGGATGAGAATGACAATGCACCTGTGTTTAGTAGGGATGTGTACTTCTTTAGCTTGCAGGAGGGACCGTCTCCTCATGGAATGATTGGAACAGTTAAAGCTACAGACAGAGATTCACATAACAATGGAGTATTGTCCTACATCCTGCTGTCTGATGGAAAATACTTTCGCATCAACCCCAGAACAGGTCAGAATTACTGTCAAATGTCAGATTATGTTTCATACACTGTCTTGTCAGAAAAAGCAATTCAAAAATTTAAAAATGTTAAAAAATAGATTGAGGCATTCAGTTCTGCTGACTTTGTCATATTTTTCAATAAAACTAAAACTAAATTAAATTAAACTGAAATGGACTGTAATAAAATAATCATAATAATAAATAATTTTTTATGGTTGTTAATCTACACTGTATTTTTTTTTTTTTTTTCAAAGTCTAAATGAAACTATAGATTATAATAGAAAATACTATTTCTGTCTTTCACTCTTAAATTTAATGTTTTACTTGCATTTTTTTGTAATTGTTAGCTGATTTCCTATCAGCTTCTAAATCACAACTGTTTCTAAAAAAAAAAAAAAAATTTTTTTCTTTTTCTGGCTATAGGAGAGATCATAAACATAGTGGCTTTGGATCGTGAGGAGCAGGCGCAGCATGTTTTGAGGGTGATGGTCACAGATCAGGGTCGGCCGCGTCTCAACACCTCCACTACTGTTCACATCCTTGTCACAGACGTCAACGATAACCCTCCACAGTTCACACACCTGCCTGCAACTAAAGAGCTGAACGTACAGGTCATAATAATATGTCTTCTAGAAAAAACAAGCAATACAATATAAATTGGTACTTTTTATTTAGATTAACCATCTGGTTAATTATACAGTTCATGTAATGTGTTTCAGTTGTGTTTTTTTTTCTACAATTCTGAAAGTAAATAATGTCTTTATATTGCACATGTATACTCTGTACAAAAGTCAAAGGTCAGTAAGTTTTTTTTAGAAATCAATACTTTTATTCAGCAAGTGTGCATTAAATTGATCTAAAGCAACAGTAGAGACCACTATAATTTATGTATCTTAGATTCGACAAAAATATTAAGCTGCAAAACTGTATCTAACATTGACAATAATAACAAATGTTACTTGAGCACCAAATCACATTATTAAGGATCATGTGATACTGAAGACTGGAGTAATGCTACTGAAAATTCAGCTGTTTTTACTGTATTTGATCAAACAAATGCAGCTTTGTTGAGCATAAGAGACTTATTTCAGAAACATTAAAAGACCTTACTGACCCCTAATTTTTGAACGGTAGTGTATACTGGGGATCAGAAAGTACATTATTTTAAGTTTTATGTCCCTACTTTTCCATTTAATAAAATGTAATTATTATTATTATTATTATTTCTGCATTTTGAATAACTCATCTGTCTTATCTATTTCTGTATTCTGTTGCTACCAATACAGGGAACATACAAAATCATTAAACAAAAACCACTGCATATAGGTTTGCGAATTGTTTATATGTATTTTTGTGCAGGTGTGGGCAGGCATTCCGGTGAATTCTGTTGTAATCACTATGTTTGCTAAAGACCTGGATGCTGGAGAGAATGGAACTGTCAAGTTCACATTGGAAGGTAAACTAATGGGGAAAGGACAATTTATTTTTTAATTTAGGGATCATTTGTATTTATATCCCCTGTTTGAAGGTAAAATATTGTGATTAAGTATGAGATGTCTTATGTTTCTTCATACTTTTAGATAAACAACTGGGCCACTTTAGTATTGATAGCCGTAATGGTGATGTCAGGGTGACATCACAGTTCTCCTCAAACCCACAGAAGCGCTACACTCTGAGAGTTGTTGCCACAGACAATGGTCTTTTTCCTCTGGAGGAGACTGCAGTTGTTCACATACAGGTTAGTGAAGATGCTACAGGCATATACCCACACTGCATGTGTCAAAGTAGAGCTGAAAACTTGCTTATTGATTTGTCTTTCATGTGTACAGTCTAAAGAAAGGTGCAGCCACATTTATCATTAAAGGGTTAGTTCACCCAAAAATTTAAATTCTGTCATTAAGTACTCAGACTCATGTCGTTCCAAACCTGTAAGACCTTCATTCATCTTTGTTATACAAGTTAAGAAATTTGTTCTGAAGTTACGAGAATGCTTTTTGTGCACAAAGAAAACAAAAATAATGACTTTATTCATCAATTGCTTCTCTTCCGTGTCAGTCTCCACCACTTTTCAAGAGAGTACCACAATGCATGCATGTGGTGCTGCTGACACAGGAGCCTGCGTTCTGACATAGAACCTGGATGCGCTGCACTTTGTTTACAAGCAGGGGAAGACACACTTTGTACATAAATCAGTCTTCATAAACAAGTCTGAAGATTTTGACAGAGGAGAATGACTTACTTTGAATAAAGTCATTTAAATAAAGTTGAGTAAAGTCACTATTTTTGTTTGATTTGTGCACAAAAAAGTATTCTTGTATCTTCATAACATTACGGTTGAACCACCACTGTCACATGGACTATTTATTTATTTTTTTTACAATTTTCTTACTTCCTTGTCCCTTCTGCGCCTTTTTAGTTAGTTAGTGTCTATGCAGGGTCAGAAAGCTCTCGGATATTATCAAAAATATCTCAATTTGTGTTCTGAAGATGAACGAAGGTCTTAAGGGTTTGAATTGGCATGAGTGTGAGTGTTAAATTACAGAATTTAAATTTTTGGGTGAACTGTCCTTTTAATATGTGACATTTTTTTGTGCAAAACCCAGTAATTTCAATGAGAACTGGCAAAATAATGAATTTAACCTGGTGGACTTCCTCTGCCAACACAGTTTTTGTCACGTTTGCAAAGCCCCCCAATAACAAGCCTTTTAGTTTCCCAGAGACCTCTGTGTGGAAAGAAAAATGTAGTTTTAAATCCAGTAAAGACTGATCCATGAATGCCACTGTGCATTGATCAAAATTATCTTAGCTTGGCATAACTTTATTTTGGACACTAAACAATGTACCTAATAGATATCACCATACTTTCCCAGGTGATTAATCACAGTACAAAGTTTTTTTTTTGCATAACACATTTTTCTGAAATTTCTGAAAGTATTATTTAATTAAACATGCAGTCATTTGCATTAATTATAGATTTAAAAAGATATATAGAGGATGAATAGAGTTAAACAGAGGATGAATAGAGTTAAAAAGGTTTTAGGAATGAAGTGTCATCTCATTCAGGCAAATAGTACATGAACAAACCCCTCTGCAAAAACCTTTAGAATGTGGATGTATATTAAACTAGAAATGTGCTAATTAATTAGAGATTTTTGGCCTCCTTCCATGAGAAAACTTAATTATATGCATTTTAATTTAAAGCTACAGACATATATAGTGCAAATACTTATAAAAACGTTTGTTAATCCAAATGAAGACTTGTTATGGAATGAGCAGTGCATGAAAAAACACATTGTCTTGCAGTAAATGTTGTAAGAATAGTTACACAAATTTTGTTTTTTATTCCAGGTTTATGCCTTAGACCAACAAAATGGAAACTCTAAGGATTTTCAGAGCCTCAAACACTTTACTGTGCGGGAAGATGTAAAACTAGGAATTGTCATTGGATCACTTGGGATTTCTAATGCCCCAGATATGCAGTTACGATATTCTATTGTCGAGGGTGATGGTAGTTTACAGTTTGGCATCAAAAGCTCTAGTGGCGAGCTTTATGTGGCACAACATCTGGACTACGAAGTCACACAGCGTTACTTTCTGGTTGTACGTGCAGAAGCCCCTCCCACTTTCAATGTCACCACATTTTTGGTGATCAGTGTTATTGATGTCAATGACCACACCCCCTGGTTTCCTGGCAATGACAACTTTGTTGTGTTCGGTGTTTATGAGGATGTTACCAATGAAACGGTGGTGTATGTGTTTAATGCACATGATGGTGATGGAAGTCTGCGTAACAGTGAGCTTTATTACTCTTTGACCTATGACCCCACCCCTGCCATAGAGGGACTGCCTTTACACATTGACCCTCACACTGGAGTTGTCAAAACAAATGGACAATTGGACCGTGAGCGCACTGAGAACATTGTATTCAGAGTGACTGTCAGAGACAATGCAGAAGAACCCAATGATAGGAAACATACATCAGTCATAGCTCAGGTGATTCTGCTGGATATCAACGACAATAGTCCTATATTCGTCTCCACTGAAATGGCTTGTATCCCAGAGGACACAGAGGTGGGACTTTTGGTTCATCACGTGATGGCCAAAGATGAAGATGAAGGGAGTAACGGGCATGTCATTTACAGTGTGATTTCAGGCAATGAGAAGGGCTACTTTCATATGGAAAGCACAGGTAAATTATTTATTTTGGGATGTAAATTAATGTAGCTCTAGGATGAAATCGTTTATAGTTTAAGACCATGCAAAATGTAACTTACCTTCATAAAAATGTCTTTAGAATTATTTGGCATTATTGATCAGTAGGCTACACATTAAGGTCTCGATTTTCTGCCCATTTACTGTCTGGAGATTTAAGTTAGATTGATTTAAGATTTCATAGAAAATCATTTAGTGTATGATGGTCACATACTCTGATTTTTTTATGATTTCATCCATTTAGAGAATATCAAATGTGATTGATATTTTGAGCTGATTTTAGAATTAGCAGTAAGGCTCATGTTTTTGTGTGAGTTTGTTGTGATCGGAACAACTTTAAAGTATATTAGTGGATAATCCACCGGTGTTTACTGTATGATGGCCAGTTTTCCTCTTTGACTATTACAAAGATGGTAAGTGTTTTACCACATTACCAAGGATGACATAACCAAGGGTCTTTGTGTCATTTTTTTCAATGCTGAATTTTACTTCAGTCTTGAGTTTAACATAATTTTTTTAGCAATTTAAAAGTTTTTAATTTAATGCATCTTTGCTGAAAAATCTTGCAAGTTTATAATATTTCTCTCGCTTTTTGTTGCAGGGCATCTGTACCTTAATTCTTCTCTGGATTATGAATCCCAGCATGTCCACATTCTCACTGTCCAGGCCAGAGACAGCGGTGTCCCCTCTTTGTCTTGTACTCAGACACTCACAGTGAAGATTTTGGATGTTAATGACAATCCTCCTGTGTTCCAGAAGCACATTTATAATACCAGCGTCATGGAGAACAGGGAACCTGGAGAGGTCATTGTCACAGTCACTGCGGTTGACCTGGATTCAGGTACTGCCTCAAAATCTCATCATGAGACCTTTACAATATTTCAGCTGAATTGGGTTTAACATTTAACTCAGTGAAACACATATTACCAATGAAATACTAGTTGATAGTCAAACTGTAGCAGAAATTACCACTGGATGGCAGTATAGTTACTCAGTTTCCATCGTGCAGCCGCCATAGACACAGCATTACACAAAGCTTCCAACTTCCTCCAAATGGGTTAATTACAATTATCTTGGTGTCTGCATTATGTCTAAATTTTAATCACGCTGTCTTACTATTTTTGGCTGAAATGTGAGTGTTTACATCACTTGCATTTTTGCCTTGTTATTCTCCTAATCAGTGTTTAGGTTTTAAAATAACCACTCTCATGAATGCCAGTATACATACACGGTTTGTGTAGTTTGAACTGAATAGTATTTATCTATAGTTTTCTTTATAGTGCTGTCATTTACTGTTTCTGTAACAGTAGCAAAACACTTCAGAATGAGTAACTTAAGGTACTGGATTTCTTTCTTATTTGTCCTTTATCATTTCAGTCTGGAAGTCCAGATGGCCTTGGTCATCAGACTTGAAATTTATTTAGTTAACAGACTTCTGTTAAAAACATACATCCACCTGAATTATGTTTCGTCAAACTTGATTGCTAACATAAATCAACGGGTCTTTGTGTTCTTTTTCGCACGCCGTGTGTTATTCTGTGCGTCTTGTACCTAGTCCAAATATTCACAAATCTACCAGGCCCTTTTAAAATACCTTAGCCGCAGTATCAGTGTCTACATGTCTCTGCTTTCTGACGTTATCCTAGAACAGCAGTCAGGCCTCCTGCAGGATATTTGAAATTGTGTGTGATGATTCACTAACTCAAGCCATCTGTGCTAATAAAGACCGGTTATTTTTTCTCCCAGAATTCACTCCTTTCAGCAGTGTGGTCTATGGTTTTTCTTTGATTTTATCTTCCATTACGTTAAACTTCACGAAACCCCATGAAGCCACTGTGCCAAATGTTCATCGGGTGAAGATTGATACTGGTAGTAATTGATTCAACTATCTCTTGCTGTTGCATTAATGCAGTTTGATCTTAGTACACTCATAAAGCTGATATATGAAGTTTGTGGCTGCTGGTGAAGTTTCCAGCTTATGAGTTGCTCTGAGTATGTCTGTTTGAGTTTGTGTGTATCATTACAACATTACAAATGCAACTGATACATACTGATTTGAATACACTTCTTCTAAGAACAGCATATTTCAATTAAAAGTCATGTTGATATTGTTTGCTAGCACAAAGCAAAAAGGATAAATGAATAGTTCACCCAAAAATTAAAATTCTGTCATTAATTACTCACCCTCATGTTGTTTCAAACCTGTAAGACCTTTTTTGGAAAAATGTTTTTGATGGAATGCGAGAGCTGTCTGACCCTGCATAGACAGCAACGTAGCTACCATATTTAAGGTTTGTAGAGGTAGAAAGGACATCGATAAAATGTGACATCAGTGGTTCAACCTTAATTTTATGAAGCTTTTTTGTGTACAAAGCAAACAAAAAGAATGACTTTATACAACAGTTTCTTCTCTTTTGTGTCAGCCTTCGACATGCATTCTGACATAGAACCTGGATGCAAAATAAAATGTTACCTAGAAACGTTCAAAACCATATGAAACCTACATCAAAACTATTTGTCATTGTCCCTTGTTTGTATATATCTGTAAGTGTCTGAATGAGTGTCAGTGTGTGTTTGATTATGAATCTGTGTTTTTGTCTAACAGTGTGTGTGTGTGTGTGTGTGTGTGTGTGTGAGTGTGTGTGTGTCTAAGTGTGTGTTTGTTTTCACACCTCTGCTCTATTGACCTCCAATACAAATACTCCACCAGTTTCTTGGTTGTACACCCGGTCAGCTCTTTTGTTTCAATTTTCCAGACTTTTTCTTTGTATTTTCTTGGCAATGCTGTTAAATGTAGCAGGATTTTTTCTATAGCGCTGCTTTCAATTCTGAGATCAGATAAGCTCAAAAACAGCACTTTGCCAGACAAGATGGTAAACAGACCTCATACAGCTGTCAAACACTCATCACTTCTGTATTTGTTGGCACCAGCAACACGAAAGTGAAGGAAAACACACATTAAAAAGCCAGTTGTAAACACAGTACTAATACGGTGCAGTAGTAGATCATGCAAACATGAAAAAAACTTCTTAAAGATAAACAAATTTGTTATAAGATGTGTAAAAAGTGTTTGTGTGTGTGTTTCCCACAGAGATGAATTCTGCTGTTAGCTACAGCTTGTTACCTGGTCCTGGATATGAGCTCTTTACGATAGACTCCCACACTGGTCAGATCAGCACTTCCACTCATCTAGACAGAGAGATCCAATCCAGTTTTACTCTCAGAGGTGAGATCTTCCAACTGCCTGCATCCTCCCTCCCTCTTATCTCCCTATAGTTACTGCAGCTTACTCATTTCTCCAGAAAACAAGCTCCAAAATAGTGGACATACCATTATTTACTACCTTTAACATGGATGTTTTGAATGGTTCATTTTTTCGATTTGTTAATTTTTTGTTTACTTAAAGGGATAGTTCGCCCAAAAATGAAAATTCTGTCATTAATTACTCACCCTCATGTTCTGTCATTCTGAGGAAGAACAAAGGTCTTACCAGTTTGGAACAACATGACGGTGAGTAATTAATGACAGAATTTTCATTTTTGGGTGAATTATCCATTTAAAATGCTACATTAACCAATAAATCTTATGCTGTATTAATATTGTTTTTAGAATTGTAATTGTTTGAAATAGGACTATATGCATGGTAAATGGTACTTGTTTTTTTTTTTTTTACTTACAGAGTGTAATGGGAAATCATTGAATACAATAACAGAAATCTGTAGGATAACATGAAGATGATGAGGCATTGTTTGAATGATTTTTGTGAAACATAAACACAAGTATCTATCAAGTCAAAGTGTTTTATTTGATCTTGGTTCATGTTTATTTCAGGAAAAGAAAATGTTTAGTTTTAGTTAACTTTAATAACCCTGACAAGCCGAATTGCTTTTCTTTGTTTCAGGACATATTGGCAGTGTTTTCAAAAGGCTGTAATTGCATGCAAGTTTACAAAAACCTAACATAACCTGGTCACCTCCTCATGTGTTTTTGGCTGCTTTACAGTTCAGGCAGAGGACAGTGGGACCCCGTCTTTCTCCAGCACTGCCACAGTCCTGTGCTCTGTCCTAGATGACAACGACAACCCTCCAGAATTTTTTCAGCCAGACTTGCACATAGTAATCCCAGAGAACTTGCCACCAGGAGTCATTCACATATTCCAGGCCTCAGATGTTGATATTGGACTAAATGGAACTATTCACTACTCCATAGAAAGTAAGCAATTGCATTTTTCCTTTTAATTTGACACAGATATACATTTGTGTTTAAAAATAATTATTTGATTAGAAATTTATTTTTCTAGAATGGATTGTTGAACCATATTAAAATTTTACTGTCTAAATTTGTATTTGCTACATAATGTGCAAAAATCTTGTACATTTCTAAAACACGTTTTTTTTTTTTAAGAATAGAATAAAAACGGTATATTGTAAAAACGTATTACAGTTTAAAATAGCTATTTTCTAATTTTATATATTTTAAAATGTCATGTATTCCTGTGATGGCAAAGCTGAATTTTCATTATTTCAGTGACTTCAGTGGCACACGATCATTCAGAAAACATTCTAATATGCTAGTTTGATCAGTTTAATCTGTTCCTGTTTGATAAAAAGTTTTTTAAGAAATCTCTGTCCCAAACTGTTGATCGGTAGTGTATATGGGCCATTCTACAGCAGTGTTAGGGAAAGTTACCCTTAAAAGTAATGCATTAGAATATTGCGTTACTCCCTTTGCACATACATTGCATTACTTAGTTCTTTTTTTTATGGAAAGTAATGCGTTACATTACTTTTGCGTTACTTTTTAAATCTGGGCAGGGCTTGTTTGTTTTTAATAGTGAAATTAATAAGCGTAAGGCTGAAGGAAAAGGATTCACGTCTGTACAGTAGAACTGTAGGAAGAGTTCAACACTCTTCAGCAATGAGAAAAATGAAGCACAAATGTTAAAGTATGTTTTGCTTATTGGTGTGGTTGAATTGGATCAACAATGGTCAGCAGCAAAGTCACTGGTTAATAAAATGGGATTAAACTGCCGTTACTTTTTTGAAAAAGTAACCAAGATATTTTCTTGTAAATTAAAAAGTAATGTGTTACTTTACTAGTTAAAACTACTAGAAAACTAGAAAAACTAGAAAAAAGTAATATTGTTATGTAACTTGAGTTACTTGTGATGCGTTACCCCCAAAACTGTTCTACAGAATTGGTGCAAAGTCAGAGTTTGAAATATCTTGAATAAGATTTCCACAATTTTTGTATGCAAATTGCATAATATCCAAGGTACACAAATTTAGTAATTGTGCAGTTAATTTTCATATTGCATTTTCAGAAAAACATTTTTTTAAAACATTTGTCCTTTCCCCATATTTGTCACTACCGAAACACAGTAATATGTTATTTAATAAGAAGGGTTATATCGACCTATTAAGATTAAGATTTAGCTTACATCTGATATTTTTTGCTATTTTATTCAAGTGTTTTCAGAGGTGAATCAATAACAATTGCAATTCTAATAATATTTCAAGTGTGATTTATGAGATTTGTTGTATTTTGAATCCAATATTTCTTTGTAAAAGGCAAAAAGTTGATCATACTGATTTTAAAGTTAAGGGTTTGTTAGTTTGAATATACACTGAAACAAACACTATCATAATATCTTAGTTGATAATTCAGTATACTTTATTTTTGACAAAACATATTTTTGGTAGTGCCAATCTCATCACATTACAGAATTTTAATTTACATACTGAAATAAACATACTAAATAACAAAAAAATGTACTTTTTTTTATTTCTCCCAAATAAAGGATTGTTTTCTTTTATCGTTACCAAAACAATGTTTAGGTCGTGATACTTCTGAGCCTAGCTCAAAGATGCTAATCAGCACATGGTTACTCAGCACAGTTGTACACACATAAAAACTAAATGTTATGGAATAACTCCCAATAACCTTTTTTTTGTTTTACTTCACTTTTTTTTACAAAATCAAAAAGATTTTTTAAAAACAACTATGGAATAAAATGCAAAAACGTATTCAATATCATTTTCATAAGTTGAAATTTAGGAGTTAGGATTCAGGACAGCCACCTCTCAATTTAATTATCATTTTATATATATTAAGGTTACTGATATTTTAGATTTGAATAATTCAATGCTTTTTAAATGAGTTTTTTGGTTGTGGGACAGCAGTTTACACAAATCCTGTAGAATGGCCCATATATGAAAAATATATACATAAAGAAAACCTATGGATGTGAGAATCAGCACTTATGTCTCTTTTTTTGTCTACTATTAGAAGATGAAGAGTGTTTCAGCATTGACGCTGTTACTGGAGCGATCAGCACCACCAGAATCCTGGACAGAGAGGAGCGATCCAACTACTCCCTCCTCATCACTGCAGCTGACCATGGGCATCCACCTCTGAACTCCACTGCACTGCTGCACGTCACCCTCTCAGATGAAAACGATAACAGCCCCTCGTTCACTCGGAAAAGCTATCGTTCCAGCATTAGCGAGGGGCTCCCTGCAGGTTCGGAGATCCTGCATCTGATAGCATGGGATCCTGACGAGGGCCCTAACGGTGTAGTGACCTTCTCTTTAGAAGAGGAGAATTCTGGAAACTTTTATGTTGACGGCTCCACTGGTGTGATAAGACTCACAAAGCCATTGGACCGTGAAACTCGTTCCCAGCAGCCAGGGGCCACGCAGCTCAGTCACTACAGTTACAATACAAGTGGACGATATTAACGACAATCCACCAGAATGTATTAACAAGCCCATGCGGGTATCAGTGTCTTCCATGACCACACATCCCAGTCAACCCATCGTAACAGTTACAGCCCAGGATCCAGATCAAGGAGACAATGGGACAGTAGTTTTTAGCTTAGCAGAAGAAGAAATGTTTCAGGTTGATAAGTCCGGAGCTGTGAGTTTGAAAGCCCCCCTGAGTAATGAGGTATATGCGACAAAGCTGCTCCGTATACGGGCTGCGGATCTAGGTAGACCTTCCCTCACCTCTAGCTGCCTTCTGCTCATTCAGCTTAATGGTGAAGAGCCACCACTGCAGTTTACTGAAGAAGTCTATGAAGTCACAATGCCAGAGAACAGCAAGACAGGTATACTTCTAGCAACTTTTTAGCTCATAGATTTGAGATGTTTTTCACTTTTTGAGATGTTTCTCTTGACATTTCACCATTGATTTACTTAGTTGTCAAATTAGAGGCTTGTAACATCAGTATTTGTGGATATCAGACTGACTGTGTTTGTCTGTACCACTTCTTATTTATAAGGTTCCTGGGTGGCAAATGTTGTAGCTCATGACCAGACAGCAGATGAAGGAACGATCAAGTACAGTATTTTTAGCGGCAATGAAAATGAAGCCTTCACTATTAACCCAATTACAGGTGAGAATTGTAAAGCCACCAGCAAAATTTAAAAGTGTTAATTAAAAGTCTTCTCTCACCACCAGTCAAAAGGTTTTTTTTATGTTTTTAAAGAAGTCTTTGAATCTTACTATTCATCAAAGAATACTGAAAAAAAGTACTCAACTGTTTTAAATAATAATAATAATAATAAGTGTTTCTTGAACAGCAAATCAGCATATTTGTGACAAGACTAGAGTGATTTAAAAATTTAGCATTGATCACAGGAATAAATTACATTTTAATAGTAAAAAACAAAAATGGTAAAAAATATTTAGGAATATTAAATCTAACTTTTGGTAGAGTATATAATTATTTTTAGTATTGAGAAGGCAAATGTAACAAACAGTTGCTGTAGAAAAATAAACAGTATCATGCTTTTTTTCTAGTATAAAGGGCTTTGTAGTATAAATTTTGTGCTCCAGTGGCATTTTCAAGCTTTTAATTTTCTGAAATATTCCCTTTAACAGGTGATATCACAGTTAAGGAGCAAAGACTGATGGACTTTGAGATACAGCGTAAAATTTACCTAGTGGTTCTGGCTGAAAACAGACACCAAACAGCCTACGCCAGAGTGGCTATCAATCTGCAGGACATTAATGACAACGCACCAGTGTTCAAGCAAAGCTATTACAGAACAGCTGTATGGGAGGGACAAATTCATAACACCTATGTCATGCAGGTAATCATCTTGCACTTGATGATGCATGTCTTTAGTATTATTGGAATAATTTTTTTTATGGAATTAGTTTTTATGTAAATCCGATTCACACAATAGCACAAGGAGACTTTAACTTTAATAACTTTACAATTATTCTGAATCATATATGTAGCTATTTTTATGTAACTGTTTTTTACCAGACCCAATTTTAACATTACTTAACTGTAATTTTTTAGTTGTTAGCGACAGATTCTGACAGTGGAGTAAATGGGCAGATCAGCTACTTTATTGTGGATGGGAACCACAATAATGCATTTGTGATCGATTCCGTTCGTGGGATTCTTGCTACCAATGCTGTTTTGGACAGAGAAATTGTGTCATCCTACAAGTATGATACACCTTTTTGGCTTCTTCTACAGTTGCTTAATGCTAAATGGAAATGGTCTATTGGAAATTGACTGACTAGGAATTTCCATTTTTATTAATTTTTTTTAAATACAGGTTAATTCTTCAGGCCAAGGACATGGGAAGTCCTCCCCTTACAGGCACTTGCACTGTCCGTGTCCAGGTTGTGGATGTGAATGACAATAGTCCTACGATTCCAACCATGGACCCATTGAGCATTGCAGAAAGTATGAAACATATCTATTTGTGCTGGTACAATGCCAGCATTCTGTCACCTTTCTTATTTTATTTAATACGTTTCAGTGTGTTGAACAACATTCTAAAATATTTTGTTCCTTTTCATCTGCACAGATCTTCCTGTTGGCTACATAGTCACCCAAGTGATTGCAAATGATGTAGACCTAAGCCCTTCTGCAACATACAGATTCATAGAGAAGGATCAGGCCAGCAGAAGTTTTGCAATTGACCAGTACTCAGGAGTAATTACCACAACTAAAAGCCTGGACTATGAAGATCAAACTGTCTATACATTAAGAGTGGAAGCATCAGACTCTGTCCATCAAACTGAGGCTGAATTATCCATCCAGGTGTTGGATGTCAATGATAACCCACCAGTCTTCTCTCAGGAGTCATACAAGGTAAAATGGTTTATATTAAATCAGGGGTGGCAACCGTCGGTCCTGGAGATCTGCAGCCTTGCAGAGTTTTTCTGCAACCCTAATCAAACAACTGAACAAGCTATTCAGTGTCTGAAGGATTACTAGGAAGCTGGCAGATTAGTTTTTATTAGGGTTGAAGCTAAACTCCGCAAGACTGCGGCTCTCCAGAACCAGAGTTCACCACCCCTGTGTTAAACTATTTTAAGGGGCCTTGATTGCTTTGTCAGTGTTTATTTTGCAATAATGACCAACTGGCTGTGCATTATGTTATTAGCATTATAGGATGCTATCATACACTATTCATGCTTTATTATAGAATTGACCATCTTTTGCTACACATATCCAGGTTGTGTTGCCGGAGCGGACATCAGCAGACTCCTTTGTTGTGTCTGTATCAGCAACTGATAAAGACTCTGGCCAAAATGGTAGAATTTCTTATAGGCTTCTTTCCTCCCCGGTCAGAGGATTCTACATTGATCCAGACAATGGTAATTTTCCCCCAAAATTATTTTCTTACAAACTACAGTAATACAGAAATTCTCAGAATTTAACTTACTAGATTCTAAATCCTTTGTGTAAAATAGAAATTCATGTGAATTTTACATTTGAATTACCTACAGGTTCAGTGTTTACCAACAAGCTTCTGAACTATGTTGCAAATGGTAACGTATTACGGTTACTGGTGGAGGCACGTGACAGTGGTGACCCAAGCCTATTTAGTGTCACTTCTGTGGACATAGAGGTCATGGACTTTAATGATAATGCACCGTTCTTCACACAGAACTCATATGAGGTGAGTGTTCCTGAGGATGTATCTGTTGGAAGCACTCTCCTCACTCTCTTAGCAGAGGACAAGGACTACTCAAATAAAAACACCCATTTGGAATACGCAATCATAAATGGAAATGACGAGAGGCGGTTCTGTCTTGAAGTTGTCAGCCTTCCAAGTGAAGCCCAAAGCCGAACTGTTGGCCAGATAGTGCTCTGTGATACTCTGAATCGAGAGGCCACGGACACTTACTCATTGACTGTGACTGTAACAGACAGGGGAACCCCTCCCCTGAACAGCTCAGCTGTGGTATCAGTCAAAGTCCTTGATATTAATGACAACGCACCTGTTTTCAGTAGTCCAGAGTACCATGTACAGGTCACCGAGAACAGCCCCTTAGGCACAGCCCTTGTCCATGTCTCTGCCTATGATCCTGATCTAGGGGCAAATGGGACTGTAACATACAACATCATCTCAGGTAACAGAAGAGGCCTGTTCAGAGTGGACTCTGCAACAGGCATCCTTGAAGTTAATGGTATACTGGACTATGAAGAAGACACCAAATTTACCTTAACAGTCCAAGCATCTGACGGTAACCCAAATGACAAAAAAGTGTCTTTTGCCATTGTTTACATATTGGTACTGGACGAGAATGACAATTCCCCGTTCTTCATGTTCCCCACCTACAACTGCTCAGTTCCTGAAAACCTCCCAGCTTTTATACATGTGTGCACGGTACATGCTGTTGATGAAGACGCAGGAACCTTCGGACTACTTACTTATTCCATTTTAAACACCTGTTTTGTGGATTATGACAGTAGCAACCCAGACAAGAAAGAAGCTTTTGGTATTGATCCTCTTACTGGAGACATCCTAACAAAACAGACATTTGACTATGAAGGAGAGAGTGAATTCTGCTTTGTGGTAGAGGCACGAGACAAAGGAGATCAAGTGGCAACCTTGCAAGTACGAATTGAGATTGAAGGTATTGATGAGTTCAGTCCCATCTTCACCCAGAATGTGTACCATTTCTCTTTGCCAACCAATGTCAAGGTTGGCCAAAGTATAGGCCAGCTGATGGCTATGGATCATGATGGTGGCCTGGATGGTTTAGTGGAGTATTCTTTAATCAACCCATCCCCATTTTTCAGTGTCAACAAAACAACTGGTTACTTATATATCTCAAACTCTGTGTATCAGAGAAGAAGCCCTATCTCAAATGAGACAATAGAGGATCTGATTGTTCTAGCAAGCAGCCCAAAACTAGACTCTAAGACGTCAACCTGCCATGTAGTTGTGAACATATCCAGTTCAGCAAAGGCTCTGACAAGTGTTGATCTCAATGTCCACATTGCCAGTCTCACTGTGTCATTAATAGTGTTCCTCCTTCTTATAATAAGCTTTATTTACATTGTTCTAAGGTACAGGTTCAAAGAGAATACCATAAAGAAAGCAACCTCCTTATCTGCTAACCTCAACCATGAGTCTGACTCTTTGGAAACAACAGGTGAGAACATTCACAGCAGTGGTATTAACCTCCAAGATTTACAAGAACCCTTCAACATGTGGGGAAGAATGAATATTTTAAACCCTTCAAGAAACTCAAACTCAAAGACCTCAAGTGGAAGAGGATCTACTGATGAAGAGACTACAGAAGATCAAGAGATCAAAATGATCAACAAGTTTGCATGTTTTAAACAGCTCAGCTCTGTCACAGCACAACAGGCATCAAGAGTCTCAGACTCAGGGATCCCTGGGGACTCAGACCAGCTCTCCTTCCACTCGGCAGATGAAGACCCATCTTCCAATGCCAATATAGGCATAGTCCAAATAGTGGACATGCCCAGTTCTGAGAGTCTCCATAATTTCAAGGATGAAGGAGGGGGTGAGGGAATGCTCCCTCAGGTGGTCAACATGAAGGAAGTGGAGGAAGTCATGAGAAGGTGCATGTCTATGTCTGATGACCAAGGTTCAGTCGAAGGCTCACTCACCAATCTGATTTCCTCTGAGGAACAGCTACATGGAAGCTACAGTTGGGACTACTTTCTCAACTGGCAGCCACGCTTCCAATCTTTGGCCTCTGTTTTTACAGACATTGGGATGCTTCCAGATGAAGAAATGAGGGCCAGAAATGTGGAACCAGAGACTCAAAGCCTTCTACGCCCACCTCCTCTTATCACAGCAGTTGCCCAGCCAGGAATACGTGCTGTCCCTCCCAGAATGCCCTATAGAAGATCACCACTGGTCAGATTGCCCACATACAATAAGACTCACACTAGAAACACAGAGTTGACCCATTCAGCAATGACTCCTAGTTTCTCTCCATCTCTGTCAGTACTTACTGTTAGGACACCCAGTTCCTCTCCAGTCGTCTCAGAAACAGGTTTGGGATCCTACACAAAAATTGCAACACTGCCAAGAGACATCTTGGATGAAGCAGAGATTCAAGTGTAATCTTGTATTTCAAATATTTTTGTTTTTTCAAAAATAATGTAAAAATATTCAGTACTTTAGGTTACAATGTGCTTTTGTGTTTTAGTGTAATATTTGAATGGTAGTGTTGTTGAAAAATAATTGATTTATTGTATGAAGATGACTGTATAGTCTGTTATTTTATTTTTGATAAAAAATGCTAACAACCAAAGTTATAACCATAATACAACAAACAAACATTTGTATAAAGTTAGCTTTTTATTGTTTTTATTGCTTATTCAGTTAAATTATTTGTTTTCTCATTTTAATTTTGCCAAATAATTTTGCTTTGGGATTTTTGAATTGTGGTGGCTAGAAAACAGAAAGCTATGCAAGGGTCTCTCTAAGTACACTGTAATTTATATATATATATATATATATATATATATGCATAAAATTAAGCACTTTATTGTATATTTATGGGGTATCCAAATACCAATATGCTTAAGTTATGTTATTAGCGATGCACCAGTGTATTGACGACCCAAATTTTCAGGCTTGCTGTCATGAGTAAATCTCCTCAGTGATTACAATTTCTCTCACATTTGGTTTCTTGAACGAGTTATTACAGAAATTATAGAAAAGGCTTTAATCAAGGTATGAACCTCAAAACTCTTCAAGCCAGTGTGTCAAGCTGACCAAAATATTGTGGCCAAATATTTTGTTTATGTGTTACTTTGAAGAAGTGGAACTCAGGCTTTGCTGGAACGAAGAGACAGATTTTTTTCCTTATAGCTGAGTTGTTAAATGTGGCCACCTGTTTGCCAATTCCAAGTTCCAGAACCATGACAAGAGCCTCCAAAACCACGAGTGAGGTGGCAGCTATGGCTTAGCCAGTTTAACAGCTCCCATAATCCAAACTCAGTAAAAGACTATGACCACATTTCCCACAAATCACCCAACCCCCACAACCCTCCTACCATCTTTTCAACTTAAACGATGTACTTTGCTGTACTCCAGCGGCTATGAAACAAAGGCATTTAAGCCATCATTCTTTTATTATCCGATCTGTACATTAATTATAATGAACAGATAACAACAAAGCAACCATGCTATCTTCAGACACCAAGAAATCTGTCATGATAAGTGTGGAATATCTTGTGATTTTTAATCAGTGTTACTTATATCAATTTGCTTGGTTTACAGGCCCCTCTTCAGTGTCTTTGATTAATCTGAATACAGGCTTATAAATCATACAGAATGAGTTTTTTTGAGAAAGTAAAAGTATGCACAGTCTCCTGTGAGGGCTAGGTTTAGGTGTAGGGTAGGTGATATAAAATACGGTTTGTACAGTAAAAAAAACATTACGCCTATGGAATGTCCCCATAAAACATGGAAACACAACAAATGTGTGTGTGTGTGTGTGTGTGTGTGTGTGTGTGTGTGTGTGTGTGTGTGTGTTTGTAAAGTTTTCCAAACTATACAGCTTATTGCAAGATGGGCATGGTGTTTTATTTTTCTTTCTCCTTATAAACTCATTTCATTAAAACTCAGATTTCATTAAAAAGCATATATGTAATATGCAAAGATCATGTCACAGTGAAATGTTAACACTTTCTTAAATGTGTTTTAGCCATTGATTTGAAAGACAACAAATACACTTGAAAGTGAACCCTTTCCAACAATGACTGTATGATTTTGCGATCCATCTTTTTACACTAAAGACAACTTAGGTACTGAGGGCATATGAGTCTCTCAGTTATCCTCTGTGTGAAAAGATGGATCTCAAAATCATACTGTCATTGTTGGAAAGGGCTCAAATACACAAAATGCCAAAGGAACCAAAATGTGTGGGCCCTGAAGGATTTTTCTGAAGAACTAATTTAACTGTTCTTGTGGGCTATATGTAAACATCTTTTATGTGAAATATCTTATTCGGGTTAGTACTAAATAAAAAATTTTGTATGATCCCTCTTATTTTGGTAAAATATTTTTTGCAGATTCTGCAAGGTGTATGTAAACTTTTAACCTCAACTGTATTTAGGAAAAAAGTCATTTTCCAGAATTTGTTTTCTACATCTGACCATTTATCTTTTCAGGGTTTGGTCATTTAAAACTGACTATGTCCCATTAGGGTTAATTATTTTTGCCAAATTGTATGGAACTTCACACAAAGTCAAATGCATTTTCCCTATCAGAAAACAAGTGAAAACTTACTGTTTCAGAAAAGTCTTTATGGACATTCCATTTCTTCTTGTGCTCTTATACTTGATTTGGAACTCACTTGTGAAAATTCCTGAAACTTCACACAAATTTGGATGCAGTTTCAATGCCTGCAAACCATCTCTTAGTGTTTCAAAAGCATTAAAGGGATAGTTCACTCAAAAAATGAAAAAAATTGTCATTATTTACTCACCTTCATGTCATTCCAAACCTGTATGAGTTCCTTTCTTATGTTGAACATAAAATAATATATTTGGTAGAATGCTGATAATAAAACAGTTGTCTCCATTGACTTACATACTATTGACCTCCCTACTATGAAAATCAGTGGGGACCAACAATTTTAAAATCCTTGAAAATATCTTCTTTTGTGCTTGGAACAACATGAGGTTGAGTAAATAATGACAAAAAAATAACATTTGGGGGGTAAACTATTCCTTTAAAACAACTTTACCATTGTGTTTCATCTTGGAATTTCAAATCAATTATCATAGCAAAAGCGAAAATCAGCTTTTTTTTTTCCAGTGTATTCCACACATTCCACATGTAACTAGATTGGAGCATCCTTGCTTGTCAGTATAGTAATGCAAATAGACAATGGCATCATTCCTGACCTCTCGTTGCTGTATGGATAACATCTTTCAAACTTGCATACAATAACTTCCACAACAACCTGAGACTTATATGTTTCATCACTGTCCTCACCCTTACTGTTTCTATCCGCCTTAATCCTTACAAACTTCTCTTTAAGTACTCCAACCTCATTTTGATGCTCTCCTAACACTATCATCAATATCTTCTGAACTAGGTACAGATTTGTCTTTGCCATTATACTGTCTTCCAATGCTGATCAATAACGCCAGCTACACAAAATATATTCCATAAAAGGATTTAGTCATTTATGCATGACACACAGATTTTTTTAGTCTTTGAGTTATTGTTTTTATAAAATGTGCATTACAAATAACAAGAATTTAGAAAACAATTATAATTTTAAAACTAAAATTATTTGTATTTTCTAGTTTTAAGATGGAGCATGTGAGCTAACATGCTAAAGTCTTCTTTACTACCTTGCCGAAATGCCAATTTTAGTTGTTGGAGGAGATGTCATTTAAAATTACTAAAGTTTAATTTTATTGGTTGAACATTGTTATTGTATTTTAAATGCAACTTCCTTAGTCCCATAGAGGGTTAAAATGCTACATAGGGCTTAATGTAGCGTTCAAACAAAACACTGTGAAGCAAAACTCTTAAACGTGCACAGATGTTCTCCAAGGTGGATAACATGGATAATTTTCAGTCTTGGACAGACTTGAGAAACAAGTTCAAACATACAGAAGCATCAAAACAAACCATCTGGTAGTGTTTCCCTTTTTTTACATTCCTGCGATCCATAATCAACATCATGCCCTGCTATATATATATATATATATATATATATATGTATGTATCTTCTATATTTCTTTTTTATCTGTGTGTGTGTGTGTGTGTGTTTAATATAAAAAACTTTAAATAAATTTGATATTTTCAAATATTGCTTTAAATAACATGAAATAACAATTTGAACGTTTATAAGTATTGTCCCAAACATCTGTGTGATTCCAAAAAAAAAAAAAAAAAAAGATGGCCATAGGCAGTGTGGTCTGGAACTTGATCGTAGAGAAAAAATGATGCAGAGCTTGGATAAATATCTTTGGCCATGGATCTGAAAACACACACACACACACACACACTATTGCCTAAGATACTACTTATTTAAAATAAACATCATAATAGAATAAACTACAGTCCAAAAGTTTTAAACACTGTCTAAATTCATCCAATCCATCCATTAAAAATTCAGATTTCATCTGTCCATCCAACCTTTTAGAAGAATTCCCCTAATTTAATTTCAGCTTGTGCAGAAGCCATCAAAAGTTTATTACACATCCACTCCATGAGCTTTGAGCCACATGCCCACACTTGTTGGTATAAAATCAAACCTTGATTTCCCAATTATTAAATCTTGCCATTTGTCAACCAAGCTCCTGGGCCTTTAAGACAAGGCAGCCAAAGAACATGAAAAAAGAGAGACTACACATCTGTGTTAGATTTCAGCCAGCTTAGAGTGATGCGTTAAATGCAGATAAATGACAGACAGCAGACTTTACAGCAGCTCCAGTTCTCTGTTTACTGTCTTTCAGCACTACAGTAGAGTAATGCATAAACGATGACTGTCTATTCATCACCACTAAACAATCTCCACAACTCCAGACATTTGGGGAAATAAGGATGGGGTCAAAGGTTTGCCCCAAAATCCCCAAGTTCATTTGAGCTGTATTTTTGTTGGTTCTCTTTAAGCCCACTGTGTAGACCTCCTGGTCTCTGGCCTCATTTGAAGCTGAAAGAAGTCCATATGTAGCCCACTGTTGTGTGTGTGTGTGTGTGTGTGTGTGTGTGTGTGTGTATGTGAATGTGAATGGGCAACAAGGTAAATTAAAGGAATGATGGTATGATGCTTTATGATACTTTGTGATATTAAACTTTAAACTAAAACATACAATTAGAAATAATATTTATATTAATGCTCTTAATTGCATATATTGGTTTGTGTCATCCTACAGTGGGATTACATACTGTAAACAGATTGTAAATGAATGGGTCTTGGAATGCTTCTATTTGTTTTTAAACATGTTTTTTATATTTATGATAATTTTTAATATAGTATACATGTATCATGTATCACAAAGTTAAAAGCTAAAATATATATTTTTTATTTGTGACAGTGAATGCATTAAATCTCTGTGCATATCATTTAATGTATTTTTGTACAATAGGCCTCAACTTCTCTCACATTCTGTTGTTTGCATCAGGCCTTATCAAAAACATGTGGAACACCAACTCTATGATTTTCAGATGTGCTCAAAATCGCTCTTTGGACCTTGGGTAGATGGCAAAGGGGAATGCCTTGTTTTTATGCACAAACAAGGCATTCAGATTATTTTTTCTGAGACTTGCTTGTGCAATGTCTAAGGTGTTTGGCAAACCTGGAAAATTTGGATTTGATCATTTAGACAATTAGAAACCTTTACTCTGTTTTAGAATAATTGGTTATAGTTTCATTCTAAGACATGAAACTTTCATACTTTATGGACTGAAAAAAACAGATTTAATTGTATGTTTGATCTTTATTTCTGTGCTATAAACTAATGCAATTCTAAAATGCACAATCTATAGATAGTGGAAGACATAAATTGTAGCACAAATGTGAACAACTACTGTGGAACCACACTGGTTCTTGCACATTGCGTATAAAAACCAAAGTTTGGTTTTTGGCCTGAAAAAAAAAAGTCTCTAGGTTACATATGTAACCATGATTTCCCAAAGGGGAACGAGATGCTGCAGAAACACTTTGGGAATGCCTCTGTGTGACCATGCTCTGAAGCATGTGTTAAGTTCAGTCAGATGGATTGGCGAGATGTCATAGGCAGGATGACGCAGTCGAGGTTGTAAAACCTGAGCGTTTGACAAACGTGAATGGCGAAGACCAGCCCACAGCATTACAAATGTCGTCTATTGACAACCCAGAGAGAAAGGCCTTGGAGGCTGCCACACTTATGGTAGAGTGAGCTCTGATCCCCAACGGTGAAGGGAGTTCAGAGGACTTATAAGCCTCATATCTGATCTTTTGGGTGGACCAAAGCAAACAAATAACTGGTCAAACTTCCTCCACAGGGCATCTTTGTGGACATGCTATGACTGGACTAACAGATTAAGCTTTTCCTGGTCCGGGTCCCTAAATGGAGGAGGGCAGAAAGACTGCAGCATAACAAGCTGTGTAAGTACAGTGTGCAACTCAGGCACATACTCTGGCCTTAACCATACCAGGAGCAAACTCTAGCATGAGGGGACCACAGAAAGGGCCTGAAGGTTACAGACTCTCTTAAAGAAAAGAGACAGCCAGTAAACTGTGAGGAACCTCTCTGGAACCACCTCAGGAGGTTCAAAGGGAGGTTTAGAGAGAGCTTACAGGACCACGGTGACAGAACTCTAGAGCGTAAAGCAGGCCTCAGCCTCAAGGCACCATGGTGGAAATGTGTAACCAATGAGATTATCCCCAATGACTGGCCACCCAGAGGGACACGGTAAGCAACTATGGCATATACGTACACCTTGAGGGTGAAGGGGGCTAACCCTGTGAAAAACTGTTCCTGCTGGTCCAGCTAAAGATTGCCCCACCTAGAAGTAAAAATTTTCCACTTCAAAGATTACAGTTTCCTCGTAGAGGGAACTCTGGACTGGAGACTGGTCTCAACAACCTCACTTGAGGGCTTTCCCAAGGAGAGCCATTGAGAAGGGCCACCAGTTCCAAGAATCATACTCGGCTCTGCCTAAATGGGGCTACTAGCAGCAGACAAATCCTGTCCCGTTGCACTCTCTCCAGAACTCCTGAGAGCAGAGCAGTCGGGGGAAATGCGTACTGCCATCAGACCCAAAAGTCTCTGAAACTGTTTGCCAGTGACTGGCCTAGCTTCTCCCTCTTTACAGATGTGAGGATCGACTCAATCTTAGCAAGAGACTGATGTGCCTGCATTGTGTGTGAATCCCACACCACATCCAGATAAGTGGTTCCCTGTATTGGAGAAAGCATGCTTTTCTTGGCATTGAGCGTTAACCCCAGCTCAACCAGGTGCAAACTCCAGACATGAAGGGGCCACAGAAAGGGCCTGATGCCACCAACTCTTTTAAGAGAAAAAGAGAACAGTCTTAACTGTAAGGAAACTCTCTGGAATCTCCTCAAGGGGTTCAAAGAGAGGTTTACAAAGAGCTTCCAGGACCACAATGAAATCCCAAGATAGGCCTCAAAGCAGGCCTCAACCTCAATGCGCCAAGGTGGAAACGGGTAACTAACGGGTTTCTCCCCAGTTACTGGCCACCCAGAGGGGCGTGGTAAGCAGCTATAGGCACCACGTACACCTTTTGGGTGTAGGGGACTAACCCTGTGGCTAAGGCCCTGATACACTTCAAACAAAAGCAAAGAACGAACTCATATGACATAATGTCAAACAAAATCAGGCCGAAACAAAGTTCGTTTTGGGTTTGTTTCAGCAGTTCAAAACAGCTCACCAAAGTGAACTTTCTGGGGGAGTTCGTTTTGGCTCCTAAACACCTTTAAGCTACCATTGGTCCGTGGTGATTTTGGTCACCGTGATTTTGCCAAGTAAGACATGTTCCTAAAACCAACATCTTTTGTTGATCCTGGATCAACATTACTGTCCAAAAAATATAGACTTAACCCAATCCTTACCCCTAAACCTAACCTTACCCATAATTTGTTCCTAAAATCAGAGGGAAATGATAGCTGATTAACAAAGGGTGTAGAAGCACCTAAACCTGATCATGAGCCTAAAACTGACATTTCCTAAAAAGTTATCTCTCAAGGATGTTGCTCCAGGAACATGTTGTACTTTGCAAAATCACGTTCACTTTATTTATTGCATACCTTTTAAATTTGCAGCAGCAACAACAGCAGCAGCACTATGGTGTAACAACATTTAGTCATTCTTTTCATGGCTTTGGAAAACTTGGAATTGAATACCTTTACATTTAAATACCTGAAATATCTTAAAAGTCTCTCCGCAAGTGATTGTACAGGTGTGGATAAAATTTGTACAAACTCAGGTATTCCACACTCCAGTGTATTCATGTTGCAAGTAACTTGATGGGTCGCCGTGATTTTGCCAAGTAAAGGCCTGTACACACCGGGACGAATAACGCGCGCGTTTTTCGTCAGCGTTATTCGGGACGTTTTTTGCTGTTCACACCCAAGCGATTTTCGCTGACGAAAAGCAGAGTGCCATGCAAATCCACTCCCTGACATTAGATGGCGCTTAATGAAAACACACATACGCCGGTAAACGAGGTGGTGCTGAGCAACAGTAATGCTTCGGACACTCGCTAGTCACACAGACGAAGCAATGAGACAGAAGACGCTCTTTTCAAAACTTCTCACACGGCTTTTTTTGTAAAGATGGAAATTTCAAGCAGCAGCAGCAGCTCCAGCGATGAAGACATCATTGTTCTTGCTTGAGCGCCACCAAGCCGTGTACTGTAGTTTCTGCAGCTCCAGCAACATCAGCAAATGCGGCAATCTCATTGGCCGGCCAGTTTTTAACGTGGCACGTCAAACAAAAAAAAACGTGACAGAGGCGTTTTTTTAAAAATGACGCTTTTGCGCCTCGCATTTTACGCGTTGGTGTGCACACTCTCAATGGCCCCATTTGTTTAGTCACGAGGCGTTAAACGCGCGCGTTATTCGTCCCGGTGTGTACAGGCAACATCTCTTGTTGATCCTGGATCAAAGTAAGTATCCAAAAATATAGACTTAACCCAATCCCTACCCCTAAACCTAAACCTAACAATAATTTATTCCTAAAATCAGAGGGAAATAATAGATGAATAACAAGGGTGTAGAAGCATCTAACTCTGATCATAAGCCTAAAACTGACATTTCCTGAAAAGTTTTCCTTCAAATCTGATTGGTTGATTGAAATGTTGTTCCAGGATCTACAAGGATGTTGATCCAGGAACATGTTGTACTTGGTGAAATCACATTCACCAATAAATAAAATGCCTAAAGAACATACAGTAATAAGCCTTTGTATTTATCAAAATTAAATTATGACACCACATAAAATATAAAAAGGTGCAACAATTTACCCAGTTAGATAAAATAAATGAACAATAATAAAATAAAGTAACAGGTTTGTGTTATTGAGAAGACTCCAATATTTTTTTTCACATCATGCTAAAGTTTTCAGACTATGAGCCATTCACACATCCCATAAAGGACTGATTATGGAAATGGGATGGTTCTTTTGGATTGCAAACATGAACTGCTGCTAATCATTATTCTTTTGTCTCTATACCATTCATTGGTACCCACCTCACACTTAGATACACCAACATTGCATCATTGTTGTGTTTAGGGATACACATGAGCGGCACAACTGCCTCCAGCAGCGCAGGGGTGTTGGAATGTTTGAAAACAGTATACCTTTGTTCATGAGGTACATCTGTAATGAGTCAGTTAAACAATACAGTAAAATAGTAGCTATAAAATCCTGAAATAAGATGTAGCATAATATACTACACACTGTGTGTTTGACATGATTAGATTTTTTTGTAGAAGAATAAATAATATAACTAAAAAAGAATATGTGGTCTGTTCAATAACTGAATGTATGAGGTTGTTGATGACAGACACTTTTCAGTTGCAAGAAACTTGGTTGCTTTGTGCCTGGTTGTCCACTGTTTATTTAATGGCTCACAAATGTTTCTTTACAGTTGAGATCTAAAAGATCAGAGTGAGAGGTGAAGGGTCGTAGTTAGTCATTGATGATGCTGATAGAACACAGCCAGTGAATCGTCCTGCTGATCAGATAACACACTGAAGTCTGGCTCATCACAGTTATGGATGAGGTGACAACAGGTTCAGCGATAGAGGCCTGTGGAAGATTCATTTTCAGCTGTCTCAGAGTAGCCCTGGTTGGCAGCTCTGATGTATTTATCCGGTTTGTACTTGTCTCCTCTGCAGTAGGTTTTTTTGACTGTTAAAGTCTAACTGTAAACTAGGGACTGCAGCTGTCTTTACCGAAACCAGCAGTTTATGATTTTCTGAAACCAATGACTTTATGATTCATCTTTTCACTTTGGCAACAGCTAGTTTGACAGATTTTAATTTGTGACTGCATGTTAGAATGAAGTGAATTACATTGTGGTCAAAATGTTTTGACACCACTGACATAAATAGAGCAAAATGACTTTGTTTATTGTAGTAAAGTGGTGACTTTCTTTTTCTAGTGCCAAAAAAAAAAGTTTGTTTTTAAAGCAGATTTTCATATGGCAGCAGAGCTCCCAAAATTAAGTGGGTAAATGTTAAAATCTTATGAATTCTTTGTATTTTTCTGCTGTATATAAATATGTGTCTATATGTCTATTAAAAAGGTACAAAGCAATCACTGGGGCAGTTCCCTAAGGTGCAAAAGCTAAAAGGTACATCTCTGTACCTTATTTACCCTTAAAAGGTATAAAATAATATCTTAAAGGTAAATATTAGTACTTTAAAGTACACATTAGTAATATAAGTAATTGAAGCATACAATTACGTACCTTTTGAAATAGTACCAGCCCAGTGTCACTTTTTTCCCTTTGATATCTAATAGATTAACCATTACTAAAAATTAAACACATATGTCACACTGACCTCTGCTGAAAAGCAACTTTTTGGGGTCAGGCAACCAGTAGAGAGGTAAGTTTGGGAAGGTGGGGTATTTGGCTTTGAGGAGGCCCACAAACATTTATCACAGTCATTCTGTGCACACTGGGATTCCTAGACCGGCCCATGTACTCCAGCTTTTAGCAGTCAGAATGCATTTCAACCAGGGTGGTAGCAGGTCAAGGCCAGCAAGCTTTTGATTTACACCCCAGCAGTCTACGGTTCAAATGACCTGCTGGGCTGAGCAGTATGCTGGAGTGTGACTGACAAGGGTAATGAGTGCAGCGGCCCACAATGCCTAAATTAAGCAGGAAACAATCCATATGTTATGTTCTATGGAGGGTCACAGACTCCATACAGTATAGGTCAAGTTGTTCCAGTTCTCCCATGGTGACTTCAGGAACCCTTTGCCAGATCCCAATTGGGACCTGGTGTAGAATGAGGAAAAGTTTCATCTTCCTAAGGCATGTGGAGGCATCAGACCACAGCTGGGCCGGGATTAATCACTTATGCAAATGCAGCATAGGGGTTTTCTTTGAAGTACCATGTGCAATTTTGAGCAAAAAACTGCATTTGAAAGGAAAGGCACAGTTATCGTAAGCAATTCATGGTGTACTTGATCATTAATAGCTTCTGACTCAAACAAAAAAAAGAGGGTGAAACAAGGGCTTAATTTACCACATGTTTCAGAGCCCAACTATATGGAGTTCATTTTTTGATTGGTTACACATGCATTGTGTTACATAAGCATGGCTTAGCGACCCCACACAGGAACCCAGATCTTTCTTTGTTCTTCAGTAACAAACTTCATATATCTCTTGACTGAACAAGTACATTTAGCAACAGAAACCACTGTTCAAACAATAAATCTTGTGACAGCAAACAACTTTGATCATAATATGAATTTGATTTGGTTTGTAAACCAGTATTCCTGCTGTAAATTAATTTTCCATTAAGCAATGGAAAATCATTTTCATACTGGACGTGAACTCAGAATATTTATCAACACAAAACAAATTTATTAATGTAAAGATGTCATGAAGTTCAATGCATGTTCACTACATTTCTCTTCATTTCTACACACATGTATAGCTCAAATTTAGTTATGCCTGGAATCAATAAAGCTACACAAATCATTCAGTAAAAAGACTTAAGGACTAAACAAAGCCTTGGAACATGTTGCCAGACCTTTGGCACACGTTAGCAGTGGGCAATGAACCTTGTGCTGCTATGTAATCATGTTTCAAACACCTCAGTTGCACTGTACAGTCTTTATGATGTGATACCTTGTTGCAAACACTGAGCTTTTATTTAGGCAGTGTTATTCTGTAACTTATATTTTTTAATATCACTGATGTCACCGGGCTGCATTTATTTAATCAAAAATGCAGTTAAATTTATTTCTGTGATTACAAAGCTGAATTTTTAGCAGCCATTTCTCCAGTATGTAGTGTCACATGATCCTTCAGAAATCATTGTACTGATTTGGTGCTTAAGTATATAATTTCATAATATTATAATGTTTTGTAGAAACAGTAATACAATTTTTCAAGATACTTTGATTATTGAAAGTTGAAAAGAACAGCATAAATTTAAAACAGATATTGCTTTGTAACAATATGAAAGTCTTCACTGTCACTTTTGATCTGAATGGTAGTGTATTTAGACTATACAGGTCCTTCTCAAAAAATTAGCATATTGTGATAAAGTTCATTATTTTCTGTAATGTACTGATAAACATTAGACTTTCATATATTTTAGATTCATTACACACAACTCGAAGTAGTTCAAACCTTTTATTGTTTTAATATTGATGATTTTGGCATACAGCTCATGAAAACCCAAAATTCCTATCTCAAAAAATTAGCATATCATGAAAAGGTTCTCTAAACGAGCTATTAACCTAATCATCTGAATCAACTAATTAACTCTAAACACCTGCAAAAGATTCCTGAGGCTTTTAAAAACTCCCAGCCTGGTTCATTACTCAAAACCGCAATCATGGGTAAGACTGCTGACCTGACTGCTGTCCAGAAGGCCATCATTGACACCCTCAAGCAAGAGGCTAAGACACAGAAAGAAATTTCTGAACGAATAGGCTGTTCCCAGAGTGCTGTATCAAGGCACCTCAGTGGGAAGTCTGTGGGAAGGAAAAAGTGTGGCAGAAAACACTGCACAACGAGAAGAGGTGACCGGACCCTGAGGAAGATTGTGGAGAAGGACCAATTCCAGACCTTGGGGGACCTGCGGAAGCAGTGGACTGAGTCTGGAGTAGAAACATCCAGAGCCACCGTGTACAGGCGTGTGCAGGAAATGGGCTACAGGTGCCGCATTTCCCAGGTCAAGCCACTTTTGAACCAGAAACGGTTGCTCAGTGGTCCAAAGTACTTTTTTCGGATGAAAGCAAATTTTGCATGTCGTTCGGAAATCAAGGTACCAGAGTCTGGAGGAAGACTGGGGAGAGGAAAATGCCAAAATGCCTGAAGTCCAGTGTCAAGTACCCACAGTCAGTGATGGTCTGGGGTGCCATGTCAGCTGCTGGTGTTGGTCCACTGTGTTTTATCAAGGGCAGGGTCAATGCAGCTAGCTATCAGGAGATTTTGGATCACTTCATGCTTCCATCTGCTGAAAAGCTTTATGGAGATGAAGATTTCATTTTTCAGCACGACCTGGCACCTGCTCACAGTGCCAAAACCACTGGTAAATGGTTTACTGACCATGGTATTACTGTGCTCAATTGGCCTGCCAACTCTCCTGACCTGAACCCCATAGAGAATCTGTGGGATATTGTGAAGAGAAAGTTGAGAGACGCAAGACCCAACACTCTGGATGAGCTTAAGGCTGCTATCGAAGCATCCTGGGCCTCCATAACACCTCAGCAGTGCCACAGGCTGATTGCCTCCATGCCACGCCGCATTGAAGCAGTCATTTCTGCAAAAGGATTCCCGACCAAGTATTGAGTGCATAACTGAACATAATTATTTGAAGGTTGACTTTTTTTGTATTAAAAACACTTTTCTTTTATTGGTCGGATGAAATATGCTAATTTTTGGAGATAGGAATTTTGGGTTTTCATGAGCTGTATGCCAAAATCATCAATATTAAAACAAAAAAAAGGCTTGAACTACTTCAGTTGTGTGTAATGAATCTAAAATATATGAAAGTCTAATGTTTATCAGTACATTACAGAAAATAATGAACTTTATCACAATATGCTAATTTTTTGAGAAGGACCTGTAAGATGACTTTTCTGTGCTGTTTCAGTCAGTCACAGTAATTTTCTCATTCCCTGGAGATTTGCTTTGTGTACACAATGTCTTTTCTTTCAGGCTGATATTCTTTTATTTTTATAGGTTTGTTTATGAAACGTAAAAGTTGGGCCAGGACTGGAACTATTCTTGCCTTTAAAGGCAAATGGCCGTCAATGTTGCATTTAATTGAACTAATTTCCTAGAATCTAAGTAATAAGAACAATATTATATGAGCCTAAATCAACAAATGCTTGAATTACACTGTAATTAGGAAGTGAATAATATTCTTCATTACACCTGAACCAAGTTTCTGAATGGTTAAAGCCAGATGTCTAACAGAGGAAAACTAAATATTTGCTTTCATTCATTTTGCAGGTATCATTTGTAATACATGTTTTTTACATGTATACAGCATTGACAATTGTATAGTAAGTATAGACTGCAACAGTGCCCATCCACTTTTTTAACAGCCTTGGTTCTAGAAGTATTTTTCAGAAAGCTTTTTTAAAAAGCCTCTCTGAAGGGTCATAAGCCATGAACCAAGCCAACCAGCTACGAGGTGAATCACAACATTACAAACTTTTATTTGAAGAAAAAAGTATTTGAAAATCAGACAAAAAACTCAAAGGTGTCACCATTCTGTTCTTTTAGTTCCATTACCATGGACTTTTAGTTTGTTTTACATCGCCTTCATGCTTCCTTTGTTCTAGTTTCCTGCCACTCATCAGTCACAATACTCATCAGTGAGCACACCCTTCATTATCTCTGTGTATTTAAGTTCCTCTTTGTTCCCACTTCAGTTGGGAACAAACTGAAGTTATTGGTATTGGTTGGTATTGTTTTTGCTATGCACACTGTATCACAGCTTGGCTTTCTATTTAGATTAACTTTTGCTGTTGTTGTTGTTGTTGTTGTTGCTGTTGTTGTTTTATATACTTTGGAATCATCTTCGTAACTGTGTCATCTTTGGGTCTAACTTTACAAAAGGTACAAGACCATGTACAGGTTTAGCAAAGGAAAGAACTACAATCCAATGAAGCATTGCAAATGGCATAATTAAAAATAATGGTAAAATATAAAACTACTTGATCCAAGTTTTTGATTATAGAAACAATATGTTTCAAGCATATAAAATTGGAAAATATAACCATGAGATATTCCCCAATATTGTCACCTTTCACTGTTTGTATTGTTTTGCTTGGCATGTTTCTCAGAGCGAGTACCATCGCGGACGACCAAACCCATTGTAAATTTAAAAATACTACTGTTGTTGTGGAATGTAGGTGTAATAGTTTTAAAAAAAAAAATTAGTTGTATAACTCCAAATATGCAGTTTGTCTGAGCACTTATTTGAAAGTTTGCTTAGATGTTTTCAGAGATATGAGCTCTTCTGAAATTTGCCACTGGCTCTGATGTCTCTATAGTGGTTAAACATGAGATATAATTCATTTTAGGTATATCTAACAGGTGATCTTATTAATTTATTATTTGTTCCAGAGTACTTTTGGCTGATGGCATAGTTTCATAACTATATTTCCCCGTCAGTTCACTCTAAGCTGCGTCGAAACGCTATGGGGAACGCCCCCGGCGAGACACCGTACTGAAGCGTGTGTAGAACAACCAATGAGAAAGAGGAACGTCATGAGCGGGATGACGTAATCGACCAGGAAGCATAAGAGAGCCCCGGCAAACACTCACTTTAGCTTTTGCTCTTCAGCGAGCGCGTCTGTTGTGTGTGTGTGTGTGTGAGAGACAAAGAAAAAAAGAAAAAGTTCTAGTCTATCATGCCTAAAGCCAAGACAAAAAAAGAGGTGGCGAGCAAACAGCATTTTAGATTGTGCATTCCCCCGTGCAAACGCTACATCTCGCCGGGGGATACGCACGATCTTTGTGTTGTTTGTTTGAGAGCGGAGCACGCACAGTCAGCCCTCGAAAAGGCTGACTGCTATGACTGCGAGCTATTGCCGCTGCGCGTGCTCCGCTCTCGTTTGGCTGTGTTTGATGAGTCAGGCCAGCCCCGCGAGCCCTCTGGCAGCGGTCCCGCTGTGGCTGAGGCCCAGCGGCGACTGTTGTCATGGGGCTCGCAAGTGGATCTAGTGGAGGGCTCTGAGACGGGTTCTTCCCTTTCTCGGGCTTCACCCGCTAGATCCTCTGCCCGTTCTCAGGGTTCAGAAGCCCGCGTTGTGGTTTCTTCCCCCATGAGAACGGGCGCGGCGCTTCATCTATCTTCCTCCGAGGAGGTTGATGTGATGAGCGTCGATTTAGAGGAGACTGTGGACTCGCCACCACAGTCCCTCGCGTATGAGGAGCTCGTGGAGGTTGTGACTCGGGCTGTGGCCAAGTTGAACATCGATTGGCCAGCCGAACGCGAGGACGCTCGTCCCAAGAGCAAGCTGGACGAGCACTTCCTTCGTGTTAGGTCGCAACCTTCACGCCGGGGCCTTCCGTTTTTCCCCGATCTCCACACTGAGGTGTCGAGATCGTGGGGGAAACCGTATTCAGCCCGTATCTTCAGCCCCAGTGTTTCCACATACTCCAACATGGTGGGGCTGAATGACATGGGTTATGGGGCGGTGCCAGCGGTGGAGCAGACGCTTGCGAGCTATCTCTCCCCCGCTTCAGCATCGTCCCTGAAGGCCCCGAAGCTTCCCACCAAGGCTCTTAAAGAAACATCATCCTTGGTTGGGAAAGCTTACGTGGCAGCAGGTCAGGCTGGTGCGTGCTTGCACACTATGTCAGTGTTGCAGGCATACCAGGCCGACCTGCTGAAGGACCTGGATGAAAGGGAGGGTCAGGAATCCGACGCAGTTGCTGAACTGCTTCGGGCCACAGACCTGTCGCTCCGTGCCACCAAGGAGACGGCCAAATCCATCGGCCGCTCCATGGCAGCTTTGGTGGCTACGGAGCGACACCTGTGGTTGAATCTGTCCGACATGGATGATAAGGACAGATTCTTCCTGTTGGATGCCCCGCTCTCGCCTTCTGGCCTCTTCGGTGACGCAGTTAATTCTGTCGTTGAGAGGTTTCAGGAGGCGAGGAAGCAAGCGGCGGCATTCCAACGCTTCCTCCCTCGTCGCCAGGTCCCTGGGGCTGCTGAGCGGGAGCAGCCCCAGCCGCATAGTTCCTCATATCGCCAGCAGCAGAAGGAGAGCGTCGCTACTCATACCCCCCCTCCTAGGGGGTCGAGTCGGTGCTCTCGGCGGCCGGGGCCCTCTGGTCAGAAGCCGGATCTGAGGTCCGTTCTTTTGGCCAAGAGGGCCAAGACCAAGCGGCCCTGACATTCCAGTCAGGGCCCTGAGGGCAGCCCCCATTGAGGAGGAAAGGGTAGCACCTCATCTTACGGTGTCCGATCCTCTTCAGCGCCCTCAGGGGGCTTCATTGATACCCCTGCCACCTCAAGAGTAGCTTCAGGGCTCAGTGGGCTCCTGCGAGCAAGCTGCTCAGTTGTCGCCCGGAGACGGTACGACACGGGTGTGCTCGTTCCCCCCAGGAGACACCAGCCCCGAGGGGCTGGTCTCCTCATCAGATCAAAGCACTCTGGCCACACCAGAGACCAGCCTCGAGAGGCTGGTTCCCTTAGTAGACTTTCTGGCAGCGTGGAAGCTTCTGCCGAATGTCTCGCAGTGGGTCCTGCAGATTATAGAGCAAGGCTACAGAATCCAGTTTGGTTCTCGGCCGCCTTGTTTCCAAGGGGTTTTGTCCACACATGTGGGCCCCGAGCAGGCTCTGGTGATGAAGGCGGAAGTAGACGCTCTCCTGAGGAAGGAGGCCATCGAGGTGGTCCCTCCTCTCGAGAGAGATTCAGGATTCTACAGCCGCTATTTCATAGTGCCAAAAAAGGATGGAGGGCTGCGTCCCATAATAGATTTGCGTCTTTTGAATCGCGCCATAAAACGGTTTCGATTCAAGATGCTCACTCTCAAGCAGATCGTGACGCTGATCAGGTCCGAGGACTGGTTCGTCACCATCGATCTGAAGGATGCCTATTTCCATGTTTCCATCCTTCCCGAACACAGGAAGTTTCTGAGGTTTGCTTTCGGGGGCAAAGCATACCAGTATCGGGTTCTTCCGTTCGGGCTCTCACTCTCCCCCCGCACTTTCACCAAGTGTGTGGATGCAGCCTTGGCTCCGTTGCAACTCCAGGGCATCCGCATACTGAATTACATCGACGACTGGCTGATTTTAGCCCAGTCGCAGCAGGAGGCGGTTCGGCATCGAGATGTCGTCCTCGCCCATATGAAAGAGCTGGGGTTAAGACTCAACGCCAAGAAAAGTGTACTTTCTCCATCTCAGAGGACCACTTATCTGGGCGTGGTGTGGGACTCGACGACGATGCAGGCACATCTGTCTCCTGCTCGTATCGAATCGATTCTCGCGAAAGTCAGAGAAGTGAGAGAAGGGCGGTCACTCACTGTGAAACAGTTTCAGAGACTGTTAGGTCTGATGGCAGCTGCGTCCAGCGTGATACCTTTTGGCCTGCTGTACATGAGACCTCTACAGTGGTGGCTCAGGACCAAGGGGTTCTCCTTGAGAGGAGACCCACTTCGCATGATCAAGGTCACGCGGCGATGCCTTCGTGCCTTAGACATGTGGAAGAAACCATGGTTCCTGTCCTTAGGCCCGGTGTTGGGGGCTCCTTGTCATCGCGTAACGCTAACGACAGATGCCTCCCTCACGGGTTGGGGAGCGGTCATGAGTGGTTCTCCCTCACGCATCCAGCCCCACTTGGGGTGGACGCCATGGTACAGACGTGGCCGAGGCTTCGTCTGTATGCATTTCCCCCGATTGCTCTGCTCCCGGGAGTTCTGGAGCGAGTCCAGCTCCTTCTAGTAGCCCCAATCTGGCCGGCCCGGGTATGGTTCTCGGACCTGGTGTCTCTCCTAGACGGCTCTCCCTTCGAGATTCCACTCAGGAAGGACCTTCTCTCGCAAGCAGGGGGTGCTATCCTGCACCCCCGCCCGAAGTTGTGGAAGCTGTGGGCGGGGCCTCTGAGGGGGCACGCCTCATAGCTTCGGGTCTCTCAACTGAGGTTGTTGAGACCATACTCCAGTCCAGAGCTCCCGCCACTAGGAAACAGTATGCCTTGAAGTGGAAACTTTTCACTTCTTGGTGCGGACAACGGCTGCAAGACCCGGTCAACTGCCCAGTTGGTACAGTTCTGGAGTTTTTGCAGAACCGCTTTTCCGCGGGGCTAACTCCCTCCACCCTGAAGGTGTACGTGGCAGCTATATCTGCTTACCACTCCCCTCTTGGTGGTCAATCTCTTGGGAGAGACCCCCGGTCACTCGTTTCCTACGTGGCACGCTGAGGCTGAGGCCGACACAACGCCCCAGGGTGCCCGCCTGGGACCTGGCAGTGGTTTTGGAGGGCCTCTGCGGAGAGCCTTTCGAGCCCCTTGAGGAAGTGTCAGATCGAGTTCTGACACTCAAGACGGTCTTCCTCCTTGCTATATCATCTCTAAAGAGGGTGGGAGACCTACAGGCACTTTCTGTGTCATGCCTGGAGTTCGCTCCAGGTTAGGGCATTCCTTTACCCGAGGGTGGGCTACGTCCCTAAAGTGCCAACCTCAACACCAGGTCCCGTTGTGCTCCAGGCCTTCTGCCCTCCACCCTTCCGGGAAGCAGGTCAAGAGAGGCTGAATCTGTTGTGTCCAGTGCGAGTACGAGTCGAAGGGGCTCCCCTCTCCCTTGGGGGTTCGAGCCCACTCGACGAGGGGTATGGCGGCCTCCAAGGCTCTTTCCTTGGGGTTGGCCCTTCCGGACATCTGTGCTGCGGCGGGCTGGTCCTCTCCGCACACTTTTGTCCGGTTTTACAACCTGGACTTGCCCTCAACTCCAGGTTCCCGGGTCCTCTCGTCCTGATGTGCTCTCTCACACTTGACGGGGAGCTCGGGCGTATGGCACAGTTGGTATACTCGTTCCCCATAGCGTTTCGACGCAGCTTAGAGTGAACTGACAGGCAACGCCTTAGGTTACGTATGTAACCCTGGTTCCCCTAGGGGAACGAGAAGCTGCGTCTTCTGCCATACCCCCTGCCTCTCTCTTGGCTCTCTTATGCTTCCTGGTCGATTACGTCATCCCGCTCATGACGTTCCTCTTTCTCATTGGTTGTTCTACACATGCTTCAGTATGGTGTCTCGCCAGGGGCGTTCCCCATAGCGTTTCGACGCAGCTTCTCGTTCCCCTAGGGGAACCAGGGTTACATACGTAACCTAAGACGTTTTATGTAAGTGTTTGTACTTTTGACTGAATTGCTTAGCAACTTTTATAATGTCTGTGTTGTTTAAGTATTATTGTTCAATTAACAATATGACAGCTATTTGGGTGTGATTTTCTCACTGCAACTCTCTGATTGGTGGAATTTTCTGCATAGCATGATGGGTAATGTAGTTTACTTTTGACATATAAGAGGTTATTGTACTATAAAAGCATCCTGTAAGTTTCAGAACTCTTTGTCGTTAGTCTAAAAACAGCTTACATTAAAGCCAGTCTGCCAAAATGACAGCTTTTGAAATGTTCTACTCTATGATGTAATACTGTAGATAAGCGCCACCTCTGTAGAAAAAGATCAGCATCACTGCCTGTTTAGCCCTGCCCACTGATTCGTACATAGGTCCCTATTTTAACGTTCTAAACGCATGGTCTAAAACACACAGCGCAGGTTCACTTAGGGCATGTCTGAATCCACTTTTGCTAGTTTAAGGATGGGAAAAATGGTTGGCATGCCCAGTGCATGATCTAAAAAGGTTGTCCCTATTTTCTTAATGAGTCATGGGTGTGTTTTGGGTGTAACGTGCATTAAACCAATCAGAGTCTCATATCTCATTCCCTTTAAGAGCCAGACTGACTATTGATTATGACATGTAGCCTAGGCATTTTTATATTTATGGCGCAGTCTATTTCAATTGCCTCAAAATAGCAACGCACCAACAATGCGCCTGGACACAATGGCACCACATTGCGCCGGGTGTATGACAGGGCCCATAGTGTTTACCAGAGAAGCGAATGTGCAGGTCTATGCAAAACAATAAAGATGGCTCTGAAGACAACAAGATGCTCTGCAGTGCCAATTTGTGGAAAAAACAGTTTTGCATGGCTTTCCTTATGATCTGGGATCTGTTAGGAAAGAGTGGATGAAGTTTATTTTTTATGAAGTTCCAGACTGCATCAGTTAGAACTTGGCCCTTTGTTCACTTAATTTTACTGTGGATTGGTTTACAAATAAGACACAATTTGACATGGGATTTCCAAAAAGATTGAGGCTAAAAGGCGATGTTGTGCCGACTATATTGGATCTAACAATAATGTTGCAACAAAAGTATGAGTTTTCATTATATGGTCTATATACTATTTCTTTTTCTCTTCTTACAGATCATTTGCTATGTATTAAGTTTATATGTGTTTTAATCCATCTGTGAAAAATGAATGTATGCTGTTAGCCAATCATAGCAGTGGGTGTTTTCTTCTGAGTCTACAATCCGTCACGACTATTCAAACCAAGAGTTCTACTGAGGGGGGTTAAAAACTGGACCAAAAAATAGACTATTACTTCTAAATTCTGATGTTTTTTTATGTAAAAACTAACATTATAGGTGGACATCAGAGAACAGTACAATGAAAAACAAAGGCAGTTCATGACCTCTTTAAAATAATGCAAACAAATGGCTTCAACAGAAGCGTAAACCATCAATTAACAACATCAGAGTACACAATCAGTGCACTCTGATTGCTTTTTGTTTTTTTGCAGAATCATGGTTAATGTAGTTTTTCATCTGGAATTCCACTGTTAAACACAACTACACAATTACTTTAACAAATAAGTTGAAATAATGTGAGTTGATGACTTTAACAATAGCATATACCATCAATTAACAACCTCATAGCTCACAGCAGGTCTGTAATTAACGGTTTATAAGTTACTGCTAAAATCCATTCCCCAGTTATTTCTTATTTGAATTACTGCCTTTTTCAACAGCGTACAGAGGGTTAAATCAGTTTTGTTCCAGCCTACATTAAAATGCTGGTGGTGAACATACTCTTTTTCTGCCAAAATTATACAAAATCACAGGCATTGAGCAAAACCGCAACTTAATAGTGCAAAAACTGCCTTGTAACATTTGTTTCCAATAGTTTGATAAGCTAAAAAGAATGATATATAATTTATTTAAATGTATTTTGTGATTCAGACCTAGCAATCCTCTCCAAGTCACAGTTAGACAAAACCACAAGATATTTGTATTGTCTGAATCATCCAGAATGTTTTTTTTTCTTTGTTCTTGACTATGCCTTACATATGACGACATAAAGTACATTGTTGTAGACATGGGTCAGATAACATGTTTTTCAAGCCATCACACAGATCAACGCAGAATTTTTCCATGTCAACTCAGTCCAGCATGTTCAACCCATAATTCATTTTCACAGGTCACATTAAAAAGCCTTGACAGACAGAAAGAAGCATTTCAGTCCAGACCTCTTGTTATAAATCATTCAGGACTGTGTTTCTTGGCCATTAGTGGGTGGATTTATTTATTTATTTAATTATTTATTTATTTATTTATTTTGCCTGGATTGACTGAAAAGGAAAAGTTAACTAGAATGAAGTGTCTCCTAATAAAAATCTTTGCTCAGCTTCTAACCAGTGAGGTATACTGTTAAAAATGTATGTAAAAAGTCTGTAGTTGGTAGGTATACAATAATTATTTCGGATTATATTGTAATTTCAGTATAATGTAGTCATAACAGTTTTAGGGTTTAATAAGAGTTTATTGTATTTTCTTTAACAACTGTAAAGCATAAAACACATCTGGCTGGCTGGGAACTGCAGTGAGACATGCCAACTTTCAATCAGACAGTGACATCATTAACCAAATACAGATCATACACGTGCACACACACACACACACACATATACAAACACACAGACAGACATACTTCCTCTAAAAAATATAAACAGCATTTTTAAACTATACATTAAAAATGTATAACTATATATGTCTTTAGGATTATCATTTGTTGTGTAAACTATGCTGAAAAAGATAACCTGCAATTGTTACCTAAAAGAGCATTTTACCTGATTTAACTTAATTTAATTTAAAATGTTTCTGTTGTACCAAACCTGTAAGACTTTCGTTCATCTTCTGAACATAAATTAAGATATTTTTGATGAAATCCAAAAGCTATTTGGCCCTCCAGAAACTGAAATGTTCCCAGACAAAGAAACATTTCAGTTACATTAATCCCAAAAAAAGAAACGTAGTAAGGACATTGTTAAAATAGTGTGGAGGGTCAGGAAGCTCTCAGATTTCATCAAATAGATCTTAATTTGTGTTCCGAAGATGAACAAATGTCTTACGGGTTTGGAACGACATGAAGGTGAGTAATTAATGACAGAATAAAAATTTTGGGGTAAACTACACCTTTAATGAAAACCAATTAATTTAGATGATTTACATGCCTGCAACACACTCCAAAAAAATTGGGACAGAGTCCTGTTTAACACTGTGCCACATAATTTTTCTTTTTAATTACAATGTTTAATTGTTTGAGAATTGAGGATATTAATATTTAAAGTTTTGCAGTCAAAATTGTTGTCCAATCTGGCTCAATAAAAAACTTCAGATGCTCAGCAGTCTGTGATCGTCATTGTCTGATCTCCTTTTCATGACTGGTCATATATTTTCAATAGGAGACAGATCTGGACTGCAGACAGGCCAGTCTAGTACATTCAGTCTATGTCTACAAAACCACACTGTTGAAGCACATGAAGAATGAGATCTGCCATTGTCTTGATATAATAATCATGGACTTCTAATGAAAGACATCATCTTGATGGCAGTATACAGGTGCAGCTCAAAAAATTTGAATATCATGAAAAAGTTCATTTTTTTATCATAACTTATTTAAAAAAATGAAACTTTCATATATTCTAGATTCATTACATGTTAAGTAAAACATTTCAAAAGTTTTCTTTTTTAATTTTGATGATTAGAGCATACAGCTCATGAAAGTCAAAAATCCAGTATCTCAAAATATTAGAATATTTATATGAGTTTCATTAAATGACCATCCCTACAGTAAATTCCAGGTATCTCTTGTTCTTTGAAACCACACTAATGAGGAAGACTGCTGACTTGGCAATGGTCCAGGAGACAATCACTGACACCCTCCATAAAGAGAGTAAGTCACAGAATATCAATACGGAATGGGGTGGCTGTTTACAGAGTGATGTATCAAAGCATATTAAATGCAAAGTTGACTGGAAGGAAGAAATTGGGTAGGCAAAGGTGCACAAGCAACAGGGATGACCGCAAGCTTGAGAATAAAGCCAATTCAAGTCAAGTAAAGCCAATTCAAAACTTGGGAGAGCTTCAAAAGGAGTAGAATGAAGCCAGAGTCAGCGCAACACACTCAGACATCTTCAGGAAAAGGACTACCAAGCCACTTCTGAAACAGAAACAACGTCAGAAGCATCTTACCTGGGCTAAGAAGAAAAGTGGTCAGTGGTCCAAAGTCCTCTTTTCTGATAAGTAAATTTTGCATTTCATGTTGAAATCATGGTCCCAGAGTCTGAAGGAAGACTGGAGAGGCACAGAATCCAAGCTGCTTGAAGTCCAGTGTGAAGTTTCTGAAGTCAGTAATGATTTGGGGTGCCATGAAGTCTGCTGGTGTTGGTCCATTGTGTTTTATCAAGTGCAAAGTCAATGCAGCCATCTACCAGAAGATTTTGGAGCACTTTATGCTTTCATCTTCTGACAAGCTTTATGGAGATGCTGATTTCCTTTTCCAGCAGGACTTTAGCACCTGCCCACAGTGCAACAACCACTTGCAAGTGGTTTGCTGACCATGATATCACTGTGTTTTTTAATATCAATGTGTTTCTAATATTTTGAGATACTGGATTTTTGACTTTCATGCGCTGTAAGCTCTAATCATCAAAATGAAACCAAAAAAAAACTTTTGAATGTACATGTAATGAATCTAGAATAAATGAAAGTTTCAGTTTCTGAAATGTTACAATAAATAAATTAACTTTTTCACAATATTCTAATTTTTTGAGCTGCACCTGTATGTGTCACCAATGCCATTTGCTCTGCCGCACCCCCATACCATGACAGTTCTTTGCGTTTGCATACGTCGCTGATGAAAGCCCCCTTATTTTTTGATACTGAGAACTCAATGTCCATTTTTCCCAGAAACAAGCTGAAATGTGGACTTATCTGACCACAGTGCACATTTCCATCGTCTTTTTTACTATCTGAGATGAGCTCTGACCCAGAAAACCCAGTGGCATCACTGCAAAGAATTGATGAATAACTTACAGAAATTCAAGTTGCATGCAAGCTGCAGAATGTGTTAAGTGACAGCAGTTTTCCGAAGTACTCCTGGCTATATTTAACACAGCAGTTGACAGTTTTTTTATGCAGTGACATCTGAAGGCTCAAAGGTTATGCATATTCACCTGAGGTGTCTTGCCTTGCCTTCCCTACACAGATTGACATTTCTCTGGATTCCCTGAATCTTTTCACAATTTTATGTGTGGTAGTTAGTAAAAGACCTAATTTCTTTTTGATTTTCTGTTTGGAATGTGATTTGTTTGACATTTGTTTGACATTTTTGTCAAATTTAGCATAAAATGATCATGATCCAACTTCACTTGCAAACACTGCAACTGCTGCTTTTATATCCAAACATGATATCCTCACCTATTTCCATTTCACCTGCTTACGATGAACTGTAGAAACAGTTTAATTCTTTAACCTTTTCACTTTTTCATTTTTCAGTTTTTATTTATTGATCGATTTACTTACTTACTTACTTACTTACTTATTTTTGCCTCTGTCCCAAATTTTTTGGAGCATGTTGCAGCCATAAAAAATCAAAATATGGTTATATTTACAAAATAAAATTTAAAGTTGGCCACTGAAAATGATGGGGGGTTTTTTCTTTGTACTTTGTCAGTTAAATGAAGGTTAAACAGAATGAACAGATAACATATTCTTGATTTTATGGCATTTCACAAAACATCTAAACTTTTCTAGAATTGTTGCTGTAGTTAAAAAAGTGTACAAAACTGCTCATGCAGACTGTTAAGTTACAATTCCGTAGAGATGTTTAATAAAGTTTATTTTTGAAGCTTCTTCTCTGAGATCAACTTAGAATGTTAAATGTGGTTTCTTGCACTAACATTACTCTGACCCTACTTTTCTAAAAATAAAACTGCTTTTAATTATTTACTGATATGACTGGAGTCCTTACTTCATTCTCAAAGGTGCTACTCATTTTTTGCTAATTTTTTTGCATATGCAAAAAAATATCGTATTACTGTAATATGCGAGTGATGCATGAGTAATATGTTACTTCTTCTACTGTTGGTCACTTTTGTTGTATAAAACAAGCAGCCAAACACACTTGAACATGTATTATGTCATTTACAAAGCCAGGTATGGAATGAGTAAATGTTGACAGAATTTTTATAGAATTTTTATTATTTAGATAATATATTTTGTTAAATATAGATTTTAGTCATGTTTTAATGTTAGGATTCCTTTAAAAGGCTATACACAAAGCTGCAGGTGTAGCATAGTAGCATGTGCTTCTTCAGGTTAATTAGAAATAATATTATCTATCAATCAATCCAAGCTGTTTAATACTGAATACACGTCACTATACATATACATATTTATATATATATAAAAAGCAGGAGTCACAATGTATTCATCCATGTAAAGTCACTAAAGTTGACTTTTTACAGCTGTGTTTTATTATTTTGGATTGAGAGTATGTATGTAGTAGTATACTGAATGATTAATTTAAAATGATTTAATGATGAGAGACATTTGATATTTAATGCATGATCCCTGTATAATTATCATTGTAACAAATATCAAGACACAATCATTTCATTTTTGCCATGCTGCCCATATGCACCAAGTTTACTTAAAAATTCAGCCTTCTGGCTAAAGAAAAACAACAAAGAAATTATCCAGACACCCTCCATGCTGTGGGACTTCAAGCCACTGCAAAATCATTCATCATGCCTTGTCAAAATAATCAGACAGCCACTTTAGCTCAAACACTTCAACATGCAGCAGCAGCTTGATGAAAGCTAGTTTCATTATGTGCAACATTTGACTTGCAATGATACAGAAGTGGAAAAGGGTGACACATTTGACTTGCAATGATACAGAAGTGGAAAAGGGTGACCTTGTGATAGCACTTAACATGAACATTGATTACAAAACACTGTACCCAAGATTAGGGGAAAATGTCCCATAGACCAAAAGTATGTCTGGCCCACATCTTCTAAAACTGCAATGAACCTCAATGTCTTTAACAAGTCTTGTCACCCATTACAACTAAATTCATGACAGTGTGAATAGTTTAGCAATGAACTAATCCATTCTTGAGTTTTGCATGTGTCTTGCATTAAAAACGACAGTAGAAAAAATATAAAAGATTTCTAGGATGTAAAACCATACCCTTTTTAAACATTTTTCCATGTATCTTCCTGTCTTTCATTTGTACAGAATCGCTTATTTTCGAACTTACTTTGATTACAATCTTGCCTGTTATTTCATGTTCCAGAGAGCGTGCGACATTCCTATTTACTTACAGCTGGTTCCACATAGATTTCTATCTTGAAAGTTTTTGCCTGCACTTCTGTTAGGTATATTTTTCTCTGCAAATTGCTTAAACTTTCACCTGTTAAAACAATATAATCTGGAAAATAATAGATTAAAAGCTTTGCCAGTATATCAGTCTGATTAATGTAGTCCTACAAACCCCAACAGCCACATCTACAGAACAAAAACAGCTAAACCTAAAAACAAAATACAATAAATTGGTAATACTTTACAATAAGGTTCCATGGTAACATTAGTTAATGCTTTAACTATCATTAACTAACAATAAGCAATACATTTGTTACTATATGTATTTATCAGATACAGTCTAAAATGTAATAGTAAATGTTGAAATTAACCGTTGCAGATTAATAAATGCTTTAGAAGTCTTTTCAATTGTTAGTTGTTAATATAGTCAACACATGTTAACGTATGAAACCTTATTGTAAAGTGTTACAATTACGTCTTTTAAATGAGACAATATACTCTGTCTATATTGTCATATCATAATGTAGATTTGGTTTATATCCATTACAGTCACTGAAAAAAAAATGCAGTAGGAATAAATGTGCGCAGATGTGTGAGACAGTAGGTGGGGTTACAGAGTGTCTGCTTTGCCTCATGTATCACCAGGTCGTTTGGCTGATGCCTGTAAACCCTTTTTGCCACCAGGCAGACTCCTATGGATGCCAGGCTTTATTTACCCACAAAGCCATTCTCTGGAATGCCCTGGGTCACCTTGGGTCACATGGCAGCCTCAGTAACACTCTATATGCAGTGGATGATTTTGTTGAACTTTGACATTTACTATTCCAGACTATTCTATGAAAAACTTTCTTGTAAGCACATCACCTCAGAAAACGTATACGCATCCTTTATCTTAATAGAGAACTCTTCAATTGCTTACATTGTTCTGGAAAGTTAAAATGTTTTTGTTTTAGTTACATTTCAGATTAATCAAATTTGAGCTGATCTCAAGTAAAATATATGTTAAGAAACAGTCATTTACAAACATCTTTTCACCTCTAGGAAAGAGAGAGAAATTGAGAGATTAAGTATGTGAATTACCTCTGTGAGTCTGGGCTTCTCTCAAACGTGATCATCAGCAGTGTCTCTACTTATAGTGAAACTTTAAGTTAAATTTTCTTCAGAAACTGTGTCATTGTTACCTCGCTTATGAGAAATGTCATGTAGTTTTTAAGTTGTCAATCATCAGAGCAGCGCTAACAACATTAGCGTGTATGTTAACGTCTGTGCTGACTGTTATGTGTGTGCGTCTGTTAGAGTGAGAGTGGGAGAAATAGAGTGTGTGCTTTCCGTACATAATAAAACATAATTTTGCTCCAAAAACATGGAAATAATCTGTTGTTTTTATCCTGTTGTTTACTGTATTTATTTGTTTGGCCAGTGCCGTTGTGGGTGGGCAGTAAGGACCTTTGAAATAACTGAAATAGTGTGGGTTAGTGTAATGCGGTCAGAAGCTGCCTGGAACTACGTTCGCTGTGCGTTTCACTGAAAATAATGTACACCTTCAGAATGTTCATCAGCCAATCAGATTCAAGCCCCGTAGCATAACATTAGTTAATCAATTAATTTTATAGCATTTGTTATTCTAGTTTAGTGTTAATTTCCACTAGGGTTGCAACGGTTCTCAGTAAAAAATTTAATCGTACCGTTCTCCATCCACGATTCGGCATGCACTGTAGACTTAAATCTGACAATGCATCTGTAATATATATTTATATATATATTTTTTTTTTTAAATAAATAACAGCACGTAAAACAAACAGGGTTCAGCTAATGTATGTTTCTGTTGATGGATACACATTCTGGCTTCCAGTACAACAACAGCAATGAAAAAAAAAAACGTGAACAAACAGCATTTAAACAGCATATGTTATCTTAAACAGTAAAAATATTTCAGAATGTTACTGTTTTTTGTTGTACTTTGGATCAAATAAATGCAGGCTTGGTGATTGAGTCAGCATGTAACCAATGGCAGTATAGACTGAATGACTAATGTGGGAAGACTTTGTTGTTTACTGTATTTATTTGTTTGGCCAGTGTCGTTGTGGGTGGACAGTGAGGACCTTTGAAATAACTGAAATAGTGTGGGTTAGTGTAATGAGATCAGAAGCTGCCTGGAACTATGTTCGCCGTGCGTTTCACTGAAAATAATGTACACCTTCAGAACGCTCGTCAGCCAATCAGATTCAAGCTCCGTAATATAACATTAGTTAATGGACACACTTTCTGGCTTCCTGTACAACAGCAATGAAAAAAAAAACGTGAACAAACAGCATTTAAACAGCATATGTTATTTTAAACAGTAAAAATATTTCCGAATGTTACTGTTTTTTGTTCAGTACTGTTTGTACTTTGGATCAAATAATTGCAGGATTGGTGAGCAGTAGAGACTTCTTTAGAAAAAACATTAAAAATCGCACTGTCCAAAGATTTTTGATTATGGTAGCATAATTATTTCACAATGATTTCTGGGACTGTCCTTTTACAGTTTTACATCTTAAATTATATGGAAGATTTATGGAAGAATTATACTAGATGAATAAACGCTGTAAAAAGTTGTTGTTCATTGTTAGTTCAGGATGACTAATGTTAATGAATCTTATTGCAAATATTAACAGTTTTATCATTATTTTTTTTTTTTTACAGTTGATAGTACTGTATGTTATTAACACTTGCATGCTAAACTCTCAGCATAACTGTGAAGAGAAACTAATATGTGTATGAATATGTGTATGTATCTGTGGGCCAAGAACAAATAGTTAGACCTGGTACTTCTGGATTGTGACATCTGTAATATCTATCTGTATTATTTCTAAAAGTCCCTGTTTCATTCAATGTTTACATAATTTCATGCTTCACTAACCAGTGAATAAGAACGCATACACACTTTTTTGTTTGTTTTTTCATCATGGGCCAGATTTTGACTTAACTTCACTAGAACCTTATGCACAGAATTATGCTCATATAGGCCTGCTTTTGAATCAGAAAATGGACACGTTCGCTCTCACATGCAAACAAAGTCTTCCCACATTAGTCATTCAGTCTATACTGCCATTGGTTACATGCTGACTCAATTACCTCCCAGTTCTCTGTATGTGTTGGTGAGGGGTATTTTTGAATTACAGCATGTACGCACAATCTGTCCATGACTACATGGAACTTCAGTTACATTAATACATGTGCTGTGTGATTGAATTCTTCAGCTCAAGCTGTGCAGAGCTGAGACTGACACTAACAAGCTTGTTAGAGCTGCAGCTTATTTCTCTCTCTAAACTGCCCTTTTCCTTCCCAGCAGGGGAGACACAGTCCACATGAGCATTAATGCCCTCTGCTGAATCTTTAGACATAGACATCCCTAGTTAATTCCCCACGTTCCCTAAATGTGGGTCAATGACAAATAAACGTGTTCAAGAAAAGGGATTTTAAAAAGAAAAAAACACACATTCCACTTTGTTCGAAAATATTTGTATTTATGTTGGTATCATATGGTTTTGAAAAACAAATGTTTTACACAATGGTCAAAAGATCTGCTATTTTAACAGACTTGTTGACCTTTTCTGCATGTTTTTGCATTCTTGTCACACATGACTATGATTTTGTAGAGAAAAGCTTTGGTAACACTTTACAATAAGGTTTATTAGTTAACTACATTAGTTAACATGAACTAAGAATGAACAAAATGTCTACAGCATTTATTAATAGTTAGTTAATGTTGATTTCGGCATTTAATAATGCATTATTAAAATCACAAGTTGTGTTTAACATTAGTTAATCCACTGTGAACTAACATGAACAAACAATTAATAGCTGTATTTTTATTAACATTAACAAAGATTAATAAATAGTGTAATAAGTGTATTGTTCATTGTTTGTTCATGTTAGTTAATATATTAACTAATGTTAACAACTGACACCTTATTGGTCAAACTTTATTTTACTGTTTCTTAATTAATTTCTTATTATGCATATTGCTAGAATATTAGTCATTTATTAGTACTAATTAAGTGCATATTAATGCCTTATTCTACACCCCTAAACCTACCTAATACCTAAACGTAACAACTACCTTTCTAAGTATTAAAAAAAAAAAGAAAAAGTGTTCCCTATTCTAAAGTGTTAACTTATTTTTAAAAACATTAATGAGGCTTTTTCTTCATCATGATATCAGGGCAATTAAAAAATTAGAAACACATTTTAATTAAATATATACTGAGGGAAAAATGGTGTATTCAAGTCATTGTACACTTAGATCAAAATTCTTTAAAATTACGTTTAATTCAGTCTGTTTCTTGCAGATTGGTAAACTTACTAACAATTTCTTAGTAAAAATTGTTTCCACTCCTAACTGTTTTTAGTGCATGTGTGAATTTTATTTTTGATGAATTATTGGGGTAAATGAATAGATCTGGACAACAACAACAAAAGGAGCAGCATGTCATTGATCCATGTGTCTTCTTCTGGTCTCTGGAAAAAGCTTCCCTTTTTAAGATCTCAGACATTTAAAGATATCAACTTACCATGAACCCATTTTAGTGTCACAAAGTAAAATTTAGTTTGATGATTCTTGCGCTGTCTAGTCTACAAATTTGTCTTACCGGAAATTTTGTTTGTTTTACCACAAAGGCCGAATATTCAAAGAAATAGTTATGAGAAAAATGTGCAATCATGAAAGTATGATTGCTGTGCGTCCTTTGGGAAACAAAATATTCACCCTATAATAACAACTGCTGGCTGCATTTACAGTTTGCATGAGCCAACATACCTTCCTGTTTTTTAGCTTCCCGATTTGAAAAGAGAAAAGTACTTTAATGTAAAGAAATAAATGTGCTGAAGAGCTGAACTTAGACCAGAAGAGGTTTAAGGCCCCTTGGTTCCTGCCAGAGAAAGCATACATTCTCTAATTATTTATGGCAGTGGCCTGACCTGTGAATCTCGATAAAAAATGTATTAGAGAAATAGTGAGGGGTAAGGGAGAGGGGGATGCAGAAAGAGAGAGAGATGGGTTAGAGAGGTACAGATGTACGATGCTGAACTCCTGCAAGCTGGCTCTCATTTTCTCATGGGCACATTAATGAGAACCTGCTGTCAGCTATGAAGGTTGAAGGTGAAGCTTATATCTCAAAACTGGTCTGATGACAGCTTTTAACCCTGCACTGACTCTTAGGAAAACACAACTGACCAGGGACTAGAAAATACATACAATTCACACTACAAAACTGACCATTATACTCTACACAACAGAGGATCGCACACTAGCAAACTTTAAAGTTGTTTCGATCACAACAAACTCATGCAGAAATGTGTGCCTTGTTGCTAGGAGACGTTGATAAATGAAAACAATGTGTGTTCTAAAATTGTCTGAAAATATCAAACATGTTTGATATCCTCCGACTGGGTGGAATCAGAGTCTGAAGCTAAAAAATTGGAGTCTGTGACCATCTGCAGACTGGCTCTGACTTTTTGCAACAAGCGTCAACTTCTCCAGACTGTAAATAGCATGTGTCATGTAGTATCCATGTAGTGGCTTTACAAACACACAGCTTTTCACTTCACAAGACATTAACTGATGGGATGAATTCATGTGAGTTGATTGTGGTTTACTGTGATGAATAGTGCCCCTGTTTCTGAATCCCAAAAAAAGTGTATCCATCCATCATAAAACTACTCAACATGGCTCTGGGGTGTTAAAAAAGGCCTTCAGATGTGAAACAATGTGTTGGTCTTATAAAAATATTGATTTTCAAAGCTTTATAAATGTAATTCTCCAACTTCTGGTCGATCAAGCAGGGCGCATTCGAGCATATGACTTATGAACTATCCCTTTAAAGACAAACTAAACACCTGATTACAATTGCTACATGTAACAACTACATTACTTTACTTCATAGGTCAAATTACTGATTTATTTATTTATGATCTACTCAGCAAGTGTTTCAGGGTTGGGTAAAGTTTAGAATTGAAGATTTGGCTCACTTTCACTTTTTTAGATAAATTATTATTTTCAACCATCATTCTGACCCTCTGTCTGAAACAACCTGTTTTTAAAGGGGCGTGTTCTTTAAGGCTCCTCAGTAATCAGCCACTGTTATAATTGGTCATGATTGGCTACAGGAAACAGTATCAACGCTCCCTCACTATTACCTATAAACACTATAACATGATAAATAAAAAAAAAAAAAATAAAACTGTCATTTCCAGACAAAACATTATGAAATCATTTACTTACAGTTTGTGATGCAGCTGCAGTCAAATCTAGTACCGCTTCATCTTTCAACAAATGTTTCTTTGTGAACTCTCCATGACACTGTGCCTCATTTACAAAACAACATGCTCTGAGGTCCGAACAATCCTCACGATCCTGGATACCATTAACAATAAACTATCCACTTGTTCCTTAAGATGGGATCCTTCTGATATTTGTACAAAGACGTGAACAAGCTGTTTAAACCAATAACTACCAATAACCAATTAAACCATAATGCAAGCCACTAAACAGACATGGTTTGCTGCAAGCTAGCGGTAGCCTGTACATTACAGTACATAAAATTTCACTTACAACATAAACAGAGTAAGGAGAGATGACTGAGAACGATGGCGAATGATTTGCAGTTCCTGAGAACCACTGACAAACATCTAATTTTGTAAAATGTGGGTAAGTACTGCCACTCTAGTATACACAGAGCATGTGTTCGTAAATCTCGAAAGTGAAAGTAAAAAGCGATTCAAAAGCAGTTTCAATGCCCTGCATATTAATAGCAGTTCCCTGATGCCCACAATTTATATACAGTATAATTAACCAATGATATAACTGCGAGAGGAAGTATTGATTATAATGAATTATTTATTCCCTTTAGGGGCTCCGTAGAACACGTCATTTTCTTTCCGAACATGGTATAGACCCTTTTAGGGGACTGTGATGATGCGTTTCAATGGTCATCAGCATTGTAAATCCTCGAAAGTTTTTTTTTTTTTAGTTTACGCTAATGAGAGGATGTTTATAATGCATTGTCTATGGGAGGGACAGTAAATTTGACATTGTTCTCTCTTCTGACTGCTGTTATCAGTCTGTCTTAATTTTTTTTCCTTTTTTAAAGTTGTGAAAACACTATCATGAAGTTTTTCTTTTGTTATTTGAGCAAATGGGAATGCAAAAAATATAATTGTGGTACTCTCCCATTCACTGCTCTCAAAGTTAACCCGACTATGATGATTTCCGCTGCTCAGAAACCTGGAAATGTGAAAAAGGTCCATTGGGATAGAATTATGATGCCGCCTCAACATCATGATGTCTATCAGTCATTGCCGATGGACGATGGCATCAGTAATAGTTGATTTAAAACCAGCAATGCTGAGGTTATGAGCTGTTTGACACAAGTTTAAGATGTTATATTGACTAACAGTTGAACAGTTGATTTTAAATGTTTTACTGCTAATTTAGTAAGGGGTTTCATTACTTTCCAACAACAACTTTAATCAGAATAATATGTTGGGGGCTAAAATAAATATGAGCACATTTTGATTGTTGATCTGATTTATTATGAATGATTTTTTTAAGTTACATTTCTATGTAGCTAAGCAAAAGAAAATCATTCCCATAAATTGAGACCATGATTGATGCAAACTATAGAAGACACCATCTGGTCTCTAATCAGTATTAGTAAACCCTCCACTCTGGCTAGACAGATGGATATTGACACATACACACAACATAAACACAACAAAGGGGCAAACGGAGGACACAGATCTCCTATAGAGCAAAGCTTGTCTTATCGTCATAGAGACCAAGGGCTATCACTTTACAGCTAGAAGCAAGTCTTTAAATGACTACTTCTTCCCAGCAGGATCCCAAAGATGGGAAACCCCAGCAGCTAACCTGTATTTAATGGGGGCCTCTGAACCTCTGACCTTTAGAAGCCTAAGGGGAATTTCTCCATTAGGTCTTGAGGAGAAACTGTTACCCAGTAAACCTGGTGACAAGAAAGATCCAATGAGAAGATCCAAGAGAATCCTGTGCCTTAACATTGCTACATAAACACTCTATTTATATATAATTTGTTGCTTGAGCACAATGTTTGTGGATCAAAATTGCCGTTGTTCACAATAACCTTACTTTAATTCTAGAAGGATGTCTTGTGATGAGAAAGGGTTTGTTTGTGTGACCCACTCAGTGGCTTAAAACTGGACTCTACAGAGTGATGAATGATGCAGGAACCAGACCCACTGCAAGGAGTTCAGTTTCACTCAACAGCTCTCTCTGTCGCTCACTCATTCTGTCTCTCATTTTCTCCATCATTCTATATTTTTTTCTCACTCTCACTTTACACACATGCACACACACGCACAGATATACATGAAAAATGTTAGGCATATTGTATAAACTTAAGAACTGCTTCACATATTTTGCCTTAATGATGACAGATGACCGTGAGTGTGAAAAGAGTAAATACCACAGCATCACTCACCAAAGAATATGAATTATGCAGCTACCAAATGAAAGTCTTACTGCAACTCATAAATCCAGTTGATCACTTGGAGAAGAAAAAAAAAATGAACATCTTACATATTTTCCTATATAATACTGTTAAAGTACTGTGAGTGTGTAATTGAATTATCATCATTATCAAGTAAGTAGTTTAAATATGTCTATGTAAATCTTAACAAACTACATTCACTGCATTTGAGAGTAATCTTAAAAATGGTATTAAGAAACTTAAACATTATTGTGGGGAACCCAGAATGGTTCTTCTATGGCATTGCTGCAAGCCACCCTTTTGAGACCTTTAGTTTTTTAAAAGTTTTTCTTATGAACTACAGTCAGACACAAAATTATTCAGACCAGTGTTGGGGGTAACGCATTACAAGTAACGCAAGTTACGTAATAATATTACTTGTTTCAAGTAACTAGTAAAGTAACGCATTGTAACGTTACTTTTTCAAAAAAGTTACGCCATTTATTTTTTGTTTCCTTTATGTATTTAATCCCGTTTTATTAACCAATGACTTTGCTGCTGACCTTTGTTGATCCAATTCAACCGTACACTGCAAAAATACTTTACTTACTTACATTTTTTGTTTTGTTTCCAACCAAAATATTTAAAAAAAATCTTAAATCAAAAAGGATTTTCTAGACAAGTAAAGTCAAAATTAAGTGAGTTTTTTGCTTAGAACAAGCAAAATAATCTCCCAATGGGGTAAGCAAAAAAATCTTATTTCAAACAGAAAACAAGATTGGGAGATTGGGAAATTATTTTGCTTGTTTCAAGCAAAAACACACTTAATTTTGACTTGTTTTCAGGAAAAAAAAAAAAAAAAAACAAGACAATAATTTTACTTATTTTACTAGATTTTTTAGATAATTTGCCTGGAAACAAAACAAAAAATAGCATTTTTTTGCAGTGTACTAATAAGCTTACTTTATATTAACTAACATTTGTGTTGTTGTTGTTTTTTCTCATTGCTGAAGAGTGTTAAACTTTCTTTTCCTACAGTTCTGCTGTATAGGCGTGAATTTAATTTTCCTTTAGCCTTAGCCTTATTCACTTAATTTCATTTTGGTGTGAAAGGGCTTTTACATTTGCTAAAAATCAAACACAATTAAAAACAAACAAGCAAGCTCTGCCCAGATTTAAAAAGTAACACAAAAGTAATGTAATGCATTACTTTCCACAAAAAGTAACTAAGTAATGTAATTAGTTACTTTTTTAGGGAGTAACGCAATATTGTAATGCATTACTTTTAAAAGTAACTTTCCCCAACACTGATTCAGACACCAGATATCATTTTCTGACACAGTTTAACTGTTTAACTCTCAGTTTTTGTCATATTTTATTACCATTTTCTAAACTATAGTAAATACACTGTGATAATGTGAGAAATGTTGAAGGTGTCTGAATACATTTTGGTTTGGCTGTACAAGTACCTTTACAAAATTCAGTATGATTCAAGTTCAGTTAAGTAAAGTATTTCAAAGTACATTTTATGTAGGCCTATACTAAAATTAATACTATGTACAATGTATACTTCTTGGGACTAAATTGACACGTTTTTAGTTTATAAAAGTATACTGTTAAGTGTACTTTCAGTTTAATAGTAGTAAACTTTGAGTACACAACTAGTTTAATCGATTATTTTCTATTGCAATTTAAAACTAGACTGTGAATTACTTCAATTGCTGTTTTGGAACAAGTATTAAAATAATACATTTCATGAGTAAAAACAGACAATTATTTAAGTTGCGCAACTGACCCAACCAACAACTGAATGCCAATGCTGCAATTAAAAGGCTGTACTTTAAGGGGGAAGTACAAAAGAAAGAAAAGGATGTTTCTTTTTAAACAAAACCCTTAGTAGGGTTTTAAACCAGTGTAACACTGTGTAAAACTTTTATTTTTAATGTTTTGTTATTTGTTTAACCTATTTTATATACGCTACTTATTTTTTGTATTGACCTCGACGATACAGAATCCTTGATATAAACAGTAAGCCTAAGTATAGGTCAAGAAACATAATTTATTTTGCCGTTCGAGCGGTATGTGACCAAAAAGACGCTGCAACTAACTAGCTTTTGAGACACACAACCTATATATAGAAAACAGCAGAAACTTCAGCTGTGGATATCTGAGCGCCTTCTCTCGCTCCGCCCAGACTTTACTATGAGAACAGGTTGGTACAGAAAAGAATTCAGTTCGTAACTCAGCCTTAGACCTGTGTTCAGTCTCCTCTCAACTGAAACAAAGATGCACGCGTATCTGGCACTGCTGGTTGCGCTCTCCTTACCTGGATATCTGGATGCGCTACACGGATTATACTCCTTCGATCAGCCAGAGCTCTTTCAAAAAAAGAGCAACTGCAAACCCATACCTGCAAACCTGCTCCTATGCCATGACATCGAGTACACGGACATGCGTCTGCCTAACCTCCTCGGACACGAAACCATGAACGAGGTTCTGCAACAGGCATCCTCCTGGACCCCTCTGGTGCAGAAACAGTGTCATCCGGACACCAAGAAGTTTCTCTGCTCTCTTTTCGCGCCGGTGTGTCTGGATGATCTGGACGAGCCAATTCAGCCTTGCAGGTCGCTGTGTGAGAGCGTCAAGAGCGGCTGCGCTCCAGTGATGGCCGCATTTGGGTTTCCATGGCCGGACATGCTGGACTGCAATCGCTTCCCTCTGGATAATGACTTGTGTATACCACCTGCTGGCGCAGATGCTTTAGTGCCAGTCACCAAGGAAGGTAGGAAAATGTATTTAAGTTCACTTTTAAGATGCATGTCCACCCTTTACCTTTACTACTATGTTGATCTGTTTTTGCCTAGTTCCAAGAGTGTGTGAAGCCTGCAAAGAAAAGCCTGAGAATGACAATGAAATTGTGGACAGCCTGTGCAAAAATGACTTTGGTAAGGCTGTTTTTTTATGTTTGCTTTAAGCATCTGAATTAATGTAGTGGAAGTTTTGCTTTACACTAATAAAGGTCCATAATAATCAATATAGTCATATAAGATAAACTTTAAAGGGTTCACTCAAAAATCAAAATCATTTACTCATCCTAATGTAGTATATGACATTTTTTCTTTTGCAGAACACAAACAAAGATATTTTGATTAACTATTTTTGTCTATACAATGAAAGTCAGTGGGGTCCAAAACAGTACTGGAGCCCATCGACTTTCTTTGTGTAGGAAAAAAAACACCTTTCAGAATATTTTCTTTTGTGATCTACAGAAAAAACTGAATGCATTCTGTTTTAAAACAACGTGACTGTGAGTAAATACTGACAGAAATCTTATTTTTAACAACAAGAACTTTTTTTAATCTCCAAAGAATCATATGCACTCTTAAAAATAAAAGTTTTTTATTGGAATCTATGGTTCTAAGAAGAAACGTGAACATCCATGGAACCTTTTAAATTCAGAAAAGGTTCTTCATAGTCAAAAAAGTTCTTTAGACATTTAAAATGTTCTTCAAAATGGTTCTTTTAGTAACTGTTCACTGAAAGGTTCTTTGGGGAACCAAAAACGCATCTTCTTTGGCATCACTGCAGAAACACCCTTCTGGAATCTTTATTTTTAATAGTGTAGTTGAAAAACTTGCTTACTAGTTGCCAGTTTAGAATTGGCCAAGCTGGTGTTGTAGTGGTTTATGTTTTAAAAAGTGCACAAAATTTTCTCAAAAACCAGCCACCAGACCAACAAACCAGCTAAGGCTGGTTTTTGTTTTTTAAAGAAAGCCTATAAAAGTTTAGAACCCCATATAGTAAAAATGATCTGAAAAGAACCAGTGAGGAACATTTATTATTAAGAGTATAGAGAAAGCAAAAGTTATTTATATATTTGGTCAGCCTTGAATTCAAGCAGTTGTTTATATCTAAACAACTGCTTGAATATATATATCTCCTCAACCTTCAACTGTATTTACCCACTAGCTTTAAAGATCAAAGTCAAGGAGATCTCCTACATGAATGGCGACACCAAGATCATTCCAGAAACCAAGAGCAAGACTATCTACAAGCTGAATGGTGGGGTTACTGAGCGTGACTTCAAGAAGATGGTGCTTTGGCTGAAAGATGGTCTTCAGTGTGTGTGTGATGAAATGAATGACATCAATGCTGCTTATCTGGTGATGGGCCAAAAGATGGATGGAAATTTGGTCATCACGTCATTGAAGCGCTGGCAGAAGGGTCAGCGGGATTTTAAGAGAATTTCTCGCAGTATTCGCAAACTTCAGTGCTAGGATTGTCCACTGATCAGAGCATTCAAATGGTCTTGAAAACCAAGACCTGTTATAGATAAATGCATAGGTTCATTTAAAACCATAATGTCTGCTTTTCCTGGCCAGTCAGAGATCAGGATTGGCAGAGCAGTCACTTATAACTGTCTAAAAACGCACCTAACCTAGATTCAGCACAGTTACACCTTTTAATTTTCCTTCATAAGTTTTGTCAGTTTGCTTTACATGTCATACTTACTATTAATAAAACTCATTTGCTCATTCCTCTCTTCTAACATTTTTAACTATAGAACCTCAAAACTGTCATAGAACAGTTTTCTGACAGATGTTTTATACCTTCTAGCATAAAATTAAAATGTCTGTCTGTTTTCAATGTCATTTTGTAATTGGATTAAATGAATAAGATACATTATATGACCAGAAGTATGTGGACACCCCTTCTAGGCCCCTTCAAGTCCCTGAACAAGTTCTGCCATTATTTCTAGAGAAAACTAAGTTAAAATAGGATAGTTCACTCAAAAATGAGAATTCTGTTTCTCACACTCGTGTCATTCCAAACGCTTAAGACTTTCGTTCATCATTCAAAACACAAATGAAGACATTTTTTCATGAAACATGAGAGATTTCTGTCCCTCCATTGAAAGCCACCCAAAATGTAATTCTTAAAAAGTTTATAAAGACCATAGCTGGGTAGTAACTGATTACATGTAATATGAATTACGTAATCAGACTCCAAAAATTAAGTACTTGTAATTAGCGTAAGTCACATTATGACTGTGCATTGGCTGAGCTAGTCTGAAAAAAAAGGTTTTTAAATGCTATTTGAGCATAAAAAACAACATCCATGGGGCAATTAATTTCAGATTTTTGTTGCTGATTCGACATATATAATTTAATTGTGAGTTCAGTTTTTGAGATTTCAGGATTCCCCTATTCATTAACCCTTTAACAGCCATTAGCTATTCAAGAAGGCTGTAAATGGCAGTTAAAGGGTTAAGATGGTCTTGGTCTTGTATGAGCTGCCTGGAGGCATTGCAAATATGGCCGTCGAGTGAAGAGACTTTGTTTTAAAATTATTTATATTCTTTTTCATTTTTATGATTTAATTAATTGTTAGCTTTTCATTAAACTCACGAACCCCCTGCACTTCCTTTACAAACCCTAGTTTGGGAAACCTTGATGTAATATAATGTTTAATGCACTTCATGTTGTAAATTACAATGAATGGAACACATTTTCTTACTCTTTGCATTTTTTACATCATTATTGTACAAGATAATCCTATTTAAATCAAAGTGATAAAAGATTTAAGTCAAAAGTGTTTTAAAAGTAATTCAAAAGTAATCTAATTATATTACCTAAAATGTGTAATCTAACAGATTACGTTACTGACTACAATTTTTGTCATGTAATCTGGAATCAGTAACAGATTACAGTTTGTAAGCAATCTACCCAGCTTTGATAAAGACATTGTAAAAGTAATTCATATAAACAGTTTTATATGATTCTTCTGAAGAGACCCAATCACTTTATATAATGAACAGATTTAATTTAGGTGTTTAAAAAATGGTAAACAAAAGCTCAAACATTTTGATTTTTACATATATTTTGAGTGATCAAAGATTTGTTTGAATGGACTATAAATGGAAGGACAGAAATCCCTCAGGTTTCTGGTGAAAAAAAGTTGGATTCGGAAGAACATGAGTGAATGATGACAAAATTATACATTACACATCTCTTTAATGCTCTACAATACAATGTCATTATAGAATTCTGTGCTTTGTTTCAGCAGTTTAAGGAGGGCCCTTTTCTGTTTCTGAATGACAGTGCACCCGTAAACAAACCATTGTCCAAATATAATTGATAATTGTCCTCACAGAAAGTACTGGAATAACCAGACCCACTAATTAGAAAGAGGGGGGATCATATATTTTAAAAAATATAGTGCATGTGAGAAGTTGAAATGGTAGGTATGAAAATTTCAAGGATGTTTTTTTAGCAATGCATGTTCTGTGTGAATTTAAATCTACCACAGTAAATAAGTCAGAGTGCTTGTGTGTGTAGTACTTCTATCAGCACAATGAGATAGCTGGCTCTATTCTCAATGTTTAAAAATATCCCATGTGACACTAGCCTCTGAAATATGGTCATGTATGTTAATGTGAATGTTTTCATTTCACCCCAGACAATTATGAATAGGCCAACAAATGTATGATTTCTTTAGCCCAGGGTTTTTTGCCTTCTTTCTACTTGAGCCTAAATACTGCACTGTTCCTGTATTATATTCTTTAAATTACAATCAGCAGTTTTATATAGTATTGGTTTATTTTCTTTCTGTGTCAGTTAAATGAATAATGTTGTACTGTATGGTTCTGTTTCTTGTTATGCTCGCAGTTGTTTGCTGTTTTCTTATGTTTTGGCTCATGAATACCCAGTATTAGAGTGAAGTCACATGCTGGTAAAACCACAGAAACATGCTTCTCTATGTGCTGCTCCGTTAGAGCAATGTTGATTCAGTTTTATTGTGCAGTTGGTTAGTGGGAAAAGTGTCAAGATAATATTCAAACATTTGTGATACTCTGTAAATATTCATATTTTTATGCTTGTACATAGTTTCGAAACCTGTTGCATTTCATTTGTTTGTCACAGCAGCAATATATTGTCATTTCATTACTGTTAAATGCATTTATTTACACCCACCGCCATGTAATGTAATTTGATCATTGATTTGTATCATTTTTCTTTAGCAGTCAGGCAATACAAAACTAAGAGCAAAATAAATTTCAAAAGAAAACCATAGGTGGTGTATTTTTATTTCTCAAAAAAGTGTCTGTTTTTAAACAACATGATTACAAAGATTGTTTTCCTTTAGGTTACGTTATTAAAGTTTTCTATTGCTAATTGAAACAGATTTGCGGAAAGTTACAGGTATTTGTGGTCTTTAGTTCCCCCTAGTGGATGCATATACATTTAGAAATGTTTTTATATATATTTTATATATATATATATATGCCTATTTAGTCCTGAGATCATTTTTATTGCAAAACAAGCATTTTGTTTACTGTTAAAATTAAGACTGCTAGCCAAATAAAATCACAGTCCCTAAATTGAAAGCAGTATGCTCAAACTAAATGTTGCATTATATTAAACAATAGCAAACATACCATGCCATCTAGTGGCTGAAATTTGTCATATGCATACCTAGACTTAAAATACTGCAGATATATAAACTCTAAAAATAAATCATTTGTGACCCTGGATCATAAAACCAGTCTTAAGCAGCACGGGTTTATTTGTAGCAATAGCCAAAAAAACATTGTATTGATCAAAATCATTGATTTTTCTTTTATTTATTTTATGTCAAAAATCATTAGGATATTAAGTAAAGATAATGTTCTATGAAGATATTTTGTTAATTTCCTAGCGTAAATATATCAAAACTTAACTTCTGATTAGTAATACGCTTCATTTGGACAACTTTAAAGGTGATTTTCTCAATATTTAGATTTTTTGCACCCTCAGATTCCAGATTTTCAAATAGTTGTATCTCGGCCAAATATTTTCCTATCCTAACAAACCATAAATCAATGCTTATTTATTCAGCTTTCAGATGAGGTATAAATCTTAATTAAAAGAAGAAAAAAAAAAGACAATTATGATTATGGTTTTGTGATCCAGAGTCACATCTGATATGAAAAATAGTATTAGTTTACCAAGATGCAGTAGATTTTTAGACTCTATGTTTCTCTGTGTTTCAGAAGACCAATTTCATTGAAAAGACCAAAGAGCTATTATTAATTTTTGTTATCTTATAGATTTATTTTTTATTTTCAGCAATCTAAAGACAACATTGAAGTTATTTTGTAGTAAATGTAAAGCTACTGTAATGTACCCATTGTTTCTTCTGAAGACAGATGAATAAGTGTTCATGCCCTGAGGAAACAAATCTTTATTATTATTTTTTTATTTTTTTTATTTTCATAATTCAAGACTATTTTCATCAATGATTTAAAATTTGTGTTTGATTTGTATTTACCTTTAATTAATCTCTGCATTTAAACAAAAAATCAAAACAAAATAACTTTAAGTAGCTATAAAATTACCATAACTAAAACTGAAATGATCTAAAGCTTAAAGAAACCTTAAAAAAACACTTAAAATAACTAAAACGTAAAATAAAAATTACAACATTTTTTTTTTTTATAAGCAATTTCAAAATTGAATAAACAGGCTAATATAGTACAGGTTTTGATTTATATTGCTGGTTGTGTAGTTACTGTATGATGCTGTATTATTGTTTATTGGTATTGTTGGATTGTTGGTTTGACCACTAGGAGACAGACAAGCTGTGGCTCCAGCATATATGTACTGACACACACGTCCTCTTCCGGGTGTGTTTGAAAAGACTTTCACTGAGCTGTTGAGGGATTCGCTGTGTATCGAATGATACACACAACAACTCAAACTCAAGCAAGACAGTTTTCATGAAAAGAGCTGTGCAACACGAAAGAGAACAGTTGTAATCTGTGTGCAGGTGAGTGCTGCTGAACAATCAACTGTTGCATCGTTGTTCATGTATGTGTGATGGCAGGCATGATGGCTTCAGTATGCAGGGTTGATCCTTTGCCTCCCCTGCCATGGGGAAAAGTGACCAAAGGAAATTCACTCAGACTGTCAGACAGAATAACAAACTGTCGACTGACTCTTTATTCTGTTCAGATCGTTTCACGCCTTAACAGGAGGAGGGGGGGGGCTAAAAAAACTGAATATCACCCAGTCATAATGTTGCTATCAATTGTGTTCATGCTTAATGAAGGTCGCACCATTGATATAAATGCTGTATAGAGAGTGAAAAATGCAGATTAATTGCGTTTTGTAACGCATAACTCGACTGAAGTGCTTCAGGCAAAGGAAGTAACTCAATCGCAACTTTGTGACGTGCGGGCGCAACAATGAGGCAACCCTGAGAGATTGAATTCCAGGAAGGAACAAGACAATATAATTAAACAACAAAACTAGTTTATAAAAGCGATGGTTTTTAATATACATCTTGCATTGCTTTGGGTTTGTACGTGTCGTACCGTTGCTTAAACTGGAAAGTAAAAAGCGTTTACGTGTCCATGACGCGAATTAACGAATCCTACTATGAAAAAGGGTTAGTTTATGAATATTAATTAGGTCATGTGACTAGACGCTCCAATGAAGAGTGCAAAGCGTGACCTAAGTAAAATATTCGTAGGCGAAGCCTTAGCCGTAATAGATTTCATAATTTTATTGTCCATGGCTTTTTTTTTTAAAGGCAAAATGGGCTTCTTCCTGCGATTGTATATGGTCTGCTTTCCCTTCCTTTTATTAAAACTAGATAAATGGTTAAACTTTCTGAATATTTGTGACCCTGGATCACAAAACTAGTCACAATGATCGCTTATGTGAAATTAATTTATACATTAAGCTGAACAAATAAGCGTTCCATTGATATATTGTTTGTTAGGATAGGACAATATTTGGCGAAATACAACTATTTAAAAAACATACGGAGAAAATCGCCTTTAAAGTTGTCCAGATTAAGTTCATAGCAATCACACATTAAGTTTTGATATATTTAGAGTAGAAAATTTACAAACAATCTTCATGGAACATTATCTTTACTTAATATCCTAATGATTTTTGGCATAAAAAAAAATAGATAATTTTGAGCCATACAATGTATTTTTAGCTATTGCTATAAATATGCCTGTGCTACTTAAGATCGGTTTTGTGGTCCAGGGTCATAATTTTTTTTCAGGTGGTGTTAGCTGACCAAATGACAAATTTATCACATTTTCCTTGAACACAAAGGTTTAATAATCTTAAAAACTAGGACACATTTTCATTACATGCAATAAAGTTACGACATTTGGCATAGTGTAAATGTTTTTGATGAGTCAGCATCATAATACAGAGTTGCTGTTGGCATTAAAACAAACATTTTTGATGTTGTTTGCTTTATATGAAAATGTCTGTAACTCCATAATTAAACAACATTTGTGTCTTGGTTTGTAGAAAAGATATCACCCTGTGTAATTGGAGCTTCATTATAGAAACCTATAATCCTGTTTCTAGGTTAACTTAACTCTTACTGATACATGAGCATCATGGGAGAGTCTTTGTATGCCCAGACATAAAGACATAGATTTCATTATTCATTAAGCTGCATTGAAGCTCATCATAAAAGAGTTTGGCTAATTCTTCTCCTGTGAGTTTAGTCTGCTTTAAGTATTTCCTTATTTAACCATAAACATTTTGAATGTGAGTGATGTAGGTGGTATAGATACAGTAGTGTAGACTGATGTACAAATGCTGCAAATGTAGTGAGCTAAAACATTTATTTCCTGTATAGGCCTGAATTTTGGATTCCTTTGTGTAAAGGAATGTAGCACGTAGTCTAACGTTTATAAGAAGAACTGTATATGACATTCTGTCAAACAATATTAACTAAAAGGCTACTAAAACTAACATTCGGTAAGTGTGTGTGCTGATTTACGAACCCATCTTTTGCAAGCTATGTCACTGGAAATTAAATTTCCGCTGTCATTGGTTCCTGGGTATTGACCTGTAACAATTCCAGATTGTTTGTACTTAAATTAGATGTTTGTTCCATGATGCACAGCATCATGCCAGAATCCCTTCCTGAAACTTCAGCTTTAAAATGTACTGAAATTCAGCACAAGAAGGAAAAAATCTTGGTCAGTTGCTCACATGTATGTTTACTTTCAGGAATGTCAGAAGCTAGTTTTGACTCGGGGAAGAATGCCTCACAGGATAATCAGTCGGACCCTAATGAACAGGGCCCTCAAAATACTCCTGACTCTGTGAGTCAATCAGAGGCCAGAAAAAACAGCCTGGATGAAGCACACATGACTGAAATTGACATCAGTGGGGACAAGAAAGTTGGAAACCACAATTATACTTGCAGTGAGGATGATGATGATGGTGAAGATTCTCAGGTCCAGAGTAAAACTAGTGGAATAATTCGGGATAATGCTGATTCTGAAACAACAAGGAGTGGGGCAACAGAAGCTGATGTGAAGGTGACAGTAATGATATAGTGAGACCTGTAGCTTGGCTTATGCTTGATTTCAGGCATTTCTTTTTTATTTGATTCAGCCAAGTTATCTGTGAAATTAGAAGGGCTAGAAGGTGTCCTTTTATTTCTTTAAGCTGGTGATGGTGCATTTCTTTAGCATATTCTGGTAAATTTAGCTTGCTGCATTTAAGTATTTTCACTTTTTGTGTTCTCTTGTCATTTCTGTGCATTGGTGTGATGATACACATTGCAAAATGTTGATATAAAAGGAATTATATATTTTTATATTCTGTCGCATGTTTTTTTTTCTAGTTTGCCATTTATTTTTATACAGTATATAGTATAGAATTTTAGTAACAACAAATTATCAGCCATAACATAAAAGTAATTATGAGTTTCTTTTCAATTCTAATTACTTGAAAGTGAATTACAAGTGAAAGCCTGCCCTCTTGCCAAAACAGTATACCAATAATTTGTTTGACCAATGTTTTTACCAGTATTTTAGTATATAGTGTATTTTTATTTGCTGCAATGTCACTATATTTTTTTCTAGTTCAAATTTCATTTTTTTCTTCACCAAAATAATATTTTAAAGTACAACACACCATGTTATCACTATTGATATGCCACAAAAAAAAAAACATATCTATACCAATAATTTAAAAAGAATGCCCTTTTTTAAGCCTTAGATGAAGCATATTACACAAAATGACACTTCTAACACCGCATTACATTTCTTGTCAACGCTGCACTTTTTTTTTTACTTTTTTTTAAAAAAAGAACCACAAGCTAGGTTTCTGTCAACAATAACAGTTACAGTGGGGGAAAACTTAGTACTGCACTTTTATCTACAGTATTAGCATGATTCAAATAGTTCTACAGCCTGTTCTGATAAAAAAAATGTTTACTTGCTTTATTTTGTTAAAAGTCTTTCCTTTTCATTTAATGACTAAGAGGTTTGTAAGAAACCCATCATTCTTTTCTTTAAGCATTTATTAGAATTATGTCGCTTTTTTTTTTTGAGAGATCATAATAACGCTCTGATCAGATTGTGGTTGTTTCTGTCGCTCTCTTTGTTAGTGTCTCTAAGCAACTGAACTCTAGGGGACTCTTCTGTTGGGCTTGACCGAGGCACTGTTCATCAATGTTGCTTTAATCTTCAAATCTGCTGGTGACAGACTGTGAAGCATTTGGAAATAAGGGCTTTCAGAGTTAGATAAACCTGACAGTCACTAGAGGACAAATGAACTCACTTAAAACAGAATGTGATGCCAGATCTATCCAGATTTGAATCGCTCATAAGAGTAACCAGTGAGAACCACAAATGTCATTTGATTCATCCCAGAGAGTTTAGAGTCACCGACCTTCTGGCATGATGGCATCAGGTGGCTTTGAAAGATTCATGCACTGTTATCAGATACTGTGTGCTGTTTTCACCAGCCAGACAAACAAGTGGCCTGTCTTGAAGATTCAAATCACTGAGCTTCTCAGAACACAAACCTAAATGGCCTTTTTGTAGTTACATATTAAGCCACACGCAAGGGCATTATGAAATCATACCACCTTGAAGTAAGGTGTTATGTTACTTAAAATTCAACCTGATACCAAATAGTGACGACAAATTGCTTGTGTCTTGCTTTCATTTGCGAATGTAACTGATGAACGCACTTTTGGATTTATTGATGTTTATAGTAGGGATGTAAATCTGTAATATAGTCAATATAATATACTAATATAATATACTGTAATATACTAATATCCATGTTGGATATTAATTTGTGAATGCTCGTTTTCAACTACTTTTACTTTTAGATTACCTTTAATGTTATGTAGTGCTCATTTAAAGGGAACCCTGGGTATTAAGACTTGTATGGCTTAATATAACTTAAATTATTTCTCTTACTGAAATATGTAGTAAAAAAGCCAGGAAAGATTTATGTTATTTAAAAAATCCACATAATTTTATACATATTTTGGACTATGGGTGGCGCCATGATGTCAATGATGTCAAATGGTTGTGATTTACTTGAAATACCTTTTGCTATTTTTACCGTAACACAACTCGGAAAATAAACTACTAATACAATGCCTCATTGTGTGGCTTTTGGAGCGACAAGAGAAGCGATTACGGTGCATTTTAGACTCCTTGTGGAGAAAACTGATAGTATGGGCATTTGTTTTAAGCCTATGTTTATATCCATCGCCACCTTAAAGGAGCACTCCACTTTTTTTTGAAAATAGGCTTGTTTTTCAACTCCCCTAGAGTTAAACAGATGAGTTTTACAGTTTTTGAATCCATTCAGCCGATCTCCGGGTCTGCCGTTAGCACTTTTAGCATAACTTGGCATAAATCAATGATTGATCAATTTTTGATATTTTTCCTATTTAAAACTTGACTCTTCTGTAGTTACAAAGACCGACAGAAAATGAAAAGTTGCGATTTTCTAGGCTGATATGGATAGGAACTATACTTTCATTCCTGCGAAATAATCAAGGACCTTTGCTGCTGTACCATGGGTGCACCAGGCGCAATGATATTGAGCAGCACCTAAATATAGTCCCTAGTAGGGCTGCATGATATTGGAAAAAACTCACATTGCGATATTTTGTTTTTCTGCGATAAATATTGCGATATGAAAATAAAAAATCATCAGATTACTTGAATAGCTCTTTGGAAAAAAATGGGATGATTTATAGCTGAGTAAATCAGCATTGAAAATAAACAAATTACAAACATAGATAAAGTTAATAGAACAAAGATACAAATAAAATAAAACACTTTATAGTCTAACAGTATTCAGGTACAGAAATTGAATAATCAAATGTAAAATTGCACTGCATATTCTTCACTGTATAAATGTAATCTAATAAATCTGTCTCAAAGCTAAAAAGTGATTTTTCTCTGTGTTTTGCTGTTTAACATTCATGACACAGAAAGCCTCAGGAACATTAAACTGCTGTGAACCTGTTACACATCAATTTTCTTTCTCAATTGTTTATCTTCACCTAAGCCACAAGCAACTGTGTTTAAAAGGATACTTGCAGAGACCTGTATTTTGACATAGTTTCGGGCATAAATGGCAGCGGAAGTGAACGGAATTCCGTGTTCACATGCATCTGCGTGGCTTTCACCGTGTCAACACCGGGCGCGAGCGTCGCGACGCGCCAAATGCGGTAGAACACATTATAATCAGTGATGCTGTCTGCACTGGACGCGAGCGGCGCGACAAAATACTGTAGAAGTCATTATAATGATGCTCTCTGCACTGGATGCGGCGCGGCACGTCAAATACTCGAAAGTAAACTGCCGCGTTCCATTTATGTGTACTCACACAAAATTCAAATGATATGCAACAGTCGCTTTTGTCGCTCCAGTGTTTAGACAGACTTTCACTTTAGATGTTGCGGCACAGGCAGCGCGACACGACAGCTGTCGCGTCCGGTGTAGACAAGGTCTGTGTGTAAGCAAAGAAAAGACGATCAGTAGCCTATAAATAAATATAACGATCAGTATAGGCTACTTAACATCGCACGTCCTGCGATGTGATTATTGCGGATGAGCACATCGCGATATCGATGCTGAAACGATGTATCGTGCAGCCCTAGTCCCTAGCTATATTACTATTACCCTAGTGGCTTAGTTCTGGTCACGTTGGAAGTTACCTAGCTGGGGACTATTTTCAGGCCCTGCGTAATATCATTGCGCCTGCTGCACCCATGGTACGGCAGCAAAATTCCCTGATTACTACACCAGAATAAGAGTATAGTTCCTATCCATATCAGGCTGGAAAATTGCAACTTTTCATTTTCTGTTGGTCTTAGTACGAGATGTAACTACAGAAGAGTCAAGTTTTAAATAGGAAAAATATTGAAAATATTTGGTCATTTTTGAACAAGATGTTAATGGTCTAATCTGATTCAATGATTTATGCTAAGCTATGCTAAAGGTGCTACCAGCAGATCCGGAGATCGGCTGAATGGATTCAAAAATGTCATAATACTCATCTGTTTAACTCTAAGGGAGTTGTTCCTTTAAGCTCTCTCAGTAGCTGTGGTCATCGTATCAGTATTTTATTTTCTGAGTTGTGTATTCCGAGTTGTATTGCAAGGAAAAAAAAAAACAAAAAAAAAACAGGTAGTGGCAGTAGCTCACAAATAATGGTCATTAAAATAATGGTGCTGTATGGCATTCCTCTGATCAGTGTTGGGAAAAGTTACTTTTGAAAGTAATGCATTACAATATTGCAATACTCCCTAAAAAAGTAACTAATTACATTACTTAGTTACTATTTATGGAAAGTAATGCATTACGTTACTTATGCGTTACTTTTTAAATCTGGCCAGAAATTTACAAAGTTATTTACTTTACTTGTTACTTGAAATGTGTTAACCCCAACACTGCCTCTGAATATAACAGAAATACATTTACAGTTGAAACCTACCAGACAAGTGGACTGTACCATACACCAGTTATGTAAAATATGCAAATATCACAATGTTTTGAAAGTATAACCGCAAGACTGAATTAGACCCCACATGTCTATTAATTTTAACCATATGCCATCTTTTCAAAATAGGCATAGGCAAATAAATAGTTTTTGCTATTTTTACCTCTTTTTTTATATTGATATTTTACCGTTGTTCATTTTTAGATCTTCTTACTTTTCCACAGTATATCATGATTGCTGTGTCCACTCTCACTCCCTCACCGGGCTCTATGTTCATTTGTCAGCTATGGTTGCTATATTGTAACTCCTAATTTGAGTGATTGGGTTGTTGTCCATCTTAAACATTCTTTTCTTGTCTTTTTTCAGTAAAAGTAAATGAAGTGACCAAGTGAAAATAGAAGTCTAGCTTTGACTGTGTCATAAAAACCGCCTTTGGACTTACTGTAAGGCAGTGGACTTCAGCATTTTATTGGAGTGTTTAAAGACTGTCCACAAAGCTCATCAGCAATCTTCTTAGCCATTTGGCACACAGGTTTCTGATGCAAAGTCACGTATGCTTTATCTTGTTAATGAGTTTTCACAGGCTATCTCTCACATTCTCTCTTGTAATTGTATAGAGTTAAGTGAGGTGTGGAAAATAAATAAATAAAATAATTATTAATAATAATAATAATAATAATAATAATTTCCCCTACAGTGAGCCAATGTTTGTTTTTTTCTTTTTCTTTTCCGGCTTGTCATTGATAGAGGGGTAGGTAGCTCAATTGTCAAGGTTATCCTAGGATGTCTGATTAGCCTATGCTTAATTCCACCATCTGTCACATTGATGTAGTCACTTGGCTATTTTATCCCTAAAAGGATTATAGAGTAATTTGTCATTACTTATTTCTTTGTGCGATTTTTAGCGGTTCAGAGTAGTAGTTATTAGTAGTATATAATCATAATCATTATTACAAATTATTTCTCAGATTTCTATGCCTTTTTTATTGGTTTGACAGACTTGAATGACAGTAAAAGGAATGGAAGCAAGAAATTGTGTGATTTTTAGGACATCCCAGAAGAAGCATTGTTTTCTTTCTTTTTTTTTTCTTTTTTTAATCTAGAGCACATGTGCTACTACTACGTTGTGACTCTGACCTGGACACTTGCTTAATACTTTCTTCCCTGAGGAAGCAGCCCTTTTCTTGAAGATCACTGATTAAAGACTAAAGTGTTGTTTCTTTCTACTGGAAGTTGTTGATCCAACAATGGATGATTGTACAGTGTTACAACGTTGCACTGCTCAAACAGACGTTTTGTAGTTATTCCGTGGGGTTCAAATTTCATATTTAAACCTGATTACATTTTTTCTTTTGTCATAGCTCTTATCATCTTATTAAACATGGTGGGTAGCATCAGCTGAAAATATGTTTTGTAAAAATGTTTGTATTTATTAAAATGCCATTTTATTAGATTCCAGCATAATTTCTAATATAATACACTGCTGTGCAAACTTTTGAATGGTACTGTGTATGAAAATATGTATATTAGCCCCATACTGATACAAATGATCACCAGATGGCAGTGTAGTTAGACTTAATAAGTTGTTTTGATTCACTAATAGTTCTTTTCCATGCTGCTGTTAAATAATCACTCTAAAGCAGCAGAAGGCCTGAACCGTTTTGTTTTTTTGTACCATTTTTTTATTATTATTATTTTTTTGCTTGTGGTGCTGCAGTTAAATCTTCACAAGCCCTGACAAGCTACATTTGTGCAAAGCTTTCTGGTGGTGGTAGTGCTATGCATCTGAACTCTCAGCTTGACAGCTTTAACACTGTTTTTTTCCTAGTTCTCTTAGTTATTGTTATTGTGTGTGTATTAAAGGTGGCTATGGCAGAGGAGGCCCACAGAAGCCCGGCTCATATCTCAGTCACCAGAAATGGAGAAACAGACAGGAGTCATGAGGAAGTGTTTCACAGGGTAAGACATCCTACGTATAACAAACCACCCATCATGCACCAATTCCACTGTTTCAAAACTGCTCTTGTCCTGAACAGACCTCAACTAACAATGGTGCAATTTGAACAGTTGGTAGGATATGAATGTTTCCAAAGTACTATGTACTCGTGCTGTGACACATAATGACAGTGACACAAGTCTTTTTCAATGCATCTCATGACTGTAGTTATGTTCCTAATTATTTAAAAGAATTGACAGACTATTACAGTCTAAGGACTATCTGTCTATCTATCTATCTATCTATCTGAGAGAGAGAGAGAGAGAGAGAGAGAGAGAGAGAGATTAGAGAATAGATTTTCTTTATCTTTTAACTTCTGTTATGTAAATTGAATGAACATTTGGTGTGACCATCCTATGCGTTTACAGCAGCCTTTGCCCTGGGTGTACTTGCGCATAGTTTTTCAGGTAGTTTTGCAGGTAGGATTTTTTTAAACATCTTGGAGACGTTCCCACAGTTCTTTTGGATTTAGTCTGTCTCCGTTTGTTCTGTTTCTTGATGTCATTCCAGACAGATTGGATGATGACGAGATCAGATCTCTGTGTGGAGCTGCTGTCAGCAGCTCACTGGATTATTTCAATTAATGGCAAAATGAATGTTTGGAAATGTAAACGGATATTTTCTACTGACACACCACAGCAAAAGAGAGAAACAACTAATATAAAACCATTTTTTAGCTGGTGAAATGCTAGTGTTCTAAAAAAATTGGGCCACTGTAAATATAATTTATTATTATTATTATTTTTTTTTTTTTTTTTTTTTTTTTTTTTACAAATTAGTGTGGCTTTTATAGCCAACCGATGCACAGACAAGCCATAGTTGTTATAACTGAATATATTGTTTTATGGATTGTTAGTTTACCCAGATTCACCTCCATGTATCCGGTTTGGTGTTTATTCGTAGCTTGTCTTCTGCTTGTAAAGATCTCTATGCAGTAGCAACCATATACTCTACATTTACTGACTGGCAACTGTTTTGCGGCAACAGCGAAACTAGCTTGATTAGCCTTAGACTAGTAGTAGTAGTCTTTTGACCTTGAGGAAATTAAACAGAAGAACTAGACAACAAAAATACCTGGTTGAGAAAATGTTTCACACAAATAATTGCTCCTCTTTCAACCCTGGCTTATATTTGGTGTTGCCAAATGTGAAACAATGGTGTTAGAATAATACAGCGAGTTGTTTAGCAACAGACGACCAATCATAAATTAATTATTGCTTACCTTATTAAATATTCATGAGTTTTGTACCATCACTGAAACTTTCACACACACACACACTGTATTTAGTTTCGATTTCTGATGTAAAACGTTTTGGAGTGAAGAAGAGGTGCTGTAGTTTGTTTTACACATGGTTACATTTATTTAAGGTGACAGAGCAGATTTACTTGGCTATGATTTCACAGATAATATGCCTGTTAGAGCTTGTATTGTCTATGTTTTTATGTTATATACTTCATAAATATGCAGATAGAACATTAACCCTAAGTTTACAGGGTTTAGATTTAAAACGCACAACAGATTTGCTTGACCACATTTTCATAGATAATATGCCTAGGGCCTACTGTGCTTTAACCCTGATTGACAGTTAAAACTAAGAGCAAAACAGTAGAAAACATTGCTTTGTTATGCAAATTGCTTTGTTATGATGTCTTTCTTGAATGTCAATCATTTTTTAATCTTGTTTGCTGTTCTCCCTGTTTTATTTCTTTCAAGGATGTGCCACACAATGTTTCCTCTGGACCAGTCACATCACACTCCCACAGTTCACCTGAAAACTATGCAATGAATGAGGGAGTGGTCCAAGTGGGGCCATATACAGGTATAACACTAAGCTTGCATTGAACCTGAATAGAATTAGTCACACAAATACATACAATGACTCGGCATGCTACACTTAATGCACAAACGTATGTGCTTGCATAAGATTTCGTGCAGATTTGCATTTTGCACAGACCACAGTAAAATATTTATAATTTAAAAACCCTTTTTTTCATTGTAATAAATGAGATCAGGTTTGGGTGGGTTTTAGGTTAGTGGACTAGTAGAATCTGGTGTATCTAATATGGACCCACATTTGTTTGTCTGTTTCTCTTTGAGTGTGTTGTGGAGAGAGGGAGAATTTGAATTTGAAAAGAAAGGTGTTCCTGTCTCATTACAGAGTCGTCTGTGATCTTTTTTTTTTTTTTTTTTTTTTTTACATCTGCTTCCCGTTTCATTATTTCATCCTCGTTTACTGTGTGAATTAATTAGGATGGAAACATGGCAACCTGTCATTAGTTGAGTGTAATTGCTGACCACCCCTTTTTATTATTCCTCTATATTTCCCTTGTCACTTGTTAGCTTAGGAGACTATAGAGAGTGTTTCATCTCTTTGCTGCAGTATCACCAACTGGCAATGAAAATGATTCAAAACATTCTATTTAATTTTGGTTTCCTTTGTAGTTTTCCTTTGTGATGTTGACACTGTACATTTAGGACTTCCATATTTAAATGAGCCCTGAACCTCATCCATTGCAATATACACTAGCAATACTATGTTCAACATTCTGGAGTTTAATTTATTTGATTACATTGCAGCAAAAGCTGTAATATTCTGAAATATTAATGCAATTTAAGATAACAGTTCTGTTTTAATATATATTAAAAATGTGATTTATTTTGGTGATAGCAAAGCTGAATTTTCAGTAGCCATTGCTCTAGTTTTAAATGTCACTTGATCATTCAGAAATTAGTCTAATAAGCTCATGTTGATGAGCTGCTTTTGTGAATTGTGCTGCTTTAATATTTTTGAGGAAACTTTGAATGGACCGCTCAAAACAACTGCATTTATTTTAAAATATAATTTTTTTGTAACAGTTTAGATTCCAGCATAGTATTTACATTCACTTAAAATAATTTAATGCATCCTTCCTGAATTAAAGTATTAATGCATTTAAAGTCTAATAAATTATTTATTTATTTATTTATTTATTTATTTATTTTGATGGATTGATGGACACGTACTTCCACTGTGGCTGTATTTTTACAAAATTTCAGACTCCGTGTGTAAATCATACAAATTCATCACTGACCATTTTTAGGGTCGCCATTCCAGGCCACCACTTCTAAAGTTGTCCCCAGTCCTGCAGCAGCCAGCCGGCTAGCTCGCAGCGTCAGCGATAGTCAGGTGGAGACACAGAAAGGTACAGCATACCGTAACAGAAAACGTCACGCATGGATATTGATTCCTTCCTCTCTTCCTTACTAACGTGCTGTCAGCTTCAGGCTGTACCATCATAAAGACTGTTTTTCTAGTAGTTTCCAGTGATGTCTGTTAAAATTTTTAAGAGAGACACAAATTGACATCACGTTCCACTTGTGTGCAGTTATAGTGAATTAGACTGGTAGGTTTTAACTTTATGATGGTGTTCTATTAAATTCTGCCAACTCTGTGATCTCCAGACCTGTTTTCTTCCCTCTTGTTGCTTCCCTCTTTAATGACTTGGAGTTGGGGCTCATTTATTCGTCTTGGCTGACCATCCTGTAACCTTCTGCCTTCTTGACTGATCGCAAAAGATAATGATTTTTTTTTTTTTTCCAATAATTTCCACTCACAGGACTTATAATGCAAAGCAATACACTGCTTTTGTTGTTTCTCACAGTTTCTGCCACCGTTTCATGTTTTAAATAAGAAAAAGCATGTTTTACCTAAGCTTATCTTTAGTGTAGTGTTACACCTGTGGTTCAGTGTTATTTTAGTATTATTTAGTATTATTTATCTATTCTTATATTCAGTTTTCAGTTTTCTCGTTCTTAATAGTTTTTTATATTTCTAAATTTTTTATAATAATGTAATTTAGTTAGTAATTATAGTATGAAATTTGTACATATTTCAGTTAGTTTCCAAGGCAACATTTTAATATTTTAATTTAGTTTTTTCATCTTATATTTAATTTCATTTTTATATTGTATTTTATTTAAGTTAATAAAAAATTTTTTTGTTAACGCTAACACTTTTTTAAATGCATAGCAACAGATGTGGTTTGTCAAACATAATTATCTTGGATGTTAATATTGGGAGTTCCTCCACTTGATTTAGCCAAAATTTTATCACATTAGATGACATATTTTAGTCTTAACAATTTATGCCAGTGAGTCTCAATAAGCATAGAGGGGTAATATCATATCACTGTAATTTCTCTTGTCAGTAAATGGATGTCATTCTGTCATCAGGTGCTTCGAGAGAGCAGCAGACAGGAGGAGCAGTGGTCCTTGCTGATGACATAAAGAGTCCTGCCATAGAGAAACTGGAGCTGGTCAGGAAGTGGAGCATCAACACTTACAAAGTGAGTGATTCCTGGCGTAATGGTTATGGTAACATCTGTGTTCAGTAAAGATGTCTCAAGTATTTTTCAGAAAAGTCAGTTTGGGTTTGAGGTACTTGAAACAAAAGTGTTTTATATTATGTGTGTGTGTCTATATAGTATAATATAATATAATATTTATATGTATTCATAATATATATATATATATATATATATATATATATATTCATGTTTGTTTTGCACTATAACTTGTAGTAAAGTCAATGAGATTCGCAAATGCTGCTTGAACTGCGATCTGTCGCTACAGTTTTTACGTTTTTTACATTTAAAAATATAAAAACACCATTCATTGTTTAATTTGATATAAAGTAAAAATAACAGTTATCTGTTTTTGCAAATAAACTGTTCATATATTCTCTAGAATACTGCAAAAAAGAGACGGTGTTCTTTGTATCCTCTGTGCTGATTTTAATATTTTGTATCCCTGTAGATATTTCTAATTTGTCAATGTTTTTTCCTCTTATTATTGCCCATTTTTTTAACAGATTTTGTATCTTCTACTCCTCCCCACAGTGCACTAAGCAAATTCTGTCTGAGAAGTTAGGTCGTGGCTCCCGTACAGTTGATCTGGAGCTGGAGGCTCAGATCGAGGTTCTTCGTGACAACAAACGAAAGTATGAGCATGTTATCAAACTGGCCCAGACACTTTGCACTCAGCTGGCGCAGATGCTGCAGACGCAGAGACAGCTGGGTGATGCATTTGCCGACCTTAGTCTCAAGACACCTGAGCTACATGTAAGTATAAAAATTATTTAGAACCTTTTTTTCATGTAATGTTGTTTTTGCATCCACAGCATCTTAATTTTATACAAAATCAGAATCAGTTTTTATTTAAAATGGATAAGCATGTTATGCATGTGTGGTGTTTTTTTTTTTTTTTTTTTTTTTTTTTTTATATATATATTTGATTATAAAAGATGCACTTACATTTCAACAGTGTTTTTCACTTATGGTACCACCTCATAAAAATCCTAAATGTTTTTTAGGTTTGAAATGGCAAAACAATACAGTTAAAAAAAGAACATCAGTACACACTAGTTGTCAAACTTGGCACATGTGCTTAGGTCATGTGATAAACAACAACTGTATTATTCTGTAACTATTCAAACACACACACGCATATATTATTATTATTAAAATAGAAAATAAGCTCCACTTAGCGTTTTCATAGTTGTGAACATTGGATAACTTTCTTGAGGGCAATGCAACATTTAGTGACACTGTTCACAAGCTGATTTATTGGTGTCTTTTCATGGTTAAATTATTGATTGAGCGATTACATGAGACATGATACATTCTGGTAAGCTATATTGTATCTTTTAACATACCTTCTGATGTTCATTTATGTTTATTTTGCACTATAACTTGTATTAAAGTGGAAGAGACTTATGCTCCACGCTGCAGTTTGAACTGCGATCTGTTGCTACAACTATGTGTCTCATCACATTTAAAAATGTAAAAATAGCATTCATTGATTCAATTGATAGAATGCCAGTTTACGAATAGACAATTTGAAAGATGAGACTTTTTTCGTATTAGAAGTAAGAAAATCTTTGCGATTTATTGGATAGGAGGTGGGCAGCAAATAATTTTTAGGATAGAAAAACGTAGATCTGTCTCAATGGCGTGGCTTTAACTAATGAATACAACTGAGCAAAAAATGCATTTAATAGAGACATCAGTAGCAGTACTGGTATCAGTGGTACTGCCCTTCATTAATAATAGGCTACTTAGTAAAAAGATGTCATTAAACACAATAAAAACATCTTGTTGTTTCTACATTTATTTGCAGATTCAGTGTGAAATTATGACAATACAAATATATTAATATGCAATTAACCGCAATTAAAAAACAATTATTATTATTTATTTTTTTAGTCAATTGACAGCACTGTCAGAATGTATGGCATATATGGATTTTCAGCTGTTTCAATTCACTTCAAAATAACTGGATGCCTTCCATACAGTATAATTTATTCATGGAGTGTTTTGGATACACTTTGGTATTGATGTTTCCAGATCTTCCACAAATACTTAATAGTTTATGACTGGACAGTAACCAGAAAGTGAACTGGTCCCTTGGGGAGTAACATTTCATTTTAATTTATATATTTGCAGAGAGGGTAAAGTCTCAGTGCAGTATTTGTGGTGTTTCGCTGTCTAGCTATTTATGTGTGTTCTTTTAGTAGCATGAAACATAGATGTAAAACCTTAATTTATGTGTTTCAGGAGGAATTTGGCTACAATGCTGAAACCCAAAAACTCCTGTCGAAAAATGGAGAAACTCTGTTGGGAGCTATTAGCTTCTTTATTTCCAATGTTAAAACTCTAGTGGATAAAACTATAGAGGACACCTTGATCAACATTAAGCAATATGAAGCAGCAAGGTCTGAATATTTCTTTACAAACTACCGTATACTGATATTAATTTAATTTAATCTATTAATTTATTGAACTGATTTTCATTCTTTAAGGTCTGTGCTTTTTTGTAGGATTGAGTATGACGCATATCGCACAGATTTAGAGGAGCTCAATCTGGGTCCACGGGACGCCAACACACTCCCCAAGATCGAGCTGTCTCAGCAACAGTTCCAGATACACCGTGAAAAATATGAAAAGATGCGCAATGACGTCTCAGTCAAACTCAAGTTTCTGGAGGAAAACAAGGTTGGTGACCGTATCTATTAAAATTTGCAGCATTTAGATAATGTTTGTTAAATAGTATGTCTTTTATTGCATAATAAAATTTGTCAAGTTGTCAATTTGTCATGTTGATATTCAGTATAATTTTAGTATTATAGTATATTTTAGTATTTTTTTCCACTATATCAAGCAAATTAAATGTAAATTGCCAGAGTGTTTTCTAAACACTGCTACTCCCCTCTTTTCTGTGCTATCTGTTATAGCTAATAACATGTTATATTGGTTATTCTGTACCTATAGTGCTAATTATAGCTCTTACACCCTGAAATGTGATGCCAATGTTTCTTGAAATGAGACCCATTACAAAAATGAGACCCTTTTTACAATATGTAATATAAGTCTCAGGTGTCCCCAGAATGTGTCTGAAGTTTCAGCTTAAAATGCCCTACAGATCATTTATTATATCATTTTGAAAATGCCTATTTTGAGTGGAAGCAGAAGCGTGCTGTTTTCATGCATGTTTCTGTAAATGAGCTGCTGCTCCCCGCCCCCTTTTCCAGAATACAAGTGTGCCTTTACAGCTCATAACTCAGGTACTCTGCTAAAAAAAACATTGGTTTAGTTTTGAATATCTATTGCACTGAAATCACGTGTTTTAAACCATATTAGTTTAAACTTCTGATATATGGTTTTCTGGGTCCACACATCCAAAGTGCACACACATTATTTTTATGGGCTCAAACTGTCAAATACACACTTAAAAACATACATGAGTTACAAAAACAGTCAGCTATGTCTGTAAAGGTAAAGACCTGGGCAAGAAATTGCGTGTTTAAATTAGAAATGTGTGACAGCAGCGTAATATACAGTAAATTAATCAATAAATCCACTGCTCTCTTGTCTGCTCTAAGGCTGGGACTCTAAATAGTGTTCTGTGCTCATCAGTGCAGCCAAAGACAGAACAGTTAGCATGCTTTGCTCAAACCTTCGCCATGGCGTTAAAACTGGTACACCACTGTCACTTGCAAAAACACAATGGTGGCACTGTGGGTGGAAACGTTCAGATTAAGGGGCAGTAATATTGTAATAAGATCCTCTTTCTTCATCACGGAGGGAGCGAAATCTGAACGGATCATTTTTTGATGAGCTTGCAGAGAAAGGCCTTTTTTGTTCAATATCCTGCTTACTTGGAAACAATGCATTGCATTACAGAAATATGTTGCAAAGGCCCTTACAAGTTGACTAGGATATCCTGTTGAAAAAAAGATGAGCTCAAACTGTTGAACTGCTCAGATGATTTATAATAACATGAAAATTGCTGGTTATTACTATAATTGCCTAGACCAGGGGTTTTCAAACTGTGGGTCACACAAAGTTACTTAGCTGCACAATATACCAACATTTTTAAATCGCAAAGGTTGCGCTTTAAAACGCACGTTTGCGTGTTTTGAATCAAGTTGTGATAACAGTGAGGGTCTCAGAGCTACGGTTCATTATTAAAAGGCTCAGTCCACATTTTTAATGAGAAGAAACTCACTTCACTGCGCTGTATTCTGCATGGGATTGCATACACTGGAAAATTCAAATGTTACGAAAACTGTTTCAGGTACATTCATTAATTTCCATCGCCTGTTTGAACTTGGCACTGTATCTTTCTGAGAAATATAAAGAGTTGTTTTCATTCTTTCATATGCATTTGGCTACCTACCAATAAGGAAACTACCTGTAAAAAAACATTTCACATGTAGTTAGTTGTAACACTGAGGTTTAAATATTTCCACTATAACATGATGTACAAAATATCCTATTATTTCCTTGCCATATAATCACTTTATAGACAAAAAAAAGATGTGTCAAAGTTAAAAAATCTTTAAAGATATCGCTAAACATTTAACCACTGCAAAAGTCAGTTTTTGGCTGAAATGAATTTGTCATCTCGGTTTGTTTATTTAAAATGAGAATGCATCTGTTTATTATTTTTACAATTATTTATTTTTTTTATTCTGTTTGAGGTAGTTTTGCTTTGCTTTTTTTGCTTTGCTAAAAAAGTGTTTGGTTCACTACACACAGAAGGATCCTGAATGCATTTTCTGTGCTGAACCCTGCACTGAGTTTAACAACACTTGCAGCGCAGATGACAGTTCATAGCCACACCAGACTGAGCTTGTTTCGAGTTTTTATGAACGTATTTCATAGACCCATTAACGTTTGGGTACACCTGGCCTAGACTATATTGAAACTGTGTATATGAAGAGTTCAGATGCAAAAGCCTCTAAATCCATCTGACTTCTTTCTTTAAAACATGCATTTTTATCAGACTCTGATGTATAGGTTTCTTTGGAAGTACTGGTACTTCTGATTGAGCTGAGGGTGGGATTTTAGTGAGTTTGAAGTAAAAGTATTTGATGGATATATAATATGTGTGGAGAGCATTCACTCAGTATCTTTATATCCTTTTTGACGAGATGGCTTTTAGCTGGTTTTGCATCTGAACTCTTCATATATACAGTCAGGTCCATATATATTTGGACACTGACAATTTTCATATTTGTTATTCCTCTGTATGGCACAACTCTGATGACTTTGCCACATTCTTTATTAATAAAATCGAAACCATCAGTGCACAATTTTCCATACCACAATCAGCCAAACATATCTTACCAGCAAACCATACATTCATTCACATCCTTCTCTTCACTCTCTGAGGCAGAAGTCTCCAAACTCATCCTTTCTAATCATCCTACTGTTTGTCCACTTGATCCTATTCCATCTCATCTCCTTTAAGCCATTTCTCCTGTAGTTGTACCTGCACTCACTCACATCAACACATCCCTTCACACAGGTGTTTTTCCCTCTGCATTTAAACAAGCTCGTATAACCCCTCTACTTAAGAAACCCACCCTGAACCAAACTCTTTTAGAGAACTACAGACCGGTTTCCCTTCTTCCTTTCATTGCTAATCACTTGAACAAGCTGTGTTCAACCAAATCTCTTCCTTTCTCGCACAGAACAACCTCCTGCACAGCAACCATTCTGGTTTCAGAAGTGGAAATTTCAAAATCATCAATACTTATCTTGCTGGATCTCTCCGCTGCTTTTGACACGGTTAACCACCAGATCCTCTGTTTGAATCTTACCTCTCAGACAGGTCCTTTAAGGTATCTTAGAGAGGTGAGGTATCCAAGTCGCAACATCTAGCTACTGGTGTGCCTCAGGGCTTAGTTGTTGGACCACTTTTCTCTGTCTGCATGGTATCACTAAGTACTGTCATTCAGAAACATGGCTTTTCATATCACTGCTAGGCTGATGACACTCAACTCTACCTCTCATTCCATCCTGATGATCCGAAGATAGCTGCTCAGGTGTCAGCTTGTCGAACAGACATTTCTTGCTGGATAAAGGACCATCATCTTCAACTCAGCCTTGCCAAGACAGAACTGCTTGTGGTTCCATCAAACCCATTGTTTCATCACAATTTCACCATTCATTTAGGCACATCATCCATAACTCCTTCAAAAACAGCCAGAAACCTTGGAGTTGTGATTGATTGATCAGCTGACTCTCTTAGACCACATTGCTAAAACACAATCTTTACTTAAAATCCTAATGATTTTTGGCATTAATAAGAAAAAAACAAATACCCGTGTTCCTTATGCCTGGTTTTGTGGTCCAGGGTTACATATATAAAATGAATGATTTGTTAGTATTCTCCCAAGGACATTGCTAATTTACACTCTTTTTCTGGGCGTTCCTGTTAAAAATGGATAAAAGGCATGTTTGACTTGCCCGATTGCATGCCCAAACAAATAGCTCTTATATACTGCTGTTTTTTTTTTCTTTTCAGTACTGTGAGTTATGATTGACATCCTCAGGATGAGAGTTACAGTTTTCATTCTCTTTTCCTCAGGTGAAGGTTTTACACAACCAGCTGATTCTCTTCCATAACGCCATTGCAGCATACTTCGCAGGCAACCAACAGCAGCTGGAACAGACCCTTAAACAATTCCACATCAAACTAAAGTTACCAGGAGGAGAAACCCCCTCTTGGCTAGAGGAACACTGATTGAATCAGATGGTATGGTCCAGAGCGGTGGGCAGAGCACAGCACTCCATAAGGAAACCAAATCCATAAAGCAAAAATGTCTCGTTATCACTCCTTTTCCTTTTTATGACTTTCAGGACACTAAAACCTGTCAATAAATGTATAAGACAGGAAACCGTTTTGATAAAAGAGAAATATTTAGCTCCTCTCTTTGTCCTTGCTATGTCTGACTTTACACTTGAAGTTTAGTTTTTAAATAAATGCTTTTTTTGTCTGAGAGTTTACACTCTCTTGCGCAACAAAAACAATCTTGTTGTTTCTGAATCAAGTTACCAGCACTTTAATGGTAGACAAAATACAGACAAATAAACAGGAAGAAAGAAGAAATGAGGGGCCTTATGAATGTTGTAGAGACTTTAAACTAGTTTTTTGAAAGAAAGATTATTTAAATCAAATCTGGTCTTAGACTAAAAAGTCTGAGATTTAATTCTAATCAAAACTTGCCTTTTCACCCTTTTCTAGACCTCACTGGTGTCAACCTCTCCTAACCTTTTTATGTAACTGCGCTACATACTAAAATGTTATCAAATACCTTCGCAGAAATTTCCACATTGTGGATCTGAAAGGTTGGCCATTTTAGTTTAAACTTGAAGTTTTGCTATGCTGCATTTACTGTAACAAAAAGGGCAGGATAATCAGAGGTTATAAACTCTCAGTCTTTGGCTTTTTATCTTAAAGTTTGCTATACATTTTTAAAGTGAACCTTTTGTAGATCCTATGGAAAGGGGATGGAGCTTCGTTTTTGACTTGATGTGCCTTGCTCTTTGTCAATCATCGATTTTAATCATCTTCAGTGTTGTCAGGAGTTGTGAATAACAAATACTCTTATAATGCTTGCCATCCTACAGACCACAGAATGGACCAATAAACACAGCCTTATATGCAGTCCTGGATAATCACACATGCATATAGACCAGCAACCTCTGTTTAACTTGAAATTACAATCTGTGTCCTTTTTTTTTTTTTTTGATTTGTTTATTTTGTTTATTTCTTTAAACAACCTTTCTAGCCAGGAAACTATTTTATATAAACTGTAAACCAAATTGATTTGACATGAAATAACATGTCAGCTGCCTCAGCTGTTTATATCTCTTTGGGTTTTGTTGTTCTTTCTCTGTGCATCTCTTCTTTCCTAACTTTTTTTTTTGTTTGTTTCATTATTGCATTTTTTACATGTCAGAGGAAGAGCTCTTTCAGATCATTCCCCTTTTAGTTACTGTAGTAAGTGTTCAATGTCAATGAAATAAAATAATAACATTCTAACCTGGAAAAGCTTTAGATTTGGGCATTTAAAACACTTCTACCAGGACAATATATACATGGAGGTGGGGGACTATGTCACAAAAATGAATGTAGAACAAATTAATATAAAATATGGATGCCAAATGGAATGTTCAGATTTACTTGTATCTTAAATACAAAATACTAAAGACTTTTAAAACATCCACACTCCTTGTCTTTCTCTCTATTAATTTGATGTACAATAACTTTTAGTTTCTGTCTCTTTTCAGTTCTGTCTTAGCAGACACCAATGTACAGTAAATGTGAGAACTGACTGACATGCATAGTCACATCTAAATATATATATATATATATATATATATTTAAAATCTTGTATTTTACTTTGGGTATAAAAGAACTTTGTGTGCTGCTTTTTTTTTTTTGTTTGTTTGTTTTTTTTTTGAGGATTTGTTGATTAAACTATGGATTGGGTGTTTAAGGGCAGAAAAGACCTGAATGTTGATTCATGGGAGAAAATAAAACTCTTCATTCATAAGTCATGTGTATAATTCTCTTTTTATTAAAATGTGTTAAATCCTTTCAGTGATAAGTATTACAACTGAGACCCTTTATGTTTTATGATGTAACTTTTTTTGACAGGACCTGTTATCACATATACAGTCAAACCAAAAAATATTCAAACAGCAGATACCATTTTGGCTTTTTTTACTAGTGGGTGCAGGACACTGTAGTTCATTAAAGTGAGGGTAGCAAAAGTAAAAGTAAAGTAAACTCATATATTATACCAAAAATATCTTCATACAGTGGACTACCAGTAAAACTGATGCAAAAAAAAAAAAAAAATGGGACCAAAAACTTTATTTGACACTGACCTCAATATGTTTTTTTTTGTTTGTTTGTTTGTTTGTTTTTTGTTTTTACATGCCTTTTTATCAAAGTTAACTGACATTATCGAGATTAATTTGTTCTGACTCAACTCTTAAGTTCTTGTCATATTTTATTACCATTTTCTAAACTATAGCAAACAAAACTCTGCTAATGTGAGAAATTTTGAATGTGTCTGAATAAATTTAGGTTTCACTGTAATTCATTTGTGATTATCAAGATTAAATTGTTCTGACACAGTTTAAGTCTGAGTTCTTGTCGTATTTTATTACCATTTTCTAAACTATAGTGAATAAACTGTGATAATGTGAGAAATGTTAAAGGTGTCTGAATAAATTTGGGTTTGACTGTACTTTATTATACGGTCAAGACTGAATTCTGCCTACAGAGGGCACTGTGTCCTTCCTTACTAGTTCACCTAGCGTTTTCTCTGACTTTATTCTAGGATTACATAATAAATGAGTGGTTCTCAACTTTTTTGGACTCCAAAGCCACTGTTTGTCCAAGAAGATATTCAAGGGCCTTATTGTCTGAAAGGATACGTACCTTTTGTACTTATGTTGTAATACAATTAAACATATAAGGTCAGTTTAATAAAAAAAAGAAAAAAAGTGTTGTGTTGTAAATGTTATACATATTTCTTTTCGTTTTTTATGTTAACTAGATTGCAGTAATTTTAAGACATATCTGGGCTCCCTGGAATTTTGTCGAGTTCTCCTAGTGGGTCCTAACAGCCTACGCTTTTTATAAATTCGTTGTCATCATTTAATGATGACGCTGTGGATTTAAAGATGGATTTTAAGCGATGAAATGGTGCCTCAGTCTCTTTTCTGCAGGGCCTCATATAACCTATCAAAGACTTTATGTAACTGGTCTGAGTACAGTGTGTCCAATAGTACACAAAATTGATCCTCTCTTTAAAACACCACGTCTTACACATTAAATCATTTTAAATATTAATATTGTTATAAAACATTTGACATATGTGTTCAGTATGTGTCTTGCCAGAAGAAGATTCCTTCTCACAGTCGCTTTTGAGACACTGAGGGATGATTTTTTTTTTTTCTTTTCTTTTCTGAAAACTGTTAGGAACACCAAATAAAACATATTTGATCAGAAAAAAATTATTCACAGGAATCGGACACCCAAATATAGGGATAGATAAATAGGCCTAAGAATAACACAGGAACAGATTACTCACATAAAAAATACGAGAATGCTCGACTCTAAGTACCTAAAAGCAACTTCATTTTGTTTCCCTAAAAAGCAAAATGTATGCAAATTACTACAGCGCTGCCACTGGATTCGGAAAAAAAGGTTAATGAGATTCGTGCTCATACAATATTTCAGAATCCCGAATAAATTTCAGTCAATGGTTCTAAAATTATCCCTAAATTACTGTTTGTATCTGAACAATGCTCCATCATCTCTATGGTTGCCATAGACCTGCGTATGTTTAATAAACAATCAGCGACGTATGTCAATATTAATATTTGTGCCTGAGTAGTATTATGTTACACTCGTCACCAGCGGGTGACAGTCTACGTCACACTCCAGCGGTCCCAAATATTCACCTGAGCCAGTCACATCGCGCATTGCTCATGCGCGGTAGCGCCTCACACACCACAGGCGCATGCGTAGTGTGTCCTCTGGCTGTAATACACTGCATCTTTGAGCGTCGCTGCAGCGCTGGACGCGCAGAATGTCGGTGATACCGACACACACCTACCCTCGGATACATGCACCTGCCGCAACAGGAAAAAAAACTAGTACATCTTTTCCTTAGGTTGTACACGGTAAGTTCTTTAACCTAATTTAAAGGGAACGTTTAGTTCTGTAAAATTCGTACAGGTTTTTACAGTTATGTCTACTGCTGAATGATTTTGTTTCTTCTAGTAACGTCCTGTACTAGAATATGCATTCATTGACTGACTGAAATAATAATTTTAATATTCTCCCTGCGATTCTCGCGTGGTAATGAAACATATATTCCAGCTTATATGTATGTATGTATATATATATATATATGTGTGTGTGTGTGTGTGTGTGTGTGTGTGTGTGTGTGTGTGTGTGTGTGTGTGTGTGTGGTCTAGATTGATGGTTGTATTCATTTATTGATTCTACAATTTCGGCCGTCATTCTCCCTTGTCTTCCCTTTGGGTATAATCGATCCATTCCGTCTTTCGGTCTCATTAACACTCAGTTTCAATTCTGTAGCCTTTAGTGTGATCGCTGTCACGCCACAGGACGCATCCCTAAAGATTACAGTATTATTCGTGAAACCTCACTGTTCCCATGAGTCAGCTACTCTGTCATCTGAACATGTTGTTCTGACTTTAATAAGAAAAGTATAGCATGGTTCCTGCTCAATAGCCTTCAGTGGCTCTTTTATTTAACTTTATTGTGTTGGACCATGGTCTGTAAACATTACATCATCTGAAATCTGTCATAGTCACAGTATTCTTATAAATGTGACTTGACAGGACAACTGTAAAGTACAAATCTATGCTTTGCAAGGTTGCTGCTGCTGACCAGCTCTTTCTAATGCCCCACAGAGACCCCTAGGGCTGTTACTAGTGCTTTTGTGCTGTTTTGTCACAGATTGTGATGTGCTTTATTGTAATCCTCTGAAGCCAGCTTCTTTAGTAGCCCATCCCATTTCTCATGGTGAGATGAATTGGACACAATCCATTCAGGAGTTCTGGAACAAAGCTTAGGGAAAAGTTTTCCCTCAGGGTGAGGTCAACGGGGGAGGGTGGTTGTCTGTTGTCACATTGCCACGGTAACACACCCTAAAGTAGGGGAACTCAATTGGTGCAAGAGCCCCCAAAGTACTGACTTCATAGATTACCGTGGTAACACTATCTAAGCATGATTGTGAATTTGTGGATAGTTTTGATTTCTGACAGTGTAGTTTTTGACTGTTTTTCTGTAAATAATTGCTGACGTTTATTGGTTATTCTTAACTGTACAAAGAATATCACAGTGTATATTTGTAATCAATAACAAACATATTAAATTCCCCATTTCTATTCACAAACAGAATGATTTATAACAAAAAATACAGCATCTTAACAGACTTAAAAACTTATGAATTGTACTTTGTAAGTGATTACAGATTACATGATGAAAACTGTAGTTAGATTAATCATTTCAGGTATTGTAATCAGACTACTCTTGAGAGTACTTTTAGATTACTTTTTATTCACCTTGTTTTAAACTTACCATTAAACATATCATTGATATTTGTTATTGATATAAAAAAGCAAAGAGAAAGAAAATATTCCACTTTTTGATGTCAACAACATAAAATGCACTAAACATTACATTAGTGCGTTGATAGAGTGAATAGTGAAGTGATAAAAACCTAATCATGTCATAAAAATGTTAAATAAAAGCAATTTAAATACCTGGAAGTCAATGTGACCATTAACCATGTACTCATAGAACTGTAAGTATGTGTATGAGTTGTTAAATTATTGAAATATTAACTTCCTCAGCAATTTCAAGCAAATATTTTATTTTAAGGGCTACGTGAAAAACATTTGAGATCTGTTTTGTTTCAGCTTTATTTAATTTTTAATAGCTTTAGTTTTAGTTAACAATAACAACACTGTCGTCATCACAGTTCCAGTTGTTGTTAATCTGTCAAAATACTTCTAATGGGCTCTAAAGGGACTAAATTCACCAGTAAGCGTCTAGCTCTTTCATTTGTACACACGTAAACATCAGGTGTTTGGACTTCAGCTTCCCCTCCCACTTGCACCATGGCAACCAAAGTGCGTCCTTCCGTCTGTGTCACTGGCTAATTCACTTCCCTGTATAAAATTTGCGAAAAACATCAGAAATCTACAGTAGTATTTCTTATTTTGTTGCATTGCGGCTGCTCTACATCAACTGAATGTAATTTTGCTACATTTCAAGATGTATTAGGATTGTTTTGGTATTCTGAGGGGTTTGATTTACACTGGTGTGCTTTTATTCCGTCTCTCTTTGTTTGCACATGTGGCCATTTATATTTTATTGTGGTCATTTCACTGTCTACTATTGCTAGCTGCTCCTATGGGGACTAAACCACTTAGTGGAGTTAGTAGTGACTGTGGGAGACAGAAAATCTTGTCTGTTTGTGGTCGAGAACAAGTAGGGCCATGTATTGACTGTTAGCAGTGAGTGTAATATGAGCATGTGTGTGTGTATTTGTGTATTTTCCTAGTCTTCTCTAGTTATCACTTTTAGTACAGTATATGTGAGAGATTACAAACTAAAAACTGCATTCAGTACACATTAAAGTGAAGCACATGTAGAATTAATATAAATGCCCACAAATCAATATACAGTGAAGACATTTGCATTAGTGCAGTATCCCAGTCAGTGCACTTTTCAAGCTATATTGAGTCCTAGTCCCATGTGGACAGGATAATCTTCATGACTCATACATCTTTAAAAATGAACCCTTATGGGTTTCCAAGAAACTTAAAGGACACATTAAAATTTCCTTCTCATATCACATTTGCTCTGACTGATGCTTTAGATTTGTGCTTCACTATGTGGTGTACAGAAATTGTTGTACTTTGTGAATTAGATCAAACTTTGCTTCTTTTAGCTCTAGAATTAGTTTGCCTTCTAAAGAGTTGAAGATTCCCCCGAGTTGTGTTTGATTACTGTGTAGTTGTTAGGCGGTCTTTATTGCTGCTTTATTTACCTTCTCTAATGGCCCTTTGTGATCAATAGGGTTTGAGAAGCAAGCTTTCTCATGCTGGTTTCTCATTGAGGTGGTGGAGCACTGATTCAGTTAAGACCAGTCTTTGTATGTATACAACTATACATACATTTGTAAATTGTAACGTTATTACCCAAATGACTGGATTCACTGTTTTTAGTGATTTATCTTAATTTATAATCTCATGAAGTTCTTTCGAATGAGTGTCCAGATGTGTTTTATATCTGATTCCCGCCTAGCCCACTCTTCTTTGTATCTCATTTCTTCATTATAATATCGTCCTCTTAATCTGTATTTGGGTCAAGCCTCACCCTGCCCCCCAGCTGTGGTTCAATTTGATAAGCAGAAGATTCATTATAGCCACTAGTGGAGAAATCATGGTGCTATGAAAAACTTGTTACATTAAACATTATTATTTTTTACCTACAGAATCAAACCAACAGAGGTTTAGAATCAAAGATACACTGCATCTTCTTGAGCTCAAAATAGCATATTATTGCTAGCAGTATTTATGTGGTTTTGTGCAAATCTTTTCTTAGTCTTTCCCAATCAGATCTTTCCCACATTGTGAATGAAAGCAGGAGGATGAGTAAATATCTCTTTTGTTCATACAGAACACTTTGATGCAGCCAAACCAGCATGTGCACAAATAGACCAACACCTCACATATAAAATTATCAGTTCTGTAGTGTCCTTGTGAGAAGTCAGGGCACAAGAATAAAGATATTTTTGATTAGCTGTGTTTTTATGTGCCAGAAATACTGATAAAAATAACACATAATACAATATAAATATAAAGCAAATATAAAATATATATATTTTTCATTAAATGTTAGAGAATAGTTCACCAAAAAAATTTATTTGTTTAAAATGTACCTCCCCACACCAGGCCATCCAAGAGTTTGTTTCTTCATCAAAACAGATTTGGAAAAATGTAGCATTACATTACTTGCTCACCAGTGGATGGCCTGAGGGTAAGTACATTTTCAGATTTTTTTGTTTTATTTTTGGGTAACCTATTTATTTAAAGGGCACCTATTATGTCCCTTTTCGCAAGATTTAATATAACTCTCAGAATGTACAAAGTACCCCCCAGATCATTTATTATATCTTTTTTTTTTAAATGGCTATTTTGAGTGAAAGCAGCTGTAACACAGCATGTGAATACTAAAGTTCCACGTCTTATTGCGCTTAAACTGTCAAATAAAAGATTATGTAAAAACACATATTTTACAAAAACACAGTAGGTTATCTGTAAAGGTAAACAGCTGGAAAAGAAATTGCATGTTTATCTTAGATCTGTGTATTAAGTGACAGAAGCATAATATGCAGTACCTATACTGTCTACGCCAGGGGTCAGCAACCTTTTCGGCATGATGTGCCATTTTTAATTTTACTAGTTAACCACTGTGGCAGTACACCCCAACCCCCTCTTTTTTTAAATGTTTGCTTTATACAGTACATAAACATTTTCAAATGATAAGATAAAAAAACAATATTTGATTTTTATGCAAAGAGTTTCTTAAGGTTTTTTTATTGTTTTTTTTTTCTTTTCAAAGGTTTCTTTGATAACAGATATACAATGTGACAGTACTGAACACTGCTGTATATGTATGTGACAAAACGTTAAAACCGTTCAGTTTAATCACTATATTGAAGCACGCACACACTTCGGATATCGCGCTCTGCAAACAGTAAGATTCAGAAGCACAGAATCCTGTCAGCGCTGCCCCGCGAGTTTTATTAATCAATACTGAATCGCTATATTGTATTTCTCAGCAAAGTGGGCTGTAAAATCGCTGTTTTTAAGTAACTAAACACTTTATTGTTTGTACAGAGAGAGCCGCTGATAATTTGCACATCTCTCTCTCTCAAATTGGCCATATTTGAGAAAAAACGTCGAGTAGTTTGCATCACTGGATACAGCTGTCGGTCAGTTAACATTTCTATTGTAAAACAGCTGACTATAGCCTAAAATTAAGCTTTAGCTTACCTCGCTCTTTCAACATTAAGCATTGCATAATATAACTTAAACCCTTAAGTTATAAACAGAACATAAAAACACTTAAACAGAACATAACCTAAACCCCGCCTATTTCGATTTGATTGGCCATCTCAGTCATTTTGACATTGACGAGCGCTGTTTGACCACTGAGGTGCCTAGTATGCACAGCAGTCGCACGTGCATCCGTAGACTAGCGCAAGTTAATTCTCACACATAACACTATTTATAGCTCCTAACAGGCTGTGTTACTATGAGAAATTAGTACTTCAAAATGTATGCAGTTTTCCCTATATTGCTCTTGTGCCATCGATTATCCCTCTGGGTAAACTGTACTTCTTTTATGTATAAACTAATTTTTTGTACGATGAATTATTTAAAGTTTCAGCAAGTTGTGTTTGGACAAGTGTGTTTCTATCCATGGACTGTTACCCGAAAAACAATGTCTAAAAAAATAGAATTAAAGAACTCCCCAGAACTAAGCAATGTTGGGGCATGTTGAGCTCAGCTTGTTCTTTCTGCAGCTTTTTAGGTTGTTATTATTTAAATAATTTATTGGACAATGGGTCCAAAAGATGGGTTACAAAAGATGACAAAAACTGTTCAATAATCTCAAAAGATATCGAAAAAACAACAAAGTTATCAAAATAAATATTATTTTACGTTACTGTTGTTAATATAATTTGCTGTTTTAATAATAAAGAAGACTTTATTGTAAGAAAAAATTCTATACCGTCACAGCCCTAGGTGCTACTGTAAAAAGGAATGTGTGTACAACTTCCGGTGATGCTGTGAAAGTAGTATACCAGTGGTATTTTGTGTGCTAATTAGCGAAGAGGCTAAGTGTTTTTCAGATCAAAGTTGCAACCCTTTATGAGAGATTGCTCATTGCTGTGCTCTGGGACAACATTGGGGCAACACTGTCAAGTCCCCTGCATGATTCACTTTGCCTGTTTGAATGTTTGAACCCACAGATATTATTTATTCAGATTTATTTCATTACATTTTTAAATACCCAGTCATACAAGTAATATGGAAAATACAAATTATTTCAAGAAAATTACATATTTGCCATACGCAATTCATGTATGTGTACATTATTCTTCTATTACATATTAATATTCTTACTGGCCGTAATTGAACCGTTTAATGGGTAAATCAATTTATCAGAAATTCAACAAACACACACTGTTAGGCTTTTATTTGTGCACATAATATGAGTCGATCTATAGATCTTTCACAGGCTTTTGGCTGCTTTATTGTTTACCAACCACCAGAAAGCGCTGTTTTCGACACTTAAAGCTTTGAATCTTTTGCTGAAACAGTCTGAGGAAATTCTCAGTGCTTCACTAGGCTGAGTGTCACATCTCGCTTGTTTACTTTGAACCGTAAGATGGTCCCACGTTTGACGCCTCATGGCCGGTTTTGTCAGTGTACATTTCAAAGCACTAAGCCAAAATTTCGAATATATGACGAAAAGTACATGGCGGTACATATTTCGCATTTTGCGAAAAAAGTTCCCACAGGTACATTTTCCTCATGAGATCAAGTTGTTTTAAGTGCTGTATCGTGAAGATAAACATGGCGGATTGTGTGTGGCTCACTTAGTTTGCGTCTCTGCTAACACGACAGTGTCAGTCACAGTCGTGGGTGGGGCATGTAAAATGTGACGTCACATTTTACAGATTCTGCAAGCAGCTTGTTCTGAGACACTGCTTATGATTTACGGGAGCAGGTGGATTTTTATCATTATATGGCGGTTGTGTACACACACTGCCAACAAACATTTATGTTCAAACTTAATTAAAAGTGAATTTTCATAATAGGTGCCCTTAAGTTTTTGTTACAGAAAACTAATTCACAATAATAGCTGGAAATGAAGCAACTATAGAGTATATGAAAGTCTTATTTATAAACAATTGTCCTGGAAAAAAAACTTTTTAGCTCACTGATGCTTCCAAAATTGAGCAAAAAAATCATATGCTGGTTTTACAGTATAACATATAACATTACTTTTTTATGTTTGCAAAAAATGCTCAGTGTTATAAAGTATCGGTTTATAGAGTAGTAGATAATTGTAGCCCCAGTTTCTGAGTGATAGAGTAGATTGGTGACGTCAATGGCCTCACTAATGTTTTATGCATATACAATATATATACTTCAGTGTGATTATAACAACCTGAAGATATAATATGCAGGAAATTAAAGAGTGATTGTGGCAGGCTGTCTATCCCCTGCGCCAGGTCTAAAATGTAACAGCTGGTGCTGTCATTTGCTGAACAAAATTAAGATGGTCAGCCTTTTGCCACCAGATCTCATGACGAAAACACACCTTTGGGAACTTTTTTGCAAGACGTACCGCCATGTATGTTTTGAGACATATTCAATGTGAAATGTCTCCTGAGTGACGCTGAAAGAGTGTTTGTTTTTTCCCCCCCGAACAGATTAATGTACATATGGTATGTTTTATGTGACGTTGGTTTTGTTCACTGCGGTTCTGACTTGAAAGCATTGCAAGTCATGTTTTCACAGGATTCGTACCCAAGAATTCACATCCTAAGTCCAAATTTGTGCCGGCTGAGCTAAAGAGCAAGCTTGTTACATTTGGAAAATGAAACATATGGAGCTGTAATCATAAATGTGTACAAAAACGATTACAAGTGCTCACTGTTTTACCGCCTCTAGTGTTCATTTCTGCTGCAAACTTTAATGAAACTGGGTATGTATTTCACATCTTCTGATAAAGTTCCCACAGGTACGTTTTTGCCATGAGATCAGGTAGATCTTTCTGGATGTTTTCTACCCTTAACTTAGAAAATAGCTGTATGCATTTGACAGTTACTGAGTTCTGTCAAATAAAATGTAACTCACAACACAAGACTCACACACTGTCTTGGAGAGCCAGCAGCTGCTGATTGCGTTATGGCTGCTACAAATGATGATTCTCCTTTAATTAACTTTTCTAAATCATCAACAGCTTTAAACCATCATAATCAACCAACGTCACACTTAAATGAATGTTTGATACAGAAATGGCCTCATGATTTGCATAGCAGATGATGTCATACCGTGGTGTATGTGGTCAGTATGTCTGGGTCTTAAACAAAACAAGTGGCTTCTTTCACTGTTCTTTTAGATGATTTAGCCTGCTTTTCTTTCAATTATGAAAGCAGTTTAATCTTTTAAAGACCCTGTGGGACCAGTTTGGACTTTGATATATGGCTTGCATACAGAGATACACTTGCACCAAATGCTGAATCCAAAGCACAAGCACCCATTAAGACATTAATGCTTGAATCTGCTTAAGTATTTCTTAATCTCTGCGTGTTTCCTCAAAGGTTCTTTGTCTTGGTGCTGTTCATTGCACCCAAATATTTAGCTGAAGGTATTAGATATCCAGTGTGTGGGTTATTGCCTCAGGCCTCATTTACCAGACGTACTGGAAATCAATCTACGAGCAGAGAGTGCCGTATCAGTTGAATCAGGTAACAGGGCAAGACTTTGTCTGAAGAGTTGTTGTGGTAGGGTCGAAGATGTACAATTGTCTGTGTTTGTGTGGGAAAAAGTTTCTTTATGTGTGTGTTTGAGCGTAGACAGACCCAAGGGCAAGCAAGTCTACTGTGAATGTTAGCTGAAAATGAATACACATTTGCACCTGAGGGTCTTCTGAAGAATCACTGCCAGAATCATCTTTTAGTTTACTTCACTGAAAAAAATGTGATCTAAAATGTTGCAAGCAGTAACATATACATTTTATACAACCTATATACATTAGAGTAAGTTTTTACACTGTTAGAATAGAATAAGTATTGGAAAATTAGTTTTTTAAGACCAAATTACGCATTTGGCCTACACACCATCTACTTTATTAGATGATTTTGTGCTGACATCTTTTCCAAACAAAAAGACTAATCACTAACAAACAAAGAATGAGAAATTTTAGGAGATTTTAATCCTAAGGAGGATTACTTTGCTAGGCAGCCAAGCATGTGAACAGATGTCTAATGGTCTGGGTACACTGCGTGTGTTTGTGTGTGTGTGTGTGTGTGTGTGTGTGTGTGTGTGTGTGTGTGTGTGTGTGTGTGTGTGTTAATACTGTCCCATTCTTTCCAAATGTGCTCAAAAATTCATCAAGTATACTTACAATTGTCTGTAGCTATCAGATTTGTGATGAGGTAGATTTTAAATCATAGTCCAACTCGGAGTTTTGATTTAGAAAAACGCTAAGCTGGAAACAGAGACTCTTTTTTATAGTAAACGGAAGTATTCTACTGTCTTACAGGTACATCATGTAATGCATAATAGCTGTCTGCATTATTTATGTACTTAAAAATAATTCAACATGGAAACATCGTTATAATCTAAAAAAGATGTCACAGTTAAATCACTTGTACAGACACTGGTAACAAGTGGAGTGAAATGGGAAAAATCCATGGAATAAGAGAGAAAATGTATCGTTGTGCCTTTAGATGTCAGAATCAAAATGCAAATAATTTTTATAGAATACTGACGTCAAAGACGTCATTTGAAGCTAAACACAGATGTTTTAACGGACAGACTAATGGATGAAACCTGCGTATCACCTGCACTATGCCTAAACATGCCTGATAGTATATGAACAAAAGTGAATGTGACGTAATAACGCAATCGCAAGCATGCCGTTTTAGCTTGTTTTTCAATCTCCCATTTTTCAGCCATTTCACTGTGAGTTATGTTTTCACAGGATTTGTACCCAAGGATTCCACATTCTATGTCAAATTCCATGCTGCCTGAGCTACCAAACTAGCTTGTTACATCCAGTGTTGTGTTAATTTTTGCTACCTGTCGTGTACACCTACCCCAACCCTAAACCTACCCTTGCTTTATTAAAAATACAATGTTGGTAGCATAATCTGATAGGTAGCATTATTTGTCAGAACACTGTGGAGCTGTAATCATAACCGTGTATGAAAACGATTACAGGTGCTCTCTGTTTTACCACCTCTAGTGTTTATTTATTTTGGAAACTGCAGTGATATATATATAAATTAAATCTGTTCATATAAAGCAATTATGTCTCTTCAGAAGACCACTGGTTTAATTTGGATTACTTTTACAATGTTTGTTTGTTTTGTTTTTGGTTGTGGGTTTTTTTTAATGGATGGCCAAAAATTCTATTTAAGGTGAATGGTAGTCTTATGAGTTTGGAATGACATGAAGATGTATGAATGATGACAGAATGTTTATTTTTGCGTGAACTATCCCTTTGTCCATTAATGTCCTGAACAATGTTGTTTCCCACATCCACATTTGTCTTTCCCACGCGTGGCCTGTTGGATGTCTAGTGCTCTTTAAATTTGCTGGGCTTGAAGTGTTCGCACTTAATCACGTTATTATAGTGTCTGATTTAACCTGAAATGATAGTGTTGCTCTAATATTCTCTCAAATGAGTTTCTGTCATTTTGTAACATTTAAATATCATGTCGGTTATAATCGTGAACAGATTCAGTGCTGTGTCTTTGGGTGTGTTGCTGTATGCTGCCGCTGACATTGCAGCAAAGACACCACTGAGGTGAGATAGAATGTGTTACAGAGTGTTAACCCTTTACTCTCTTTTCTAAGCAACACAGTGCATGTAGATTTAGGATCTGAACACATACACATACAGTACAGTATATATATTTATACTGCAATTATTTGTGAAAAAAAAAACATGTTAAATAATCATACAGCATAGCCCTTCTAAAGAAGATGAATTTAAAAGGAAAAATACACCTACTTTTACATATGAATAAATTATACATAGTAGCTTGCGCCTAACTCAGCTGAACCAGCGCGGAAACAGAGTCTTCCTGTGACGTCAATTGTCTTTTAATAAGTAAAAACCTAGAGGATCGAATGAGACCCTGTTGCAGTATGATGAGCTCTGGTTTACAGCACTTGGTGTCTTATATTGTCTGTTCTAGAACATCCTTTCACCACAACTTTGTCAGTAAAAGGTACATATTGAACAAACATCTTTGAACTTTTATGTCTACACTGATCAAATCCAGCATTAAAGATACTTCACAAGTATCAATGCTATGAGTGTTTTTGCGTTTTCTCTGAAATGAGACTTATATGACCCTTAGCCTCTCTGTGAAATACGGGTTACATAACAGAATCTATACACAAGATTGTTAAGCCTGATCCAAAAGTGCTGTGGCATTTTGCTCTGGCCTCTCCCAGCAGACGGCAGTATGTCACTCGTGACAGTAGTACATAAGATGAAACCCAGTGCCATTTACTGCAGTCTCTGCTGTCTCAGTGTCTGTGATACAAAGACACCTGCATGACAAGACCTGAGCCATACTGATAATGTGCTGCTGACCAATGCAAGCAGCTCACAAGGCTCTTGCACATTATATGTATCAAAATAATAGGAATAAAGCAGCTTTGGTTGTATATCTTTGCTAATTTTTGTCCAAAGTATCTGCTTTTTTGTGGATTGGTTGTGGCTGGTCTCCTTGACAACCTCACTGTACTTTGAAGGCTGTTTGATGTCGGCTGCTTTGCATATTCAAATAACAGATGTGGTACGAGTGAATCACCAGTATGAAAACTATTCTAATTATGTAATTCTGCATTTAATGGCTAAACATTTACCAATATTTATAAATATTATATTAATTTACAGTAACATAAAATGAATTACCAGAACTGAATCAGCAAATAAACAAAAATTAAATCATTTTCACTTTGAGCAACATTCTTGTTGAGAGTTTATTATGACACATTTTACCTTAAATATTTGCATTTAGTTGTATTTTAGCTAGTATTAGCATTTCCATTCTTGATGTATTTTAAGTGTTAATATAATGGTGTTAGCTGCACTGCCATTTATCGATATGGATAAATATAGGCTAATCATCTCCCAATTTTTAAAAAGTTACACTGATCTACATAATAATTAGTTCCCTTAAAGTGTTAATTCACCCAAAAATAAAAATTCTGTCATTAATTACTTGCCCTCATGCTGTTCTATACGCGTAAGAGCTTTGGTGAATTTCAGAACACAAATTGAAATACTTTTGATGAAATTCAAGAGCTTTCTGACCCTGCATAGACAGCAAGGGTCCTTCCACGTTCAAGGCCCAGAAAGGTACCAAAAACATCGACAAAATAGTCCATGTGACATCAGTGGTTCAACCATAATTTTATGAAGCTACTAGAAAACTTTTGGTGCAAAAATAACATCTTTATTTAACAAGTCTTCTCCTCTGCGCCACTGTAGGCGCCATTTCGGAGAGCATCACGACATTGTTTACTTTTGTAAACAGTGCATGTGCATGGTCTGCAGTTGTTGAATAAAATTGTTATTTTTGGGGGGGTTTTGCCCACAAAAAGTATTCTCATCGCTTCCTAAAATTACGGTTGAACCACTGATGTCACATGGACTATATTGTTCTTGGTATCTTTCTGGGCCTAGAATGTGGAAGGAACCTTGCTGTCTATGGAGTTTTTTTGGGTGAACTACCCCTTTAATTTATCTTCAATGTTTTATTAAAATTCACATCATTTCTACATGGTGAAGCACGTTGGGGGGAGGGAGGTGGTTAACCTGAGCCATACTGGAAATATAATAAATATAATATTAAAATAATAATAAAATGCAAAGTTCTGTCATGAAACTCTACGGTGAAGGCAGATGGGTTCTTACCGCAAACTGATGATATTTACAGAGTTAAACTACTTGGCACAAGCTGATTGGCTCATGTTGCATATGCAGCCAATGAGCTTGCTGCTTTACATTTAAATGTTTAAATGTTCGCAGTTTCTCTGAAACCCTTTCCCTTCCCCAGCTCCACCTGTATAGGTCTACTACAGGTTATTATATACGCTATTTGTGCAGCAGCAGTATGTCTTAAATACTCACACCAGTGTATCGGTGTATGAACTGGCAGTAGCATGTTCCTGTACTTGCTTTTCAGTAGCAGCAATAATCTACAACAACAGCAATAACCAACAGCAGCAATTCAGCAGCAGCAGCATAGCAGATCTATTCTGCCAAGACCAAATACCTTAACACTGTCATGATAGAACTAGTATTATTACATACAATATGAGGATACACCATTCAAATGACTCTGCTTATATAAATTTTTATATAAGCAGTGCACCAAACTGAATGGATAACTATGTGTTACGTAACTACAGTATGTTATGTAAAGGTAATTTATGGTAAATTGCCAAACTTTTTGCCATGAGAAGTACAAATCCCTTGAAAGTACTCTGTGTGAGTTTTCATTAGTGAAGATTTGATTCATCTGTCAAGATCATTTTTACACATAGCAGGCTGGCCCCAGTGAACAATAGCATTTGGCGTTTTCCTGCTGGGGCCTTTCCTTGAGTGTACAACCACATCTCTTTTGATGTCTGTTATTTTCTCATTTCCTCTGTTTTTAGGTTCTAAGTACCTTCGCTTGAGTGCACCTCAGTAATTTTGATTTTGTATGTGTGTGTGTTTTGTCCTTCTTGCAGTTCCAAGGGTTCGACCTCTGACCGCAAGATTTTGGAAGCAACAGCTCAGCATTATGGGACTAGGTAGAAGAAGTGAAGACAAAATATGTGAGAATGTCAAGACATTGGCCTAAGGGCAATGCGAAACACCTGTGGCCATCATTTCTCATTATTGCTAGAGCCACGAATCAGTCGACAGTTTGTGAAAATGTTCATTTCTACATTCTTTGCCCTAAATTGTAATTAAAAATGACCTCTGCACATATTCTGCTAGAGGAAAGACTCATAATTAACCTGGCTGTTAGTTGTATTCGCGACTATGAGTGAGAGAGACCTTGGGACTCCAACAGACACCACCTAGAATCAAACAAAGAGGCTGTCCTAATTTGTTAGGTCTTGTGGAAACAGGGAGAAATTTCCCCTTACAGCCTGGCCCTCCAGGACTGGTGTCAATGCTAATGTAATGCTTGTCATGGCAAGTGTGACTGCTGCGGAGGAGTCGGCAAGCGACTTTACCACACCAATAGTAAATCCACTGCCATTTGAACCTTCTACAACCTCCTCAAATGACGCTAGTCATGGACATGACAGAACTTCCTGCCCTCCAGCAGTACCTCCACCACCGCCTCCACCTCCTCCACCACCACCCCAGGCACCAGGCCATCCCGGGCATGCTTCACGCAAAAAACGACGGGTACGGAGCTTTTTTTGGAAAACAATTCCTGAGGAGAAGGTTCGGGGAAAACCAAATATTTGGACATTAGCAGTGAGACAGCAGCAGTATCAAATTGATGTGAGGACAGTGGAGGAACTCTTCGGCCAGCAGGAGGAGGTTCGAACCCAGACGAGCAGTGGACATCCTCGTGCTGGGAGATCTAGAGGTTCATTTAAGGAGAGCAAGGATGAGGTGAGTAGAACTGAGTTATTGCTTGGAATATGCTGCAGTTTAAGCTTGTAAGACAGTGTAATTAATTGTGTCTGTACATGATAGGTGTATGTTTTGCATTCCCAGATAGCTTGAGACTATTTCATTTAAACTGTTTTTTTTTTTTTTCTTTTTAAATGACTGAATAGCACAACCTGTGTTAAGATTGCCCAAGACTGAAATTTAGCCAATACTGCCAGATATTAGGGATGTGGAAAGTAAGTCAGTACTGATAACCAATAATTACCAATTATTTCTTATATATTGACATTGGTCAATATTAGATATAAATATACATTTTGGCATCAGACACCATATATAGCACAAAACAATGGCAAAAAACAATCTTATTCCGCAGTTATTTGTGTTTAACTGTAGGTGTGGCTGAAATTTGTTTGCTTATTATTTTTATTTTTTTTTACCTATTAGCCTATACAGATATGGCTATCAATATATTATTTAACTTTCAGGTTTGAGATTCTCCTATTGTTTTCTCTGACTTCTGAAGAGCTTCAGCAGTAGTTCTTTTGCCTTCTATCTGTGGCCTTTAGAAGTCAGTGTAATTTGATCCAGTTCATCTGTAGAAAGGATATTAGGAAAATCACATGTTGAACATTTGCAGTGTGCACTAATCACACATACTGATTATTTAAGATTTGAGACACAAATCCCATAATCAACACTTAAAGAACATCAACATTTTTAAAGTAGCATGGGTGTATTTGTAGCAATAGCCAAAAATACATAGTGTGGGTCAAAATGTAAAAAAAATGGACCCTTATGACTGGTTTTGTGGCCCAGGGTCAGATTTATGTTCTCAACTGAGTTATTCCACTTACAAAAATAAATGCTGTAAGTGCAAGCTAACAAAAACTTTACATTACTGAAGCATTTGTGTTGTTTACTATTTAGCTATAATACATTTATTATGTTGTTACTTTACCAGATCAAGTGAAACATCTTTATATTCAACATGATTTTATTAGTAATTGTTGGTATTTGCACATAAAGTGTGATTCTAGCACACATACTTTTTTTGTATGTGTTTTTTTTATGTGTTTTGTAAATGTTTATTTTGAATGTATTTACAACATACACTATATTCCCAAAAGTATTGGGACACCCCCTTATAATGAACAGGTTTGACTACTTTAGTCATTTCCATGAGTACTAATCTTAATGTTTAAGCATATAATGATATTCTAAGAAATTGTGTCCTTCTAATTTTATAGCAAAAGTTTGGACAGGACCCTTTTTTATTCTAACATGACAATGCCTCTGTCTATAAGGCACTGTTCATAGAGAAATGTGTAATTCAGTCAGTGTGGAAGAACTTGACTGGTCTGCATAAGCCAAGTTCTAGTCCCTGCTGAACACCTCTGGTGTGACTTTAAATGCAGACCTTGAGCCAAAACTCATCACCAAACACCAGTGACTTGTACATACACTATATGGACAAAAGTATTGGCACACCCTCGTCTTCAGAACAGAAAAAACACTTCCAAAACTTTGTATTTCCATCTCTGTGGAATATTATTATATGCTTAAACATTAAGATCATTACTTTGGATAAACCTTATGGACAATCCTGTTCATTAGAAGGGGGTGTCCCAATACTTTTGGCAATATAGTGTATTTAACTAAATGGAAAGAGTAAGCATTTTCTGTAAGTATAAGCAACATTAGAAATTGAAAATCAATGAAAATCAATTGAAAAAATCTAAATCAGTCAACTGAAATTAACATTGAAGAATCTTGTTCATACAATAATTCATGGGATGACTATGATGGTTTTATTTTATTTAATCTATAAGATTAATGTGTTCAGTTGCATAAAATGTTTAATATGTTTACCTGATTTGGTATTACAGTTGGTAAAAACAGTTTATAACACTAATATGTTTTTGTTATTGCAAAGAAATGTTTAACATAGGTGTAAGTTAAGGCTTAAAATACATAACAGTAATATAAATAATAGGGCTGTGCCGATTTTCAGACGCGATATCATGCGCATCTCGTCAGTAATGCCGGTTTTCTGATTAGTCGTAAATCTCATTCACCTGTTCATTCATGCAGCCGCGTTTACTACACAGAGCAGTAGTTCACTGACAAGCTACGCAAGCATCGCCTTCAGTATCGCAGGCGATACATATCGATTCTGCACGTGAAACTGCGTAGCTTGTCAGGGAGCTACGGCTCTGTGTAGTAAACGCGGCTGCATGAATGAACAGGTGAATAAGATTTACGGCTATTCAGAGAACCGGCATTACTGACGAGATACGCATGATAATTCGCGTCCGAATATCGGCACAGCCCTAATAAATAATAATATAAAGAATTAATAAAGGGCTTTTTTATGTTTCAAAAGCTATGTATACATACTGCCAATGCTTTAACATTTTAGGTCCTGTATATATACCCAAAACATATTTGAATATGTTTCCCATCATATACGAAGCATCTTTTTTACTAGCTTATAAGAAAGATTATTAGGTGTATGCAACTTAGTTTTTTCACCTCTACATAAAAACATATGCTCCCATGAGCTTGCCATTTTGTGTCTAAGCGACCAGCTGTGTTTTTGTGTTGTTTTGTGTGGTTGCCGCTGGTCTGAGTAGCTTTGTAATTATCCACGAAGGCACCAAGTGTACCTGTGCAGATCTAATGAAGCTTCTGTATTGTTTGTCTGAGGTGGCGTGGACCGTGCGTGTGGTCTCGTTTGTAATTTCAGACACCGCCCAACTACTCCTTTGAGTTTGTGATGCGTCACAAATTACACGTATCACACACATGGGTCATGTAAATGTGTGTGCTAGAGAGAGAGAGTGACAGATTGTGTGTCTGTTCAGTTGCCACTAAAATGGCTGTGTCATGTTAGTTAGTCAGTGATCTCATGGGCTCACTACCAGTCACTACCAAGGGTTCCTGGTGCTGATGTTAAAGAGAAAAACAAGTTATTCTGTACCAGGTTATCCACCTTATTCTTCAGTGCGGAAGTAAGCCTATGGGTTCATTAGCCACTATAGAAAAACAATAAAACTGTTTGCACTACAAACCACTATAATTAAGATAATATTTCATAATTATTTCCATTTCATAATTAAGATAATACACTAAAATAATATGATAAGACACGCCAGTTTGCAATATATTATGGGAAAAAATAAGATGGATAGCATTGTGTTCTTTAAATGGATAGTTCACCCAAAAATGACAATTCTGTCACCAATTACTCACCTTCATGTTGTTTTAAACCCATAAGCATTTTTTCCATATTTAAAAAACTAATTTTAATTTTGTCCTTATGCGTCAAACAAGCAAGGTTGATCTATCATTTGAAGTGTGAACATTTTGGGGGAAATTAATTTCAGTGGAGGGACAAAAAAATTGTCAGGGTTCATTACAAATACACTACCAGTCAAAGTTTTTTGAACAGTAAGTTTTTTTATTATTATTTTTTAAAGAAGTCTCTTCTGCTCACTAAGCCTGCATTTATTTGATCAAAAGACATGTTACAAAACAATGTTACAAAAGATTTCTATTTCAGATAAATGCTGTTCTTTCTATTCACCAAAGAAATCTAAATACATTCTACTCAGCTGTTTTCAATATAATAATAATAATAATAATAATAACAATAATAATAATAATAGAATGATTTCTGAAGGATCATGCGACTGGAGTAATGATGCTTAAAAGTCAGCTATGAAATCACATGAATAAAAAACATTTTAGAATATATTCAAATAGAAAACAGTTATTTTAAATAGTAAAAATGTTTACTAATTTTTGGATCAAATAAATGCAGGCTTGGTGAGCAGAAGAGACTTCTTTAAAAAAACATTAAAAAGATTTCTGTTCAAAAACTTTTGACTGGTAGTGTCTTCATTGCATTTTAAATATGGATGAAAGTTTTATGGATTTGGAACAATGTGAGAGTGAGTAAATGATGACAGAATTTTCATTTAAGAATGATTGGAAATAAAAAAAAATTCTAGATACTGAAAAGATATTCATTTCTATTTAATTTAGATTTGGTCATTTAGTTTTGCAGCAAATGTGCAGCAAATTTATAAAGCACTTTAGATGAAACTAAAAAATTAAAAAGCCTTCTTATTTAGGCAAAAACAGTGGCAGTCCTGGTATAACACACTTAAAAATACAACTTTGTTCTATTATTAAATGTATGTCAATCGGTTTTCATTTAGTGTGTGCCCTTTATATTAGTGATACAGTTTTCATATGAATAATAATAATCATCCTCATTATCATAAAAGATATATGATAAATGATATATGTTCTATTTGTAAGTTGTTCACTTTCACGTTGCATTTCAGCCTGGTCCAGTTACTCAAGGCTTATACTTTTGCAGTAGTTTAAAATTTTTTAGATTTTTCAAATTATCCCTTTTTTTAACTTTCAGTCCTCACTCTGCTCAATTTGTATGGTAACTTGCAGAAGCCGAAAATGTTTTGAAAAGCAAATGTGACAACAAGGTGAACATGGAGTGCTTTGTGTTCATAATGCGCACCACAAACTGAGCTAAAAAATAGTCCAAAAAAATAAAAACTTATTATAGGTGTACTGTAGTGATTCAGTGATTCAGGCCAAACCACAGTTTGGAAAATGGATTCTTGATGTACTCACTTATAATATGCATGTTTTAAAAATTATGAACACAAAGAAAGTGACTGCAGCTTTAACTTACTATGCAATGTACTTACTATAGAGTTAGGGTTTAGGATTAAGGTTTGGTTTACGGGTAGTTACACTAGTAATTATGTATAATTTACTATATTACTATATTATTATAAAATATATGTAATGTTTAACAAAAACACTGCAAAATGAAGTTTACTTCGCTTTTATTTTACCTATAATAATATTGTTCCATCAAGATATCAGCTTTATTTATTTGGATGTTGCATTCAAATCAACATGCCACAAAAACCTTACGGCCAATAATTTGAATGGAATTACATCTCTGCCTGAACACACACAGTCTGTCCTTTGTGTATCTTTCCATCTGTTTTAATTAACATCTTTTCCTGTGTTTTTCCCAGATCAGCATCTTGGACTCCAAGAGAGGAATGAACATTGGAATTTTCCTCAAACAGTTCAAGAAGTAAGTTTCTCAGTGTCATCGTGTGTAAAACCCCATGTGTGCATGTGCTTCAGCACAGAAATACGATCTGGTGGTCAAGGGAAATCCGATGCTCTTGTGTAAAGATCAATAGCTTTCAGGTTCTGATTGATACTTGGAAGTTCACATGAGGATCCTTTATACATTCACTGTGACGAGTACTAGTTACAAATAAAGAAAGACACAATGTATGTTGTCAGTACTCAACAGACAATTTGAACAGAAATAAGCATAAAACAAAAAAGGTTACGTCAGACTTGTTGCAAGGTGAAATGGGCAGGTGAAGGTGAATGTGTCCTGTGTAAACAGGATTTTTGTTTATTTTTGAACAGGTATTTCAACATCCTCAAAAGCAGCATGACTATAAATGATTATGCAAAAGACAATGCGTTTTTCTGTGATCAGTTAGTTCTATCATATTTATGTTTGTTTTCGATGTTAGTATGTATTCTGTGTGTGTGAGTGGTCATGTATAGTAGGGCTGATCAAATGCTGTGAGTCATTCACTCTGCTGAGTCACTCATGCAGGAGACAATGTTACAATTAGTCCCAGACGTACAGAATGTGAATTACAAATGCATAAAAACGAAGCAATGTACTTATTATGTTTGTAACTTTTTTTTTTACACCTTTTTGACGTATTATTCATGCTTGAATGAATCATTGTTTAGAGACATATTCATTTAGTGTTCAGAGAAATAGTCATTAAAACCTGTAACAAAACAGCTCAAATGTGCTTTACAGTATACAGCATGTGGTCACTTTTACCAATAAATCAATAAATCAATAGTTAAATAGTTACAAATGATTTTGTTTGTGGGTATGTGTGTGTATTTCAAAATTCATACCCCTTTATTTATTAGATGTCTTTGAAGGGATGGTTCAACCAAAAATTTCATTTATTCACCCTAATATTGTTCCAAACTTAATGTCATTGCAGAATGTTGGTAACCATACAGTTGACGGTAGCCATTGACTTTCATCGTATGGAAAATGGCTACTGTCAATTCTTTGTTTGCCAGCATTATTCATAATATCTTTTTCTGTGCTCAACAGAAGAAAGAAACTCGTACAGGTTTAGAACAACTTGAGTATAAGTAAATGATGAGCGAATTTTCATTTTAGGTGAACTAGCCCTACAACAGGGTATATAAAGTAAAAAGCATATCACTAAATATCATCTCAACACAATTTGTGAGATTCATTCTATCTCGACAATTTTGAGGTTATATGGCATTTTTTTCTATGGTTTGTTTTTAATGTTGTATGTTAAAAGATTTTATATCTGTTTGGTAATAGGGATTAATGGACAGCATAATTCGTTTAGATTTGTACTGTAACTTAATGAACTACCAAGTAGTTTGATTATTCTTTATAATTCACAGGCCAATTAGTTGAAATCATTCAGTCTAAATTCTTAGTTTATTGCTATTATGACAAACCTTCATAAAAATACAGGCTTGCTAGTGTAAGTGCTATTATGTAGTGTAATATACTCCTAATCCTAACCTTAATGCTTAATTGAATGTAAATACATAGTAATTAAAGACTTCTACACTGCGAAAAAAATGATTTTTCTGGACAAGTATAACATTTTTTGTCTTGTTTTCAGAAAAAAAGAAGTCAAAATTTGGATGTTTTTGCTTAAAACAAGCAAAATAATTTGCCAAAGGGGTAAGCAAAATAATTTTCTTTCAAGCAGAAAACTAGATTATTTTGCTTACCCCATTGGCAGATTATTTTGCTTGTTTCAAGCAAAAGTCCATTAATTTTAACTTACTTTTTTCAGAAAACAAGACAATAATTTTTACTTGCCTAGAAAATCCTTCTTGATTTAAGAATTTTTAGATATTTTGGCTGGAAACAAGACGTAAGAAAAGCATTTTTTGCAGTGCATAAGATTTATTTATTTATTTATTTATTCATTAATTTTCTTTGGGTCATACACTGAAGTATCCCACATGGGTTTAACTCGTGGCACACTGTGTTGTTCTCCCTCAGGTCAAATCATGCAATAGTAGAAGACATTCGTCTGGGCAACAGTAAGCAATATGGAGCTGAACCGCTGAAAGAACTGCTCAAACTTCTACCTGAAGCAGAGGAGGTGAGAATTCTCAATCTTACCCTTACATCATATTTGTGTATACCTTCATTTCTGATGTATGGCACCGCCTATTAACATCTGCCTCATGCAGGAGTAAATGAGGTACAATGTGTATTATAAACAAATTTATTTATCCCTCAAACCACATTTGCTAGCAGTCAAAGCATTTAGCTACATTGTATTTGTAGTGTATTTGCTGCCTTAATGCATCCTAATGTGTAATACATCAAAAGACCACTCATGTAACAAACTATAATTTCACCAAAATAAGTTTTTTGATATCAACATCAAGTCAGACCCTTTCCAAAATCAAATGCAGTCACAAGCGGTTGCTGGAGACAAATTGCTAATACCAGGTGTAGCAGGGCAGAGTGTTGTTTTAGTATTATACTAATACTATACTATTTTCATCTCAACATAATATATAATATGAAAATGGACATTATGTTTGATGTTTGCTAAAGATTAATTCACCAATGCTATTAAATTATTAGTGCTTTAATAATAGGAAACATTTGCATCTACAATAAATCCAATCAAGTGATACACTAAAAATGGTACAAATACATTGGGCATTCTTTAGTACATATGCTTTCTGTTTGGATTTAAATCACATATGTTCACCAGGTGAAAAGACTAAAGGAATTCAAAGGAGACCCAAATAAGCTGACGCTGGTTGATTCCTTCATGTTCCTGCTGATTCAAGTGCCACGGTAAGAGATGCAAAAGAACTTTGGATTTCATAATACCTAACGAAAGACAGGTCAATTATTATTGTTTGTTCACTTTTAAAGCTTTGATGTGCGTATCGAGGCTATGGTACTTCAGGAAGAGTTCGTTCCATCCTGTGCGGCCATGAGTCGTGAGATTAACATTGTGCGTCAGGCTACTGAAGGTAAGAACATTCTAAGTTCTGACGTTTATATCATATTTTTGATGAGTAATAATTGTAAATTTTTTTCAGCTAAGCAGGCAGTTTGATCAGTGGACCATACTGTGGGTTACTGGGAAAAAACCTAGTCATGTCATGGTCGCTCTTGTACACAAACTCATCAACCCCAGTAATTTAACGCACTATTCCACCACTTTTAAAAGATCTGCTGTCAAGTGTGGGCCGATAAACAGTAATGAACCTTTAGCAGGATTCAATTCTTGTTGAGTGCATTTTGCTGAGTCATTTTCTGTCACTCAGCTGTGCCTGTATTAGCCTCAGAAACCAATGGCTCATGACATTTCTACTCCTCAACAGTACTGAAACGTAAAGATATGGCACTCCATTAATCATTACATTGATGCTGGGAGCCTTTAGCAAAACTCAATTTGAGTTTTATTAATCTTGCATTACTATTTTGAACTATGCAGTAGATCATGCTGTCAGCAGTTTTTTCTAAGTTAAATGTGGCAGATGTTCAGATTGCCTTTAAATGTCTTAGTCTGTAGACAGTGGGAAGGATAGTAATAACATTTAGAGTGTTGTGTAATGGCCTGTGATTATTCAGTTTCTATTGATTATTCCACAGAACTAATGACTTGTGAAGAGCTCCATGCCATTCTACACTTAGTTCTCCAAGCAGGAAATATCATGAATGCAGTAAGTCTCTCTCTGTCTCTAGCCTTTTCTCCATTTATTGTCTTTCCAGTGTTCCTTACCCTTTACCCCTCATCTTCCCCTCTTTTTTGTGGACATTTCCCCCAGTCCTCTTTTCACCTTTGCCCTTTCGTTTCAACAGCTCCTCCAAAACATTCCCTGACATTTTTAAGTCAGGAAGAGTTGATGGCTTTTACAGCATTGACCAGACATTGACTGATGTTCTCTGTGTGTTCATAGGGTGGCTATGCAGGCAACGCTGTGGGCTTCAAACTGTCCTCACTTCTTTCTCTGGCTGACACGAAGGCCAACAAGCCTGGCATGAACCTGCTCCATTTTGTGGCACTAGTAAGTAGGACGGAACCAGATGCACTGTAGTTTTCTCTAGATTTACTAATACATTTTTGTTAGACACAAACATTTTGTTTTAACTGCTTTGACTTAGATTTTTCTTGAACTTTTCTCACAAAGGAAGCACAGAAAAAGGATGAGGCCCTTTTGAAGTTCCCAGAGAAGCTAACGCATGTTCAGAGTGCAGTCAGGTAACAACAATACTAGTTTCTGAGTTTGCGTATCACAGGTAAAATGGAATATAACTTCTACTATTAATAACCATTTCATAATTTTTATGAAACTTTAAAACACCATAAATTAAGCTGTATTAATATTGTCTTCATTATTATTATGACTACAGAAGTATCAAAAAAAAATACCAAACAACTATTTTGTTGTAACTGTTTAGTACTAATTATTATTAGTGATTTGCTTTTTCAAAGAAATGTGGTCATTATGTACTCAAACTTTCTATGAGCTTCTATGTTTCTCTGACTTCTTGAAATTGTTGCAGAATTTCAGTAGAAAATATAGAAGGGGAGTTTTCCTCTCTCTACGTCAAAACACGTTCCTTGGAACAGAAGATTCAGGATGACAATGAGCTGCAAAAGCAGCTGGATCCATTTTTGCAGGTAAATGAATCATTCCCTCAGTTAGAATGCTATACTAGAGTATGTTTTTGTCCTAAAGATTTTTTTGTTTATATGTTAATTTTATAGTTCATTTTTATTTAATAGATTAATTAACTTTTTACGTCAATAAGAATGACACGTTCTTCTTATTTGCTAGAGTTCTACACAGGCACTGCAGGACCTTAAACATCGCAGGCTGGACTTGCGCAAAGAGGGTAATACCCTCATTGACTTCTTCTGTGAAGACAAAGACACTTTCAAACTGGATGAGTGCTTTAGAATTTTCCAAGATTTCTGCTTAAAGTTCAAAAAAGCTGTGAAGGTACATATCACATTAACTAACATGCAGAAGTTAAAAATACATTTAAAAATGTAATAATTTAAGGGCCAGATTCACTAACAGATTGTGCTAGCGCAAAACGTCTTTTGGCATTGGCACAGATGCGCAGTGAAGAATTAGCACTAAAAAAGGTGTGGACACAGTTATTTATATATTTATTTATATATTTCAGACGGTAAATTTATCATGCAACGTGATTTATTAACCTTTGGGCTCGTCAAATTACTGGTATTTGTGCCATTATTTAATGCCCCAAAAAAGCATGTTTTCTGCTCTTGGTTGATTGCGCCGATCATTATGGAAAAGCATCTACCTACTTCTGTGTTTTTTAATGTGTGCTCTAACATTAATTTGCACTGTTTAGTAAATCTGGCCCTGAAGCTTGTATTAATCTTCTTACAGATCATATATCTGTGAACAAAAGTTCTGTAGTGATCTCTTATCCACTCTTCTGCAGGACAACCAGGACAGGGAACTGAAGGAAGAAGCTAGACAGCGTCGCTTACGGGAACTGGAGGAGAGGCGGTGTGCCTGGGGTGCAGCCAATACTGAGGCAGGCGGTTTTGGTCGTAGCAGCAGCGAAAATGATGTTGACGTCCTAACCAAAGAAGGCCTCCTGGACTTCCTGCTTCAATCAAGACCTCAAAGCCCCCACAGTCCTTTGGGGCGCTCGGCCAGTGCCCGACGTTACCATCACACAGAGCTAATATCTGGGTCTTCACAAAGTGACCATGCAAAATTTAGCAGCCTGCCACGCTCAGGCAGGAACCATCATCGAAAGACCATGGCGTGGCTTGTCTTACAGGATGATAATAGGGAGCTGGGTCCACAGAGTCAGGTTTATCAAGACAAGCTGGCAACTTCACCAAGAGCTGAGACAGAACCCATCAGTCCTTTAGCAAGATACTCAAGTTTTGGCTACAAAATAAACAGTGATCCCTACAATAATAACAATTACACTTCTCTCTCTGAAGGTGGAGTTACACCTCAGTTAAGTGACACAAAGCATGTCCTTCATGGGACATCTGGTCAAAGTGTTGGACACATGAATATTTCTGTGGAGAAACACAAACTAGTTACTGGCCTTCAACCCTTTGAGATAACCAGCCAGATCAATAATAACAGTCATGTTTCTGTGAACAACCAAAATGAAGTGTTCATAACAGATCTGGAAAGGGAAGAAAACTCTCCCAAAGCATTTGTCCTTGATACACCCCCAACTAGCAGGAGTTCTGAGGAGGGACCTAAGCCAGAAAAAGTATGGAATGACACAAGGATCTCATCACAGAGGGAGGAAGCAGACACTAGTACCTTTTCCTCAACAACTTGTGACACCCCTTTGCCGCTGGATCCCTCTATGTCCAGTAAGAAACCTGTGTTGTATGTCATGGACTGCACTGAAACGGATTGTTCCATTGTGTTGGACTGTTCCGAGATTGAGAGTTCTCCTATCATAAAAGAAAGATCTGAACTTAACCCAAAGTCACAGGATGCCAGCTTTCCAAGAGTTGTTCAGGACACCAGTTCCCTTTCCTCCAACTTGGAGTCCACCGATTGTCACTTTGTGTCCACGTCAAGTGATGAACCGCTTGCAGGAAGGGTCAATCAAGCATGTCCAAAATCAGTCAGTCCTTCTTTGACTACTGAAGAAGCAGAGACGGATAGCTGTGACACAGCTGACGGGCGAAGAGTTGGTGAGAAAGCAGTCCAGACTGGTAGCCCCAAAACAACACATGTCAAAACCAAGACTTCATCCAAAGTAATTGCTCATGCCAGCCGTCCAACAAGAACCCTCACACCAACAGAGACTCAGAACATGCGCAAGGTGGTGCCCATTACAAGGCAGAATCGCTCTAGTAGCAGCATGAGGAAAATTGAAAAACCTCCTGGGTATGAGAACATTGAACCTAGACGTCCACTTCGTGACCAAAGCATGCCAGCCAGGAGAGGTGAGAGGCAAGGTAGACCTGCACGACATTCAAGCCTGCCTCCAGATGATCCCAGGGTACAAAGAGGAGCGACACCAAGCAACTCTCGATGGTCGAGAGACTCGACTCAACACAGACCCTCCATCAAGAAAACCAATTCCAAACCTGTTCGTACCATTTCTAAACCAGCACCAGAGGAAAAGATGTGTCGTTCTACAATGCGAGCCCTGGCCCAAGCTCAGGCCCAGGCCCAGGCCCAAGGAACCTCAGAAGGAGCTACACCTGACAGTCCCAGCAACACCGTGAAAAGTTCTTCACCTTTGCCGAGCTTTGCTCGCAACACTGTGGCATCTTCTTCCAGATTTAAGAAAGACTTGCCCCCACCAGCTGTAACAGGAACACCATCAAAGACCTTAGCCAGAGCTAGCTCTCAGAGATTGCCTGGTGGTAGAACGGACTCTGTCAGTAGCGGACCTTTGCCAAGGAGTGAGGATAAACTCGGGGGGTCTATTAGGAGGGTTCAGAGCGTACGGGCTTCCAGTCGAAGCAGTGACACGCCTTCCCCACAGTCTGGACGAGAGCACTCCCTTAAAAGTAGCAGTTTCTCAGAGAAATCCACACAGATTAGAGACTCCATCTCGAGTAGGACCAACAAACCCACATGGAAGTAGAGTGGACAAAGAAGGATGATCAAAATATTCTGCATATACTGAACTGACTAAAGAGGCACAAAAGCCTCTTAAATTATTCTGAATGTATCTACGCCTTTAAAATGTAGCTAAAGTTGTCGCTGGATCCTCAGTAAGAGTTTCAAGAATGAGCTACTGTCACCATTTGACAGCACATTTAGTAGCACTTCCACATCCACACAGGATGGTTTTGATGGCCTTTTTTACATATAGCTGACACATCGTCAACTGTCACAGAACACATCAATCACAAATTGTAATTAGTGTTAGACTAACCCTATATTTTATAATCTATGTGATTATATTTGTGAGCTGCTCTCACAAATTGCTGAGAACAAATAAAATAGAAGACAATTTGTCATATACACATATGCTTGCTTTGTTATTTTATATGTAGTTCATGAAAATGTAGTACAGTTTACTAGGATTCCATTAAAACAGCTTCATGAGCACTCAAAGATTCATCCACATTTCACCTAAACGTTTTCTGTGCATGATGACAAATCAACCTGAAGACTGTTTGATGAATATGTCTATGAATGTTATCCAAATACACCTTAGTGTAGCTGATGCAATGAGTACTACAGCTAGTAGTTCGAAGAAGCCTCTCCAGTGATGTTTTTGGATATGTTCAAAATCTTTGCTGCCGAGTTGCTTGTTTTCAATTTGCCTTTTCATGCAGGGTACATGCTGCTGTACACTGTCTTGCTGCTGATGACACTGTATTTGTGACTTTTCTGTGAATATACTGCTAGCTCTTTCTTTTTAAAGCCATACTGTTAACCGGGAGTGGCAAAACCTGGTGCTAGAGGAAAGGCTCAAATGTTTAAGAAAGCACATACACTGTATGCATCAAATATTCTCACAGTATCAAGTAGTCAACCAATGTGTTGTTTTAAACTATCAAATCAGTGTTAGAATAAAAACACTTTACAATAAGGTTCTAAGCATTAATTATTATATTATGAATAAACATGAATTAACAATGAACAATAGTATATTAATAAATTGAATGAATAAACATGAAACTACTGTAGATTAATACATGCCATAAAATGTGTTGTTCATTGTTAGTATTACATACCTAATGCATTAACTAATTAGTTAACAAATAGAACTAAATGCAACAAATTGAACCATATTGTGAAGTGTTACTGGTTAAGCATAATTAATGGTGATTAATACAGTGGTGAAAGATGTGCAATATAAACCAGACGCCAAGAGCATTTGGTGCACAGGAAGGCTTTTTACATGCTTTTACCTTTCTATATGTGTGTCTGCTCCTTCTCAAGCACCCACCGTGTTGGTGAGGGAGGGCATAAATGATATACTTAAAATAAAATGGATGAGTTATGAAAAAATAATTATTATAAATACAAATACAGTAGTATGAATAGGTAAACATTGGCAGATTGTTGTCAATACTGATTTCACACTATGGCGACGACACAAAAATCCTTATTTCTACCTCTAGAATCATATTTGCCACCTCTGGTTCTTATATTCTGATGGCTCACTCATCAAGTGAATCATTGGCTTTTCAAAGTTCTGCAGGTGTACCTCAGTTACAATGTACAATGCTTTTTTAGTTCTTAGAGGGTTTATGTATTGACATATCTGTAAATTTAGTGCTGATTGGTTAACATGCTTTAGAATGCATCCATGGTAACATGGTAAAGTCTGACACAATGGAATCCTTTTTCCAGCTGTAGATAACCTAGGAGTTTAACCCCCAACAAAAAACTGGCAAAGTTTGGAGCTAAATCATTTTAAGCTATAGCTTTGAAATGAAACCTGATGTGCATTTGTCCAGTCAGACAGTTGGACATATATGTCAATGTGTTGTACCTTTTATTGATATTGCTTGAATTTTCTATTTTGAATGTTATTTCTGAGCCCTGTTTTCTGTGATTGTAGAATTACAATCAATATAAGCTAATCAATAAAACTATATATAAAAATATGTGAGAATATATCAATTCACTGATTGTAAAAAGTATTAGTATTTAGCTATGGAGTACTTATTTATTTTGCTAGCCATGGTTTGTTTTTGACAATGGTCACCTTTTTTTTTTTCTTTTTTTTTTTTGAACCACACCCAGTGTTTAGTTGTGTGGGTGTGTGAGAGAGATGCAAATGAAGCACTACAAACAAAAAGAATGAACATTTAAATCACCCAGATAACAGCAAAAGATTGGCTAGTACAAAAATAGCATGCTTTTCATATGCCCTCTTTCGTCTTTATACGTTACCAGCACTACGTAACATTTAGGGCAAACACTCTTTTTATCCTGTCAAAACTTCGTTGAACGTTTCCTCTACTAGAATGCCACCTGCTGGTCATTCTTTGAAGAGGCATAAAAAGTTCCGGTTAACGCTGCTTTTTCCCACCGTCTGACTTTTATGGTGGTCTCTGTTCTGGCTCTTAAGTTGCTATGGTAATGCTGTTCCAGTGGAGAACTATTTACCCTTAAAGGCGCTTTCAATTGTATCACTCTAAATATCAAACTACAACTTAACTAAGTAAAAACACCTGTCCATGGCACTTAAAGGGATAGTTCACCTTAAAAAAATCATTTAAAAAAAAGAATCATTTATATGTTGTTCAGAACTTCTCAGAATTTCTCAATATCTTCTTCTGTGCTCCACAGAAGAAAGAAAGGCATATAGTTGAGGAACAACATGATAGTGAGTAAAACAAATTATGACAGAATATTTCATTGTGTGAACACTTCCTTTAATGTCTTTAATTACATGTAAGATTTGTTTAAACTATTTAGCACTAAACACATACAGATTTTCCTGTAGCCTACTGAAAAGTTTTAAAGTGGAATTACACTTTTCTTTATTTGTAGATTATTTGTGTGAATATTCATATGTTGGATATCATATATGTATAAAAGCTGTGTTCGAATTGTGTCAAAGCTCATTCTAAATTCAAGTCGTATGTGATTGGTTATAGTGAGCAACGCTGTAAAATGTGTAAAAATAAAATATGATTTAATGTGAGCAGGTCTAAATTTAGTACAGCAATTTAATCTTTTCGTTTCATTTTGACTTTCACTAGTTTCATGTTTAAAGTATTATAGTTTTAGTTAAAAACCAGGGGTTGTTTAGATAATTAAAATGTTCTTTACACACACACACACACACACACACACACACACACACACACACACACACACAAAAACAATAGTTCTTTTAAAAACTGTTCACTGAAAGGTTGTTTGGAAAACTTAATATGGTACCTCTAGCATTGCTGCAAAAACGCTTGTTAATGTAATCGGTTTGCACTTGACCCTGCACAAATATACTCAGGTTAACAGTAGATCTTACAATAAAAGGTCATTCTTCTTAACTATATAGGGATGACACATTCTACACTGAAATTGTGTCTGAATACAACAATACTACTTGTGTTTGTAGTAGGCCTCCAACAACTAGCTTGCTCGACAGTTAGCGCAGTTAGCCATCCTGGTGAATGGTTTTCACCAGATCACAGTTACACGTTTTTTTGACGGGAATCTGAGAATCATTTGCATTGGTAAAGGAAGGCATAATCTTAGCACCTAATGAATACAGAGAAGGAAAAAAAGGATTTACAAAACCTTAATAAAACAGAAAGACATGTTTAAACAAGAAACCAGAACAACATAAAAGTATTGAGTCCTTCAACAGTGATCTAAAGAGAATAGCTTAAAGTTGGCTGACAGAAGAGCTAATCTGCAAGACACAAGAGGATAGCATAGTGACAGTTTAAGATATAATTTATAAAACATTAAGTTGACTATCACCTCTACCACCCATATGATGGGAAAAAAGAACAATGCAGTACGATAAACATCCAGCAGGAGGGCCACAGCATAAGACAAAAACGCAAATCTGTTCAAAACGATTTTCAGTCCATGTAGCTGTAGCAATTTTGGAAACAATCAAGCAAAAGAAAGAGAAATGTCCAGCCTAAAGCATAAATCACATACTGAGTTTGAAGACTTGAAGTGCACCAGCACTCCATTAGCATCAAGAACTATTATGTTTATAATGCTGAAACTGATACGTTTGTAGACGCTGTCAAGAAGATGGATGTGTCATGCTGCACATAAACATTATTCCAACTGTGGTTGGAAAGCTGACACGGGAGCAAAATGTAACATGAGACATTCAGACAAGTTGCTAATACCAAACAACCAAGCAAGAGAGGACTTTGTTGCTTCCCAGATAGCACACATATGTCTGCAAGATGTCTGTTAAAGATCACTTGATCTAGAAAGTATCTGCTGTGTACAAACGTCTGGCAGATATCTTTAATATGTCAGTTTTACATACATTCTAAATTATAAACATCTTAAAGACATCTAATAGATGTATATTTGACATCTAACAGGAAATGTCCAATAGACGTATTGCAGATGAGCAAACTACATCTTGCAGATGTAAATGCAGACGTCAAATAGACGTCTCCGAGATGTACATGTGCTATCAGGGTTATGTTGGAGGCAGAAATAAAATAAAGTGTGTCATCACTGAAAGGCTGTGGAACTTGACTATTTGATGAGTTCTCAACCAAGTTCAGGAGGTCAGCATACAGTTGTTGTTTTTTTTTGTTTTTTTTAATTGCTAGCAAGCATTGTTCAATACTGAAGCTACATTTTCAGAACTGTCCATACAGACCTCATTACCAAACATGTTTCTTGGCCAAATAGTTGATCTCATCTCCAAAACTCGCTCAGACCAACAAAACACTTCATATATATTTATTGATTGGGCTCAAAACCTTGTTTAACACTGGCAACAATTCTTATTCAAACCTACATTTAATTTGTAACACACTGATCTTAAAAATACTAACAACAGTGGGTGTTGCATAAACTATGAACTTTTATCTTTGAAGTTTGAATTATTTATCACGCAAGTATTTCATTATTTCAGGATAAGAATAACTTCTTTTCATTTTACTGGCTGTATTACAGCAAAAAGAATGAATGAGAAAAGCATAATTTCTCCCCTATTTCTTTATATATCAAAAACAAAAAAACCATCAACATTTACAAAAAATACTTAAATAAATAAATAAATAAATAAATAAATACAAAGTTAAGAAAAAAAAATAAAAAATGTTATAAATTCCTGAAGCAATAATTACATATTACAAAAAAAAAAAAAAAAAAAACAGCATAATGAGGTACTGTAATTGCAGTATTAGAATCCCAGGTGCTTCAGGAGGCCTTTCATTATGGAGTTCTCTGTGTTTCTCACACAATCCAAAGACAGAGAAGACAGGTGAACTGGAGACTGTAAGAGTGAATATGAATGTGTGCATGTTTGTCATCCCTTTTTGCCGATTGGCCAAATATAGGACATCTGGACTGGCTTTTAGCTGAAATTGCAGTTAGTGTGGTTTGAAATAATTATTAGTAAATATTCTGCTAAGATTTTATATTTCTATATAATTCCTGCAGAAATTAACCATTTGCCATCATTCTGTTTGAATGTGCTTTTAGCAGTTTTGAAAGCAGTGTGTTAACATTTGAATTAAAATTTATAGTGTTTTGCAGGTTTGTGGATTTTGTGTTCATGGATTTTGAGAAATGTGGGTTCCCCGATACTGGGCCCACCAGGGGAGCTAGTTTTTAAGCAACCGTTGGGGGGTGAAGACAATGACAAGGTTTTAGTCATGTGGATAGAGGAAAAATAAATATATTCTAGCTATAGATATACAAGGGAAACACAGCCATGACCATGGAATACAGAGACATGATGCCACAACCGGCGGGGGCGAAGGAGACACCAGCCGGAGCACAGTCACAGACTACTCCGTCCTAGTCTGGCCTGCGGGGCAACGGGGACCCAGAGTCACTCTTGGGGAAGCAACTCAGTAACTTCAGTAACTGAAAGTGTCCTGTATTCTGGCAGCGCTGATTTTATTCTTTCAAAACAGTGTTATTATTCTGCGAACATGAAAGGTCTAATCTATGATTTATTTATATTTTCTTCCTAGCTCACAAAGAGCTGAATAATTCATGTAAAACTAGTCTTACATGAAGCATTTTAGTGAGAGTACTCTGCAAGATGACACATTCACTTTCAGTGCTGTAGGCAGTGCGAATAGTTATTCTCTCAACTATGGTTATAATTCAATGTAAAAAGGACTCTTAAAAAGGACTGCTGGATATCTGCATAGTAGAAGTAAGTTTTAAACATTTCTAATACATTCCACACTCACGTAATCATTTTACAGACAGGTGAAAATGTTGCTGTCACAGATGTCATCCATCACATCATTACACTATCTACAGTGATGTATATATGTAAACTGATTGAATTTTTTTATTATTATTATTTTTTTTTTTTTACATTCAGTTTTAACAATATGTTTTTGACAGCTTTATATTGAGTCACAGGAAATACATATTACACACTCATGTTTGTGCAAGCAGAACTACACAAAGCCGTGTGTACTATACAAAGCCAAGTATATGAGAGTAATTTAATAAACTTATGTTAAACTAGTTACTGCTTCTCTGAATTTGTGTATAATAAGTATTGTTAAATGAAAGAAGAACACTGTAAGCTCTCATTCTGGTTTTAAATGGTTTATTTACTCTTGACTTGAGTTTCAGGTTTATTGTGTAGGTGATGAATGTTAGTGTCATTGTGCTAATAGATTAAATAAATAACCTTTATTTTCAGTGGTAATATCTGCACATTTACAGCTTGTTTGGTTATTTCTCATGTGATCACTTTCCCAGTGTTTGATTAGAGAAGGTCCGAGAGATCATTTTATTTTGATCATGCAGGGGGTGACAAACTGTCCCATGAAACTAGTTAGCAGCTCTCTTTATAAATAGGCAATGCCACATACAGGTATGCATGTAGGCTATGTATGATTTACTCTTAAGTGTATGGAAACCAATACATGTGGGCCTATTATTGTCTTGAATGCTTGTCTGGCTTTGGTTTTTATGTCTTGAATGTTTTCCTTTGAAGGTCAACTAAAATTAAATCTTTTAATCTCTTAAACTCATGGATATTTTTGATTTAGTATTTGATTCAGAAGGTAAAATCATTTGAATATGATTGACATTTTATATATATATATATATATATATATATATATATGCTTGGTTTGCCTGGTAATAACTGGTAAAATAAAACGCATCAGGGTCTGTTTTAATATTGAATGAACAGAAAGAGCTTTTCCTGTTGCACATTAGACCTCTGTCAATCTAAGTCTACTGCTTCTTCTGTTCTGCTAGAGACAGTGTTGTATAGCATGGATCAGCTTTAAAGTCAGGCTTGCTTTACTTCTTTTTTGTATTTGTATACTTGAATTATTATTATTATTACTATACTGTAAAAAAAAAAAATAAATAAATAAATAAGGCCCTCTTGTTTGTAATATTTGTACAAAATGAGCCACTGGTGGGTATGCAAATAATAGTATGTGTGTGTGTGTGTGTGTGTGTGTGTGTGTGTGTGTGTGTGTGTGTGTGTGTGTGTGTGTGTGTGTGTGTAAACAAACCCTGTTGTCTATTTTGACAGTAATTTATGAGTTTTTTTTATTTTTTTTTATCTTCGACTTCAAGGTTTTAGAAAGAAAAGAAAAGTCAGTGTATGAAAGTGCTCCTGTTTTCTTTCAGCATGTGTGATGCCAGGACAGATTTCCTCTAATTGTCCTCATGTCGCACACACACAGTGGAAAATATTACTACTGGACAAATAAGTCATATTTAATATAGGTGCAAGCAGCAGTCTTCTGGGTCCAAGCACCAATGATTATTAGGTGAAACAAGTGAAATGTATCTTTTCGAATATATACACTACCAGTCAAAAGTTTTTGAATAGTAAAATTTGTAATGTTTTTTAAAGAAGTGCTATCTGCTCACCAAGACTGCATTTATTTAATCCAAAATGATACAAATTAATACTTTTATTTAGCAAGGATGCTTTAAATTTACATTTATAGTGTTACAAAAGATTTCTATTTCAGGTAAATGCTGTTCTTCTGAACTTTCTGTTCATTAAAGAAACCTGAAAAAATTCTACTCAGCTGTTTGTTTTTAACACAATAATAATAATAATAATAATAATAATAATAATAATAATAATAAATGATTTTGAGCAGCAAATAAGAATATTAGAATGATTTCTGAAGGTTCATGTGATTGAAACATAGAAAACAGCTATTTTAATTAGTAAAGAAATTTCAGAATGTTACTGTTTTTGCTGTACTTTGGGTCAAATAAATGCAAGCTTGTTGAGCTGAAGAGACTGCTCTAAAAAAAAAACATTCAAAATCTTACTGTTCAAAAGCTTTTGACTGGTAGTGTGTGTTTACACATACACATACATAAATACTATGGTAATATACTTTACTGTGGTAAAGATACGTTACCTTATAATCGTTAATATTGTGTATTTGTGTAATCAAGTCAAGCTTTATTTATAGAGCAGATGTTTGCACAACTGTAGTTGATCCAAAGTGCTTTATAGTATAAAATAGAATCAGATAAGAAAAAAGTATCAAATCGATCTAAGTAAATATACATTTAGTACATACAAAACACAACTATTCAATACACAGCATTACTCACATACTAGATAGAAAATATTAATCTTTAAACTGCATCCAGTGATGGAGAGGTGAAGTTCAGAGACAGACTGTTCCAGAGCTTACTGAAATAAAGTCTTCAATGTTATATAACATACATCTACATCCAAGTAAATTATTAAAAAAAAATATATATTAACAGCTCACATATTTTGTGTTTTTGTACACTGATTAAATATAAAACTGCTTTACACAAATGTTGACTGTTGAACTAAATCATGTTTGAACAAATTATAATATAGGCATACAGCAGTGAAAAAAACTACACTGAACAAATTGTTATTTTACTAAAGACACCTTACAAAATGTAGATAAATCAAATATGTTTTGCTCCAAATGCAAGTTGGTGTCGGGTTACATGCCAGTGTGCTGTGCAGACAAGGGTTTGTTTTATTTATATACACAACATATAGGAATATTAGTTTTAATGAAAAATGTCCAGCAAAGGTCAGCTTGAATCTCCTAAACAATGTAATAGATCAAGAAATTCTTGATCATTTTTTGCCAGCATGGTCTAGTGCTGACTTGCAAGTTTAGTGCAGATCTGTCAAGAAAAAAGTGTAAAAATTTCCAAAATGGAAACAAAATTGGATTCTGTAGGGCTTGACTAAGGGATTAAGAGGAAAGGGGGATTTATACAGTAGTTCAATAGCTATGAATTAAAACACAAATGTACTTATTATAACGTCAGTTTGTTTTTGTCTGATTTGGTAAATGGTGCTCGAGTAGTTGGTGTCATTTGCAACCATCCAAACTAAGTTTTAGACATCCTCTGACCTTGCAGTCTCTGACGTCCAACACCCTTAGAGCGGAAAAAGTATAACTGCCAAAAGTGTACAAATACAATAATGTTCCAGAATAGAATTTATTAATACAAAGTGCTTTAATTGGTTGTCTACAGCTGTTTATTGAAGGTAGCAATGCAACAGTGTAGCAATCTCAGCAGTGGAATCTCTAGCCAGTGGAGTGAGACCAAGATGCGGACACTTTTGTTGGTTGACTGAAGGTCAGAGGAACTGCTGTGTCCTAGATCATCTCATGTCTAGCCTCTCGATGTAGCTGCCCTGTTGCCTTAAAGATCATCTATGATGAGCGAGAACTGAATTTGGAATCAAACAAACCTGTTTGAGTGCAGAGTAGCTGCAAGGACATTATTATTCTTTATTGTTTAATTACACATACTCCATCTTACACCGTTGTACCACCCGATGGCATTATATTTGCCTGGTTTGCAAAGATTGACATCAGTATTGTTAAATAGTGCATATGCTTTAGGTTTTGGAAAAAAAAGTTGGGTTACCTTATGTGCTCAGACAGCATATAGATGAAGAGAGTCACACACAGAAAAAACACAGAAGACCAGTATCAGAAATACATTGATTTTGTGGTATATTCAAATGAAACAACACTTTCTGATTTTATATTGTAAGAAACATTTTGGTTATTAAACTTACCTTGTTTATTTATTGTTGTCACATGACCCACATTTACCATAGTAGAAACTCAATCAGTGACATGTAGAAGAAGAGATCCATGCATTGAAAAAACATAGAAGACCAGTATCAGAAATACATTGATTTTGTGGTGTATTCAAATTAAACGTTTTCAGTTTTTATAATGTCAGAAACATTTGGGTTATTGAAATTACCTTGTTAAGGATGTCACATGAGCCACATTTACCATAGTAGTGGCTCAGACCGTGACATGTAGAAGAAGAGATCCAAGCATTGAAAAAACATAGAATACCAGTCTCAGAAATACATTGATTTTGTGGTGTACTCAAATTAAATGTTTTCGGTTTTTATATATTTAAGAAACATTTTGATTATTAAACTTACCTTGTTCATTTATTGTTGTCACATGATCCACATGTACCATAGTAGAAACTCAATCAGTGACATGTAGATGAAGAGATCCAAGCATTGAAAAAATATAAAAGACCAATATCAGAAATACACTGATTTTGCGGTGTATTCAAATGAAATGTTTTCAGTTTTTTATTTGTTAAAAACATTTGGGTTATTGAAATTACCTTGTTAAGGATGGTGTCACATGAGCCATATTTACCATAGTAGGGGCTCAAACAGTGACATGTAGATGAAGGGAGTCAAGCATAGGAAAAACATAGAAGACCAGTATCAGAAATACACTGATTTTGTGGTCTATTTAAATGAAATGTTTTCAGTTTTTATATTGTTAGAAACATTTGGGTTATTGAAATTACCTTGTTAAAGATGTCACATGAGCCATATTTACTATAGCAGGGGCTCAAACAGTGACATGTAGATGAAGGGAGTCGAGCATAGGAAAAACACAGAAGACCATTATCAGAAATACATCGATTTTATAACGTATTAAATGGAACGCTTTCTGTTTTCATATTGTAGCCTAAGAAACATTTGGGTTATTGAAAATACCTTGTAATGTTATCACATCACTCACATTTACCATAGTAGGGGCTCAAACAGTGACGTGTAGATTAAGAGTCAACCATAAAAAAAAAAAAAACACAGCATTAATATTACAGAATAAAATTTGGGTCACTAAACTTACCTTTTTATTTACTGTTGTTTAATGACCGTGGCACATTAACCACTGCTGTGCTGTGACTCAAACAGGAGCATGTAGTGGACAGTCATGCACAATAAGGAACAGAGAAGATCAGTATTAGAGATGTTTCAAAAATATGTTTTTGTGTTTATTCTAACATAAGTTAGTGGTTATTTTTTGTATTTCTAAAGAAATGTACCTTCATGGGATATCTTTGTTCGTCTTGGTCACACACAGGAACTAAAGACTACAACAACACTTTAACGTGTTCCAGGGCATGGCGTTATAATAGTAATAGAATGTTCAGATGCAAAACGTGGCTGCAGCTCAAGTCCATACGATTGTTATTGTTTGAATGTTACACACGGTCTACTGTTGTATACAGTTCACCAAAGAGTCCAAAATAGTAAAAAGCACAAACACGTAGCCAAGAGCACTCAATACTGATTAAATACTATCACAAATAGCAAATAGCAAAATAAGTCAAAACCTAGACAAAGCTTTTAAAGTTCCATTAATGTTTACAGCTTCTGTTAAAACCATAAAAATATATAAATATCTAATACTGCCTGTTTCAGTATAAACGTTTCTCCAGAACGTGAACTTTATTTAAATTATGACAGTGTTTTAATCATAAACGCGTTACATGTGAGGCTAGTGTGAAGCTGTGAATCCCTCTGGTGGACAGCAGTAATATTACAGTCTTTCTTCATTCACATTGATGTAAATGGCGTGTACAAATTGAAGTTCATAACGATAAAGCAAGATATTAGCGAATAAAATTTGATCCGCTTGGATGCTATGAGCCTTTTTGTTGAATTGATTTCTTTTCTATGTAGCCTAACTTTGCAATGCTTTGATAAACCAAATGTCTTATAACACTTTCTAACAATTTGCACCCTCATGACCAATATATGTGTTGTATGTGTTAGGGGTGGGTGTGGGTGTGTTCCAGTCTCCCACAATGCCCCTGCCTGACTCATCCAATCTCAGTGGTCCTGGAGGAGTCAGCTAATTTCTACATCATAGTCCTGTGGGACTTTTGGAACAAGCCAGCTAAGCGTGTCTGCAGTTAAAAAGACATATATCTCGAAGTGACACCATCAGCCTGTAGGTAAAGGTAGCAACTGGATGGTGATGTGAAAATAAATCTTTTGATGTCATTAGGCTATGCTATACACAATTTTGACTTGCATATTGTCAGGTTAAGCGTGTTTATTAGCCAATGTATGGCATGCTGGTTTCTTCAGCAATTCGGCTTCTGCCTAGTGGTTTCTTACTGTAGTTCTGTGGTCATTAACTCTCTTCTTGTGTTATTCCATTCTAAACTAGATTTTTAGAAAATAAGTCAGCAATGAAGACATCATTTCAGAAACACTGAAACAAATGGGAAATTCGTCACACATTCTTCCTGTTTTTACATATGTGATATGTGAAAATAATGTTCACTTTTTCATAAAAGCATGAAACTTGGTACATATTTTCAGAAAGGGAGCCATCGCAAAAACACAGTGTGGGTGCCATTTACTTTCCGCCATAACCAAATTATGTATTTTGTGTCATATATCCTGAACCAAACATGATAATACAGAAAAGGTGATATCTACACCTATGTTTTGATGATCAGTGATTACAATGATACCAAAAACAAAAACATAAACTGTTCATGTGAAGAGTTAATGATGAAATCAGCAATGTAAGGAAATCACAGTATCTACAATAGTCCATATTATGGGTATTATTTTTTTCTTTCTTTGATAATTAAGTAATATTTTATTCAATAATACATTAAAAGATTGTTTTCAAGAATACTATCATATATTTCAGAGAAAAAATAATCTCTGGCAGTCAGGTTGGTGGTAGTATGTTTCCAATACATTCTTGTTCTCTCTAAACAGCGCTCTAACATCATACACATACGGCAACGCAATCAGGTGAACAGTTATTGGTGAATTCAGTGACTTTATGAGAAGGATTACAATGAAGTCTCGGATGCAGAATGACATTTCAAACATATTTCATGTAAACTTAATTTACAATCACTTTCTGGGGCCAAAGTTGTCTGTTATGTTGTCCACAAGGGGGAAGCCAGAGTCCTGCATGCGGACGGGTACACGCAGGTAAACCACTAATATTTGATGTAGCGGGTGAAATAATATTTATGTGTAGGGTGCGATGTGAGTGTGGGCCAGATGGTGACAAGCACAGGAGGGTTGCCGGTCCAATAACCAAGACTCGGTCCAGTACACACTGAGTAATGTAGCTAAAACGGAGCACTCTTTGCTTGCTTTCTGTATTTAATCTAGTTACAATTTTAATAAAAGTTTTAATAAATTAGTTTTGTCTGCCTCATATAGGAGATTTAATGGAGGTGCGGTTCGGGTCGCAGTTTTTATATCAAACAGGCTGGGTATGGGATTAAATTAGTGTTGCTGTCAGATAACGTTTCAGGTGTTCTGTTAATTACTGCAGGTGTGAGAAGATTTCACCAGCCAGGAAGGCTGAACGAAAATGCCTGTCTGCGATGGTACAACTTACTTACAGATCTCAGGCTTCTGGAGGGGATGTAGATTCGTAAAAGTGAGTGGAAGTAAGAGGGTGCTGAGACTGTGGCTGTTTTGTACACAAACATCAGTGTCTTGAATTTGATGCAAGCCACAATAGCCAGTGCAGGGAAATAAAGAGTGGGCCCCCTTGTTGAAGACCAGTCATGCTGCTGCATTCTGAATTATTTATTGAGGTTTGATTGTGCACGATGGAAGTTCAGTCAGAAAAGCATTGCAGTAGTCCAGCTTAGAAATAACAAGGGCCTCCTGATGTCGTGCAATGCAAACCTGCATGATTGAGCTGTCTTTACATGTGGTTCTTGAAGGTCAGCTGGTCACCAAAGAATAATAATGAAATCATGCTGTAGAGTCAGAGTGGCAGGGAAAACAAGAAGCTCAGTCTTTGCCAGGTTGAACTGCTGGTGATGTTCCTTCATCCATGACGAGATGTTTGCCAGGCAGCCTGAGATCCATGCAGCTACTGTTGGATTGTCTGGTTGAAATGATAGAGCTGATTGTCATCAGCATAGCAATGGTAGGAGAAACCATGTGCTTGTATAACAGGACCCAGTGATTTAGTGTATATGGTGAAGAGGAGCGTTCCAAGAACTGATCCCTGAGGAACCTCAGTGACCAGATGATGTTCATTAGATACTTCTCCTCCCCAGGAAACCCTGAAAGACCTATCCGTGAGATAAGATGGAGTGCAGTTCCTGTGATGGTAGACAGCAGAATCTGATGATTCATGGTGTCAGAAGTTGCAGATAGATCCAGCAACGGGAACGTTGATCCTGGAGGGCCACTCTCCTACAGAGTTTAGCTCCAACCCTGGAAAAAAATCCCTCACCTGTCTGTAGCCCTAGTAATTATGAAGACCTTGATTAGCTTGTTCGGGTATGTTTGATTAGGGTTGGAGCTAAACTCTGCAGGATAGTGGCCATCCAGGATCAATGTTACCCACCCCTGTTCTAGACCATAGGTCTTCAGCCCTGCTCCTGAGGACCCACTGTCGTGCAAAGTTCAGCTCCAAGCCTAATCAAACACACCTGAACCAGCTAATCAAGTCCTTCAATATCACTTAAAAAATGTCACAGGCCAGGTTAGAAAAGAAATGGCAGAACAGTGGGTCCCCAGGAGCAAGGTTGAAGACCTTGGTCTAAACAAGAAGTTAAAGTGTATTATAAAGTGTCAGTTGTAGTCCAGATATGAGAAATGGGTGGGTGAGGAAAGAGAGGATGACACTACAGAGGAAAGATGGAAGGGTGAATGGGAGCGAAGGTTTCCCCTAAAAGCAACTGGTAGAGGAATTGGTGGCACACAGGTAGGTTAAATGTAATAAATAAATAAATGATCAGAGATGTCTAGAGGTTTTACCAAAATGTTGTCTGTGATACAATTGTGTGTGTAAATAAAGTCAAGCTGGTTGCCTGATTAGTTAGTGCTTGTGGTGGTAAGCCATTTGAGATCGAATGAAGCTAGGAGTGGAAGTGGAAGTCTGCAGTGTAAAGCTTCTCCAGATGGATTTTGAAGTCACCAAAAACTACAAGTAGACTGCCATGAGGCAGTGAATCAGGATAGCAGGCATCCAGCTTCTCTATAAAGGTGCCCAGCTGACCAGAAAGACAGTAAATCATTACAATATGGAGGTTAACAGGAGCTGTTACCATAATATCATAAAACTTAAAATAATTTGAATTGCATAGAATGGTTTGAGTATTACCAATTATTAGAAATGAGAAGACCATGACCCTTCCAACCTGATGGGTGTGTAAGAGAAAAGGAAGTTGTTAGTGAGAACAGCAGGGGTTAGTTTTAATGCTAAATGTCCAGCAAAGGTCAGCATGAATCTCCTAAACAATGTAATCGATCAAGAAATTCTTGATAATTTTTTTTACCAGCATGGTCTAGTGCTGACTTGCAAGTTTAGTCAAGATCTGACAATATTTGACATTAACATAACAATTATATACTCTTAAAATAAGGATTCAGAAGAAACAAGAATTGAAGAAACATCACACATGGTTCCGGAGTTGGTACTAGATACAATTGAATGTCATATTGTCAGTGTGTACTGAGTTTGATTACGTTTGGACATTGCATTGAGAAGATTAGTCAAATTAGTCAAAATGTCCAAAGCCAGACCAATTAATTGGCTTATATCTTTACAATGCTTTGATAAAGCAGAACTGTTTTGATAAGATTTTGTCACAAGGGTCTTGGATGACACATGCCAAATTTTGTGCAAATCAAACAGCCTGGGAGGAGTTTGAAAAAGTGTTTGAGAAAAGAGTGTAAAAATGTCCAGAGTGGAAACAAAATTGGATTCTGTAGGGCTTGAAAAAGGGATTAAGAGAAAAGGGGGTGTCATTTACAACAATCCAAACCAAGTTTTAGATATCCTATGACCTTGCAGTCTCTGACATCCACCACCTTTAGAAAAGAAAAAGAATAACTGGCAAAAGTGTACAAATACAATAATGTTCCAGCACCTTCTGTAAATAGAATTTATTAATAAAAAAGTGCTTTTAATTGGTTGTCTACAGCTGTTTATTGAAGGTAGCAGTGCAACAATGTAGCGATCTCAGCAGTGGAATCTCTAGCCAGTGGAGTGAGACCAAGATGTGGACACTTTTGTCGGTTGACTGAAAATCAGAGGAACTGCTGTGTCCTAGATCATCTCATGTCTAGCCTCTCGATGTAGTTGCCCTGTTGCCTTGAAGATCATCTATAATGAGAGAACTGAATTTTCAGGTTTTGGAATCAAACAAACCTGTTTGAGTGCAGAGTAGCTGCAAGGTCATTATTATTCTTTATTGTTTAATTACACATACTCCATCGTGACTTACACCGTTGTACCACCAGATGGCATTATATTTGCCTGGTTTGCAAAGATTGACATCAGTATTGTTAAATAGTGCATATGCTTTAGATTTTGGAAAAAAAGTTACCTTATGTGCTCAAACAGCGGCATATAGACGAAGAGAGTCACGCACAGAAAAAACACAGAAGACCAGTATCAGAAATACATTGATTTTGTGGTATATTCAAATGAAATAACACTTTCTGATTTTATATTGTAAGAAACATTTCAGTTATTGAACTTACATTGTTTATTTATTGTTGTCACATGACTCACATTTACCATAGTAGAAACTCAATCAGTGACATGTAGAAGAAGACATCCATGCATTGAAAAAACATAGAAGACCAGTATCAGAAATACACTGATTTTGTGGTGTACTCAAATTAAACGTTTTCGGTTTTTATAATGTCAGAAACATTTGGGTTATTGAAATTACCTTGTTAACGATGTCACATGAGCCACATTTACCATAGTAGTGGCTCAGACTGTGACATGTAGATGAAGAGATCCAAGCATTGAAAAAACATAGAAGACCAGTCTCAGAAATACATTGATTTTGTGGTGTACTCAAATTAAACATTTTTAGTTTTTATATTGTAAGAAACATTTTGGTTATTAAACTTACCTTGTTCATTTATTGTTGTCACATGATCCACATGTACTGTAGTAGAGCTCAATCAGTGACATGTAGATGAAAAGATCCAAGCATTGAAAAAACATAGAAGACCAATATCAGAAATACACTGATTTTGCGGTGTATTCAAATGAAATGTTTTCAGTTTTTTATTTGTTAGAAACATTTGGGTTATTGAAATTACCTTGTTAAGGATTGTGTCACATGACCCATATTTACCATAGTAGGGGCTCAAACAGTGACATGTAGATGAAGGGAGTCAAGCATAGGAAAAACATAGAAGACCAGTATCAGAAATACACTGATTTTGTGGTCTATTTAAATGAAATGTTTTCAGTTTTTATATAGTTAGAAACATTTGGGTTATTGAAATTACCTTGTTAAAGATGTCACATGAGCCATATTTACTATAGCAGGGGCTCAAACAGTGACATGTAGATGAAGGGAGTCAAGCATAGGAAAAACACAGAAGACCATTATCCGAAATACATTGATTTTATAATGTATTAAATGGAACGTTTTCTGTTTTCATATTGTAGCCTAAGAAACATTTGCGTTATTGAAAATACCTTGTAATGTTATCACATCACATTTACCATAGTAGGGGCTCAAACAGTGACGTGTAGATTAAGAGTCAACCATAGAATTAAAAAACACAGCATTAATATTACAGAATAAAATTTGGGTCACTAAACTTACCTTTTTATTTACTGTTGTTTAATGACCATGTCACATTAACCACTGCTGTGCTGTGACTCAAACAGGAGCATGTAGTGGACAGTCATGCACAACAAGGAACAGAGAAGAACAGTATTAGAGATGTTTCAAAAATATGTATTTGTGTTTATTCTAAATATAAGTTAATGATTATTTTTTGTATTTCTGTAGAAATTCACCTTCATGGGAAGCCTTTGTTCCGCCTGGTCACGCACAGGAACTAAAGACTACAACAACACTTTACTGTGTTCCAGCGCATGGCGTTATAATAGTAATAGAATGTTCAGATGCAAAACGTGGCTGCAGCTCAAGTACATACGATTGTTATTGTTTGAATGGTACACACACACACACACACACACATATATATATATATATATATATATATATATAATACTGACCTGTTTCAATATAAACGTTTCTCCAGCACGTGAACTTTATTTAAATTATGACTGTTTTAATCATAAACGCGTCACATGTGAGGCTAGTGTGAAGCTGTGGATCCCTCTGGTGGACAGCAGTAATATTACAGTCTTTCTTCATTCACATTGATGTAAATGGCTTCATAACGATAAATCAAGATATTAGCGAATGAAATCTGATCCGCTTGGCTGCTATGGGCCTTTTTGTTGATTTGACTTCTTTTCTATGTAGCCTAACTTTGCAATACTTTGATAAACCAAATTTCTTATAACTCTTTCTAACAATTTTCACCCTCATGACCAATGTCTGTGTTGAATGTGTTAGGGGTGGGTGTGGGAGTGTTCCAGTCTCCCACAATGCCCCTGTCTGACTCATCCAATCTCAGTGGTCCTGGAGGGGTCAGCTAATTTCTACATCATAGTCCTGTGGGACTTTAGAACAAGCCAGCTAAGCGTGTCTGCAGTTAAAAAACATATATCTCGAAGTGACACCATCAGCCTGTAGGTAAAGGTAGCAACTGGATGTTGATGTGAAGATAAATCTTTTGATGTCATTAGTCTATGCTATACACAATTTTGACTTGCATATTGTCAGGTTAAGCGTGTTTATTAGGCAATTTATAGCATGTTGGTTTCTTTAGCTCAAAGCATATTAATTTGGTTTCTTCCTACTGACTTCTTACTGTAGTTCTGTGGTCATTAACTCTCTTCTTGTATTATTCCATTCTAAACTGGATTTTTAGAAAATAAGTCAGCAATGAATACATAATTTTCAGAGACACTGAAACAAATTCATCACACATTCTTCTCGTTTTTATATATAAACCTGCATTTACCTGCTGTAACTGGTAAGCAGAGGTGTTAGAAGGCTATAGTCATTGATTTATGTTCAGGTTGTCAATATTTACATTTTAGTTTAATCATTTAACAGACTTTTTTTTAGAAGTTTAACAGGTATTAACATGCATTTTCTGATTTCAAGATTCAGCTAGAAGATAAAAGTACATTTGTTTTTTCTCTCATTTTAAAATCTAGAATAGCAATGTCATTGGCTTTTTTTGAACAAGCTCTGGACTAAAGGCCTGAATTCATATTCTGTTCTGTTAATGCCACACATTGATATGATCTCCACATTGTACATCTCTACAATGTTCAAAAATGTCAGCCTACAGAACATTGGTGCACGTTTTAAAACAAGTAAATAAGTTCATTTTACAATACTAAGTACATTTTAGTCAACCCTAACCCTATATGGAGACATTTACATAGATTCTAACCCTAACAGAAAACAATTGTATGTATTTTTACAACAACAACAACAACAACAACAACAACAACAATTTAAAAACTGTATTTATTTATTTTTTTTACAAATAAAGACGTCCTAAAAATTACGTTTTGTAAGATTTAACCCACTTCTGGGTACAAATTTGTACCCTAAATAAACATAAAAGTAGAAACACACGTACATACACATACTGTACTTAACCTGAACTACAGTAACTCTTAAATCCTCTCATCTCTGCTGCGTGGTCAGTAATTTTAACCCTACACCTCACAAACCAGTTCACATGCCCCGCCCTAATTTAAAATAGACTCTTGCGATTGGCCACAAACCGCGGTTAGTCAAGGTAACCCCGCCCTTACAAACATTTAATCGTTCTGATTGGCCGCATTCTACGACTCCTCCCTTTGGCTTTTGACAGCGGCTGACTGCACAGTGAGTTTTGTTATCCGTGACACACGTTTCATCAAGAGAAAAAATGAGTGGACAGACAGAGACAGTGTGACGGTTTTATTTTCTGGAATTAATCGGCTTGAGCGAGAGTGCAGACATGGAGATCGCGTAAGTATTTTCAGCCATAGAGAGAGAACAGAAGGCACAGAGAAAGAGGAATTTACCTAACGTTGTGCAGCTTTAATCAGCTCTCTGCGATGTTAGGAACGTGCATTTATGCTAAAAGATCTGTGCCTGTGAATTTTCAAAATATTTTTTTTTATAAATTATGCTGCATGCAACAGGTTTCTTCAACTTTGTATTGTACAGACTTTTTAAAATTTATTTTTACACATAACGAGTAATCATTTGTACTTGTGGTTTGTACAGATTGTACATTTATTGTGATATGCACTTAAATCTATCTATCTATCTATCTATCTATCTATCTATCTATCTATACATGTACAGTAGAAAGTGTTTGTGAGAGCATTTGCAGTTTGTTAGCATGCAGCAGGATAGAACAACCAATACATGATCGAAATTAGATGTGGCACTTTTATTAGGCCTAGTGCACAACTACAGTTCTGATATTTAAAATTATTATTTTTTTTAAAAAGTTATTCTTTTTAAAGTTGTCTAAATGTTCTTAGCAGTGCATATTACTAATCAAAAATTACGTTTTGATATATTTACGGTAGGAAATATCTTTATGATGATCTTTACTTAATATGCAAATGATTTGTAAAAGAATAATGGATCATCTAGTTTTGTGATCCAGGGTCACATTTGACTGAAGCTTAACTAGTGTGTTTAGATGCTTTAGGTCTCCTGAATTCACCTGTAGCCTATAAACATTTTCAGAAATCACAATCACTAGGAATTATATGATCACTACAATTTTCAGAATACATTAACATTACTATACGCGAGCCATTTTCTTTTGTGGTAATTCATTGTAACATGACAGCCCTGCTCCCTTCCTGCATGTCTGGAAAGAGTTTATCTACACTTGCAGACTGTGCACCGACGCCTGTTCAAGGAAAATATGCCAGTCTGATATAAGAAGACTGTGTGTGTGTGTGTGTGTGTGTGTGTGTGTCTGTGAGTCCTTTATTTTAATCTTTTCGACAGTTAGACAGACCTTGGTGGTGCTCCCAGCTCGCCTATTGTAATTGACTCAGAGATTTCAACTTTAATGATCACTGTAATATATATAATCAGTTGAAGATGCTTCTACACACACAGTTGTAATAACAGCTTTCTTTAACGCTGTGAAACTTCTAAGCCAGCAGTTTGTCTGAATTAACACATAATTTCAGACAAGTGTTGTATAGTACTGTTTGTCTTAACCAAAATGGCTCTGTGAAAGGAAATGCAGATTATAAACAAGATCAGTTAACTTCTTGGGCTGTGAAGCACACACACACACACTCAAGCAGTTAGGCCTCCTCAGGAAGCTGATTGGCCCAGTGTCCTGGTTTGCATACAGGAAGGCAGTGGCTCATGATATTTTTAGTGGCACTAAAGACAGAATGTTTTCTAGAATTTTAACACTGAAAGAAATCATTACCTCCAAACAGAATTTTTTTTTAGCTTTTTTTGGTTAAACATTATTATAAATCTGCTACAAACTGTCATGTATGCAAAAACAAATGATGTTCCTGCACAGTAGTGTGCTGCACTTTTGGCTGTATGCAAAGAAATGTTCTATCCTCCGAATTTAAAATTTAAATTGACACTTGACACTTAACTGTGATTCATGGTTTCACTATAATTATTTTTAGTATGTATAAAAATGTGCAATTTTGAAAAAAAAATTAAACTTACAGTTTGTTTTATTTGTTTTATGAAATTTGAGGCATGCAGGTTGTTGCTAAGGTCACATTACTTAAATGTCCATTAGTTAAAACGGGAGTATTCGCACAAGTACTGTGGCTGTTCACAGATATTGGTTTTGTTTGGTTTCTGATGATTAAATCAAGAAACTGAACAACTTAAATTTGACCACATGTAGGCTATTGTATTGTCTGAACAAGGTTTTATTCTCTGTTAAGTGTTACACGTGTTGTCTATTTCTAAACTGTCTATTAGTATTATATTGGTAACTCAAACCTTTTACATTTACTTATACTTAATGGCTGAGTACTTCATAAATCAATAAAGAATTGGCATATGGTGAAATTGACACACATGCAGTCCATCTGCGTCTACCCTCTGTCCTCATGCAGAAATCATAGACTCAAAGGCTGAGGATAAAAGGATTTCATTTCCATTTTTATTCATTGTGAAGCTGATGCTTCTGTGCTGTAGGATAATCTCACTATTTTTCTGAAAAAATATGAATTTGGCTAACCTGAAATTGAATAACCTCTTGTAAATGTATGGCAGGATGAATGAGCAGAATTTACTGTGTTACTATTGCTTTGTGGTTTCTCCCTGTGTTTAGTGTTGGATGTCACATGTGCCCTGGCAGTGTGTGTGTGTGTGTGTGTGTGTGTGTGTGTGTGTGTGTGTGTGTGTAAGTCTGGGTCAAAGCCCTGATGAGATGATTAGTGCTGATGAAAGTGGTGGAGGAGGGGCCGTGTAAAGAGTCAACCCTGTGTGACATGGATTGTGATGGGCTGTGAATGTATGCCAAAGGTCACATGTCTGTGTGGTACCTATGCATATTTACATTCTCCTTTTTCATTAGCTGAAGTACTTTTACTTGTTTGTGTGTGAATGTATTTATTCGTTGTTTAATTTATTTATATTTTAATTTCCTTTATCTGCAATTACAGAAAGTCCTGCTGTGTGACAAATATTACATGTAGGCTTTCAATAAATAAGAGCTCATAAAAGCGGCAAACTCATTAATTAGGGGTTCATACAAAAAAACTGAAACCCTATTGTAATTGTTAGAATGGCCAAGGATCAGCAATCCCCACTTAAAACTGATCGGGCAGAGCAAACCGTAAGTCGTAGAGACTTGAAACTTGGAGGAATAGTAGTACTCACACCATCTACAATATCACCAAGGCTCGCCCCAATTGGCCTGACAGGGGCGCTACAGCGATCAAAAGTACAAAATTGCTGTTAGCTCCAAACTCATTTGTCGCAGACTCGCACCAGACAAAACACATGTCAAAACGTTCAAAAGTGGCAGGGCTGCTTTTAATAAAACGGCTAAAACTTTTGAACGGAATGAGATATCTTCACTAAACTCACAACACGTATGTAAGAACTGAATCTGAGGTCACATGAAAAAAGTCATGGAGCTTGGCTGCTTGGTAGGGCTGGGCGATATGGGCAAAAATTCATATCTCTGTATTTTTTGGCCAATTTGCGATATACGGTATATATCTCGGTATTTCTGTTTTTGTATTTGGATTTTTAAAAAGCTGTGTTTAATACATATATTTCACTTACCACCCAATGTTGTCCAGTAAAACAATACATAATAAAGGCTATGAAAATAAATAAAGTGAATATAACCATGTAAGCCTTTATATTATGTGCAAAAAAGGTTCAAATCAAAATTTATTCTAAAATTGTAACACTGCAATCTAAAAACAAAAATAAGGCTTTTAAAGCAGAAGTTAAATTCACTACACAAAAAAATGAAAGTAAGAAAAGCATATAGGCTATTTTGATCATCCCAATGCAGTCACTTATTCCCAATACAGTTAGTGCTATCATAAAAATGGACTTACTTGTTGGTTGAAAGTTCTTGGATTATTGTCCAAATACAAATATTTCCGCAAATTGTACATTTTAGTCAGAATTATTGCGCCCCTATTTAATTTAGCGCCGTCTGTTTGGCGCGCATGCGCGCGGCGGCGCTAGTTCACTGAAGTCTGTGAAGTTTAGCAGAGAATCACGAAGCAGAAGGCTCATGCACTCTTGACAGAAATGGAAATATTTTCAAGACTTTCTAACATTTACAGCCGGAGAATATACCTGTGAAATGTAAGTTATACATTAAGAGATACAGCACATCTCAAACATATTAAACAGCACGAGTAGTCTCTGTCAGACAGAAAGGCACACGCAGCTTTCTGTCAGAGCATCTGATGAGCCGAGCCGCTTAAACTATGCCAAACTATAAACTATGATGCGTCTTACCAGTTTTTAAAGGCCTTAATGTAAAGCTTGTCACATGTTTACAACAAACTGGATTATGCACTTTCTCCGCAACAGCGCAGTCTGTGTTCTCCGCTTTATTTTCTGATGTGCTCGAAATCAAACTATTGTATATCGGTATAAACGGTATTGCCTCATACCGTATCGCTTATAATGAAAATATCGATATATCGTACAAACTCGATATACCGCCCAGTAGCTATAGGAGGGGAAAAAACCCATAAAAACGCCCCAAAAGGTCTGTGAGAAACACAAAGTTTCACAAAACCTGGTGATTATAAACAAGCATGCAAAGTTTTTGGGAGATCAGACCACAGCTGGTGCTATAACAGTCATTAACATTATCATGTTTTCATGGCACATGCCCTTAATTTTTTAAAAATCATTTATTTAGGTGGTTATAGGCTGGATAAATATGGAATGTCTTATTTTTATATGTGCTTAAATGCCCTAAAGCGCTTGAACCCCAATAATTGCTGCTTGCAGCTATATTTAAAATGAATAGATTGACAGCAATGATTTTTTTTTTACCAAAATACAGAAACCAAAGTTAAAGTTTCATGACAGATTCATTCATCAAATAGCGGGTTAGATAAAAATACGTGGGAATATGTGCATATATTTAGCAAAATGCTCTTGTCTAGAGTTTCGGCTTCCAAAAACTGTTTTGGCCTCAGCCATAAATTGTTGATTGCCAAAATTTCAGTGCATCACTCACTAATGTCTATAATCTACAATGCTTTTAGGAAATGCAGCCCTGTTCAGTTCATTGTGTTGTTAGCGAACAGTTCAAATTGTTTGGTACACTTCTTCTTAAAAGTAAGCTTAAAGCATTTTCTGTTGGAGTATTATAGTGAATTACTCAACAATAAATGGAGAAGCATTTCACTTGCGCTTGATAATTTAATTAATTTATTTATTTATTTATTTGTCAGGTTTTGGCACACAAAGGCATAATGTCAGTCACTTGTCAGTTACATTTTATGCTAATTATTGTGATTTTGCTGTACAGAAAGTGCATTTGTTGCCTGGTTACAGAAATCTGGCATTCCTCCCCCTCTAGTATGGTACTGTGATTTGTGATTGATGGAGTAGCAGAGTATCAGATCTTAAATGTAATATACATTTAAGGCATGGGTCTCACAGTTTTCACTTTTTCATATGATGTACTGTACATTAACTCAAATAACAGTTTGGGAAACAAAGATTATGTCCTATACAGTTGGTTTTCAGTTCACAAAAACACTTTCTATTATACATACAGTGTATGGTGAACTGTAGTTAGACTGCAAAAAATTCAGTTTCTGTTTTTGAACATGTAATTTATATGTTAAAAGTTTGTAAGTATTTATGTATTCTAATAATTGATCAGCCATTAAAGTCATGATTAAAGTCCATGATTAAATATTTATTATTTAGGTTATAGTTATGGTAGCTGACTTGCCTTAAATATATTAAAAAAAAATATTTTGAAAATGTGCTGCTTACTCATGGAAAAAAGTGAAGCAAACATACATTTAGCCTAAATACGTGCAGTAATGCATCTTTAATAATGGAAGACCTATTTTCAGATATGTGCAAGTATGTGTTTTACTCAAACCTCTACTCTACATTAAACTAAAATAAGTGGAATATACTGAGGAGCTTTGTTTTTTGTTGTTTGGACCAGTGTGGTCAGGGTCTTGGTCATCACCATGGTCACTGGTCAGTACGGCTGTGTGAAGCTAATGTGGTCAATTGCCAAGGCGGGCCATAAACAAAACAGCTGAGCTCAGTGTCTGGAAAGCCCTGTGATGGGCTGAACTGTTTAGAACAACATCATAGCAGAGCTGAACTGGATGTTTGGCAGTAATGCTTTCCCAGCTGTATGCTGAAGAAAACTAGGATTTCTCTGTTGAGATGAGAGTGAGTAAACCCGACCATGAAAGTTTTGTTCAGAGCAATGCACATTAAAATGTGTAATATAGTATTGTCTGTTTTGACATGATTGCTTTTGCTTTTGATTTTGAAGGTTTTGTTTTTGTTAATGTGTATCATTATCACTATTATAGTATTTATATGTATTTAAATATTATTTTTGAGTGATTGGAAAATTATAACTACTTGCAGGTTTGAACAGTATATGAAATTATGTCTTTCCATTTATGCTTTTGTTCTATTTCAATATACCTGATGATACCAAAAGCAATAAAATATCATACCAATAAAATTTTGATACCACAACTTATAGGTAATTGATAAATATGTTATTTTGTTCTCTCATCAAGCACTTACCCTCATGTCATTCCAAACCCATAACATTTTTATTCATCCTCAACAAATATAATTTCTGTATCTCCATTGACAGTCCATGCACTCTTAGAAAAAATGCGCAAAAATTGTACCTTTAGGGGAACAACAGCTTGTCACTGGGGCAGTACTTTCAAAGGTACCTTCTTTGAACTTTCAGTTGTACCTTCTTTACTCCTAAGTACATTAGTACCTTGCTACATTAGGGGTACATATTACTACTATAGGGTATTAATATGCCTTAGGGTACTAATATGCCCTTTCTTTCTGACAGTATGCAAATCATTCAAAATTCATAAAGACATTGTAAATGCAATTCATATGAATCAAATGGTTCAAACCAAGAGACATACCTGTAATCAATTTATACAATAAACAGATTTAACATAGGCTCTTATGTACAGGTCCTTCTCAAAAAATTAGCATATTGTGATAAAGTTCATTATTTTTTGTAATGTACTGATAAACATTAGACTTTCATATATTTTAGATTCATTACACACAACTCGAAGTAGTTCAAGCCTTTTATTGTTTTAATAGTGATGATTTTGGCATACAGCTCATGAAAACCCAAAATTCCTATCTCAAAAAATTAGCATATTTCATCCGACCAATAAAAGAAAAGTGTTTTTAATACAAAAAAAGTCAACCTTCAAATAATTATGTTCAGTTATGCACTCAATACTTGGTCGGGAATCCTTTTGCAGAAATGACTGCTTCAATGCGGCGTGGCATGGAGGCAATCAGCCTGTGGCACTGCTGAGGTGTTATGGAGGCCCAGGATGCTTCGATAGCGGCCTTAAGCTCATCCAGAGTGTTGGGTCTTGCGTCTCTCAACTTTCTCTTCACAATATCCCACAGATTCTCTATGGGGTTCAGGTCAGGAGAGTTGGCAGGCCAATTGAGCACAGTAATACCATGGTCAGTAAACCATTTACCAGTGGTTTTGGCACTGTGAGCAGGTGCCAGGTCGTGCTGAAAAATGAAATCTTCATCTCCATAAAGCTTTTCAGCAGATGGAAGCATGAAGTGCTCCAAAATCTCCTGATAGCTAGCTGCATTGACCCTGCCCTTGATAAAACACAGTGGACCAACACCAGCAGCTGACATGGCACCCCAGACCATCACTGACTGTGGGTACTTGACACTGGACTTCAGGCATTTTGGCATTTCCCTCTCCCCAGTCTTCCTCCAGACTCTGGCACCTTGATTTCCGAATGACATGCAAAATTTGCTTTCATCCGAAAAAAGTACTTTGGACCACTGAGCAACAGTCCAGTGCTGCTTCTCTGTAGCCCAGGTCAGGCGCTTCTGCCGCTGTTTCTGGTTCAAAAGTGGCTTGACCTGGGGAATGCGGCACCTGTAGCCCATTTCCTGCACACGCCTGTACACGGTGGCTCTGGATGTTTCTACTCCAGACTCAGTCCACTGCTTCCGCAGGTCCCCCAAGGTCTGGAATCGGTCCTTCTCCACAATCTTCCTCAGGGTCCGGTCACCTCTTCTCGTTGTGCAGCGTTTTCTGCCACACTTTTTCCTTCCCACAGACCTCTTGCTTGAGGGTGTCAATGATGGCCTTCTGGACAGCAGTCAGGTCGGCAGTCTTACCCATGATTGCGGTTTTGAGTAATGAACCAGGCTGGGAGTTTTTAAAAGCCTCAGGAATCTTTTGCAGGTGTTTAGAGTTAATTAGTTGATTCAGATGATTAGGTTAATAGCTCGTTTAGAGAACCTTTTCATGATATGCTAATTTTTTGAGATGGGAATTTTGGGTTTTCATGAGCTGTATGCCAAAATCATCAATATTAAAACAATAAAAAGCTTGAACTACTTCGAGTTGTGTGTAATGAATCTAAAATATATGAAAGTCTAATGTTTATCAGTACATTACAGAAAATAATGAACTTTATCACAATATGCTAATTTTTTGAGAAGGACCTGTACATATATAAATATCAAATATCGCAAACAAAAGCTCATTTGTGCTCGATACCAGGGACGAGGGCTGCCAACTAGCTTAATGCTGCTATGTGTCCTATGTACACATTTATGATTTGCTTTATATTTTTACAAGACCCTTTCAAATGATTGTTAATATAACATTTTAAAAATAGTTTATTATTCTGTAAAGTGTATCTGGAGTGGAAAACCAAATCAATTCATTTTACTCGAGAGCAGGGTTGGCGATTAAACAATAACGATAATAATATCACAATAAAATGATAACAAGAGTTCAACAACTTTTTAATATAATGTTTGTGACAAAAGTTGAATGAAACGGCAGTACTCATTTGAACCGGGCCATGCAGGCTATTTATCTGCTTGGCTCAAAATTCAAACAGCAGTGCAGCTTGAGCTTTTTTTGTTTTCTTAATGAAAAGTTATTGGAAAAGTGTAAAGAATTAATAAATGTGAAGTGTTTGACATGTTTTAACCATAAAGAGTAGTTTAAAACCACTGTCTGGTTTCACTTTTACTTGCAGGAGGAGTACAAATCTGCCTTTAAACTTGAAAGAAAGAAATAATGATTTGAAATTTATCTAGATAATTATCGAGATTGACTGATATTAACTCTTTAACTGTCTCTTCCAATTTTAAACATAGATGTGAAAATGAACTAAACTTAAATTTGTATAATTCATAAACAAAAACATTTTGTAACATGATTTGCATGTACATTGATTTGGTGGTTTCCAAAGGAAGAATTTTTTACTTTTTTAAGTTTTCAATTGATATATAATTTCTTATGATTTCTAAAGCGTGATAGGGAAAAAGGCAACGAAGAAAGTCTCTTTGTGACAAAGGTCAGAACTCCTGTTATGATGTAGACTTTTTGAGGTGCACTCTTGTCATAAGTTAATCTGTTAATTTTCCTGCCTAATTTGTAACATAAAACAGTGGTAAAATATCTATTTAGGAGTCTTAGACCTTTCCAACGATACATAGTTTGTCATTATTAGATTAGGATTTATTTGTAATATAACTTAGGCATCCCACTGAGGGGACGACAGCTAAAGGATTAAAATTTTATCATGAGAATTTTTCTTGCCCATCGCCCAGCTGTTACCTGATCTCATGACGAAAACGTACCTGTAAGAACTTTATTGCAAGACGCGAAATGGGTACCAATAAGTACATATCACTGCAGTTTCCATTAGAAATTAAGTGAGCACTTTTACTCGTTTTCATACACCGTTATGCTCCATATGTTTCGCTTTCCATAATAAACTTGCTTGGTAGCTCAACCGGTACAGAATTGGACCTAGGATGCAGAATCCCGTGAAAAACATGACTCACAATGAAAGCTAAAATGTCATGCTTGTGATTGCATTTTTATGTCAGATTGTTTTTTGCTCATACTATCGAGTAGGTTTGGGTGTAGTGTAGATGGTTCTTTTAATCCAACACGGAGCTTTAGAGTTATAGCGCCACTCAATGGACATTTCAAGTCAGAACTGCGGTGACACATTCAAAACCAACATTACATAAAGCGTACCATAGGTAACTTTATCTGTTATATAACTGAACACTCTTTTAGCGCCACTCAGTGGACATTTCACATCGATATGTCATGAAACGTACGTGGTGGTACGTATTGTCTTGCGAAAAATTTCCCACAGGTACATTTTCTTCATGAGATCTGTCATGTCTCCCATACTAGAACTTTTCAAGTGCGTTCAAGCACATTCAAGACCAGATACAAGCGGTTACCATGATTGATAATAAACAATAATAGCTTAACATCTTTTTTAATTAACTGTTATTTGAAGAATAAAACAGATACTTTGATACTGTTTTTTATATTGTGGAACTTTGTTGGTCTTTTCCATACTATGAAAGTGTATGCTGACCACTGATGCTGGTCCCCATCTGCCTTCACTGAGTGAAAAACAGCTTGGACATTCTGCAAAGTATCTCTTTTTGTCTTCCACACAAGAAGGTAATATTCTAGTTTAGTTTGTGTATGCGTTTTCAGCCCCACAGCATCCCTCTCACATTTCCGACTGCCTTACTGTGAGTCAGCACTAACGCATGCTGACAAATGCAGCTGTATCTCATTGGCTTGCGCTTTCTCATGTTCCCTCTATCTCTCTCTCTCTCAGGCTTTGCTTCTGCATCTTTGTTCAGTCTAATCTCCTAATGCCCTATTGGCTGAGAACTGGTCCCAGCATCTGCACCTTCATCTCTTTTAAGACTCAGAATTACATCACAATCCCACAATGCTTTGCAAAGAGTGCTGCAGTGAGTTAGCATTTGGAGAGAGAGAAAGTTGACGAGAGGAAAAAGGGTGGGATGGAAAGTGAATGTTTACATGGTGAATTTATGAGTGACGTAGAGAGTGAACGAAAGAAAGGTGTGGCCTGATTAAAGACCCAGAGGGAGCGAGAGAACAGTAATCCCCTTCCTCGTGTGCTAGTTTGAAATGAGCTGTCATCTTTATGCCGGCTTAGCAGTGCTCAGACATCTTTCCTGCTCAGTGCAGACGTGAAATGCAGCATTGTTGGGCATCAACATGTGGGATGGTGCCTTGAGATCAGCTGGTTGATGGTAGGTTTTAGTGGAAATCTTTCTGATATACACTGTTGTTGCTTAATTGATTCTCTCACAGTGCAGCTGGTAACATTTTGTCACTGTCGATAATACTCAATACTCTTGGATGCAGCAGTTCTGATACAGCAATTCTTTATCACTGATCTGTGGAAAAAAATGTTCACGTATCTGGATCGAGGATATATGTCTGTCCTTGATACGACTTTATGGTTGATATTAAGATTAACTGCATTATATCATGACTTCTGGTGCTTTTAGACTGGTGTGTAATGTAATGTGTCTTTTTGGGGTCTTTAGGGTAAATTACTGTTGTTAATGTCTTTATCTGTAACTGTTTGATGTGATGCAGAAATTGTGCAGCAGGCTTGCTTATATAAATATTATGTAACAGAACCAAGCTGGGATGGCATGCGGAACATGACAGGGTCTTATAGGAGTCTAGGAAATTTGTTTTAGAGTTGCCTAAATAGCAAATAGCCTGAATACCTTTTAGCAAAAAATAATATTCAGCTGCTGTCAATCTATTGTGAACCTGTCACTTTACGTTGCTAAAAATGTAAAATAGCACAATTCAAAACTAGCACAGATCTGCGAAATGGAGAAAAGTAGGCTAAAAGGAAAGAAATACAAGGCTGTGGGTTTGAGAGTGAACTAAACGATTAATAAGAAATGTGAGATAATAGCAAATAAAATTAAAAAAATCAGTTGCTGCTGAATTGTTTTTAAGAAAAAATACAAAAACTTCTCATCACTTGATGTCTTGCATCAAAATGTCTTATGTCATATTTTGAATTCAACAATCAAGAAATTGTACACTTATATGAATAAATTTGCTATTTTTTGTGTTTAGCATAGGGACATATGTACCTTATCTAGTAAGGTTTTTCGGTTTTTTTTTTCTTAAAATAATTCAGCAACGCAGCATACAAGCTCAAAAGATTATTTTTTTTTTATTTACTAATGTCTTACATTTCTTCTAAATCTTACTTGCTTTAGTTCCCTTTCAAACTAACAGCTTTGTATTTCTTGCCTTTCAGCTTTGTTTTCTCAATTTTTTTTCCATCTGTGTTATTGTTTAATTGTGCTATATGTATGCAGAACATACAGTTGAAGTAAAAAGTTTGCATACACCTTGCATAATCTGCAAAATTTTAATTATTTTATCAAAATAAAAGGGATCATACAAAATGCATATTATTTTTTTATCATGAATAAAGATATTTCACATAAAAGATGTTTACACATACACATTAATTTATAAATGACCCCGTTCAAAAGTTTACATACACTTGATTCTTAATACTGTTTTTTTTACCTTCACAGCTGTGTTTTTTTGTTTAGTGATAGTTGTTCATGAGTACCTTGTTTGTCCTGAACAGTTGAACTGCCCACTGTTCTTCAGAAAAAACCTTCAGGTCCCACAAATTCTTTGTTTTTTCAGCATATTTGTGTATTTTCAACTATTACAGAAGGTTCAAATGCTCACTGATGCTTCAGAAGGAAATGTGATGCAATAAAAAGCCGGGGAGTGAAAACTTTTTGAATTTGAAGATCTAAGTAATATGTTGTTATCTTCTATAGCTTCTGTTGAGCAGTACTGAATAATAAAAAAAAATGTTTAGCAAAATAAGAAAAATGTACACATTCTCATTCTGCTCAAAAGTTTTCACCCCTGGCTCTTAATACATTGTTTTCCTTCTGGAGCATCAATGTGCATTTGGACCATCTGTAATAGTTGCATACTCAGAGTGAAAAGATGGATCTCAAAATCATACATTCATTGTTGGAAAGTATTAAAATACTCAAAAATGCTGAAAACCCAAAGAATTTGTGGCACCTGAAGGATTTTTCTGAAGAACAGCCAGCAGTTTAACTGTTCAGGACAAACAAGGGATTCATGAATAACTATCACCAAACAAACAAACAAACAAAAAAAAAAAACATCTATGATCATTCAGGTCACAACACAGTATTAAAAATCAACTTTTCAGTGACCCCATACTTTTGAATGGGGTCATTGTTATGAATTCAACTATTATTTTCTCTTGTGGACTATATGTAAAGTCTTTTATGTGAAATATCTTACTCCGGTCAGTAATAAATAAAAAAAAATAACATGCATTTTATATGATCCCTCTTATTTTGGTAAAATAATTTACATTTTGGAGATTCTGCAAGGGGTATGTAAACATTTGACTTCAACTGTACATATTCAAGCATATCATATTGTAATATTAACAGCAGTGTATGGGAGTTAAATCACTTCTGTTGCATTCCGTCTAGCTGATTTTAATTTAAGAACTGCGTGAACGCCCCCTTATGCTCTGGTTCAGATGTTCACGGCCTCCTTCCGTCTCTCAGTGTTGCTATGGTGATATGGTGTCGTTGAAGCTATTTTCCAGCAGAATGAGGGGGTGGATGCCCTTGAGGGATTCACTTTAGCACTGTAACTGTGTCCTGTTTCTTTCCATCTTACTGATCTACAGTATTTGTGACATGCCCTACATTGAAAGCTAATCTGCACTTTATGTGAATCAAATTTTAGATGACAGTTGGTGGATGTTTTCTCAAAAATCGCTTGTTACATCTCTAAAGCTGGTGTCTCCCTAGCAATTTTGTTCCTGCTGATTTTCGAATGTAATATATATATACACACAGTCAGGAACATCACAAGGTCTGACACATGCTCTCACAATTTAATTTTATTATTAGTTCTTCTGATGTTATCAATGATATCCTACTTCCTCTGTATTTCCTAATCGCAACTGGGTGTGTCAGGTTTATAAATACTAAATAGGCGTTGTTGATGTCTAAATGTGAGTGCATGTGTGTTCATGCATAAAAATGCATTCATCTGTCTCATGTCAGAAGTTTACAGAAGTACAGAACAAACCAATTGCAGAAAAAAAAACACTACAGTAGAAAAAATATAAATGCTACATACAATGTATAAAGTAATCAAATGTATAGAAACACTGCACTTCATTGTGAAAAGTTCTACTTATTTAAATTACAAAAGAGATTTAGTCAAGAGCATTGAGAGATTTTTCCCTCTGTTGATGTTTGATTGACATGAATGACAGACAGCAGAAATATCAGACTGCTGCCACTTTAAGAGCTGCCCAGATCTAACACACTGTTACTTGTTTTCTTTCTCAGCTGTTTGCTTTTGCTTAAGACCGAAAAATAAAAATCTCTACCAGTTGACAAATTTGTACCAGTTAATCATGTCTACCGGTAAACTCCCACCCCATTACACAGCAGATACTGATAAGAAGAAGAGCTTTTGATCAAGATCATCAAGCTCAAAAGAATGGTGCTGGATGCAGAGCAAAATAAAAGGAAAAACATTTAAAGAAAAGAAAGAGGATTGATCTGCTCCTCACAGGAAATGATAGCAATTACAGAACAAATGGGTTTGAGTGGAACCATGCTGGTATTGTGGTAACCTGAAGCATTTTAATCTTATAGCATGAATTCTTTTTTCTCACCACAGAGAATGGACTGGATGATACAAGCTTTTGGTTTGGTGTTAAAGATCAAATGTTAGAACTTGTTTTTATCACTGTATTTGTACATTTTTAAAAGGATAGTTAATCCAAAAATTAATCATTTTCTTACCCTAATGTTGTTCCAAATCTGAATGAATTTCCGTTTTTTCTGTTGAACACAAGATATTTTGAACAATGTTGGTTTCTTATTTTGGTTTGTTCAATTCAACACACCTATACTACAGATTCGGGTGTTTCAAGTACTATATATTTTTGAAGAACTGGTTGCTGGTTGCCATTGACTTCCATAATATTTTCCCTCAAAATATCTTCTTTTGTGTTTAAAAGAAGAAAAAAATCACACAGATTTAGAACTTGAGTGTGAACAAATGATGACAAGAGTTTTCATTTTTTTATGTGAACTGTCTCTTAATGTGACTAAATTATAATGTGAAAGTAGTTTTTTTTTCCCAGTGGTTACCCTCTATCCACAATGAGAGTATGTTACTTTGCTATACTTGAATAGCTTTCCCAATATGTAAGAGATTTATGTTTCACTCTAAAATGATTACCTTATACGGCATCCAATGCAAACAAGCCCATCAATTTTCTCTTTATGAGCTTTCATATGCCACACCAGAGCATCTTTTTACAGTCTGTTACACAGATATTGTCCAGAAGCCTGTATTTAGAGTTTGACTTTCACTGAGCACTTTGTGGTCATTGGATCGACTCAGATGCATAATTCTGCTCTGCTCAGCACAGAGGACATCTGGACTGTTCTTCTGCTTGGCTTTCTGCAATGTGTGCATTAAAAGAGAGCTTTTAAAGGCCTAATGAAATATTGACTGCTACGGCTATATCAGTTCTGAAAGCAGTATTGTGCTCTTAACTCTGATGACACTCTGAAATAAATAGACATTTACCAAACTGGTGATTATACTGGTTGTTATACTGGCAACTAGGCAACAAAGGAACCAAGCATTTTTAAAGGGTCCTTAAAATCCAGCTATTTTGCCTTGATTTTTACTGTGTGAAAAAAATGGAATGGAAAATGCATCAAAAAGCATTTAATATTTCCAAAATGATGTACATGCTAATTTCCTCTATTTTTCTTTTCATTTAGAAATAAGGTTGTCATAAGGTTCACTTAAAGTTAATATTTAAAACACCAATCATTTATAACATTGTTAAATGTAGTCTTTGTAATCAAAATCAAATTTCAAAATAAAAACTAAAATGATTCTTATACAATTTGTTCATTATGTTAATCTTTGCAAGCTAAATGTAGGATATTAAACTAGTTATATGACTTGTTATATGAGTTGTCAGAAGCTTTATGTATGTGTATGTGTGTGTGTGTGTGTGTGTGTGTGTGTGTGTGTGTATATTATATATATATATATATACATACACAAACACAGAAACACACACACACACACACACACACATATATATATATTTATATACAATCACTAAAAGATTGAATTACAATAGTTTGCAACAACATGAATAAAAATACAGTGAGGCTATATTAATATTTCTAATATAATATATATATCGATATGTCTCATTACATTTAGAGCATATATGATATATTTAATCCAAAAAGACAAATACATTAGCAAAACACAACTGATCACAAGGAGCCTATATGTAGTACTGCATTACCAGAATATGTGACATTTGACACTGCACTTAGATCAGGTCACTGTTTATCCTAACTGATGTTTTACTTTTTAGATTATTCATTTGCTTTTACTGCTCACATTAACACAGACATAAGTCAATACAGCATGCTTTAATTATTAATCTGCCATGTACTGGTTAAAAACTCAAGATTTTGTGAGAACTGGGAGTCCAGTGTTGTGACACTATATCCACTGCTGCCCCCAAGCACCATGTTTGTATGAATGAATACAGTGTATTTTCACAAAAAAGAAACAGCTACATCTAGTGGGCCTTCCTATGAAAAACATCTCATCTTTTTTATTATCATCTATTTGTTTTAACTTCTGTGCACTCTCCACAGGGTCTGGGCTGAAGGAGTGTGGGAGGTCTTTGACAGAGTGTTAGGATGGCCACTGAAGCTTCTACCCTCCCAAGTCCTGTGGTGCGTCAGATCGACAAACAGTTCCTGATTTGCAGCATCTGCCTGGATCGCTACAACAATCCCAAGGTCCTTCCTTGCCTTCACACCTTCTGTGAAAGGTACATCATTTTTATACTACATCATATTGCTCTATTTATGTATTTATATTATTGCTCAATTTATTTATTATTACTAAAAATAATTTTGTTTGCAAAGCTGAGTTTAAAGTAAAGTAATATGCAGATCACAACTTAAAGGGATAGTTTACCCAAAATTAAAATTCTGCCATCAGTTATTCACCTTCATATCTTTCCAAACCTATACAACTTTCATATACAATTGAGGTCAAAAGTTTACATACACCTTGCAGAATCTGCAAAATGTTAATTTTTTTATGGAAATAAGTTGGGTCATACAAAAAGCAAAATGACCCTGTTCAAAAGTTTATACACACTTGATTCTTCATACTGTCTTGTTACCTCCACAGCTTTTTTTTTTTGTGTGTGTGATAGTTGTTCATGAGTCCCTTGTTTGTCCTGAACCATTAAGCGGCCTGCTGTTCTTCAGAAAAATCCTTCAGGTCCCACAAATTCTTTGGTTTTTCAGCATTTTTGAATATTTGAACCCTTTCCAGTAATGCCTGTGTGATTTTTGAGATCCATCTTTTCACACTGGGAACAACTGAAGGACTCATATGCAACTATTACAGAAAGTTCAAATGCTTGCTGATACGTCAGAAGGAAAATGATGCATTAAGAGCTGGGGGGTGAAAGCTTTTTGAATTTGAAGATCAGGGTAAATGTAACTTACTTTGTCTTCTGGGAAGCATTTAAGTGTCTTCTGTAGCTTCTGAAGGGCAGTACTAAATGAAACAAATGTGAAATTTAGGCAAAATAAGAAAAATGTACATTTTTATTCTGTTCAAAAGTTTCTTAATGCACCGTTTTTCCTTCTGAAGCATCAGTGAGCATTTAAACCTTCTGTAATAGTGGCACATGAGTCCCTCAGTTGTTCTCAGTGTGAAACGATAGATCTTAAAATCATACAGTCATTGTTGGAAAGCATTGAAACACAAAAATGTTGAAAACCAGGACAAACAAAGGACTCATGAACAACTATTACTAAACAAAAAACACTGCTGTGGATCATTCAGGTAACAAGGTATTAAGAATCAAGTGTATGTAAACTTTTGAATGGGGTCATTTTTATAAATTCAGAAATTATTTTCTCTTGTGGACTATATGTAAAAATCTTAATTAGATCAGTACTAAATAAAAAAGAACATACATCTTTTATGATCCCTCTTTTTTGGTGAAATAATTAACATTTTGCCGGTTCTGCGAGGTGTATGTAAACGTTTGACCTCAACTGTGTGCACCTTCAGAGTATCACAAAAAATGCTCATACAAAGAAATTCAATGGAATCCAATGTTGTTGTGGACCTCATTGACTTTCAGTGTATAGACAAAACAGCTGAAACATTCTTCAGTCATTCTTCATTTTGGGTGATCTATTTCTTTAATAACTTTAATAAAACAAAATCAAACCTGTAACAGAACACAACTGAGAAAAACGATAAAATTGTTCAATCCCATTACAAACAAAGAAGTGCACTACAGAGTTTTTGTTTTTGACATATAACGCAACAGTATGCAAAATTAACATGACATGAATCAATAGGATAACTGACGAATTTGTTAATGCAAATTGCAGGAGGAAGCACTACAGCATATCGCATCGAAGCTGCATCTCACCATATCACTGTTTCCATCCAGCATTTATCTCATTGCACTTCCTCTCATTGGCCAAGTAATGACTGGGGAGTGATTAGCAGTCATTATTGCTGACACTTGATGGCAATCAAACAAACAATCAAACAAGAAAGCAGAAAACAGGAAATAACGTAAAAATGTGTCCTAGGATGTACTGAAACAAACACGTGGACAACAAAGAAAGATACTCTATGCATTTTCTGATCACCAAACTTCTATGATACAATTAATTTGCGATGGACAAGATCAATTGCTGCCCTGCTTTTTTTCTGCTTGATAAGCCATTTAGCTTAGATCACAATAGAAAAGAAAAGTTGGTCAGAGTGTCCTTTTTTTCATTTGATTTATCTCAAAAACACTTGGTACACAAATGAATATGTATTTGTTGTGACAGGCAGTCACTGCCACAGAAGTTTTTTTTTTTTTCAATAACCTGTTCCTGTTTCTCCAGGTGTCTGCAGAACTACATTCCTGCCCACAGTCTGACTCTGTCTTGCCCCGTGTGCCGTCAGACCTCCATCCTTCCGGAGAAGGGTGTGGCGGCACTTCAAAGTAATTTCTTTATCACCAACCTGATGGAGGTTCTAAAGAGGAGCCCAGACACAAACCTCAGTGAGGACTGCACAGACGCTATCAACGGAGTGGCCACTGGACAACCACTCTCCTGTCCAAATCATGGAGGAAATGTAAGAATTACAGAGAAGCACTGCATAAAAAAACTTTCAAAAATCTCTAGTGTACAGACACGTCACTGCATGGTAATGAATGATAGAAATATTTTCCTCCAGGCAAGTTGCATTCTGTTTAGTTTTTGCAAAGGGAGAGCATAATATTCAGTATGATATTCAGTTCTCTCTTTCTTGTCATCAGGTAATGGAGTTCTACTGTCCACCATGCGAGACAGCCATGTGTGAGGAGTGTACTAGTGGGGAACATGCAGAACACGCCACTGTTCCGCTCAAGGATGTTCTAGAACAGCACAAAGCCTCGCTACAGGAGCAGCTGGACGCTGTCAAAAACAGGCATGTAACATATGCTCATGAACACATTGCTACAGAATTTGCATTTGTTGTTTTATGTTTAAGCAAAATTTGTTGTTAAAAATAGGGGTGATTATGCAGAATGAAGTTAAGCAAATAAATACACTGAAACTCCTGGAATTTACTCCTGTGCATATAGCAAAATAGAGTTTTAATCCAAACCATTGTTTTGGTTGAAGTCAACAATTTTTAAATTTGAAAGTGTGTAATAAAGTTTTTAAACTTAATGTTTTCTGCTTTACCTGATTTGTTCTAATCCACTGGGTGCTGGGTATTGTAGTTTGAAATTCCCATTGATTAAAAATATAGTGGTTTTGCATGTGCACTTCTTAATAACTGATGTTTCCTCATTAAAAAGAAAACAGGTGATTCCTTTGTTTTAGAGGCTTGTTTTTGTGTTTGATTTCTGTTGTTACTAACTGTAATTAGGTACATTCACTTAAAGGGATAGTTCACACAAAAATGAAAATTCTGTCATTAATTACTCGCCCTCATGTCGTTCCAAACCCGTAAGACCTTCATTTATCTTCAGAATATAAATTAAGATATTTTTGATTAAATCCTGCATAGACATCAATGCAATTGAAATGTTCAAAAACCATTGTTAAAATGGTCCTCATGACGTCGTAATGTTAGGGCGCTACAAAAATACTTTTTGTGCACAAAGAAACAAAAATAACAACTTTATTGAACAATTTCAAGCAGAAAACGATGCAGGCTGTACATAAAACAGTCTTTGTAAACATGTCTGACTACAAGTAACTTAACATGTATATGTCAAATTATTATACTGGCCCCAACCTAACATCTACTCATATTTAGCAAATACTCTAATGAGAGTTAGCTGACATGTAGGTGCAAGTTAGAGAATGTCTAAACAGAATATTTATTAGGAAATTTCTGATTAAAGTTACAGCAACATTAAACAGATTTCTGCAAGTGCAAGTGACATTTAAAGCTTGTAGTCCTTTTGTTCTTTTGTCCTTTTGTCCAACTTTTATTTTTTAAAGACGGATCTGAAATGACTTTTTGTCATGTCACTGTTTAAAAACAAATAAAATTAGTCATCTGCTGAAAATATTTCCAAACTTTAAAATGGTCAGTAATATGTTGATGTACTATTGAAGTGTATTTGAACACAGGCCCTAATGTTCACTTGGTACATTGTTGTGATATTGAACCGTACTGTAACATTATTTCAATGCAGTTCCGTGTCAACTTCTTGCATACACTACCAGTCAAAAGTTTTTGAACAGTAAGATTTTTAATGTTTTTTAAAGAAGTCTCTTCAGCTTCAGCCTGCATTTATTTGATTCAAAGTACAGCAAAAACAGTACAATTGTGAAATATTTTTTACTATTTAAAATAATTTTCTATTTGCATATATTTTAAAATGTATTTTACTCCTGTGATTTCAAAGCTGAATTTTTAGCATCATTACTCTAGTCACATGATCCTTCAGAAATCATTCTAATATTCTGGTTTTTAGGTTTCTTTGATGAATAGAAAGTTCAGAATAACAGCATTTATATGAAATAGAAATATATTATCACTTTTGATCAATTTAAAGCATTCTTGCTAAATAAAAGTATTAATTTCTATTATTCTTTTCCCATAAATAAATAAATAAATTATACTGACTCCAAGCTTTTGACTGGTATAGTGTATAATGTTACAAAAGCTGTTTGATTTGTTTGTTGATTTTGTTTTTTTGTTTTTTTCTTTGAAAATTTAGCTTTGATCACAGAAATAAATTACATTTTAAAATATGTTCAAATAGAAAGCAGTTTTATAAATAGTTTTATAAAATATTTTACAATATTACTGCTTTTGCTGTATTTTGAATCAAATAAATGCAGGCTTGGTGAGCAGAAGATAATTATTTAAAAAAAACATTAAAAATCGTACTGTTCAAAAACTTTTGACTGGTCGTGTTTAAACACTTATTTAGTGCAGTAAAAATCTGCGTAATATGTGCATTATCTGTTTAATTATGTAATCAGTACACAATAAAAGAGAGACAAAACTAAGATGAGACAAAACTAAGTGAAAAAGTTAAAATAAAATAAAAAATCATGTACAAAACATAAATTATGAATACCATTAAATAATTTCAAATGGCATACTGTACATATGCAGTTTATACAATAAATTCAACTGACCCTAACCAATAAAGGTAAAGTAAAGTTAATATACATTCCTCTCAGAATGCAGATCATAAGTAGACAGGTTAGTTTGATTAATGTACAGATTAACTGACTACATTTCTGTGGTGTGTTTAAGTGGGGTTTAAGCTCAACTCTGCAGGACATAGGCCTTTTGTCTTTACATTAATTATAATATGTAGAAAATAGTAGTAATATAAATGAAAAAGAAAGAATAGATTTGTCCAGATGTTTGACTGGTGATTTATAAAAAATGAAATAAAAGTAACATAAAAAGGGATAAGATGTGTAACTTGCTCTTTTCGTTCTTAGACTGCCAGAAATTGACTCTGCACTGGAGGTTTTGTCTAATATTCTACAGCAACTGAGCAATCAGAAGAGTTCAATAGAAGAAGTGATTCATGCTACTTTTGAGGAACTTCAGAAGACCCTCAACGTACGCAAAAGTGTTCTGCTGATGGAGCTGGAGGTCAACTACGGACTCAAACAGAAGGCTAGTACAGTAGAAGGATAACTTTTGTAATGTAATATTCAGCATTTTGTTTTGCTTTCAAAATTTAGTTAAAATGGCCTGAATTCTTGAAGTTTTCAGATTTACCTACTCCTCAATGTTGAATAAAATCTAGAAAATTATGATTGGCTGTTTTATATGCCTGCCTCTTCCTGTCAAAGTAGGCAAATGTTGACCTTTGGAAAGTAGACCAGACTTTATTTATTCTTTGTTTACTGTCTGCACTGTTATTTTACACCCATCCATCTTGGCTCCTCCCATATCATTCGCACTTGCTGTGGTAAATGATTTAACAGATGAATAACTGTAGCACATACATCTGTGAGGGTCTGACATCAGCCCTGGCAGCTGGCAGTGCGTCACATGGGAATGATTCATCTGGGAGAACCAGACCAACTACAAAATCACCTGAGCCCTGAAACGCAAAGTAAACAAAGGCAGCACAGCTAGTCACTAACAGGCACACATATTTTGAGGCTTTGTAATGGAGGAGGACTGTGATAAACAAGTTGAGGTGAGGGAGGATTTTGAATTCAGTTTTCTTTATGGAGTTTTGTTTTTAGAGTTTGAGAAGCAAACTGTTTTTGTTACGTTTTATTTTCATGTGACATGTTTTTTTTATGACCGTTGTTGTTAATGATTGAACATACTCCAGATGTAAGATGTTGTTTGTCTGTTGATGATGGATACTCTGACGTATCAGACCGCTGATAGAAGACCTTTAGACCTCTGATATTTTTTCTCTGAAATGGCCATATAAATATAAATGTTTTTATTGTAATATAGTATTATATTTTGGTGGATACAGTTTATTAAATTATTAGCTCCCCTGTGAAATTTTACTTTTTTTTTTTTGGAATATTTCCCAAGTGATGTTTAACAGAGCAAGAGAATGTTTTAACATTATTTCCTATTATTTTTTTTCTTCTAGAGAAAGTCTGATTTCTTACAGTTGCTTGAATAAAAGAATTAAAAAATAAATAAAAAACTGCTAAGGTCAATATTATTAGCCCCCTTAAAAAATTATTAGTTTGATTAGCTATAGAACAAGCCACTGTTGTCCAATGACTTGCCAAATTAACCTAATTAAGCCTTTAAATTGCTCTTTAAGCTGAGTATTAGTTTCTTGCGAAACAACTAGTAAAATAATATGCACTGTCATCATGGCAAAGACAAAAGAAATTAGTTTGGACTTGAGAGAAAGAATTGTTAATGCTCATAAAGATGGAGAGGGTTACACATGTTTATCAAAGCATTTTCAAGTGTCAAGAACTGCAATGAGATGCATTATCAAGAACCAGACCAACACAGTGGAGAACAAGACGTGCAGAGGCAGCAAGCGAAAGATTTCAACTTTTGAAAAAAATCTAGTGAGACAGGTTTCTAAAGACCCAAGAACAACTGCCAAGACACTAGTGTATGACCTAGCCAAGTCTGGAATTGATGTCTCAACGAAGACAGTCACTAGAGCCCTGCACAGGAATGAACTGCGAGGTTGCCGACCAAGGAAGACTACACTTCTGAAGAAGAGACACCTCGCTAGAATTAAGTTTGCTAAGGAAAACATAAAACATGAAAAAGGAAGACTATAAGAAGATTTTGAAAGACAACCTCAGACAGTCTGCAAGAAAACTTGGTTTGGGTCGACATTTTGTCTTCCAGCATGATAACGACCCAAAGCATACCTCACTTCTGGTGAAGAAATGCCTCCAAATGAGCAAAGTGAGTGTACTTGACTGGCCTCTACAAAGCCAAGACTTGAATCCAATAGAAAATCTGTGGGGCACACTAAAGTCCAGAGTTTGTGCCAGAAGACCAACAAATCTGGAAGAGCTTGAGAGATTTGCTAAGGAAGAATGGGCTGTCATTCCTCAGGAGACATGCTTGAAACTTGTTGAGAACTACAGCAAACGACTAAAGGCTGTTATCATGCAAAAGGGATACACTATTGACTATTAACATCAGAGGGCTAATAATTTTGACCAGTAGATTTTTTTTTAATTCTTGGTTATACATTTATTTCTATTTGTATTACAAACCCTAAAAGCTTCCTGAATAAAGTATTATGTTTAGAAATGCTGTGTTGATAAAATCGTCTTTCTGTTAAACAACACTTGGGAGTTATTTGAAAAATAATGAAATATTTTTAAGGGGCTAATAATTTTGTCTTCAACTGTATATGCTCTATAAATTATTACTACATAGTAATTACTACATGTAGTATGTGCTTATGTTAAAGTACAGTTTCTACCCCTATTGCATAATTCACTGCATGTTATATCAAGTATACAGTTGAGGTCAAAAGTTCCCTTTCAGAATCTGCAAAGTGTTAATTATTTTACCAAAATAAGAGTGATCATACAAAATGCATGTCATTGTTTATTTAGTACTGACCTGAATAAGATGGTTCACATAAAAGATGTTTACATATAGTCCACAAGATAAAATAATAGTTGAATTTATAAAAAAGAACACAAAAGTTCAAAAGTTTACATCCCTTTGATTCTTAATACTTGTGTTCTTACCTGAATGATCCACAGTGTTTTTTTTAATTGATAGCTGTTTGTCCCTTGTTTGTCAAAATCCTTCAGGTCCCACAAATTATTTGGTTTTCCATCATTTTTGTGTATTTGAACCCTTTCCAACAATGACTGTATGATTTTGAGATCCATCTTTTCAGATTCAAATATTTTGAACAGAATGAAGCCTATATCATATTTTTTTCATTTAATACTGCCCTTCAGAGGCTAAAGAAGATGCCCAGATTCCCAGAAGACTACATAGGTTAAATTTACCCTGATCTTCCAATTCAAAAATTTTTCACCCGTCTCTTAATGCATGGTTTTTCCTTCTGGAGCATCAGTGAGTGTTATATTTCAGATTTGTTGCATTCTGATTAGTGATTCAGGAAAAAAGTACATACTCTTAAACATTTAGTTTATGTTTATCTTCCTGTATTCTAAGTCTAAACCTGAATCTAAAAACAAGATTTTCATTGGATTTTTAGACTTTGCCGTATGTATAGTTTATGTGTGTATCATCTATGTGTGCTGCAGTGTCTGTAAATGTTTGTACATGTACTGTATGTATATAAATATATCACTTGTGTGTCATTGTAGGTGTTGCAAGCCCAGCTGGAGTCGTTGCTGCAGGGGCAGGAGGGCATTCGCAGCAGCTGCAGTTTCACAGAGCAGGCTCTTAATCACGGCTCAGAAGCTGAAGTCCTGTTGGTCAAGAAGCAGATGAGTGAGCGTCTTGATGAGCTGGCAAGTCAGGAGCTCCCACTTCGGCCAGAGGAGAATAGCCAGCTGGACTTCTTGGTGGAGACAGACGGTCTTCGCAAATCCATCCACAACCTTGGTGCTATAATAACCACCAATGCTGTTGCTGCAGAAACTGTTGCCACCGGTGAAGGTCTGAGGCATTGTGTTGTGGGGCAGCCTACTTCTGTGACCATAACAACAAAAGACAGAGACGGCGGACTCTGCCGGACAGGAAATGCTCTGCTCTTAGCTGATCTATCTGCATCTGATGGCACTGTAGTCGGGGAATGTGAAGTTACAGATCATAAAAATGGCACTTATGAGTTTGTATACACGACCCCTTGTGAGGGCCGCTTTACGCTTTCACTAAAGCTCTATGATCAGCACATTAGAGGCAGCCCATTCAGCATACGTGCCAACAAATTGACAGACATCTCCCTGACTGCAGACGGAAGTAAGAAACGTCTTAAATCTCCAGGAAGTAGTAGCCATGTGAAACAACGTGCCATCAAGCGCCCTGCCAGCATGTACAGCACGGGCAAACGGAAAGAAAACCCAATTGAAGATGACCTCATGTTCCGAATCGGTATGATGAACACATCTCTTTTGTAGCACTACTTTCTGTCTGCATCCTGCCCTAATCAAGAAAAAAATGCACACTGTTTTACTGTAAAACTTTAATATATTGCCATATTTTACCCAAACAAGGCAAAGGAATTAAATTGTCTATTATAAATTAGTATAGATATTAATCTACTTTATACTAGTTTAAGAAAAAGGCATCGCAATAATATATTAAGTATGAAGGACAATATTTCTTTTAAAATGTTATATACAGTTGAAGTCAAAAGTTTACATACACTCTGCAGAATCTCTAAAAGAAAATATTAATAATAGTTGAATTTATAAAAATGACCCTGTTTAAAAGTTTACGTATACTTGATTCTTAATACTGTGTTGTTACCTGAATGATCCACAGCTGTTTTTTCATGAGTCCCTTGTTTGTCTTGATCAGTTAAACTGCCAGCTGTTCTTTAGTTCTTCAGGTCCCACAGAGTCTTTGGTTTCCCAGCATTTTTGTGTAAACCCTTTCTAACAATGACTGTATGACAGGGACGATTCTAGGATTTTTTCAACTGGGGGGCACAGGAGGGGCCACAATAAACACAGAGGGGCCAATATTATGTTGTAGTTATTATGTGTAGTTGACAAGGCAGTAAAAAAAACAAACAAACAAAAAAAAAAACACTAGCTTGCGCTATTCTTTCTTTTATTCTTTTTTCTTTTTATTAATTTAAAAAAACATGAAACTGAAACTTGGATTTGATTACTTCCATACGTCCTTATTTGTAAATGGCTTTGGATAAATGCATCTGCAAAATAACTAAATATAAATGTAAAATATAAAATAAATTTTTACTGAACCAAAAATTTGTCCAAAGCTAAAAAAAAAAAAGTCTTAATAATATACAAAGCATGAGTGAGAATTATCTTGGTTGTTAGACACGTATTTTCATATAGTGTTATTTATTTAATATGAAATTATAATAACATTATTTTTTCCCCATGATAATTTCAAAACAAAATTTGACAACAAGACGAACTTTGATATCATCCGTTCAAAACTGCTGAAAGTTATACCATTTTAAGATGAGTGATATTTATATCTCCCTTATTGAAATACTCAACTGATATATATATATTGAGATTGTTTCTTTTATGTTATGTTGCATCTGAACTCTTCATATATATGCTATCACATATCACAGGATATCACAGGCAGCAAGAGCAAAATGACACGAGTGTTGATTTTGTAGGCTACTGAGCACACAAATATAAATAGACCCTTTACAGTTCTGAATATTATACCTTACCTTTATGAGCAAAACAATGGCATAAAAATGTTTCCACTGCAAGTGATTGTGCTGGCGCCTCCATTTCCTGCTTCAGCTTCCACTCTCTGCACAAATGATTGGATGCGTCTATTAACAGCGCACATTTATATAGGTTAAGCGTTTAAAATAACATTATGATATTCTTAAGCTATTTTATATCTATAGATTTTATTTAGGAATATAGTGATGATTTGAGAAAGCTAAATCAAACATAGCCTATGAAAAATGTATTGTTTGCCGCTGGCCGCTCTGTCCTATACTTTAAAAAAACAAAAACTTACATTTAAGGAACAAAAAATGCTCCAAACGTTTTTCTAAATTAACTTAATAAATTAACGAAACAAAATATAATAACTTTGCCATTTCATACAAAACTAAACTATTTTAATAACTAAAATAGTTAGCCTATAAACTGTTTTGGGAGAAGAGGGACATGTAGTTTGTACAAATCTGAACAATGCTATTAGGAGCACTGTGTTTATTTGCCTCTTTATAATGAATCACTTATTGCATTCCTCAATTTTAAGTCGCTTTGGATAAAAGCGTCCATTAAATGAATAAATGTAAATGCATTACCTTAGTCTAGGAGCTAGCATCCAACCTGGTCTGATACCAAAATCTAGCCTACAACTCGCTAATTGAAAAAAAATAAGTCATATAATAGATCAGCTTTCAGGTCCTTTTTTTTTAGTTGAAATGTAGCTTGCTATTCTTATTTGTCCTGGTTCGTGGAATTGTTATTCACATGCAGAAAGATATGATTTGAACTTTTGAGTGACAGACAAGTAGAAGGGTGGGGCCACACTGGGGGGCCAATCAGTTTTCAAGGGGGGCAAGTGCCCCCATGCCACTCCCCTGAATACGCCACTGCTGTATGATTTTGAGATCCATCTTTTCAAACTGAGGAAAACTGAGGGACTCATACGCAACTATTACAGAAGGTTTAAATGCTCACTGAAGCTTCAGAATGAAACATGCAAGTCTCTTAATGCATTGTGTATCCTTCTGAAGGTTCAGTGAGCATTTGAACCTTCTGTAATAGTTGTATATGAGTCCCTCCGTTATCTAAAAATCATACAGTCATTGATGAAAAGGGTTCAAATACACAAAAATGCTGATTTTGGACCTGAAAGATTTTTCTGTAGAACAGCAGGCAGTTTAACTGTCCAAGACAAACAAGGGACTTATGAACAACTGTCACAAAAAAAACAGCTGTGGGTCTTTCAGGTAACAACACAGTATTAAGCATCAAGTGTGTGTAAACTTTTGAACAGCTTCATTTTTATAAATTCAACTATTATTTTCTCTTGTGGACTACATGTAAAGTCTTTTATGTGAAATATTTAATTCAGGCCAGTACTAAATAAAAATAAAATGCATTTTGTATGATCCCTCTTATTTTGGTAAAATTAACATTTTTGCAGATTCTGCAAGGTGTATGTAAACTTTTGACTTCAAATGTAAATGCATAAATCAAAATATATTTACTAACTATATTATAGTTAATATAGTATATGTGTGTCTGTGTATGTATGTGTATATATTAGTGCTGTCAAAATTAATGCGTTAGCACAGATGATTCATTTTTCCAGTTTAAAAAATTTAAGGCAGTCAACGCAGGGGCGAAGTTAGGGCTTTTTTCTTGACAAGTGCGTTTATTTAGTCACAGAACATGGTAACACTTTATTTTGGTCCCTTTTGAACAATCTGTTGAAAATAAGTAACATTGCATCTACATGTCTACTAAGTCTCATTAGAGTATTAGTAGACTGTCTGCTTACTTCACTTCAGCGATAGGTGCTAGTCAAACTAGCGTGGAAAAAGTACAGGTGACGAGGGAGCTTCAGTAGAACAGCAGTGAACTGCGATCAGATAAGATGTTGTCAGGCCATATGTCAGTAAAAAACAATTTACCTGTCCTGTCAGCCACTATACTGTGCTTGTAGCCCATGCACTTCAATTGCATGCACAAATGTTGTGTCCCGCGCTGTAGCCTGTATCATTTCATATTAAAGCACGAATTAATCTAAGAGCAAGCACGTTGGAGTCATGTCACGTTCAGCAGAGGCAGCTCTTAAAGTAATAGCAGCCAAATAACCTAATAACACAGCTGCTGTTATGTCTATTAATCAAAAGAGGAAATCAGTAACTTATAGCTTTAAGGATTCACCTGTATTTAATTGAGTGTTTAGTGTTTCTGTGTATTTCCTACTTGCTGAAGGGCATAGGTAAATAATGGGTTTATGTGAGGATTGTTTTATGTTCACTTAAATTAGAAGTATTTTTTTTTAAGTATTATAAATGTTAAAATGAATAGCTCTCAATTATATTGTAATGTTGAATGGCTATAATCAATGGTTAAACATTAGGGGAAAAAGAACAATTTCCTAGAGATGTCAGTAGTATCAGTGATACTCATACCCTTTAGTCATACAAAAAACATTACAAATATTAAAAATATACTGTCTTTATGTTGTTTCTACATGAATTTGAAGATTAAATGTGAAGCTATTGCAATATAAAAGTATATTTAAAAACTTTAATGTTAGGTGGGATTAATTGTGATTAAAAAAAGTGGGATTAATTAGTTGTTGTTTTTTAATCGATTGACAGCACTACTATATATCTAAAATATACAATATGTAAAACATATGTATTTTTTGTTCCAAAGGAACTAAAGGCAGAAATAAGGGTGAATTCACCAATCTGCAGGGAGTTGCTGCTTCTTCTATTGGCAAGGTCCTGATAGCGGATAGTAACAATCAGTGCGTTCAGGTATAAAATTCTGCACCTGTCTAATCACATTATAAATCCACTACAAGTGGACTACCATTCTGCGGGTTGCTTATTGCCTATTGAATTTAGATAAAAACATTTGTAAGAAAGGTAATTGTGTTATTTACAGATATTTTTAAATGATGGACAATTTAAGAGTCGTTTTGGAGTGAGGGGCCGATCACCAGGACAACTTCAACGGCCAACTGGTGTTGCTGTACACCCTAGTGGTGACATCATCATTGCTGACTATGATAATAAATGGGTCAGCATTTTCTCCAGTGATGGCAAGTTTAAGGTATCTGCATCTGCAAGTTTTATTGAAGAAAGTTTAATGTTTATGGTGCTTTATGGCCAATTATTTTTTTACTAAATACTTAGCATAAAAAACATATTAACATGTTTTATAAATAAACTTATATAATAGTTCTTGGTAACTTTTTCCTTTCTTGTGTTCTGTGTCTTTTTTCAGACTAAAATTGGCTCAGGGAAGCTCATGGGTCCTAAGGGTGTAGCGGTTGATAGAAATGGCCACATCATTGTGGTTGACAATAAATCTTGCTGCGTCTTCATTTTCCAGCCCAATGGAAAACTTGTATCCAAGTTTGGCACCCGAGGCAACAGTGACAAGCAATTTGCAGGTAAATACCTAGGTTACATATTGCAGCCCTCACATTCTATCTAAATTACTGTAAATACAAGTTTCTAGTCAGAAATCAGACATGATCTGGAAATTCATATACAGTTTATGACTGGGAAACACTGAGATTATTTTGATCGCCAAGGTTCTGAGTTGGGCAGGCCATACATTTGCCAAACATGGCAGAGGAGAGAAACATTGTAGTGACAGTTAAAGTCCCCATGAAATCAAAATGGAAGTTTTTTGGCTTTTACTATGAATATGTTAACCTTAAGGTTATCTATAAGCAAGTGTGCTTCAAAACAATAACAAAATTCGCATGTACAAGATATAAGCATTCAAATCTTAGAGTTTCTAACTTCCGCCAATGTGAATCAATGATTTTGATGACATCACAGTGCACTTCAACTTTCTGTCCAATCAAATGTTCTCTAGAATTCAAAAAGTCCCGTCTCTACACTACAAATAGATGCTGAAGCCGCAACTGAAATTTGTCACTTGTTCACAGAATTAACATTTTCTTTACAGTGAATGGCATGTAGTGCATTATATAGGGGATAGAGAAAGATTCAGACAGTTTAAATATGCTTTTCATTGGGGCAAAACAGTCTGCTTCAGAAGGAAAAACAATGCATTAAGAGCTGGGGGGTGAAAACTTTTTGAATTTGAAGATCTGTGTAAATTTTATTTGTTTTATCTTCTGGGGAACATGTAAGTACAAGTATCTTCTGTAGGTAGGTTATGAAGGCCAGTACTAAATGAAAAACTATATGATATTTAGCCAAAACAAGAAACACATCCCCATTAAAAAGTGTACACCCCTGGCTCTTAATGCATTGGGTTATTCTTCTGAAGCATCAGTGAGTGTTTGAACCTTCTGTAACAGTTCCATGATCCTTCTTATTTTGGTACAATAATTAACATTTTGCAGATTCTGCAAGGTGTATGTAAACTTTTGACCTCAACTGTCTTTCACTAGCTAGAAAGTATACAAGAATATTGACTAAATATCTTTTGTACATTTTAGCTTTAATAAGATTTTCCCAAGAAATAGGCAAGAATATCCTCAATGATTATAATCTTTCAGAAAATAATGTCCATTACAACTCCTTTTCTTTCTGACAGCAAAGCATTTGAACGAGATAAAATCATAATTACGACTTCAGAAATGTGAAGCAGGAAATTTCCGAAGGCACTTGAAGGCACCATTATTTTAACGGACACATGATTGTCAAATTGCTTTATCTTTCAGCTCATGCATTATCTAAAACACTGTTTCCACTAGTCGTTTTTGCAACCGAAAGGCAAAGCCACATATCATTGCATGCCATACTGGGTGGGCTAGTGTGATGAGAGCTTTAGTTTACCAAATGTTGAATGTTTAACTTTATATCTTTCTTTTTCATAGGTCCACACTTTGCTGCAGTGAATCAAAATAATGAAATCATTGTGACCGATTTTCATAATCATTCAGTAAAGGTAAAATACCGGTTTTAATATATTTCCATGTCATATTCCAAGGTCATTACAATATCTGTTCAAAGTTCATCAAAAACATAAGTCTTTCTTAATATTGGTGTGCTAATGCAGATTATGTCATCCAATTGCAGGTGTTCAGTCCAGAGGGTGAGTTCATACTGAAGTTTGGATCAAATGGTGAAGGAAATGGGCAGTTTAATGCACCCACAGGTGTGGCAGTAGATGCCAATGGCAATATTATAGTGGCTGACTGGGGCAACAGTCGGATACAGGTAATACAGGCCTAGATCAAACCATTACATATTTCAGACAAAAAAAATGTATTAGGGCTATCGAAGTAAACATATTACCTTGTGAGAATAATTAAATATGTTATACAATATGACCATTAGTAGTACACATGTCAGGTAAAAGATTTAACACATCATCTCACTCTTCTGTGGGACTCTAGGTGTTTGACAGCAGTGGATCCTTCCTGTCCTATATCAACACCTCCGCAGACCCTCTGTATGGCCCACAAGGACTGGCTCTGACTTCAGATGGCCACATTGTGGTGGCAGACTCTGGGAATCATTGTTTTAAAGTATACCGTTATCTCCAATAGCACTCTCATCTCTAAAAACAAATACTTGCACTTATTCCTTAAAGCTGCCGCCCTTGTGCCAAATGGGACCCTCATATTGCATTGAAGTTGTGTTGTTGTGGCCTCATTTGTGACACCCTCACCTTGGACAGAAGAACAGACTCGGATCATGGTTCTTTGGTTTTGCAGTATAAAGAAATAGTTTATCCAAAAATACAAATTCTGACATTTAACCTCATGTTGTTTGAAACCAAAATGATATAGGCCTAATTTAAGTGTCTTGTAATAGTAAACACCATAAACAAGAAATCACCTTTTTGTGCTCCATGGAAGAAAGTCGAAAGTGATTTGGAACAACATGAGGGTGAATAAAATACAACAGAAATAGAATTCTTGGTTGAAACTTTCCCCTTAATTGATACTGTTCTTCACTTTTGACAAAAAAACTTGTACACATTAGAGAAATCATTCTTGTTTCTACTGTATGTTGAAAACAGTTTGAATGTTCAGATGATTAAAAAGGGAAATCTTCAAAGCATCAGCACGTCTAAAAAAAAAAAAAAGTAATACGACTTCAGATTACTATCAAATTTATATATGTGCACAACAAATAGACAAAGTCCTCAAAATGAATCTCACTATGGTGGTCTAGTATCACAGCATTTGGCCTGAGTTAGCCTAAATGTCAGGAATATTCATAAAATATGCCACAATATATGTGCTTCTCTGCTAATAACTGTGATGTGCACAACTGTGGTTGGTACAATGTTCTCATAACACAATTAAGTCTCTTTAATCACTTGTTATGCAAGAACCATCATTCAATATGCTTGTTAGACTGTAAACAAAATGACTTTTTTTTATATCACTGCACTATTTATTTAAAAATCAGCCATTTTATTTATAAAAGAAGCTCATCTCTCTAAACCATGAAAGTTTGTTTGTGTTCCGAGAAATGATGATCAGCATAAATCACTGATATATCACATGCTTAAATCACCAGATGCACTTTGTGATTTAGCAACACATAAAACATGTGTAGTGCTATTATTAAATTGCCCCTGGTTAAATGTTAACCAGAAAACATGCATTATAATTACTGTTCTGCTGTTAAGTGAGACTGACTGTGCTGTGTTGTTGACAGTTCATGTTTTGTGTTCATATTCACAATTCTTAAAAATCTGAAAAAGTGCCCAGGGTTCTTTTCAAGTGTATTCATGCCACACGGATAAATCTTCCTTGTCTTGTGTAAGTTGTCCTGTACAGTTCTATTGTTATACACAGGGAACTAGTGCTGCTTGTTTGCACAAAATACACAATATGTACATTCCAAAATGCATTTCTCCCTTTAAATCCACAAACCTGCTTAAAACCTGCATTAGAGCTTGCATTTCACTCTTTTGTTGTAATACCACATTAAACGACATGCAACCAATTATGCTTTCATGTTTGTAGATCTTAATACCACATTCAGGTGATCAGTGTTATGTCAGTTTTTACACAGCACATAAATAAACTGCATTTGAGATGTTCTGGATATATTCTAGCCTTTAATAGACTAAACACAGACCTCCAGAATGATGGCGTACTTCATTTTTATAAGAACGCTTAATTGTTCTGAATTGTACTTTTATGCAGAATGCTCATTAGAACCTCAGGTGGAAACATAAGACAAACCCTTCAAGCCTAACTACTAGAAATATAAAATGGTCTGCTGTTTTCAGTCAAGAACACTTTCTCCTGAGCCGTTCACCAATTTAGGATTAATTTAATATCTATGTTTCAATTAGCTTAAAATCGCAAAAGCTAATAGGTCTAGAAGGGAAATTACAGCAGGGTTTATTTTTTATAGTGAATGGATCTCAAGTTTAAAATAACGAATAAAAAGGTTTTATTATGTAAGTTTCTGCCGCTGCAGGGCGCATATTCAAAACAAAAAAAGGAAGGCGTAGTTTGATGACGCCGTAATTGAGTATGGAATCACAGGAGTTTTCATCTTATGCCGCGTTCCAGACAAGGTCGGAAGAGGGAACATTCGCCTTAAGTGAGTTCCAGTCAATCACAGTTCACATTAATATATTTGTCAATTACAGTAAAAATGGAAGAAAACGGTTAAAAAAATGCTGCATTTCGTTTTGAAGACAGCTAACAAATAAATAAATAAAGGTATAATTTTATAAAACTTTATGTCTAATATTTTTTGTTTGACATAAGGTAAGCAGTGACGTCAAATGACGCTTCTTGCTGAAGTTGGGGTAGATCGATCTGCCATGTATGGCAGATTGCAGGTATCTATAAATAATGTCCTAGTCAGAAATCCATTTGAAATATCTTTAATTACATTATAGATATCTTTAAACAAGGTTTGACACGTGCCATACTATTCTGCAGTTAGAGAGCTCTGCAATTCAATTCTTACTAGTAACAACTCAATTAGAGAGCTCTGTAATTGAATTAGAGAGCTCTGCAATTGCATTCTTACTAGTGACAATTCGGTTAAGAGAGCTCCCTAATTCAAATGTTACTAGTAAGAATTAAAGTTAGAGAGCTCTTTAATGAAATTTGCACTAATAACAATTGAATTAGAGAGATCTGCAATTGCATTCTTACTAGTAACAATTGAATTAGAGAGCTCTACAATTCAATTTTTACTAGTAAGAATTACAATAATGAAATTCAATGCAATTCTTAATAGTAACAATTGACTTAGAGAGCTCTCTAATTCAGTTTTTACTAGTAAGAATTCCATTTAGAGAGCTCTCTAATTGAAATGTTACTAGTAAGAACTGAATTAGAGAGCTCTTTAATACAATTACAGATCTCTGCAATTAAATAGGCTTTATCTTTAATTTGTTTTTTACTAGTAAAAATTGAATTATAGAGCTCTGTAATTGCATTTTTACTAGTAATAATTAGAGAGCTCTCTAATCGGAATTGTTACTAGTAAGAATTGAATTAGAGAGCACTTTAATTGTAATTCTTACTAGTAAAAATTCTGTTGTAGAGCTCTGTAATTAAAAATGATTGGAAGTCAATGGAGACATATGTCTAGTAAAAATTAATTTATAGAGCTCTCTAATTGTAATTGTTTCTAGTAAGAATTGAATTAGAGAGCTCTGTAATTGGCATTGTTACTAGTAATAATTGAATTAGAGAGCTCTCTAACTGGCATTGTTACTAGTAAAAATTTAATTATAGAGCTCTCTAACTGAATTGTTACTAGTAAAAATGCAATAATTATGAGTAATGCATAGCACATTTTAAGCTAAAACAGCTTGCCATACTAGTACACAGAAGGGCTTCTAAAACCAGAATCAAATTCGTACTAGTAAAATTATAATTGAGTAGTCAAATTATAACTATTACTCACCAAATGACAGTTGTAACTATCTGAAATACAATTCATGGATAGTCAAACCAAAGTTTTAAATGCTTTAACGCCTTGCCATATTAGACTTCAATCGGGGTTCCAGGCGTTATTTCCAAGTAGGAGGTGGGGGAAAAAAATCCTAAAATTCGAGTTGTCCGGAACGCAGCATTAATCCCCACAGCCGATGCTCTCCGACTGGACTCGGGCAGAAATCATGTTCATGGATGAGCAAATGTATTAAATATTTATTAATGACACTGTATTAAGCAGGGTAGGCTGAAAGCGTGGAAGCCAGGCCGCTGGAGCGATTGCTAATGAGAGACAAGCGTAACATGGCTCGAAAGCAGCGGAGCTTTTATTATGCCACAATCAACCATTTCTGCTCCTTCCGGTCATGTATGTGGGGCACAGCAGCGATATTTTATCAACTAGATACATTAGAGTGCGTTGAATGTTCTGTTATACCGCTGCGCTAAGTGTTTAAATTGCCATTTATCTGGACTGAAACATTCTTCTAAACATTTGGGATAATGCAAGTACACAGTTGAGCAAAATATACAATTTAGGATATTAAAAAAAAAAAAAAAAAACTCACATATTGTGCCTTTAATAGCAAATGTAAAAAGTGAATATTATCTATATTAAATTGATTTCTAAAATCTCTGTTTTTTAGATTTTGCTCATGTTTTGTCAGCAATCTATAATCTTTAATTATCCAATTTTTTTTCAGACAATGTGGATATTTTTTTTCCCAGTATTTAAACCAGTTTTAGTATTTAAACTATTGACAAAGCAAACCTGAAGTAATTCACAACACAAAATCAAATACAAAACTTTTTTTTTTTTATTTTCAATGGTCAAACTTGCAAAACATCTAGAAAAATATACAACAAAATGCTGAACCTTACCACAACAACAAACATAAAAGAAAGAAGAATATTCACATTTTTCCCCATCAGAGATAAAAGCACATTCTTTTTTTCCTTATTATTCAAAAGCACCATTTGCTCACATATCCCCGCAGTAGCCTGAATCGTTGGAGAGCTGAGAGTTGGAGCTCCGGTTTGAAGAGGAGTTCCATATGTCCAAATTCATGTGTGGTCCAAAGGGATTGAAGCTGGAGTATTGTTTTCCCGGGCAGGCACCACCTGGTTCGCGACTGAAGGGTGCGACGGGTGAGATGGGTGAGTGGGGCGAGACCGGCGCGGAACGCTCTGGGTGGAAGTGGCTCTGGTAAGGATCACTTTGAGGTGTCCAGATAGAGCCAAATAGACTGGACATGGGTGACAGACTTCTGGTTCCTGAAAAGTATGTCTGGGGAAAGGAAAAAAAAAAAAAAAAAAGATCAGGAAACAATGTCTTTAATATTCCAAGTTCTTCTCAATTAGGACAAACTACACACATTTTTTCAGGCTGGAAAATAAATGTTGAACTCTTACAACTTTCATGACAACTGCATTATAATATTGTCAAAAAATATTGATTTTGAGATACATACATGTTTATAGATCCTTTGCCTGATTTTATACATTTTATTCTAAATATATATATATAAATAAATAAATAAATATACAGGGGTTGGACAATGAAACTGAAACATTTGGTTTTAGACCACAATTAGTATGGTGTTGGGCCTCCTTTTGTGGCCAATACAGCATTATTTTGTTTTGGGATTGACAAATACATGTCATGCACAGAAGTCAGAAGGATTTTAAAGCCATTCCTTTTCTAGAACAGTGGCCAGGTCACTATGTGATTCTGGTGTAGGAAAACGTTTCGCTCCAAAACATCCCAAAGTGCCTCAATAATATTTAGATCTGGTGACTGTGCAGGCCATGGGAGATGTTCAACTTTACTTTCATGTTCATCAAACCTCTCTGTCACCAGTCTTGCTGTGTGTATTAGTGCATTATCATCCTTATATATGGCACCACCTTTAAGGTACAATGTCTGAACCACTGGGTGCACATAGTCAACCTTCACACTTTGCTCTTACTGGTGGAATGTGCAATAAGTGAAGATTGGCCACCAGGCTGCACAAATATAGCCACGAAACCCCCAACACTATATTGGCCAGTGTTTCAGTTTCATTGTCCAATCCCTGTATATATGTGTGTAGTATATATACACACAAGGTGTGTGTATATATATATATATATATATATATATACACACACACACACACACACACACACACAGTTGAAGTCAAAAGTTTAAATACACCTTGCAGAATCTGCAAAATGTTAATTATTTTACTATTACTTTTTTATTTAGTACTGACCTGAATAAGATCTTTCACATAAAAGATGTTTACATATAGTCCACAAGAGAAAATAATAGTTGAATTTATAAAAATGATCCCATTCAAAAGTCATTTATAATACTGTGTTGTTACCTGAATGATCCACAGCTGTTTTTTTTTTTTTAGTTCCGGGAGAGTTCTGGACAGTTAAACTGCCCACTGTTCTTCATAAAAATCCTTCAAGCCCCAAAAATTCTTTGTTTTGTTTTTTTCCAGCTTTTTTTTGTGTTTAAACTCTTTCCAACAATGACTGTATGATTTTGAGATCCATCTTTTCACACTGAAGACAACTGAGTGACTTATATGCAACTACTACAGAAGGTTTAAACGCTCACTGATTCATCAAAAGGAAACATTAAGAGCAAAAAAAAAAAAACTTTGAATTTGAAGTTAATGGTAAATGTAAGTTATTTTGTCTTCCGGGAAATATATAAGTATATTCTGTAGCTTCTGAAGGTCAGTACTAAATTAAAAAAATAATATTTAGGCAAAATAAGAAAATGTACACATTCATTCTGTTCAAAAGAATTTGTGGGACCTGAAGGGCTTTTCTGGAGAACAGTGGACAGCTTACCCTTCAGGACAAACAAGGAACTCATGAACAACTATCAATAAAAAAAATAATAAATAAATAAAAACAGCTGTAGATTATTCAGGTAACGACATAGTATTAAGATTCAATTGTATGTACATTTTTGAACAGGCGCATTTTTAAAAATTCAACTTATTTCTCTTGTGGACTATACGTAAATGTCTTTAATGTGAAATATCTTATTCAGGTCAGTACTAAATAAAAAATAACATGTACTTTGGATGATCCCTCTTATTTTGGTTAAACTTCAACTTCAATTTTCAAAATCCTTTCTGTAAAAACCTTTGAGTAACATGTCAATAAAACAAAATATGCTTAATTTAAATAGTTCAACATAACATTTAAGGAAAATGTGACCACACTACTGATTTGTAGAACACTTCTAAATCTCACCTTGCTGCCCACACAACTGCCGGTGTCCCATGTGGAGTTTATGTCTTGGGTTCCATTCTCACCCCATACTGGCTGATGGCTGTGTGTCATGGTTTGGCTTTCATGGCATGAGAATGCATTTTGGTAATTGCCATTACCTTCACAGAAATAAAGAAAACAGTCACTCATCACTAGTTACTACATACTACAGTAATACATTTTACTCATCGTGACAGAAAACCCCTCACCTGTTGGCATGTAGTTGGTCTGATCACTATAGGGATACTGACTGGCACATTGGCTGTTCATGTTGCTCCAAGGGAAGCTTCACAATAAAGACACAAACATTTTCATTTGAATGTGTACAAGACACATACAGTATGAAGAAAAAAATTATACATGCAGTCAAACCAAAAATTACTCAGACTCCAAATATAATTTTTTGATATTTTTTTTTACTAGTGGGTGCAGGACACCATAGTTCATTTATTTAAGTGAGGATAGCAAAATAAAGTCATATGTGACATATTATACCCACAAGTTCTTCATACAGTGGACTACTAGTAAAATTGATAAATTTGGGACCAAAAATTATTCAGGCACTTTGACCTGACCGTGTTTTGCTTAAGTGTTTTTCATTAATTGCCAATGTGACCTTTTTACAACACAGACTGAACAAATGTATTGGTCAAATAAGTATTTATGGTTGTGTAAATATTGTAAATACAGAATTTTTGGTTGATTGTAATCTATTATCAAAGTTATCAACATTATCAAAATGAATTTGTTCTGACACAGTAATTTATTAATTTATAAACTATAGCGAATAAACTGTGATAATGGCAGAAATGTTGAAGATGTCTGAATAAATTTTGGTTTGACTATATATAATAAAATTAAATAAAAGCCTACAAGACATACTTTTCATATCCTGATGAGGGATTCTGAGGGACGAACGGGAGGGATTCAGTCATGTTGTACCTGAATTCATTGGTCAGAGGAACTGAGGCGGGTGACCACGTCTCTTCGATAACATTAGAGCCGATTGTGTCTGGTGAAACCAAAATGCATAAATTGCATAAATAAAACATAATCGTGCATCTTAAACAGTGATTATCTTTTTAAGTTTAACAAGTGAATGTCCCTCACCAATGTTTTTGTCCACACCTGCAGCTACATCAGCAAAGGTGTGAGGGAGTGCAGGGGTGGGACAGACTTCTGGGCTTTGGCAAGGTTCCCTGACATATAGATTGTTCATGCTGTGGACAAATGCGTTTATAGATCAATCACTTTTAGAAATCTTAAGTCAAAAACAACAACAAACAAAAAATGTGGTCATTTTACCTTTGAGTTTTGTAGGTATAGTTCATGTTCATGTAACATTCTCTATCTTTTGGATATGGGTTGTACTGGATGTTCTCTCCTAAAAAAAAAAAAAAAGTTTAAATTATATTAATTTAACTTGTTCTTAAACTGCATTGGATAGATTGTATGTTTTCTCTTCAGCTTAATACAAAAGTGTGTAGCAAGCGCATGATCTCTTACTTCTGCAGGGATGTCTGTTTGGGTCCTTTTCTCCCTCTATGCTGCTGGCGCTGCTCCAGCTGCCCCAGGAACCTCGGCTAGCTCTCACACTGCCTGATGAACTGCTTGAATCAGAGCCTGACTCCCACTGCAGACGTCGCTCTGGACATTTACGCCTAGGTCTGCTCAAACACGTGCCTGTTTTTGTGTAAAAGGAAACAGTGTAATAAAACTGATGTGAAGAGTTATAGTAGCCGGTCATACAACCCGGTCAACGTTTAGAATGATTAATTTTTGAAATGCTTTTCGAATTTGTGATTTGTAATTTTATTTTGTGAAAGTAAAACTGAATTTTCAGCATCATTGCTCCAGTCTTCCATGTCATCTGATCCTTCAGGAATCATTCTAATATGCTAACTTGGTGCTCAAATGACAAAAAATGTTTTATCTGGGATGTACTAGTTTGGTGTCAGTAAGTAAAAAAAATAAAAAAAAAAAGATCAAAACTGACAATAAATAAAAGTAAAATGTTACAAATGATTTGTAATTCACAATGATTTCTAATGGTTCATGTGACACTGAAGACTGAAGTAATGGCTGCTGAAAATTAAACTCATTAATCCCCATCTAAATTAAATTACATTTTTAATAAAAATTATTTTGTGTCATCTTTAACAACTGTAGTCATATTACAGTGTTTCAGAGACAATGCTATGATGTCATGCACACGCATACAGGGGTGAGACAGAGGAATGGCTGTAAATCACTTCCTCACCATTGTGTTTGAGAGGGCTGTCTAGGTTGGCTCCCATTTTAGGTAGTTCAGGTTTCATGTTGCGGGTTCTAGCAGCATTACGTTGAGATTCTCTCTCACTCTCTGTCACCATGACAACGCTGTTTTCAGGAAGCCTGTTGGATTACCAAAAAGAAACATTGAAAAATTGAAAAAAAATAGTAGTAGTAATATTAGCAAAAATTATACGTCTTAACTTGTTTCCTTACTACATTTTTAAATTGTATTTATATATCAAATATCTTAAGAGGTTATGAACTGAGAAACCAAAATTCCCTTGATCTTTTGACATATAAGAGGTCACTGTACTATAAAAACATATTGTAAGTTTCAGAACTCAAAACTTTCTTGTTAGTCTAAAAACAGCTTATATTGAAGCCAGTCTGCCAAAACGATAGACTGTGGAATGTGCCACTTTATGACATTATAGTGTGACTAAACACTGCCTCCGCAGAAGATGATCAACGCCTGCTTCTACATCACTGCTTGTTTAGGCCCGCCCACCAAGGCACACGTGTAAATAATGAGAGGCAAACACAGGTCTATATGCAGAAACCGAATGATGGCTACAAAGACTACACTGTGCAGTGCCAGGTTGTGGAAAAGACTTTGCATTGCCTTCCTTCTGGCTCCAACATTAGCAAAGAGTGGATGAACTTTATTTTTAACGAAATTCCAGATTGTGTCAGTAAGAACTTGGTCCTTTTTGCTCACTTCATTTTTTCATGGATGTGTTTACAAACAAGGCACAATTCAATCCAGAATTTTCAGAAAGATTGAAACTAAAAGACTGCTGTGCTGACTATATTGCAGGGTTCCTCAATAGGCGGTCCGCGGGCCACATCCGGCCCGTGTCAGAAAATTATTTGGCCCGCGCTAATTTCAAATAATGTGACATGAAAATTCAGCCTTTTAAGGGATTTCACACCAAACGCATAAAGCACTGCGCTATGAAATCTATTCAACTGGCGTGGCTTGCGCCTCGCGAGGATGGTTTGTTGCTGCGTCGACTTTTAAGCGCACGAGCAGCGGAGCGCACCACTGGCGCGCAAGCCGCGGTCAAAGTTAGAAATAGCTGAACTTTTGCCGCTGAGCTCGGAAGGGCTGCGCTGAACCCCGAACGCAGCACTTTCCGCGTTCGGTGTGTAAGCCGCTTCACACTCCTAACCAGACGTGATGCAACAACGCAATGCGACAGAATTATTTAAATATCACAGCCATTCAAAAGCGAGAAGCACACTGTACTCACAACGAAATGGAGAAGTTAATAAATATTAAACCTATATAAATAGCTATTTAAATATTTAACATTATTAAAACTACATACTGAGTGACTGATGCCTCCTTTGTCATGGAAAACACTTGTTGGTTTGTTTTATTTTATTTTTAGATCTGACGTAATCTGTTGTTGCTTTCAGTATGGCTATAAATGTCACGCAATATGATATTCAAACTCACATTAGACTATTTTAACAATGAATAAAGCATGTAATCAATACCTGGGATTATCACTGTCATAGTTTGTATGTTGTTCCAGGCGCAACATCGCAGAAATTGAAACTATTTCGAAAAACAAAATCCCTTTCGCTTGTCACTGCGCACATGGTTAGGAAAAAAACTACATGGAAAAGACCTTTTTACAACTTTTATCGTGTCACGTCTGGTTGGGACACAGTGACCCACAGTTTGATCCCCCAAAAATCTAAAAATATTAATGCTGATAGATCTAATAATTAAATTTGCAATTAGGGAAAGTGCAGACCCAGTGTGAGCAGGACCAGTTGACATGGAAATCCAGATTTTTTGTTTGTTCCTTTGTTTTTAATATTCAACCGGGAAAGTTATCTGAATACAAAAATGTTCATAATTGTTTGAATAAAAAATACTTATGTGAAAAAAAAAAAAAAATGATATTATATTATATATATATATATATATATATATATATATATATATATATATATATATATATATATATATATATATATATATATATATAAAAATATAAGAATATTTATCTTCTGACTCTTTTAACAAAAAAAAAACAATAAAAACAAAAACAGCAGCAAGAAAAGCAACAACAAGAGTAAACATTTTGGTCATAACGTGGTCGGTGGCCCTCAGCTTGGTATTGTTGGCAGAATTTGGCCCGCGGTGAAAACTAATTGAGGAACCCTGCTATATTGGATCCGATAGTAATACCGCAACACAAAAGTGTGAGTGAGAGTTATTACTACTTGCTCACTATTGCTTTGTCTGTTACAGATAGTTTGACATGTACTGAGTATTTATGCATTTTTGACCTAAATCACAACAGCATCCATCTATTAAGAATGTAGGCTGTCAAACATGTACACAACTGTTAACCAATCATCGCAGTGGACATTTACTTCCGAGTCTACAATGCCTATTCAAACAGTGTGTTCTGATGAGGGGGGTCAAAAACAGGATAGAAAATAGCAGATTACTTCTAAATTATGATTTTTTTTTATGTTAAAATCTTGATAACATTACAAGGGGCCCCCAGAGAACAGTACTAAATAATAAAAAAGGCAGTTCATGACCCCTTTAATTTCTGTTGTATTTAAGTATTTTGCCATATCATGTTCACAGGCAATTTTTATGGTAGACATAGATTGTACAATCAATAAATACAAACAATACAATCAATCCAAACATTTAATAAAATTCAACTTGTAAACACAGGCAGTGCTAAAATATTGACATTTTAGTGTCTCTTATTTGTTGCCTTGTTAATGGCTCAACACACTGCCTCCTGTTTTAATTCATATGCATCCAAATTACTTTTTAACTGTGATCTGTATACCACAGCGAATAACTGAAATGTTAAAATTTAATTAATCATGAGTTATTAAAATGACTATTTATAATATATACATACTAATCTATGTTACATGTGTGACTTAAAGCAATCAAAGGCCACGTACACGCTGCAAATTTTTTAAATTGAATCAATATCCACTGAATCATGAATCAGGTCAATTTGCTGTCAACTCACATTCCAACTTAACTAACCCTTCATAACTAACAGCTGAAGGTTTAACGCTGAACTGTACATATACTTACCCAGGAATAATTTCAGCTGCCTTCCTGCGACTCCTGCCTATGTTTTTCTTTGCTTTGGTGTTGATGGCTGACACTCCAAGTTCTGCATCTTTCTCTAGTATCTTCTTCTGACTGCTGCCTCTTTCTGTCTTCTGAATGAGGGGCACAAACAATTCATTTGTCTTAGTGAGGTGAAAGAGAAAGAACCTCAACTCCAAAACCTCAAGCTTTTGTTAAAACAGTCAAAAAGAGGCAGATTTTAGCAGTGTGGAAAAAAAGGTCATCCTCTTATGCTGTACTATGGTTCTTACCTCTTCATCTACATGATCCCTTTTTTCTGCATTATTTTTTCTTTTACACTCCTCGTTTTCCATTGATTCTTCTGCAGGCTGAGGGATTCTGCTTGCTGTGATGTTTTCAGGTAATCCAGGAAGTGTTTCCATAGGAAACATATCAGCTGGCAATGCCTTGTCCTCTCTGGATTCTTTAAAGTGCTCTTTCTTCTCAGCAGGGAGAAGGGTTTCATCTAATATGTCATTGTTATTGTTGTTGTTATTACAGACTTCTGGGTCTAACTCAAAGATGCGATCTCTATCTTCATCGGTGGGAGGGCTGCAAAAGTCTGAGGAAGCAGGAACACTAGCAGCAGCAGTTGCAGAGCTATTTTTACATCTACTGTATAGGAATGACACCTTAGTTTGCTTCTTTGGAGGCTGGGAAGAACCTCCAGGAGTTTTCTTGGATGAAGAAGACTGTGACCGAATTACCCCATTGGCCACAGCTGGAGATCCTCTCCCTTTGCCTTTGTCAGAGGGATGACTTGTGTCAGTGTAGTTCTTACAACTGCCTTTTCCTCTACTAAAGAACAAAAGAATAAGTAATTAGCAAAACTCAGCAGTAAGCACTAATACTAACTCTAATCATGTTAACATGTTAAAAAAACATACAAACTGTGTTAGCGTTATGCTAGCAATGCTGTCATTAACATGAAATTAGCATGATGCAAGTCCCATGTCTATACAATGTTCTGATACAGAGATATGGGTTTTGGTAAACTCAAAAAACTAGAGTACGTGGAGAAGCACTGTAAACCAAACTAATCTAAGACACTGAAAATGTTTATGTGTGTGTGTGTGTGTGTGTGTGTGTGTGTATGATTCCCTAACAATAAAGAGTGATGCTGTCTTACCTGACTCCATTTGAGGAACTGTGATTGACATTGCTGTTTTCACGAGGTACAGAGTTGTGATTGCTACGTGGACTTGGTGTGGAGAAATCACTAAGAATGTTCTGAGCTTGATGGAAAGCCATCAGACACACACCAGCTAGAGAGGAACTGCAGAGAGAACAGGTTTTATATTAAATAAATGCATAGAATCCATTTACACGCACAGGGTAACATTTTGTGGGTTTAAGTATGAATATGGACTACTAACCAGGTGAAGACTAGTGTGATGACCCAGAAGGACTCCTCCCAGCTGGGTCCTGGTACCACCTGAGCACACAAGGGCAGCATGTGGTGAGGAAGAGTCACATTGAGGGTGAAGTGGAAAAGAGATCCACGTTCTGTCACTAGAGTCAAGTCTCTGATCACCCACGAAGATGTGAAGTCTGGAGTAAATCTAGAGAGATAAGAGAACAGTTGAGATAAGGAAGAAAAAAAAGAAAAAACATTGAAAAGAAAAAAAAAAAAAGACATTGACTATGAAATTAATGATACAGTCCACCCAATAACGACAATTCTGTCAGTGTTTACTCACCCTCAAGTTGTTCCAAACTTATATGACTTTCATTATTCTGTGGAGCATAAAAGATATTTTGTATAATGTTGGTAACCAGTTTTCGTTCCCACTGACTTCCACTGTATGGACAAAAAGTACAATGGAAGTCAAAGGGAACTGAACTGGTAGGTTACCAGCATTCTTCAAATAATCACCTTTTGTGTTTCACAGATGAATGAGATGCAAACAGGTTTAGAACACCACAAGGATGAGTATATGATGACAGTATTTTCATTCTGGGGTAGACTATCCTTTGTGCACTATCCTTTTGAAAATTAAGGAATGACAATACAGCAAGAAAAAAAAAACAACAACAATAACAACAACAGGTAAATGACTAAAAGGCAAAGAGACGTCATAGCCAAACTGAACATTAAAATTGATCATTATCTTCATTCACATTAACAAGTAATTACATGCTGCTAAACATTTTTGTTGACTATAGAGTCTAGAAATAGACCAATTTCAGTGTTTGCAAACAGTGATGGGCAGAGCCTGTCTGTTGGCAGAAAATTACAGGTTTCAAGCACCAGTCTATTGAAGCCATGGGATAAAAGAATAAAAGTGGTAAGGTTGACTTTTTTTTTACATTTTGAGATTACATCTCTCAATCAACTCATTATTCTTTTCCCTTTGGCTCAGAATCATGAGTTTATAGCCCACACTTCTGCCTTTTCCCTGCAAATTAAAAAACTTGCTATTGTTGAGTTAAACTGAGTTATAAAATAGGTATAAATTGTTTTATATATAACATATATAAATATAACATATGTTATGTAAAATGTTATAAGTTTAAATAGTATTTCATGCTGCAACTGTAGGGCTAATACAATATTCCCTGTATGAACTGCAAATGTGAATATTATGTAGACCTATTGTTTATGATTAAAAAGTAGAGTAAATCATAGCAGGTTTCATCCATTTTCATCTGTTTAATCATCTACATTTAGCTTCAAATGGCATCTCTCATGACAGTATTCTATAAAAATTATTTGCATTTCAATTCTGACATCCAAAGGTACAACAATACTTTTTTTTCTCTTATTTCCATGGATTTCACCCATTTCCCTCCACTTGTTACTAGTGTTTTTCTACCACCACAACACAGAATACACTTATATGATATTGATATTTATATGATATATTTATTAAATTGGTTAAATTGGTGGTGTACATATGAAATATGCCAGTAGGGGCAGGCATCAGAAAACATAGAAAACACTATGTCACGATCCTAAAGTCGTTTGTGTAACATATACTGTATATATCATCTCAAAAAAGGGATGGCATAAGATCTAAATTTTGCTTAAAATATTGATATTAAATATGCACAGTGGAGGAAACAGCTGAAAGGACTTACGCAATTGTGATTTCTGAGGACGAATTGTAGTCCACTTTAAAAGATCTGCAGTGTTGCACCTCAAAGCCATAACCTTGACATTTATATCCATTAATGTTCATGGATACTACAGTCAATGGCAACTCGCCTGCATTCTCCACTTTAAAGCTTTTCTGGATGGCAAACAATGGCTTACTTGATCGTAAACCTGAGAAAAGACAAGAGAATAGAAAATTACGTTAAAGATTATGTAATGCTTAATAGATCATTAACTAATTCATATTCAAAGGTATTAATGTAAAATGTAATGTAAATGTACAGTACAAATGATTTTAACAGATGTTATACAATGATAAAAGCTAAACATTTTTGTTGCTATCGAGGTGTGTTATGGGTAAGGTTAGGGAGAGGTTTGGTAGTATCGATAGCTTTAAGGGTTCGTTAAAGAATCAGAAGTGTGCAGGGGGTAAATTTCATTACAATAAGGGAACACGTAATATTACATTGTTTTGTAAATGAATAAGTTCTATGTTTCAAATCTATGTATTCGATGTATGTTTCAAGGAATATCCTGTTGGGTCCAAAACAAGGAATATCCATGTCTTTAGCAAGCATTTAGCTAAACTTAATTAACCACCCTTAACACAAACATTGTTACAGTAGCTAAAAGTCAAATGAAAATAAATGATTAGTAAACATTTATAAACATTTACAAATTATGAATAGTCTCAACCAGATTGGGTATGGCAAAAACATGAACAAAGACTATGATTATGAGTTAATGAATAATATGTAAAGAAATAATGTGAAGTGCTTAAAATGACTAATTTAATCATTTTAATAACATTTGGTAGTGGGAAAAAAATAGGTAATATAAGAAACCTAAGTTTAATGAGCATTCAAAAGTACATCAATAAAAAGCTTTTAATCACTGTTTAATTTGTTACAGTGTTTACATTTTTAAAAAGCACATGATTGTAAGAATTTTAAGTTTAATTACATTCGTAAGCATTAACTAATGACCCATTAAGCTTATGTTTTTTAAAGATTTATTAATGAAGATTTTGATAATTGTAAACCATCTATATTAATCAAAGGTTAAATGACATTTATAAGCATTTCAATCTAATCAACAGTTAATCACTAGGTAATGTTTAATAAGTTCCTTAGTAAATGTATTGTTAAATTATTAAATATAAACAAATTGTCAAAGGGTACTTCAAATAAATATTTTAGATCAAAAGGGTTCTGCTGATAAATAGCTGGGTAATTCAATGTAACTTAAAAAAAATTTGAAAACAATCACTACTCCTACTACCATTAGTGTATTTTTCAACAAACTCTTAGGAGATGACAGGGGAAGCTCAGCTCACCATCTCTGCACTCCATGAGGGTTGACTGGGGCACATTAAAGCGCAGTGAGGCTGCAGGCCCAGGCAGCTTCCCTCCTACTCTTAGGAGCTCCTTTGCCCCAAACCCTTTAACCAGAACCATGTCAAACACGGTCAGGTTGTTCCTGTTAAAGAACAGATACAGCCACAATTAGTGTGTGCCTACAACTAGCATAGAAAACAACAGCAACCACAAAAAGTAAAGGCGCAGTCAATGGTGTAATGACCAAGCAGCATTCTGTTGGTCAACATGGTGAATGTGGTTGAATAACAATTCTATAAGGATAAAATTTGGACAAAATTTGTGCGAATTCCTGTGACTAGATCTTGCCTGCAAAATTTCACTCGGCAAAGGTAAATGTGACCACACTTTAAAGCAAAACATTTTGTGTTTATTTGCTAAAGGGAAAAAATGTTGCAACATGTTACATTACAATATATATTGAAGGTTCCGACTGTAAATGCCCATAACTTGTCCTATAGTATGTACTTACTGGATGAAGATCTTTCACATTCAAACTAAATTAATCTGTTAAACAAATTTATAATTAAATAGCTCAATGTTATATTAATACCTCAGTTACAACACATTTTGCAGAGCAGTACCTGATGAGGAGCAGTGAGGTAACATGCTTGTGTTCTGTGGGTTGGTACGCCACAGAAACCATCCTCGACTCCCACGGTTGAAGAAGGAATCTCAACACACTGACTCTCTCACTTTCCTGTTTGCAAAAACATGGGTACAATATAACCAGAGTTACCACAAGACACATTAACTATACAATGTACACTCAGTGTGCTTAACAAGGCCATTCAAAGATCATGACCTCACCTTGTGATTAGTGGTCAACAGAAGAAACTCTGTTGTAGTGATATTCACAGACAATGGGCTAATATTAAACCTAGAACAGATATATAAATATTGTGATTTCAGATGTTATTTCTCATTAACAGTGTTGTTAATTCAAGCTACTAAAAGTAAATAAATGAGAGAAAAGAGGTTTATACTGTACTAGATATTCAGATGTATCTTTATATTCATTGTATTTAAGGTTTGGCAGAACAGAATTTAGGCCATATGAGAGTGTGTTTACAGTATGTACCATTTGGTCAACATGTCGAGGGCTTCAAGTGGAACTGGGTATGAGGAGAGAATTCGTATCTCCACAGACACCACTGAACCCGTCGGGTTTTTCAGAGTGAAATTCTTCACCTGAAGTAAAAGTACAACAATCTTACGATTCAAATAATCTTACTAAAGTTAAATGCATAATATACAATTAGCACATTTCATTAATAGTTCAAACAACTATTAAATAATTGGCATATTTAATTGCCATTTGAAGATCCTTACTAAAGATAGTTTAGTAATCATTTGGTTTCAAGTTTAATTCAAAATATCATTATAAGTGATTTGCATACCTTACTGTCATTGACAGGTGTGGCCCCAAAGTCCAGGGGTGAAGAGTGGTCTGCAGGAAGTCTGGGCCACCTGAATAAAACACACACACACACACACACACACACAGACAGATAAAGATGAGTGAATGCATATATGTTTGAAAATCATACAAAATAAGAAGCCTCTTTGGCTCCACGGGTTTGTTTCTATCTTCCAGCATGTTTACCTGCAAGAAAGCTCTTTGCTACAGTGCCACCGGCTACAGAGTGAAGAGGCCAGACTGCTGTCCACTCTCCAGAGAGATGAGGAGGATTCTGGGAGAAGGGATTGCTGCCATTCAACACGTCCTGCACAGAAGGACATTCAATAGTTTTCACTTGGAGCAAGTTCATATACATACAAAATGCAAAAACTAGTATATAACAATCTATTCAATTAATTTATAGGACTAAAACAACGCTACTAGGAGGCCTCAAGATGACTTAATTATTTAAACTAAGGCAAAATAAGTCAATAATTAAATATCTTTTTTAAATTTACTTCCTCACAGGTTTATTATAGAAAAGTAAACAAATCTAAAACCATACAAATCATTGCCACTCGAAATAAAATAAATGTTAACTAAAACAAAATAAAATACTGTTTAATAAGAAACGCAAACTTTGTATTTCAGATAGTTCCCATTTCTAATTATGTAGTTTAAGTGAATACATGTAGCAAAAGTACTAGAACTAACTCAAATAAAAACTGTATAGACATAAAAAAAAAAAGAAAAAAAAAAAACTTTATTACATGTAAAAATTAAAATGCTAAATAAATAAATATTCCAGAAAAACACTTAAATGTGTCCAGGTGTGTTGGTCTTACCTGTTCTGGACAAACGGAGAGGACAGAGCCGTTCACACTCCTCAAAAGACTCAAACATAACATCTCCCTTTTGAGGAAGAAAAAAAAAAAAGTGATCAATTCAGACAAAAACAATCCAAAACAAATAAAGTACTTTTCAATGCATTCTGTCCATGCAGTAGAGAATGAGCATGTTTAGCCTTATTCAAGAGTGTTCATACTGATGTAGTATAGCTTTACCTTTGAGGCAGAAGAAAATGTTTGGAGGTGAAGCTCCATTGGAATCCCCACATTGGTTGTCAAGGTAATTGTGGTTCTGAGGTTTGTGGGTAAAGATTTGCTGAGTAGTTGAAGAGACAGAAGCTTCCAGCTTCCAGGGCTCACTTCCAGAGCCTTTGTCAAATTTACAATCTACAAAATGAGAAAATGTACATCTTAGTAAAGCTGTAAAAATTGTAAGGTTGTGACAAATATTTATACCTATTCTTGTGAAATGTATTTTTGTGTGCTATTAAAAACAATTACATCATTTAGTTTTTAATGTGTATTTTAAGAACTACACTGACCAGTTGATTGTACTTTTGCCAAAAAAATCCTGTCCACAAACTGTGTCCTACTATGTGACATCAGCTTTGTATAATAACGTTCCATAATCAAATATATTTGTAAGTAAAAATAAAGTCATGTGACCCACAAACTATACAATATCTATTTCCAAGCAGAAAAAAAATCCACATTCATAATTTAGTCCCCAAGTGTCCTGAAATCCATTCAACTGTTCTAAAGTCATGTGGCTGCTGCACATTTAAGTCTATGGTGTTCAGGTAAACATTACCTTAAAGAGTTTATGTTGGGAAAGGGAGATGTTAGTGATTCTGAAGGGAAAGGGAAAGGGGTTGGAGACCCAGAGCTCAACATGCTCAGAGCCCCTTTGCTTCTGTCTGATGTGAACTAAAGAGCTCAGCTCAGAGTTGGACCATCTGAAACACAGGGAGCAACAGTTTTTAAAAACAAGGCTAAATATTTAGCAGAACAGCATCAGAAGACATTAACACAGCATTGACTATGTTGCTTTATATATTTTATATCCTAATTATAGAGATGAAGGAAGTACACTCCCATTCATGTACACAAGTTTGAAATCTGTACGATTTTTTAACTTTTTGAAAAACATTTCATACTTTCAAACATTTAAAAATGCAAGGTTACATTTATTTGATCAAAAACACTGTAAAAACAGTAATACTGTGAAATATAATTATTATTTTTATTATGTTTTCTATTTTAATATATTTTAAAATATAATTTATTCCTGTTGTGGCAAAGCTGAATTTTCAGCAGCTTACACCAGTCTTCAGTGTTCCAGTTTTTATTGATTTAATACATGCTTGTTGAATCATTTTTTATTTCCTTTTAAAAAATCGTATTGACCCCAAACTTTTGAATGGCAGTATGCAATTATTAACAATAGCAAATTTAAAATTTGCAAAATGTTTTAATTAATTATTTTAAAAATTATTTCAAAGAAATATTCTTGGCCTATTATATATTTGCTGTCTAATAGTGATTTAAATATTTAATGATTTAAATACAGACAATGGTAAAGAAAAAAGCATTAAGGCAATTTGCAGTAAATATGTTCTTAACAAAGAAATATTTACCTGTGTGTGCTTTCCAGCAGTGAATATAAATTCACTGTTCTGTTTGCTAAAATCTGCAGGCCAAACTGACGTGGACACCTTTTACTTTTAGCTGACAAAGAGCCTAAAATCAAAAAAGTGAAAGACAATCAAATAAACACAGCTAACATTATAGCATGCCTAGTATGAACAATCAAAATACACATGGGAAATTTAGGCTACTGACGTCTACAGAAGAGTGAAGCCACTTGAGTGAAATTAGTAGAGGAAGGCTTGAGCAGCACTTCAGTGAGTTCTACACTGCTGTCTGTTCTTGACAAGAGCTGGATCTCCTTAAAAGACACAAGACAAGTCATGTAGCACGATCCCCATGTTTATAGACCATATCAATTTATGTGCATAATTAACCACATCAGAACCTGTGCTGTCCTGTGTGCACATACCTTAACAAAGAGCTTTTTATCCCCTGAGTTCAACATGAACACTCCTATTCTGGGATCTGCTGGAATAAAAATACATCATTATTAAATACAATATATGAATGTGTCCATACTATACATAACTTGGGGGAAAAAAAAAGAATAGACAGTAGGAAAGCCACAAGGTGGTGCTATGATACAAGGGAAAGTTATTTGTTGGGCGTTGGTGTTTCAAATCCAGGTAGATGTAACTCCTGAACAAGGAAGTTATGGTTCCCTTCCATCTCATTATCTGTGTTTTGAATGACACTTTACCCCAAGGGCATTTAGAGTGGAAGTTTCCTTGCAAATGAACATGACTGAAATGAACTGTAGTTTCATGCTAAACTATATTTATTCATTCATTCATGCCTGAGTAATTAAGCAATTATGCATGAAGAATATCTTAATAAAGCAAAACATTTTCATATTTAATAAGGAAGTGAAAGAGTGTCTATGCTCATATCTAACGGTTTATTGAAGAGTATTCTGATGGGTTTGAAAGCAGAAATGAAATCTATGACAAGATAGTTCCAGGTGATATAATTTTTGCCACATGTCTGGGTAAGATGAAATAACTGACTCATTAGATCATTAAATTATTGAAAATTAATCCAGATTCAAGGTGCTTAGTTGTGGTCACATTACCACCTGTGAGTGTGCATTCATTTTCAGCAGCATGTTACTAAAATTAAACTAAAATGCATTTCCAGCGTTCATTAGAATAATGAAACAGAAATAAGCACATGCAGTAAATTTAAATGTAGTATAGTTTATGCACACTAACATTAAAAAGGTTAAATACTTGAGAGAGAGTAAAATATTTTAATATCTTTGAAAAGTCTCTTAAAACCAAATCACACCGCACCAACAGCCATCCGAGTACTGTACATAAATTCTTAGTACAGCTGCAAAATGATTAGTCACGATTAATCAATTCAAAATAAAGGTTTGTTTGCATACTATGTGTGAACTGTGCATATTTTTTATGTGTAAATTATAAGTGACAAAATTAGCGTGTTAACGGAGGCGATTAATTTTCTCATTTTAAAAATGTTACAAATATTTAACGCAATTAACGCATGGGCGGGGCTAGGCACTCACAACTTCAACAAGACATGAAGTTACAAAAATGTCGATTAAAGTATTTATTATTTATAGGTCACATTTAAAGCAGTGTCAGTAGCGGCAGCTTTTAAAGTAACAGCAGCCAAAATATCCTAATAACCAACTGCTGTGATGTCAGTTAATCAAACAATAAAATTGAAAAAAAAGGAAATTAATAACTTTTGTAGTTTTAAGCTTTATCTTTATAATTTAAAAATGTATATAATTTAGTGTTTGATAACTTTAGGCTATATTTTCTTGTTGAAGGGAACAGGTAATTAGCCTATATGGCATTTATTATAAAGGGTTTATGTGAAGATTGTTTCAAGTAAAAAAATAAGCTCTGACAAACGCAGACAGGGGTAAAACACTGATCAGACAAAACTAGACGAATGTGTCTGGTGTCTGTCAGAGTGGTGTGAATTGGCCTTTATGCTTACCAAGACTGCATTTATTACTTTTTTAATTTACAGTATAAACAGTAATATTGTTACATTTTATTATAATTTATTATTAGTATTAGTTATCTATTTTAATATACATTTTTAAACTGTAATCCTGTGATGGCAAAGTTGAATTTTCAGCAGTCTTTAGTGCCACATGATCCTTTAGAAACAATCCTAAAATGTTAATTTGGTGCTCAAGAAACATTTATTTTTATTATTCATGTTGAAGATAAATATTTTTGTAAAATCTGTGATGCATTTTTTTTCCAGAATTCAAAAGAACAACAGCATTTATATGAAATTAAATCATTCTGTAATATTATAACTGTCTTCACTTTATTCATTTTTACATCCTTGCTGAATAAAAACATTTATCACTGTAGATATAGTCTTAAAGAACGGATTTGAAAACAAATCCAAACTGGGTGCAGTGGAAATAAAGCCTTTTAGGCCTATTTGTTTTTGCATATCCCTTCAACTGCTCTTTGTTTACAATGAATCTGTAGCATAAAATCCAAATATATACATACTATAATTATGTAAAGTGTGATATGTTTGTGCTTTCTCTTAAAAAGAAAAAAAAAAAAAACTGATGTTGTTGTGGTTCTGCGGCTATTTAGGTTATGACATTTTTACTAGGGCCCCACGAACCCCTGAGTGCATCTGGCAATCCAAACAAAAAAGTGGAAATGTGTTAAAACAAAATCATGCCAACCTCACAAGGGGAGCGTGAAAACACGATGGACACAGTGGCCACTGCTCAGTGACACTTTTTTTTGTTTTGTTGTATGGCAATCATAGCAAAAGATAAACAAACACTGACAGGGGTCAAAATAAAGTCAAAGATAACCAGGAAAAATAAATTAAAGCCAAAAATAAATAAAGCCAGCAAAATGATTACCCCCCCCCCCCCCCCCAAAAAAAAAAAGTATACTAGGAGTACACTAGGAGGATTTGAATAAAAAAAAGCATGTCATGCATTTCTTATGTGCAGCGTAAAACATGCAAAAAAATAAAAATAAATAAAATCTAAAATGGTAAAGTACAAATGGACATACAGACAGCATCTTCTGGTGGTGGGAGGACCAACAGCACTACAATATTCTCTAGCACGTATGGCTTGAGTTTGTCCAGTTGGGTCGGCCCTTCCCCTCTTTCAGAAAGACTAATCTGAAGTGCAATTCTGCCCTCTTCGGATACTAAACACCAACCCTGTAAGGAAAAAGAGAGAAACATGAAGGCTGTAGATACACATTTCATCAACAAGCTAACCACCCGTCAACACAAATCACAGGAATGCAAAGCATTCCAACTAAACAAGACGTGCCACGTCTCAACATTCAATCAGCAAATAACTTTAAATCAATGGAACTAAAACTGTCACCTGACTAGATCGTTATATGTGTAAGCTTCATTGTAAAAAAATTAGATGTTGGCGTTCATGGTCTCTAAACGGATAGATGTTAACAGCGTCATCAACTCTCTACTGAATTATTAGTAGCGTTCCAACATGTAGTTCCAGGACTTTTAAACAAGGACTAATTGGAAGGAGACCTCTAAAGGGGAGCTATACACTTAAGGAGGCTTTTTCTTCTTGCATTTGCACCTACAATGACAAACCCATAGGGATGCATTCTAAAAACAATATGCAAAACAATATGGTTATGCTAAACAGGAAATGGAAAAGGTAGGTTTTCCTCATGCAATTTAATAGCAACAACGACGAGAGACAATGTCAGGTTGGACCTAGGGCTGCACATTTATGACAAAAATCAATTGTCAATTATGCCCTTTAAATTGTAATTGTACGACAGTACAAAAATTGTAATTGTACGATCATCACAATTTACATTGATTTTTTTAAATAGCTTTATACCATTGTTTGCTGCATGCCATAATTTAATATAAAAATAAAAATAAAAAACAAGCAAAAAAACTTGTGAAAAATTGTTATTGCTTTTCTCATTGCCACAAATGTCAACAATACATTGTTTTGTCTTTTTTTTTCTTTAAATAAAAAAAAAGTAAAAACACTTTCAAACAATATCTAAGGCATGTTGTAGTCCAGATTAAAATGTACAAAAAAAAGTGTGAAAATAAATAGCCTATTGTGTCTAAATTTTGTCTAAAATTTTGGCTGTTTGTCTAAAAGAGTATTTGGCGCCGTGATGAGCATCATAGCAAATACACAAATCTTAACTTATGTTAACGAGTTGGAGTCCATTTCAATAAAATTGTAGGTGGTGGAATTTTCACCAAAAAAAAGTATAATTTAATGAAACAAATGTCTCACTGTATTCAAAATTACAACTGTTTCAAAGAAACAATACAACAATCTGCCCCACAACATTAAAGAGTGTAAAAAGCATTATTGCAAGACACATTGTTTTTATTTTACTATAAAACTGACAGGTTTTAAAAGCTAAGACTACATTAAAAGTACCAAAAGCACAAAGCTTATTGCTATTATTGGGTGGCTGGCGCACTACAAATCGGCCTAATAAATTCATAATAAAAGGCCTGTTCACAACAACATAAATGTTTGCTATGAAAATTCTGCACAATTTTAGTATGCTGTTCGTCTGTTCAGAACAATGCATAAAGACAGGTTTTAGGAACATGTAAATTCATTCTCTGAGGTGGCGCTTACAGAAAAGCAGAAATATGCCAGTTATTCCTGGCGCTTCACAACCTTCAGTTTCTGACACCAGCTTGTCCTGGAGAAGAAATGAAGTCAAACCATATTTACATATGGTTTTCATACTGTACATTTTTTTTGTATATGCTGTGGTGTTCATCAAACACCAACTACAAGTGTACAGAGCAGATTCCGATTTTTTGTCTGCTATTGCCTGACATGTGACTATAAGCGTAAATCTTATAGCTTGACCAGATTTGTTTGCAGAAATGAGAACTTATCTCTGTGAAAAAAGTGTTACATTTACTATATGCAAATATTTGCTTCAATCTGAACAGATGCATTTAAATTAACAGCGGTTCATTCAACACCCAGTTTTAGAACATAATATTAGTCTTGGTGTGAACAGGCCTTAAAAAAGTTCCTGAAACAGGGATTACATCTTACCTGGGGCTGATTATAGAACATTTTTGGTAAACTGCAGTCAAGCAGCAGACCTAAAATTGTTATATTAGAAGCATCTTCCTGTAGGAGCAAAAGAAAAAGACCATTCAAATTCATTAGCTCAGAAGCTCTTTTCAGAAAAAAAATGTGAAAAATGATCACAAAAATATATCTAATTTAGATGACCAAGCAGACACTTTCATCTGCAGCAACTATTAGAACAATACATAAAACACATGAAAGCCCATTTTTTTTGTGTCAGTTTCAATAGCAAACAAAGGAACTCTTTTAAATGTAAATGACTCTAAATAAGACCCATCTTCAGAGGCCCTGCACAACTTTTTAGTTCATTCTTTATGTGTTCTTCATTAAGGATGTCAACTTTCATTTCCTCTAACTCTTCAGGCAACATGAATAATTCAATACATTCAAGACCATCAGTCACTAAGACGGGCTCCTTTAAAAGACAGGTAGTCATTTCTATCTGCAGAAGTGGTACTGAAATTACACTCTAAAGCTAGTGGTTACCAAGTGATTTTTTCCACAGATAAATGTTCTTAAACGAAAGGATTTGAATGTGGGGTGTGAATGTGACCATATTTGTGAAAAATAACAAACCCATCACTGTTGTGTCCTTAAGCCAGGCACCCAAATTTAAAAACTGTGTCATCATTTACTCAACTCCGTGGTATTCCAAACCTGTATGACTTTCACAAAATTAGATGCATGATCACGCTGTTGTTTTTTTTTTCCACATAATCAAAGTACATGTTAGCTAGAGGCTGTCAAGGTCTAAATAAGACAACAAATCTCTAATAAAACATAAAAACAGTTTTTAGATGCACCCTGGAGATTCTACTAAACATCTTTTGTGTGTTCCACAAGAGAGAAATTCATACGGGTTTGGAAAGACATGAAAGTAAATAAATGATGACAGAACAAACTAAATTAAATCGCTTAACAGCCTTAAAAATTCATGCACATTTTGCAACGGCAACAGCAAGACACTGATTGTTCATGGTGAAAAATGAGGCACTGCAATATGACAGCGAACTGGTTTAACTGAGACAAGATTTCAGACAGGTTAGAACTGTCGATAGGTGAAACATCTCCTGCTGTTATCAATTTGTTTTAAGTTTGTAATTTCAACAATAAATTATTGCATGTCAGCTGCACAGTACTTAGCCAAATTATAAGTGAATAGCAGGGTCACATCATCTCTCCTCAAGAAAGTATGTGGTCATGTTAACTTTTAGCTGATCAAGTAGAAACAACAGTCACACCACATGTGACCGTGGACCACAAAACCAGGCATAAGAGTCAGTTTTTGAAATTGAGATTTCTACATCATCTGAAAGCTGAATAAGCTTTGGTTTGTTGGGATAGGACAATGTTTGGCAGAGATACAATTGTTTGAATATCTGGAATTTGAGGGTGCAAAAAAAATCTAAATATTAAGAAAAACACCATTAAAGTTGTTCAAATGAAGTCCTTAATGCATATTACTAATCAAAAATTAAGTTGATACATTTACGTTAAGAAATTTACAAAATATCTTCATGGAACATGATCTTTACTTAATATTCTATTGATTTTTGGCATAAATGAAAAATCGATAATTTTGACCCATACAATATACTGTTAGGTAACTGCTACAAATATACCTGTGCGACTTAAGACTGGTTTTGTGGTCCAAGGTCACATGATCAGCCCAAGCCTTAAATTTAGCTCAAATTAGTCAAAAGAAGTGTAAAGGTACAGCTTTGAATATACATTCACACATGTTCCTCTACTGTCAGATTATCTTACTTTAAATGTAGCCGCTTCTACAACAGAAGCACATTTATATTTAAACCCGTTTATAAGAGTCGAGACCAAGCAGAACACCTCATCACACATCATCTACATCCTCTAAACCATCAACACTGAGAAGAAATACAGTATACGGTGGTCTTGTGATGCAGGTTTGCACTGTGAAGATTAGAGGCAGGTAAACAGCAATACATATAGTATTACCGTGTGTATATAAAACATATCAGGCATACTGTCTTGGAACTAAACTTAAATGTAATGTATTAGATGCATTTTAGAAGGTCTTGTCTGTCACAAGATGCTGCCTAGTGAACGTCTACAGAGATAAACAATGAAAAAGCAGCGCAGTGGAATGCAAAAAAGTGTTGTGATACCGTAACTTCTGCTTTCTGTGCAGGTCTTAGAAAAATATCAACAAGAACAAGACTTTTTCATGTGGGTTTGCATGGGTGTCTCACGGCATGGCTGTTTGGGTACTTTTTAAATGTATGAAGTCCTAAGTGTGTGCGTGCGTGTGTGTGTGCTAATGGCTATGACAGTAATAGGAGACAGAAGCACTCAGCTGTTGCTGGACCTCATGTGTCATCCAGCACAAAAGGATAGTAAACAGAAAAGAACATCTGCGTATTTAAGCAAACAACCAAGCAATAAGCATATCCACATGCATGACGCATACCTGAGTTTGTGTTAGATTAATGCTCTGTATGAGGGGAAATATCAGAACGCTATCTTTTCTATGGACGTCCTTGGCTGATCGCCCATGGACGCCAACCCCAAAAACCTGGGGGGGAGAGAGAGATATACAAAATCAGAGGAATGTACACATTGTCATTCTGTTTAAACGTTTACACCCCTAGCTCTTAATGCATCGTTTTTCCATCTGGAGCATCAGTGAGCATTTGAACCTTTTGTAATAGTTGCATATGAGTCCCTCAGTCGCCCTCAGTGTGAAAAGATGGATCTCAAAATCATACAGTCATTGTTAGAAAGGGTTTGAATACAGCTGTGGACCATTCAGGTACCAACACAGTATTAAGAATCAAGAGTATGTAAACTTTTGAACAGGGTCATTTAAAAAAAAAAAAAAAAAACACCTGTTATTTTCTCAGCTTTCTTAATGAACCAAGACAACTTTCAAAAGGTAATGTAATAACATAATTAGGAATTAGGAATTTCTAAACTTTGGACTGCTAGTGTAGACACTATTTCCATACAGTTTTGTTTTTTCATACATGACACAGTATTACAGTGGTGTTCAAACTTTTATCAGGTCACCAGGAAGTTATTCATAATGAAAACATGACTACAGAAGATAACATACTTTACATGAACTCAATATTTATACATATACACCAATGCAAATTGCTTTGATGATTAATGTCAGTTTGTTTAACGACAGTCATACAGTATCACGCTATCCTGACTATTGCAAAGGATTCTAGACTTTTAAGCTTGTTACTCATCCGTATGTACTGTAACATACATAATTGCCCTACATTTCTAGATACACAGCGTGACCCTGATTCAGTTAAATTTGTTGATATCAAAAAGATATCATAAACAACTAAACAAATGCTGGTATGAATAAGGCAGACAAAAAATACAAAGCACACATTAATTGTGCCAGGAGGAGCTCGTGTCACGGATATTAAAGGATTAGTTCACTCCCGAATTAAAATGTCCTGATAATTTACGAACGCCCATCATGTCATCCAAGATGTTCATGTCTTTCTTTCTTCAGTCAATAAAGAAATTAATGTTTTTGAGGAGAACATTCCAGAATTTTTTTATTTTATTTTTTTTTTTTTACAGCATTGCTAACTTGACAATGCAGCCTTTCCATTATCACAATAAAAATACAGTCAGCAAAACATATTGCTTAATCGTAATCACCGAAGGACTGCTGCTGTGGTATAATGCCAAACAATTTGTTTTATGTGGATATAGGAATGCGAGTGAAGTACAAAACCAGGTTTACATAAATAATATTTTGGCATTCAACTACATATTATAATACGGATTTGGATTTGTGTCGTATGAGAGAAATAAAATGAAATAAAATAGCCTATGTTTATAGAATTTGTAAACATTTCGCGAGAGCATCAGGTCTGTTTATGAATATAATTCAATGTAATTCTGACTTCAAAATGCAACTTAACGTTACAGGCCTACACGACTGATCTTTTTTTCCTTCCTAAAAATGCTGTTTTAGTCTTTATTTTAACCATTCAGCAAATGTTTTCAAATATTTTGATAAATTACTGAAAAAAAAAAAAATAAAATTACCTTTTAACTGTTTAATTTTTTTCAGTCGGTTAACGGTTAACTGGTTAAAATGAGAATCCCTAATGCTTTGCTAGCAACCTGTCTTCCTATTCCATCTTTTAGTATTCCACACTTTGTTTGTCATTGCCTTGTGCTGCAGGACGAATTGGATCAACCATTCTGGATTTTGGCATCATCTTGTACTGTGGCTCTAAATAGTCAAAACACCTCTCAAAATGCTTGCTACAGATGTGAAAAATGCAGAAAATCAAACCAGTTCAGAATTTTATTTTTTTTTTATGATGGACGAAAGTTTTGGGAGGCAGTGTGTAAACGTGATTGACACAACGAGAGGCTGTACTTATTTTTTAACAGGCAAAAATTTAGGACGAAAATTTTGAACTCCGTGTGCAAGGACCTTAAGTCAAACAGCCTACACAAAAAAGGTATGTTGGACATTTTGAAGTTAAAGGAAAAAAATTGTTTATAGCCCTAGCCTACCTTTTTAAACCAGAGTACACAGACGAAGAATTAACCATGCGTGACCTTTCCAACGTGATGGCGTAATGTGCATCGCAGAGCTAGTGCAAGATGAGCATTTGTGGTTAAAAAGTATATAAATGTGTATTTGTCTTTTCTTTTTTTTGAAAATGACCAATCGTTTCACTAGATAAGACCATTATTTCACAACTGGGATCAAGTAGAGCTCTTTGAAGCTGCACTGAAACTGCAATTTGGACCTTCAACCCCGTTGTTGTTTCAGTCCCCATTTGTTTTTGACTGAAGAAAGAAAGACATGAACATCTTGGATGACATGGGGGTTAGTAAATTATCAAGAAATTGTAATTAGATTAAATTTGCCTTGTAATATGTACTTTGGTAGAGGAAAAATGATTAAATGATCGCTAACTGTGGGAATACCATTTACCACTGTCATTTTATGCAGCCGGCTACAATTGCCTTTGCACTGCTGCCAAGCTAAATAAACCACTTTTAAATATGAATCTCTTCCACATGTCCCCCCTTAGTATACCTCAGAGTAAAATGTCTATATGAAAGTGAAAAAGTGGCTGAGTAATAGTATAATTCTATAGCACTTGCCTGGTATGATATTACCCCATGGGTTGATGTGTTAATAAATAAAGAGATTTCTTCATTGCCCTCCACTGTGGGAAGGAAAATGATTTTAAAAGATGTACTCCCTCTGGGTGGAATCACCTGTAATGCAAAAGAAAATATACTGAACAACAAGAAACACTGGGTTACATTTTATGGGACAATGAGAGTGATTAAATTGGAAGAGAGAGAGCAGACTAAATGTGAAATGGGATGCATACTTACCCTTCTGTGGAAGGAAGGCATGTGAAAATGTCTGCTGGATGTAAACACAGAGAGCAGAGAGACTGGGAGCTCTGGGCTGGGGTTGCGGATATTTATGGTTTCAGCTCTTGGCAGCCCCACCGGCCTGCAAGTTAAAAAAACAAAACACAGTATTATAGATTCCCAAATCATTTTCATCAGAATGTTTCTGGTAAAGCATGTCAATGCAACCTTGAATGCAACCATTGTGAAATGGAAAAACTGATCTAAATGACTGATGTGTCAGGGAATGTTTTGCTTTTATGAACATTCTTGCCTTGAAACATAACCATACTCAAAAGAAGACTAAAACGGCAGAGTCTCAAAACACACACTTCCCCAAAGTATCACAGTAAGAACGGTTCACAGTGTTACAACACTTAAGCAAAGATGAAAGTAAATGTTACTCAAAGCCACAAACATCTATTAAAAGACTTGAGTTGACCTTTCAAAGCTGATGCTAACCACAGAAAGCTTAGCAGCTCAGCTCTTTATGTTATGATGTTCCTGCGGTCAAAAGTCAACTTCAAAAGAGGTGCGTGAATATCAGCATGTAAGACACGACAGCCAATAAAAACTAATGCAGATACTTTGCACTACTGAATCTCAAGTGTTCATATGTGTCTGACTAGGCACACTACATCTTCAGTTACCAAAACTCAACACTGCTAATGGACAGACTACATTTATTAACTTGTCAACTTCAGTCATCTGGTCTCTTGATAAATTACACATTTGATAATCTTCTAAAGAACAGCACCCAACAGCTGCACAGACAATTACTCAATTTTTAAAACACTTGCTGCATTCACACCATGTTGTAACCGCTGTAATTTTGAGATGGCAACACGTTAAGTTCTACTCCAAGTTGTCCACGATTTCTGAATCAGATGTAGAACATCATGTCTTGTCATCTAAGAATTACGGTAATTATGACGTGATGTGAACACAACTATTATCAAGTAAAAAAAACCATGTAGCCCTGTAACATGTAGATGGTCTAAAAATGATTAAAAAATTACATTAAATTAAATAAAGTTACATTCAATTAATGATTAAAAAATGGCATCACAATGTTGAGGCACCAACAAATATTTAGCTAAAGCTTACTTAGAAATATTATGGCATAAATAACAACAACAACAACAAGAATTACTATTATTAGTAATGTAGGACATAATATTAATGAAAATACAAACATCTTAGAACAAATACACTATCAGTAAGTTTTTAAACAGTAATATTTCTAATGTGTTTTTTTTTTAAAGTAGTGTCTTCTACACACCAAGTCTGCATTTATTTTATCCAAAGTGCAGCAAAAATAGTAACATTTAAAAATATTGTAATATTTTATGTAATTTATTCTTGTGATTTCAAAGCTGAATTTTTAGGATCATTACCCCAGTCACATGATTCTTCAGAAATCATTCTAATATTCTGTTTTGCTATTTAAAATACATTATTATTACTATTATTATTGTTATTGTGTTGCATTTTAGAATTTTATTAAGTAGATTTTTTTTTGGTTTCTTTGATTAACAGAAAGTTCAGAAGAATAGCATTTATCTGAAACAGAAATCTTTTGTATCATTATACATGTCTTTATCACTTTTTGGTCAATTTAAAGCATCCTTACTATATAAAAGCATTCATTTCTATAATTTCTGAAAATTTAGTTTTGACAACAGGACTAAATTTCATTTTCAAATATATTCAAATAGAAAGCAGTTATTTTAAATGGTAAAAAATATTTCACAATATTACCACTTTTGCTGTATTTTGGGTCAAGTAAATGCAGCCTTGGTGAACAGAAGAGATCTTAAAAATCTTTATTTTTATTGTTGTATGATCATTTAGTTCTTATTACATCAAAAAGAAGAAATGAAACTTTTAAAAAAAATACACATGTAGAACAGTTATTAGTCATAAAAAGGCAGAACTGAGCAATCTCTAGTTTGCAAAAGGGTCCTAAATTTGAAAGCAGATATAATACAAAATTAGGTAACACTGCCCAAGCAATGTCATTCCAAGTCTAAGCTGTTGTCTCTATGTGTGTCCTAATGGAAACCGTGATGGGAGAATGAGGGGTGTGTGTGAGTGTGTTTAAGACAGATAAAAATATGTGGACGGTGGTGCAGAAGCGCTGATGAAATTAGCTCCCAGACGCCTGTTTGTTTCTCTTTCTCTCTTCTGCAGAAAGGTTATGCGCTAGTTGGTGCACACTTGCATCACTGCAGAAAAAACAAGGTGTAGACTGTTACCTACCTGTGCATACATGTGCAAAGAAACGTTATGCAATACACACTGTGTATCTAGAGCAGCTGGTTCCAAAATATTTGTTTAAATATAAGGTGCTCGGGCACTAATTAAAAATAAAAGGAGGATATCAATTATTTGGTTTGGCAACAATGGCTGATCCTTAAGCTTTAAGTAATAATAATAATAATAATACTAATAGTAATATGTAAAAGATAAAACAGCAACATTTTAAATTCTAACACTTTTTTTGGCTTACAAAAGGCATTAAAGCCATTTAGCTAATATTGCTTTTTTCTTTGTTTGCATGTGTAGCCTTGAGGTGTTCCTGAGGTAACTACTTTTAAGCTTTTAATGTCTGAATTAGGTTACTGATTAATTTATTCAAGTACACTTTTTTTTAAGATAGCACTTTCATCTCTAGTCACTAACAAATACAATGAATCATGAATCAAATGGATCCTGTCAACAAAGATTTACAGCCCTACTAAACATACTGCTAATAAAACTATCATGTTTTGAAAGCCCTTTCATTAATATTGAATATGCATTATCGGATGTTTGGGATTTTTTTAATTATCAGCATCAGATGATACGTTTTTCCATTTAAAGTGGGACTTTTATTTTGACAGTCTGAACACACAGAGCTCCTATTTTCTGTCTTCACTAGCTCACTGTCTCTCAATATTCGGCAAATTCTAATAGCTCAAACAATTATAACTTTAAACCTAAATTTGACATCTCATATTTTAATGACTGCATATCCCTTTTACTTATGATTGACATGTATGCACATGCTCTAAGTATAACAAGTTTAACAACAACATGAACATTTAAATACACTTCATGTTAGGACGAGCCTTCTGCAAAACTGAAATGCTTGGATAATAAAAAATATTATATGTAAATTATGTCCTGCCAGGTCATAAGCAAAAATGCTCTGTGCATTTAAAAATGTTTTTTCTTCTTTACATGTGCTGTGACCTGCACTTTTAGATTTAAGGCATGTTTACTTTTACTTCATTTATGCCTTGATGAAATACATCTCAGAGCACTAAACAGAACCAGCACCAGCACTCTGCCAAAGCACTTGATGTAGCAATGACCGCATGAAATTACATGCCTGTGACCTTTTTTAAGCTTAAGAAACTTATTTTTTCATTCCTGCAAAATGACTTGAAGACGAATCCTAAAATAACATTTTTTAGCTTTTAAATAAATTAGTACTTTCAACTAATAATTTTTGTTATCAATTTTATCTGTTAGTTGTTGCAGCGCTAAATCACAGCAAGAAAACCATCTGGCTCAGTGTCCAAATAAAAGGTCACAACCACCAGTAATGCTCCCTCCAACTGGGACTATCAGCATTGGAACAGACATCACAACTTTCCAAGACGTTATTTGTTAAGGTCAAACTAAAAGCAATGCAGTTGACTTTTAACTCTGCCACTGTTCTTCCTTCCATCAGGAGAAAAGAAACTCAGCCATATTTGGTCATCCTGTCTGCAGAGGAAGCCAACTACACTTTTAAAACAGAACAGACCTTAAAATACCATTTAGGCTTCATGAACAACATCTGTATAAAATAACCTCAACTGATCAACCTTAAATGTATAAATAAGTAAAAAATGATATACACTACCTGTCGAAAGATTTTTAATGTTTTAAAGTCTCTTCTGCTCACCAAGCCTGCATTTATTTGATTCAAAGTACACCATTACTATTTAATAAAATAACTGGTTTTTTTTTTAATTTTAATCCATTTTAAAATGTAATTTATTTCTGTGATCAAAGCTACATTTTTCAGCATCATTACTCCAGTCTCCGGTGATCCTTTAGAAATCATTCTAATATGCTGAGTTGCTGTTAAAGATTTTATTATTATTATTATTATTATTAACATCATCATCAATATTTAAAACAGTTGACATTTTTTCAGGATACTTTGAATAGAAAGATCCAAAGATCAACGTTTATCTGAAATAAAAAGCTTTATTTATTTATTTATTTATTTATTTTTATAGTTTATTGCATACTGATTTCTATTTCAGATAAATGCTGTTTTTCAGAACTTTCTATTCATCAAAGAAACCTGAAAAATAATGATAATAATGTTTTTTTGGAGCAGCAAATTAGAATATTAGAATTATTTATGAAGGATCAGGTGACTGGAGTAATGATGTTAAACATTCAGCTTAGAAATCACAGGAATAAATTACATTTTAAAATATATTCAAATAGAAAACAGTTCTTTTAAATAGTAAAAATATTTCAAAATGTTACTGTTTGTGCTGTTCGTTGGATTAAATAAATGCAGGTTTGGTGAGCGGAAGAGACTTCTTTAAAAAAACATAAAATCTTACTGTTCAAAAACTTTTGACTGGTAGTGTATGTTTATAGATGCACATGTACACATACAAATGCAATTTAAAAAATGTCAACTGGGTAAGTCAGTACTAATAAATAAACAACAATACTGACCAAAAAAAAAAAAAAAAAAAGCCACATTTGAACATTGAATACAATGTTTGGCCTGAAGAAAAAACAACTGCACACTAAAAAGCTCATTTTGAATCAAGGGGGGGACATTTACTTATTTGAGAAATACTTACATGTCATTGTTTATATCATGTAACTAAATATATATTAGTATGGTGGGAAAAGAAATTACATTTTTATAAGCCTATTATGGAGATATAAGATCATGCATATATGCCTAAATAACAAGCTGGTTTATATATACACCATACAAACTATAAAACACTCACTGTGGTCCAAAATCCAGTGTGGGCGGCTGAAACAGGAGCTGTCTCCCACTCTCCTGTACATAAAATGAGGAGCTGAGAAGAAAAGAGAAAAATACATATGAATGTCAGGCAGACATTGCTTTTTACATGAAAAAGTTCTTTAAAAATACTGAGAAAGAGAATCAAAACCACCAGAGAGGTTTTACTCCTCTCTGGGGAAGGAGTGAAACTTTGTATGATGTGCTGAAAAGTGTACATACATGAGCAAATCAAAACGTACTGTATGACTAATGTGTAGTACTACACAATTAAACGCTTTAAACTCCATTTGAGGTAACTGACGATCTTACAATGCAAAATCCTGATTTAAAACGGCTTTAATAACTAAGTTTGTTGTTCTGTGCCTGGACTTTGCCTTGAGATGACATTTCACTGGTTTGAAAAGGTAAAAAAAGAACTGACTTTATCACACAGTGTCATCGTTTTACATGCATGAATGTTAATTAACCACAAACAAAGCACATTTGTTGCTAGTTTCAGGGAATGACTTCATTCCTCTTAAGAGACGCACGTTTGCACTAGTCAGTGCAGTTGTTCATTTATGTAAGTGAGGATAGAAAATCAAGTAAACTGTGAAATATTATACCCACAAATTCTTCATACAGTGGATTACCAGTAAAACTGATACAAATTTGGGTCAAAAAAATTGTTTTGACACTATGACCTGACCACGTTTTGTTACAAATTATCTGACATTATCAAGATGAATTTGTTCTGACACAGAAGTTCTGGCACCCTTTTCTAAACTATAGCAAATAAACTGTGATAACGTTGAAGGTGTCTGAATACATTTTGGTTTTTGCTGTATAAGGTAGGTTGCAAAATTTAGACACCAAAACCATGTAACAAACACCAGAGAATCAATGTAATATAGAACACAACAACTGTGCAAAAGGGTAACAGGAAACTAAAAACAACAGGAAGTTAAAGTGGGCAGCAGGGCAAAGCAGGCCGAATCATAAACACCTCTGTTTATACTCTCCTAAAACTAATTAAACTGCCTGTTTCTCTGAAAACACCTACTGTAGCAGGTGAACAGTGGAAAAAGCGCTATGAAGGTGCTCTTGTTGATTTTTTTAAATGAATGAGCTAAATGAGTGTTGGTACTGTGTGATGATAAACATAACCTGATGTTCAGTGAAATGAAAAGCTGGGTAAAAATTCATTTTCCAGTTAATTGCAATCTACTCAGTGCTTAATGAAGATGTCACTGCATCATGCTTTTAAATTAATACCCTCATTACGTATAAAAATAGATGCTTCCCTGTATCAGCAATGCAGAATATTTTGCAAAAAAGATATTTAATTTAATTATTCTATTTTATTCGAGTTATGATTGTGAGCTTGCATATAAATCTGAATATAATTCAATACAAGACTATGTATGTGCTGTAAAATAATTCCAAGAAATAATTTTATATTGTTGTATTAAGTTTTATCAAATCCTCATATAACATAAGTGTGATTCACAAACAAATGACTCGTATGACCTGATTCTTCTTTAATGAACCAAAAACACAGCGTAAGCAGTGTAGTCCGATTCCCGAAATGAAAGACTCTTCTGAGCTGTTTTGTTAAATGATTCCTTCAAAAAGATGAATTACCTAAATTAATCTAAACCTAATCAAAACCAGTTCAAAAAAGGGAATCAAATGATTCTGTGAATAGGTAATGATAAGTGTATGCAGGGTTGAAAACGGGATATTATTGACACAGATGTCTTATGCGTCAAATAAAGTCTCAAATTCATTTTACAAATACAGTCATGGCCAAATATATATATATATATATATATATATATATATATATATATATATATATATATATATATATATATATATATATATAAAATAATAATAATAATAATAATAATAATAATAATAATAATAGGCACCCTCGCAATTCTGTCAGAAAATGCACTTCTCTCAGAAAATTGTTCAAATTGCAAATGTCTGGGTATTCACATACTTGTTTTTGTTTGCACTGGAACAACAACAAAAAAAAAACAGAAGAAAAGCCAAACTCGATAAAAATTCACACAGAACTCAAAAATGGACTAGACAAAATTATTGGCACCTTGTCAAAAATGTAAGAAATAACTGCTTTTCAAGCATGTAATACTCCTGTCATTTGTATTTACACATCAGTGACAAGTAACAAGTGTGTGCAATATACACTTGCAACCAGTAAAAATGGAAAAAAGTTGACTCAACCTTTGTGTTGTGTCACACTGAGCATGGAGAAAAGAAAGAAGTGTAAAGAGCTGTCTGTGGATTTGAGAGAAAAAAAAAATGTGGAAAACAAGGCTACAAATCCATCTCCAGACATCTCAATGTGTCCACTGTGCACAATATCATCAAGAGGTTTACAGCCCATGGCACTGTAGCTAACCTCCCTGGATGTGGACGAAAGAGCAAAATTAATGAAAGATTACAACAAAGGATTGTTCGAATGGTGGATAAAGAACCCAGATTCAAACAAATTCAAGCTTATCTGCAGACACAGGATACAACCGTGTCAGTTGAACTATCCCGTCACCATCTAAATAAAAAGGGACGCAACGGTAAGATATCACTGCTGACGCAAAGGCATAAAAAAGCAAGACTGGAGTTTGCCAAAACGTATGTGACAAAACCAATCCTTTTGGGAGAATGTACTGTGGACAGATGAGACAAAAGTAGAGCTTTCTGGTAAAAGACATCATGGCACTGTTTACAGAAAAAGATATTAGGCCTTCAAAGAAAAGAACACAGTCCCTACAGTCAAACATGGTGGAGGTTCAAAGATGTTTTGGGTTTGCTTTGCTGCTTCTGGCACTGGACGCCTTGACTGTGTGAACAGTATCGTGAAATCTGATGATTACCAAAGAGTTTTGGAGTGCAGCATAGTGGCCAGTGTCAGAAAGCTGTCTCCACCAGAGGTCATGGGTATTCTAGCAGGACAAGGACCCGAAACACACTTCAAAAAGCACCCAAAAATGGTTAAAAACAAACACTGGATAGTTCTGAAATGGCCAACAATGAGTCAAGATCTGAATCCCATAGAACAACTGTGGAGAGATCTCAAAACAGAAGCTGGAAGAAGGCATCCTTCAAATCTGAATGACCTGGAGCAGTTCGCAAAAGAAGAGTGGTCCAAAATTCCAGTAGAGAGAGAAACTTATTTGCAACGGCAACAATTTTCGGAGAAGGGCTGCATTTTCTGACAGAATTGCAAGGGTGCCGATATTTTTGGCCATGACTGCAAGTCTCACTTCATTATACTGCAGCCAGCTGACTTCTCACTTGTTCATTAATGTAATGCAAATTCCCTATTATTGCTTAATTGTTTTAAAAGGCTTATTCCACCCAAAACTATATACCATCGTAGCGATGGTATATAGTTTCATAAACTGTCATACCCACATTTATGTAAATCCGCAATAAGTGAATATTTTTAGTGAATATGCCATTAATGGTCAAAAACTGGAGCTCTAGTGGGTTGCAATGTGTAGAGGAGCCCATCGGCTTAATCGTGTGGGAATCCTTCCTCTCTACAAACTGTCAGTGGCTTGTCCAGGCTTTCAACAGCTAGGACCTCTGACATGAAGACACATATCAGTGGCCTTCATAACTGATTACCCACAGAAAGAGGAGAGCTCGAGGTATGAATCACTTCCAGTTGTACCAGTTCCAGGAAAGAACATATGAAACAAACCATCAATACTTCTACGTATACTTATCATTCTCAAAGAACATGTTTACAGCTTTGAACAGTTTTTAAAGTTCTCCATAAAAGGAAAATGAACAATGATTGAACATAGCGAACCAGGAAGAGCATCAAATATGGCTTGACTTTCAAAAAAATAAATAAACAAACAGCTTTCTCGGCCTCATATATGCTGTCTGGCCATTATCACACTCAGTATAACAAGATATTCAAGACATGTTGTTAGACTTCATGCCAGTCACTCAAATTTAAATTCTGGACTACACAAAATTCAAGTCCCTCGGTCAGCGATCACTGAGCATGTTTATAAAAAGACGCGGAGTAGATTTGATACCAGGTCTAAAAGTTCAACAGTTCACAGTGTTATCAAATTGCTGCCGATGGGAGGTAAGAACAGCTATAGAAGTTCAGCACATTCTGTGATTCTGTCAAAAAAACATGGCAACAAAATCACAAAGTGTTTTTTTGTGAAACGTTCTCTGAGACTCAATGGGCACAATGTTGTGGGAAGAAATTCACACAAAAAGCATTCTTGTAGCTTTATAATATTATGGTTTAACCACTGATGTCACATGTACTACTTTAACTATGCCCTTACCACCTTTCTTGGCCTTGAACATGTCAGTTGCATTGCTGTCCATGCAGGGTCAGAAAGCTCTCGGCTTTGATCACAAATATCTTAATTTGTGCTTCGAAGATGAACGAAGGTCTTACGCATTTGGAATGACATAAGGGTATTTAATGAAAGTGCGAGCCATGTCTGAAGAATGCTGAATCACTGCACTGCATGAACATCAGATTAGCAACTATCAAGTTCAAAATCAAGGCACCTATAGGTATACATCCTGTCTATGCTGAAACAGAAACTACAGTGTTAGAGTTTCAACTGAGCTTATTTTGCAAAAATTTATATTGGTCATAACTTTGCTTTTTTATGGGTGGGAACTGAGAACTGGTTATTATAATCGGTTCCAAGTAACACATGAACTGTTCTCGCACAGTATTAATGAGACAGAGTGCAACCAATTAGATATGAATCCAGAACTTAGTCTTTTTTAGTGAATCACAAATTCAGACAGTTTATCATTTTGTTGTATTTAAGCTCTTAAGACTTCAATATGTTTAGTCACTGACTGGTTGTCAAATGTTTGCATCGGTGTATCACATGATCCTTCAGAAATCATTCTAATTATTTTGAAGTGATGAACAAGAAACATTATTATCAATGTTGAAAACAGTTGTGCTGTTTAATATTTTTGTGGAACCTGTCCTTAAACAGCAGTGATTGTCCGGAAAATGTAATTTACAGTTAAAAATTCAAGTTTATAACCTTTCTTTAAAGCTGATAATTGACATTTCTCACACTACACATCACTTTGCCGGCAGTAGCATCACTTCCCATCACAAAAGAAAAAAAAATATTGGTGGTTGAAAGAGGGTGCAGTGCTCATTTCCTGTGTGTGCTGAAACAGGAAGTTGTAGGTAATTTGAATAATGCAGGGGTTAAGAGTGTAGAAATTACACTTAGTAGCTGATCTGAGTTCAGTTTTGAGTTTTGATGTTTAAGCTTTTTGCTCTGCACATCAGTGTGCATGTTATGGTCTGCCTGTGGAGTCTGATGACAAGCAGAGGGAGGAGCCAGTACACTCACCACATTTAAAAAGTATGCAAAAAAACATGAAGTAGGATTTTCAAATACTCAGAAGTCAATCTAAGTGTTAACCAATTCAGTATTCATCCAAACCTGTATAAATTTCTTTAATTTGATAAACACAAAAGATGTTTTGAAGAACATGCGTAACCAAACAGTTGATGGTCCTCATGTTATGTTTTTCTTCATGTTTAAAATGACTTCTTTGGTGTTCAGCAGAAGAAAGACATTTATACAGGTTTATAACAACTTGAGGGTAAGTAAATGGTAAAAATTTTCATTTTGGGGGTAAAATAATCGCTTCAAGCAGCAAGAATAACACTGTTCTATCAACTGTGTGTTTTTCTACCTATCCTCCTTGTTTTGGATGTTTTGCAAGTAAAATGCATGTTCAAACAGATTCTTGACTTTTCTCTTGATGCTTCAGCAGTGTGTTTTTGGTTATTCATTGTCCTGTAAAGAGCAGACAGAAATGCCTGCTGGTATTTTTATATTCATTATTGTTCAAGGTGCAACTGTAAATGTCTTCAAGGAATATTCTGAGGTAGATGCACGTTAAGCTCTACTGACAGCATGTGATCACTCCAGAAAACCATTTTAGCAGTTTGTTAAAACTAAAGAAAAACAAAATCTGCTGCTTCCATTTCTTTAAAGCAGTGGATCTCAAACTTTATCTTCAAGTAACTTAACTTCTAATGTAGACCAATTAAAAATTAATGTAAAAAATAATTGTAATTAAAAAATACATCTAAAAGATATGCGCACCTGATATGTGCAGAATCTGCAAAATGTCCATTATTTGACCAAAATAAAAGGGGTCACACAAAATGCACATTGTGATCAGTACTTTGTTTAGTACTGATCTGAAGAAGATATTTCACATAAAAGATATTTACATATAGTCCACAAGAGAAAATAATAGTTGAATTTATAAAAATGACTCTGTTCAAAAGTTTACATACACTTGATTCTTAATGCTGTGTTGTTACCTGAATGATCCACAGCTGTTTTTTTCCCCTTGTTTATTTTGTCCCTTGTTTGTCCTGAACAGTTAAACTGACGCTGTTCTTCATAAAAATCCTTTATGTTTCACAAATGTTTTGGTTTTTCAGTATTTTTGTGTATTTGAACCCTTTCTAACAATGACGGTATGATTTTGAGACCCAACTTTTCATGCTGGGGACAACTGAGGGACTCATATGCAACTATTACAGAAGGTTGAAACACTCGTTGATGCCTCAGAAGGATACACGAAGCATTAGGAGCCAGGGGTGTAAACTTTATCTCTTTATATCTTTTTTTTTCTTCATTTAGTACTGCTCTTCAGAAGCTACAAAAGATACTTACATGTTTCCCAGGAGACCAAATAAATAAAATTACCCTGATTACCCTGATCTTTAAATTAAAAAAGTATTTACCCTCCGGCTATTAATGCATCATGTGTCCTTCTGAATCATCAGTAAGCATTTCAAATGAGTCCCTCAGTTGTTCTCAGTGTGAAAAGATTGATCTCAAAATCATACAGTAATTGTTGGAAAGGGTTCAAATACACAAAAATGCTGAAAAACCAAAGTTGAGAGGGATTTTTTTGAAGAACAGTGGGCAGTTTAACTGTGCAGGACAAACAAGGAATTGATGAACAACTATCACTAAATAAAAAAACACAGCTGTGGATCATTCAGGTAACAACACAGTATTAAGAATCTAGTGGTTGCAAACTTTTGAACACGTTCATTTTTATAAATTCAACTATTATTTTCTCTTGTGGACTTGTGTGATATATCTGAAATATCTTATTCAGGTCAGTACTAAAAAAAAAAACATGCATTTGATATGATCCCTCTTATTTTGGTAATTAACATTTCACAGATTCTGCAAGGGGTATGTAAACTTTTGACTTCAACTGCATGTGTTAAACAATCTATATTTTTAATATATTTTTCTTCATATATTATTTAGTTTAGATTATTATAGATTATATACACATTCAATTACATGTATTTCTTTATACAATAATAACTATAATGATTGTTGTAACCTAAATTTGTTACATCATATTTGTATTATGGTTAATCTTTATACGATTTCTCTATAAAAATATCTTCAAATATTCTTGGCTTTGTTTTTAATCACTTATGTTTGTCAGTTTTGCTTTTTTAAGACATAAGCAAAACCATAATTTATTTATTTATTTTTGATGGACTCTGACCTGGTGGTTTGTCAGATTCACCAATTTCAAGGGAAGCAAGACATTTTAACCAAAATTCAGCACAGATGGTAACACAATAAGGTGTCATTTGTTAAAATCAGTTAATGTACTAACATGAACAAACAATGAACTATACATTTATTACATTATTTATTCATCTTTGTTCATGCTAATTAATAAAAACAGTTGTTCACTGTTAGTTCACAGTGCATTAACTACTGCAAACACAATTTGCTGATGCTGAAACTAACATTATCAAAGATCAATAAATACTGTAGAAGTATTTTTCATTCTTACTTCGTGTTAACTATTGTAGTTAATTAATGAACCTTATTATAAAGTGTTTCCACAAAGATAATAAGAACATAGCATTGGACCTCTCAAATAATGGCTGGCAAAATCCAAAAACACATATGAACAAAAAAAAAAAAAAAAAAACATTACCAGCTGTTATCTCATTCTGATTTAGCATGGCTTTGTGACAGGTGACCATGGCTACTGGTTGCCACACAACAGTGGGTCACATGACAGAATCAATAAACACAAGCAATAAATGTGTGGCCATTAATTGGCGTCAACGTGACAATCATGGTTGTCAAAACAAACCCAGAAACACAATTATCCTTCTACAATTAAACAAAGAAAAAAAAAGAAAAGGACAATAAGCCTATGGTGAACAACGGCTCATTTGTTATGACATATTTTTGTTGTTCTTTTTCCAGTGAAATACTCATCCACAAGTTCACTGGACTAAATATTAGTGAGTGAGATCTAGAGAAGAAACATTGCGGAATGATTTGGGCTTAATGGAATGTAGCTGATGCCAGAGCTGAAGCTATTTGTGGTGTTGGCAGAGGGCAGGGGAAGAGATGAGAGGGCGTAGCACAGCAGGAGGTGTGAAAATTAGCACTAGCAACCAGAGAGACAGAGAGATAGAACTGTAGAACATACTACACACTACGACTTACGAGCTATTACGCCACATTTACAGATGAGAGTTCTGAGGTTTACTCAGTGAGACAGACAACTGGAAACCTTTGATGTATATTATTCAAAAACACTGAAAGTGTAGGATATTCTTGGGAAACAGTTTCAGTCAAATTGCTATTAAAGGGGTCATGAAATTAGAAATTAAATTTGCCTTGATCTATTGGTATATAGGAGTACCCTTCTTTCATAGCTTAAAATGCCCTCCTCATCATAAACAAAGCATTTATTTAATCAAGCTCCAAAAAAGGCTTGTCTGGTGCAAGGTGACGTCACCTGAGCACTAACATTTGCATAAACACTGACACACTGGCGTTCAGTCGCTTATTGGCTGACAAGCTGAATGAAAGCGTTGCGTCGCATCAAAAGCAAATAGCAATTACAATCACAGATGAGAGTTCGCTTTTTGACATAGTCCATGCGCTTGAGTCTGTCTTCAATAGGAGAAATGGAGTGAAAAAGTTTGCTTTGATGTGTCCCAGGAATCCCAGTGGAAGGAACAAGTGGATAGTTCATTTTTAATGGCATCCCGGATTGTGTCTGAGGATTGATTGGAGTATTTTGTTTTGTAAACGAGGCACAGTGTCATGGAGAGTTCACAAAGAAACATTTGTTGAAAGATTAAGTGGTACTAGATCTGACTGCAGCTTCAAGGGGCATTGATACGGTTTCCTATGCAATGACGTTAGCCAATCATAACAGTGAAACGATTACTGACAAGCCTTAAAGTACCCACCCTAAAATACAGGTCCTTTTAGACAGAGGGTCAGAAAGAGGGTTGAAAATAATCATATTTCCATTATTTATTTATTTATTTTGTGTGTGTGTGGGGGGGGGGGGCTTGTACAGCTATCTTTGTGAGGGACAGTTTGAGTTTCAGACCATCGGAGTGAGGACATTTTTGTAAAGTGAGGACATTTTGTCCAGTCCTTACTTTTTTTGAGACCCCTTTAAAGGTCTGTTTGAGGGTCAAGACTTGGTTTTAGGGATCAGGTTATAAATAGGGTAAATGTTAGGTTTAGACTTTAGACTGAAATGGTCTTTTCTTGTAAAAAAGAAGTACTTAATCTTTGTTGCATTTAAAAAATATTTCTAGACACATTTCAGATCAAGTTCACCTAATTTCTCCATCACGTTCTTAAAACTAACCGAGTAACCGAGCACAAATGTGGCAATCTTTTGAATTTTATTTTTATTTGTTTCTTCTTTTTAATACATTTTATAACTATTTTTCCCCCTTTCTTTATAGATTCATTGAATTGATTCATTTATTTGGCAATGGCTCAGAGTTGTCATAAAACCCTTTCACTACATTTAAATATTAACAATACAGGCCATGAAGAGCAGTCACTGCAGTACAGTGAATTGTGACATTACTTCCCCCATTATGAAAGTTTTATGCAATAAAGAACACGTGTTCTCACATGAACTAGCCTTTACTTGTGTGATAAACATGGTGAAACATCCTGAAACCACTGCAAGATGTGCTAAAATGTTCTAAGATTTGAAATAGTGGACAAACAGCGTAAATGCAATCAAGAATGATCTACAATTAAGCAATAGTACTTCTTCCAATTATATTACACTAAAATGTATACTTTAGTGTGAACATATACTTACAATACCACAAATCTCAAAGCGGAGCTGTTCACCAAAAACAATATTTAAAGTTTTGAACCCAAAAACCCAGATTAAATGTTTACACAACTTGAAAAACACTGCTTCCTGAAATTCTGACAAAACTGACTAAATTTTTGCATTCATCTGTAAATGTAAGATTTCTGCATTCCACAAATCGTTTGACTGTTTGAAACATTATTTCCTGAAATATTTTTTGTGCAGAAACAGCCTTTTCACAAAATATGTTTTACACATCAGAAGCGAAAGAACTGACTTAAAAGAAACAACTGACAAGTTCTGCGAAACATAGTACAATTAAGCTAACAATGTTATAAATTATGATGTATTAAACTGATAAATTATATTTGTCTCTATTTTAAGAGTAATCAGGTACATCTGAAATATTAAATACTCAATGTTTTAATACAGATTTGTATGTAATCCAAACATTTAGATGACAAAAATCCATATACACAGCTTAAATAAACCAGTTTTTATTTAATCTAGCATACTTGATCTTTCTTTTTCCTTTATTTTGATAATGACAACAGATTTACAGTAGGTGTTCTGACCTACTTAGATAAGTTGAAAAAAAAAGGCCTCTGAAAATACGTTCCAAATCCAATGCTACCATGTATTTAAGTGCTTGTTATGAAGTATTTTTCATAATATGGAATACTGCATTTTAAAGAAGATTCAACCACCCATGAACAATTTACAAAATCTATAGTCACTCAAATCTATGCGTCCTCTGTAGACCTCACACAACTGCATAACACAATCTCTTTGCTCTGCATGCTGTAAGACAGTCAATAATCTCCAATACACAGAGAGATGCCATCACAGCCACCCTGCCAATAGACGCACAAACACAAGGCCAAAGTTCAAAGAGCAAACTCTGAACACCAGTAGTATTTGTAATATCATTACACACTCTTCTAACATTGGACCACAAACACGCAATTACAACTTTTAGTTCATTACAATGCAATCAATCCATGTACTGCTATTGCTGCAATGTATATGTAAGGCCTTCGTATCCTGGATTCACCCTAGTTTTCTGTCCCATCTATGCACATTCTGTTGCTTAACACTGCATTACTGCTATCATAAGTCCAAAGCCCTGACAAGCTCAATGCCTGCTGACGTTAAAACCCTGTGAGCCAATTTCCAGAGAGTTATACATTACAAGATAGCCTCCACATGACCTCTGTGTCTAGGGTGTACATTTTATAGTTTTGGGCAGATCAATGTAAAAGATTTAGAAACAGAGAAACTACGGTACATTTTTTGGTACATTTCACAGACTGTGTGGTAAAACGATTCCAGCTTTCATTTCTCTATTCAGGAGCCCAAGACAGCCCACAATGCCACTGTTCTGTTCTCCTGCAAAAGACAGCTACAGTGCTTCCACGAATTCACCAAAAGAGTGCTGCATACATGTATAGCATGAGCATTTTGTTGCTCTCCAGGAACTGAACACAGCCTGCAAAAATAAAATATTTACAAAATTTGACACATCCCCAGTTCATAGTATTTATTACATATCTTGGCTAAACTGATAATGCTGATAAAGCTACCAATAAGCGTGTAGTATTCACAATTCTGTTGAACACATTAAAGGTCGACTGAAGTGCTTTGAAAGCAGCGTTATTCCATGTGTTGACATAATTTCAACTGAAACAGGAAGACAGGGCTGGATTATATATTAGTTATTAGCCATTATATAACTACATGAGTAATATGACTATGTCTATTGTATGACTGGTTGCTCAACAGACTTTATCCAAATTTGGTCATTTCTGCTTATTCAAAAACTCACATTGGACCAATCTGAGTGAAGGTGTCATGTCTACTTCCTTGTTTTGAAGCCCACGGTCACCCTTAGCTTTGTTTGAAAGTGCAATGTTTCCAGTGTAAAATGTAGCAAAAAAAGTAACAGTAATGCATAATTGAGTCTGAGAAAAAGCAATGCTTTCTTTTTTTTGAAGATGGCTTTGTTTTCAGCATTGCATGTTTTTATTTGAATTCAACACAGGCGTTTTTAACATCCATGTAACTGCGCTTTGCTGTTGATACAGGAAGTGAGTCTTGTTGATGCTGCTGTGTTAAAAGCAGTCATTGTGCTTGGTGATAGTCTCTGATTAGGACTTAACCACAGAGCATGCTGCTACCCTGAGTCATGTCAAAACAATGAAAAGACAATGTGAACTATGAAACATCTGCTACGGGCAGATAGCAGAATGAGATCTACAGAGTTAGTGATGGGTAGCAAGGGAGGATGTGGCAAAGAGACAATGAAGAGGGGAAAACGAAGAGAAAGTAAAGTGTCAGTGACTTTGCATGCAAAATATTGAACGGCTTATAGTGACAAAAATCTCAACTGACTTTGCTCAGAGTCCACAATTCATTTTTGCATGCATTTAACAAATAATGAACTCAACACATTTTTCTCCTGCAGATTTAAAGTAACCAATATATGAATCACTCATCAGCTAAACTGAACGAAACACTAATCCTCAACCGGATTTCCATCCATTTTCATTTATTTTTAAGGAATACTGCATTAAAAAATGTTGAATGGAAACATCAAGATGCAATTTCTTAAGTGCATACTGAGCAAAAAAAAAAAATGTATAAGCTCACTTGAGGTGGATCGTTGTTGTTTTTTATTCTGCAAGAACTACAATGGAAATGTTTAACAAATACACTCCTTGATATCCCTTAGAAAAAGACTTTTTTTTAAAGAATGGTGGATAAAATTAGTTGTACAGCCTGACAAAGGACTTTAAGCCAAAACACGCAGGTATTTTAACATTAAATAGTTAGTAAGTACTACTAGAACTCTCTGCATGACATGCTACGGCTTCCAGATATAAGGCATAATACACAATTAACTAAAAAAAATTTCATCTGGTCTAGAGGAAATACAAGGCTCCAGACTGACACTAAAAGGATCGCATTTGCGACCAAAAATATGAATTTGTGAGTTTTTGTTTTTGACGAGGTCACCACTGGCAGCTATATAAATTTACATGTTATGCCTTTTGCGATCACATTTGTTATGTTCACATATTACACTGAGATGGGCAAAGTAAAAGTGCACAAAGGCAGTGTCTATTTCGAGCACAGCTTGAACAAACTACAACAGGTAAAGCTGTCAGCTGTTTGGAGATTAACAATATCGTTAACAATTCTCGTTTATGATCAAAATTATTTTTGATGGATTAAAATGCTGATAAAGTCAAGAAAAGATGAGACAAACACATGACAGCATGACCGAAATATTAAAGTGTTAAAAAATAAATAAATAAGACACTTTTATTCTGTGGCACCTAAAAAAGTAATTTGGCACTAAAGTTTGTTTCTTATTGGAGCCGGTGGCTCCTTCCTCATTTTTTTTTTTAACTGGAGCCCTGAAATATATAGTTTATCAGCATATCAGCAACAGCATATCAAGATAACTACATTTCCTAATGTGTGTAGTGTCTCCTAGAGGAAACATGCAAACTGAGCTTTGGCGCGGTGGCTGGCGCTAAACCAGAGACATGTCATATTATCACAATTATGCAGTGTTTTTAACCACCTAATGCTTATTTTATGTTTTAGACACACGAAAGTCTATAGAAGCAGCAATAACAATCCATTCAAATATAATTTGCCAATGTGTTTTATTTATATCAGATACACATAGTGTAACTATAAAGTTCACTCTATTCTTCTCCCAGTTCACCAGCCACTTACTTGCATGTATTTCGGGAGTAACTGATGAATTTAGGCGCTAAATCCTGCATGTTCAGCGTGTCTCTGTTTTTATGAATGGGGCAGATTCACGGCCGCGAGTAAACATGGCAATGCCCATCTCACGTTACAGATCACGACCAAGATCATTTATACCGTTTTTTTAAACAACAAACTATACTTACTTACACATATTTGTGAATCTGAATATCGGATAGTTCATGACTTGGTGAGCAAGTGTGTGAATATTTTGAATTAAAATAAAAAAAACGAAATAAAAGCGATACATCTGGCTGCAGTGTGTCACGTGACAACCATGGCGCATCGCAATGGAAACAGTAAGGGTGAACGTTCTAAAATAACGGTCGCCTAAAAAAAAACCACTCCGGGGGGCCAGATAGAATATTTTAAACTCACCACTGAAAGGGTTAAAGCCACTTTAAAACTGTGCAAGTAAGTATTTGTTATTTATAGGTCACATTTAAAGCAGTTTCAGATCCGTATCAAGTTCAGCAGCCAAAATACTCTAATAACCTGCTTCTGTGATGTCTGTTAAACAAAAAAAATGAATTAAAAAGAGAAAATGAATAACTTCTGTAGTTTTAAGCTTTATCTTTATAAAATTTAGAATTTAAGTGTTTGATAACTTTAGGCTATATTTTCTTGCTGAAAAGCACAGCTAGCTAGCCTATATGACATGTATTATAATGGGTTTATGTGAAGATTGTTTAAAGTTCACTTAAATTAGGAGTGATTTTTTAAAGTCTAATAAATGTTCAAATGATAGCTCTCTCTCGATTATACTGTAATGTTGAATGGTTATATTCAATTCAGATCAGTTGGAATCAGTGATACTTGTCTTCAATCATAAAAAAAGATGGCATTAAACAAATATTAAAAATATATGTTCTTTATTTGTTGCTACATTAATCTGAAGCATGAATGTGAAGTTATTGCAATATAAAAGTATAATTAAAAACTTGTCAGGTAGGCAATTCATTTCTGGAAAAAATGTGTGATTAATTAGTTAATTTTTTTAATCGATTGATACCACTAAAATAAATATATATAATGAATTTCTGAACTTTCCGTAGTGTAAAATTTTTGTAAAAGTGACAATGTAGTAGACACGTCAGATAAAATGCTACTTCTTTGCAAACTGCTGTTGAAAAAATAATAACTTTCAACTTGCATAGAAACAGTTACCTCTGTGTATAAGGCACGCCACAGCAATAATAGACAATACACTTATAAAACAGTAATGTGTGGCAATTTGTTTTTTGCAAACCTACTCAATCTGATATCTTGTGTTGCATGCTACTTTTTTTCTTCTGAAACACACCTGTAAACCATGTGCCGCCTTGCAGGCTTGTGCTAAAATTGGTGTTTTTCCATATAAACAAAATGTTTATGAGTTCTAAGCTGAACTCTTTTTCATATCTAGCCATTCAAAATGCAGTTAATAAAACAATCTGTGTTGGTTTTAGGTCATGCCAGTCACATGAATGCAAATGTAGAGTAAACAAAAAGCTGGTGTCCTCAGGAGGCTTAGTTTTCCATGCACTGTTGAAACAAACCATCCCTGCCTTCAGATAAATGTTTAGGGGATGCACACAATAGACCACCAGAAACTTATATGTGATAAACATATATTCACTAACCACATGTGAATAAACGGTCCTAAATAAAAACTGCAAATATTCCAGTAAAGTCTCAAGGGAACTGAGGTTTTAAGAAAAACTCTTACCTCTCATCTCGAGGAACATTTTCACTGTGCTGCTCCTCTGCCTGGAAGAAAAAAAAAGCAGCATATTATATAGGTAAAACATTTAGAATTATTAGTTATTAGAATAACCAGTTATGTTGTTTAGAATTATTTATTTATTTTTTGATGAATAGAAAGTTGAAAAGAACATAATTTATCTACTAAATATACATATCTATAAATATTTATACATTTTATCCAACAAGGATGCATTAAACTGATTAAAAAAGATGGTAAAAATATTAATGAATTTACAAAAATATATTTCAAATAAATGCTAATAAAAAATAAATAAATAATAGATACATGAATAAAACGCCATCAACAATATTTCACAAATTACAAACTTTTCAGGAACATTTAAAAATAAATCGCACTGACCCCAAACTTTTGTAAACATAAGTAACATGAATAAATGTAAGAAACAGTACGTAAGAAATGTATGCATTATATTCCTTCATTTAGCAACGCACTTTAAAGTGTCACCTAAAAAAACAAAACAAAAGTAGTAAAAAGTGAACACTGTGCCGTTTCGACACTTCTAACTATAAGCTGCCTGTAGCACATTATAGGCAATTTACTGAAATAGCCATCTTACTGAGAGCCTTGAAACCCTGATTACCTGACGAGTGTCTATGCGCGGTTAAAAACAGCGTTTCCATAGGAACTAACTATAGCCCTCCAGGCATACAATGGATGTATATAGAGGCCACTTGGCTGCCTGGTGTCAGATGACTGTTAAGTACACATTTTACAATGATTGGATGAATATGCAGACCTACTGACAGGGGATTTCAATTAGAGTTATCCACAAACTAGAAAACATGCTGTGAATCTGCAGATTTTCAGTGTAGTACTTACAAGCGCTATTAGAATGCACTGAGTAAATGCGGCATCCATCCATCATCGGTTGAGGGAAGTTCTTTTTAAATGGAATGCTGCAGGTCTACTCAATCACTACTGACATCTATATTGACTACAAATGAATCAAAGTCTATTTATGGGTCTGCTTTTAGTCAGTTGTCAAACCTGTAATGTGTGGGTTTTTTTTTAATGGAAAGCCAATTGTTTATTTGACCTCAATTTTAGAAGTCCAGATTACTCATGAATGAACAAATCATATCTATGACAATTAACACACCAGTAATAAAAGGTCATGCTGGGGAAAAAAAACACATTATAAAAAAAAAGAGAAAGAAATACAGCAGGAGTCCATGTCTGATTCGCTTCCCCTTAGCCCAATGAGTTTTAACAGACCCCCCTAAAGCATGTGGTGGGTTTTGGTGGGGGGTAATTGAAAATGAATGGAGGAGTCACCATTGTCTGTCACCAATATTTACCGAGCTTTGATGACTGATGATCTGAAAAATTAAATACCTGCCTAGAGTTATTATTTTAAAATAAATATAAAATGTTTAAAAACACAAACTTGATGAGATTCATACTTTGCTTAAAAAAAAACTGAATCTTGATTACATTATGTAAAAACATTAATTTTTGTTTTTTTCTTATAGTGTAAATAATGTTTATTTAACCAAGAAAATGTGACTGGTACATAATTGTACATTTATTAAAAAAAAAAACTTTAAGGTAGGGCTGCATGTTCAATTAAAGTGAAAATCGCAATCAGTTCTGTGAGCCGTAAATCTTCATCCGAAGGCCAGAGGGCGCTCTCATTCTCACGCGGAAACTTCAAATACGCCAGAAAAAGAAACATAGGAAATGCATCTTTGCTATCGCTGCAGCTGAATAAATAAGATTTAACTGCTTTTATTGATTAAACGTGACTAATAAACCCACGACTACAACAACATATGGTTTATCAGAGTTCTTTTTATTATCATTTTCCTTATAATACAGTATATAATAATGCAATGCCTTTATCACTGCTCAGAATACTATGCGTGCCTTATTCTGTGTAAAAAGCTACACAATCTCACAGAAAGATTTTTTTCAAACACTCGACTGATGTTATGAAGTGAGTTTAGATTAAAAACATGTGATTTCAAATGTAGCAGTATGTCTACACAGAGCCGTAGATACACAAATAGCTGTCATTATCGCGAACAATTTCTTTCGATTTCATAATTGCACGATTAAATCGATCTACGGTCTTCGATAATGAACATGATAGATTTTGTGTGAACTATGGCTTTGTGTAGTAAATGCTGCTCTATCTGAATGCAGGTGCTGGAGATTTACAACTGATTACGCAACCGGCTTTACTGACAAAATGCACATGACAATCGCCTTCGATTAATCGAGAGAGAGAGAGAGAGAGAGAGAGAGAGAGAGAGAGAGAGAGAGAGAGAGAGAGAGAGAGAGAGAGAGAGAGAGAGAGAGAGAGAGAGAGAGAGAGAGAGAGAGAGAGAGAGAGAGAGAGAGAGATTAAAAGAAAATATATTTTTTTATGCTATTAATAACATGGACATCAGCTGAGGAAGGGCCTAGGGGAAATAAAGTTGCCCTATAATTGAACTTTAAAATGATTCAGTTATACTGTAAAGAAGAGTAACCCACTTTCTTTTGACTTCACTGTACTGTAGCTTTGCAATTATGTAATGAACCACTGCAGCACATTCAATAGCAAGGTCATTTAAATATTCCCCCGATGCGGACTAGAAAATAATAAAAACCTTTTCAGATATTTTTTTTTAATTTAGTCAATTTCCATGCTGTATTTCAAATACAACAGACTATTCTATTACCACCACAGCAAACATGCAACCACAATTTGTAAATTGTTATTTTAGTATAATTGAGATACTATTATAGCTTTTATTTTATTTAAAAAAAAATTATTTATTAGTTAGTTATTTTAGTACATCAAGTTAAACTAAATGAAAATGAGAGATGTTGCCTTGGAAACTGGTTAAAAAGAAGTGATAGTCAATTCCCATGCTGCATTTCCTCTTCTTTTTTTACATGCGTCAAGCAGTGGTTCAGTTTCAGTATGACATTTCCATGTGGCGTAAAACATGCTTACTACATAAATACTAGTACAGATGGATGTAATGAGATTTTACCACCTCCACTACTGGCAATCTAACAAACAGAGCCCCTCTAAACAAATGGAGAACTATAAATGGAATTTTCCATCCCCTTTGATTGTGGCCATTCTCAAGCCATAAGACAGGTCGCTTACGCAAACGTTAACCACAAAAGTGGCAAATTGTCTGTCAACCTGTGAAGCAGCAACTGTTTCTGTGCATGTTTGTGTGGCATTTGCTTCCTACCCAAAAGGAAACATGAAAAAAATCTTTATCTAACTTTAATCAGTCTCGTGAGCCGGATCGTGATCTACAAAAACATCCACTACCACAAAAAAAGAACTCTTTTGTAACCAGGTTTCCAGGTTTTGTTGGTTTCAAGTGCCAATGGCAACATGTTTTGCACAGCTCTATTAACAATATGTTCATTCAATTAATATTTAATTATACATTATACACATTACCTTGTCTGTGCAGAATAGCAACTCTGTAAACGGCATTAATTTTTATCATATAAATGTTATTTCATTATTCTGTGTCTAACAATTGTATTATTAGAACTCTTGAGGACTGGAAGCATAGTAAAGACAGATTCTTTATGTGCAAGATCATTCTTGGCAATAAAGCTCTACTTTCTAATAACTTTCTGCAGCTATGTCCAAGTCACAGGCCAGGAAAGTGTGGTGCTTCATGTACAACTGGTTTGACTATTCTAGCATCACCACAGCAAACATAACCACAATCTGAAGGGCAGACCACAAGCTAGTGCTATTTTAGTACCATTTATAAATTATTTTAGCTTTTATTAATATTTGAAATAGTTTTTATTTTTATATTTTCAGTTGTTGTTTTTTTAATTATGTCTATATTGTTATTAAGAGCTATTTCAGTTTTAGTTTTAGATATTTTAGTACATCAAATTCTAAATGATGATACACTACTAATCAAAGTTTTTGAAAATTAAGACACAATGTTTTTTAATAAGTCTCTTCTGCTCACGAAGCCCGCATTTATTTGATCCAAAGTACAGAACAAACAGTAAACTTCTGAAGTATTTTTACTATTTAAAATAACTGTTTTCTATTTTAATTTATTTAAAAATGTCATTTATTCCTGTGAGCAAAGCTAAATTGTTTTTTATTTTATGTTATAGAAATTAATACTTTTATTTAGCAAAGATGCTTTAAATTAACAAAAGTGACAATAAAGACATTTATAGTGTTACAAAAAAAAAAAATCATTTCAGATAAACGCTGCCCTTCTGAACTTTATATTCATCAAAGAAACCTAAAAAAATCTACTCGGCTGTAGTTTTTTTTTTTTTAAGCACCAAATCAATTAGAATGATTTTCTGTAGGATCATGTGACTGGAGTAATGATGCTAAAAATTCAACTTTGAAATCACAGGAATAAATTACATTTTAAAATACAGTCAAATAGAAAAAGTTATTTTAAATTGAAAAATATTTCACATTTTTACAGTTTTTGCTGTACTTTGGATCAAATAAATGCAGGCTCGGGGAGCAGAAGAGACTTCTTTAAAAAAAACAAATCTTACTGTTCAAAATTTTTTGACCGGTAGTGCAAATGTAAAATAAAATTTGTTGAAATAAGCATTAAATTAGTAATTTAAAATCCAACATACAATTTAAAATCTTCTTTAAAAAAAAGGACTAAATGTGTCAGCAATAGTTGAGTTTAGGTATAACATTTCAATGAGACAATTCAGAGTACAAATACATATATAGTTTTGTTTTTTTGTGCTCACATATGGCTTGCAATTAGACTCATTAACAGACAAACCATTAACTATAACATTTTATGAGGTCAAACAAAGATCATGACAATGCAAGAGCAATTACATCAACTACTGACTCAACTTAAAGTCATAGTTCACCCAAAAATGAAAAGAATAAGTTAAAAAATAATGTTAGGAACTTGTTCTCAAGGAACCATTCATTTTTATAGCGTCTTTTTAACATACCATGCAAATGAAAGCTGACTGAGGATTTCTTTCTGTGTAACATCGCCTATTATATTGCACAGAAGACAGGTTTGGACCATAATGATTTTCATTACAATGTAAGCCAAAGGTCACCAAAACTGTTTGGTTAAAAACAATCTTTATCTTAAAAATATAGTGTTCCACAGAAGAAAGGAAGGCAAAGAGGTTTGGAACAACATGAAGGTGTGTAAATATGAGAATTTTCTTAATTTGATGCACTGCAGCTATAGAGTGTTTTCACGACGCACCATCAATTGGCCAATTTGGCAGCACTGAACATAAACAAAGCCACTGAACTGAACGAAAAAGGTAAATTATTGTTATGTTTTGGGCTGTACTAATGGGTCAGACCGGGAAAGACATTTGGAGAGTACTACAGACTGCCAAAAGTTATAACAAATCGAGCGGAAGAGTATTAAAAAAAAAACTGCTTACTAAGTCCTTCTCTATATAATTTAGCAGCTTCCACACTTTTTTTTTTTTTGTTTTCGTGGTTTAGACAGCATAATTAGCATAACAACATATTCAGCAGTACAATAAACAAGCAATCCATGCTGTTGTTTACATCCGAGTACCCAGTAAGTGCAAACCCTCTATTTAAGTATTCCTTAACTTTTACCACAATGAGCACCTAACCATCACAAAATAGATGTCTTAAAGATGCTCCAAGTTTTATGGTATTTAATAATGATTTGAGAACTGTATTTCAATCCTTAAAACAAATGTTTAAAGGAAGGCCTTGGAATATATTCAAAACTACTTGTTTTACGTCTATTAAAAGTCATTTTAAAGAGGAAGGACAAACTCTAAAACATGCAATGAGGTAATCAGCTAAAATGTGTTATGAGACCATGTGAAAAAAAATATTCTATAGGTCTATTCAGGATCCCAGAGTTCTACAGAAAGATGCCTCCTGTTCCCGCCTCCACATGGAAACACATTTCACCAAGCTAAATAAACAATCGCCCTGCCTATAGATGAACTGCACAAACCAACACATTCTAAAATAATACTTAAAAATACAAATAAAAAGAGCTTATTTTGATTTTCGCCACCTTTGCAACTGTAACAATAGCACACTGCACCACGTCCCGCACGTGCTCTCGCCTCACAATGAAGTGAAGCTGAACTGTAATAAAAACGTCCAGCTCATGACGTCATATTTTTTTACTAGCTCACATACCTGCGTTGGCATTAAGAAGTCTGCGTCCTCAGCCTGCCAAACTTCAACCACACTGGACATCTGAGTCAGAGCTTCAAGAGGAAAGAATGACATTAACATATAGAAATCATGGGAGCAGATCAACAACAAATACCAGAACAATCCCTCCTCTCTCTAAACAAAAATACAGGAAATGCGAAAATGACACTAGTGCTTTGCTTATCTTGTATGCGTTAGCTAATATATTTGCAATAGTTGAACAGCAAGCAGCAGATGAGTTGGCGTGAATGACAAAGGCGTGAAATTGAACGGACAAGCTATTTTAGTCCAGAGATCGCACCATGTCAACAATCCAAATACACGCAGCTGGAAACACATTTAAATGTGCATTAATGCTGCTCTTAACTCGCGTTTTCCGCTGCGACCATCGGATAGAGGCTTACAGTTCCTAAGACTGCACTGAATAACAGCTGTATGAAGCTATATGAGCTTTGTAGCATATTGCATTGACACAGGAAATCGAACAAAACCAATAACTTGGCCAAAAAAGCGCAAGCCGTCTTTCTTCGGATTTGAATCAAAACATTAATCCTTATGCAGATACACAGACGGCTGAAAACCCGCGTGAAATAGGTCGGATTTCGGGTAAATACAATGATTATCGTGCCCTTTTAGCGCAACGAGTGCACTTGAATACTTGTCAAATCAGCCCTCAGTTCCTCCGACATTTTCACACTCGCGTTGCATTCGTGGACTACATAAATAAGACGAATCTGTCCCCCGCACCTTGAAACTGAGCTCCTCCGTGTTGAATGTACGGCAATAACAGCTGTAGGAGTCGCAGAAGGACATTAATCCATGTTTTTCTGTGTGTGAAGTCCCTTTGGCTCGCCATGCTGGCTGTGTTGAGCTCCCTGGCTTCACTTCTTTCTCTTTCTCTCTCACACCCTCCCTCGGCAGTACCTATGCGAGTGTGCGCCCACTAGAGCTAGACAAGCCAGCTACACTGCAAGCGACGCAACAGTCTACAAACTGTACTGCAAGCGTTGTGTTTTGTCGCGTAGATAGCGGTGTAGATGGGGAGAGATAATACTCTCACGCATTTTAGATGACAAAACCAGGACATACACTACCAGTCAAGTTTTTGAACTGATTTTTTTTTTTTTAAAGTCTCTTCTGCTAACCAAGCCTGCATTTTATTTGAAAATACAAAAGCAGTAATATTTTTTCTCGATAGTAAATATTTTTACCATTTAAAATAACTGCTTTCTATTTGAATATATTTTAAAATGTAATTGATTCATGTGTTCAAATCTACATTTTCAGCATCATTACTCCAGTCTTCAGTGTCACATGATCCTTCAGAAATCATTTTAATATGCTGATTTGATGTACAAGAAACATTTGTTATTATTAAGCAGTTTTCAGAATTCTTTGATGAATAGAAAGATCCAAAGACCAGCATTTATCTGAAATAAAAAGCTTTATTTTTTAACACTATACTACTCAAAAGTATAGTGAGGGGGGTTATAGAAAAGAATACTTTTATTTAGCAAGGATGCTTTAAATTCATCAAAAGCAATGATGAAGACATTTTCATTTCAGATAAACGCTGTTCTTCTGAACTTTCTATTCATCAAAGAAACCTGAAAAACAAATGTTTTTTTTAAAAGCAAATCAGAATATTAGAATGATTTCTGAAGGCTCATGTGACTGGAGTAATGATGTTACAAATTCAGCTTTGAAATCACAGGAATAAATGACATTTTAAAATATATTCATATAGAAGTTATTTTAAATAGTACAAATATTCCAGAATTGTTCTGCTTTTGCTCTACTTTGGCTCAAATAAATGCAGGCTTGTTAACGCAATGTCTGTAAATGGAAAAACCTCTGACCAAAATGTGTTATTAAAACACATCAACTCAGTATTTTTAAAGAATTTTTCACAAGAAGCGTACAGAAACATACAAACAGATGATTTGCTTTGTTTATTTTTCAAAAACAAAAAGTAACAACCCTACCAAATACTCAAGACTTTAAGGGCCTTAAATTTTGTTAGAATTGCTGTATTTAAATGTACTTTATTATAGATTAATAAAAACTAATTTAAACTATGAACCTTTAAAATATCTAATTATACCTGGAAAAAACAACAAACTTTTTTTTTTTTTCATTTAAACTCACATTTACATGTATTTTGTAGGCATTCCTCAAGAAACGCACCAAAATAGGCAAACAGATGATTTTCTTTGCTTCAAGGCTCTTAATGCACCTTGTAAAATTATTTTAAACATTAGCTTATTTTAAATGATTACACATATTCAGGAACTACTCAATATTTTTAAATATTATACATCAACATCACTATGTTGTGACAGAAAATCATTGTTTTCAACTCAGTATGAGTTAGTTCTAAAAAAAAAAATAGTAATAACTCAGCACACCTAGAAACTAATGCTAAAAGATTCACCTAATCTAAACGATACTAAAAAATGAATTAAAGGGATGTTTTCATTTGTTTAAGTGTAGTTAATGATGTCGCAAATCGATCTGACATTATAGTTAAATAAGTAGTATTATTTTACAGGACAAAATGCTTAAATACAAACAATCTGCTTGATAACTGTACATTTATTAAATCATATTACAAAGTAATGAACAATTTTTCATATTTACAAGATACACAATATGTGCACTAATGAAAAAAAAAAAAAAATTAAAACAAATTCAAGCATCTAAAGTGACCTGAACATCTGAAACGACTTGATCTCCATAACACATTGGATTTTTTTTCCATAAACAATTGTACCTTCTTCAACGAACTCTAACCTGTGATTAATTTCCTTGAATCGACCTTTGATGTGCACCTTAATTTATCATCCCAGCAGCATCTGTGAGGCTTAGTTTCTCTATCAACAGGTGTCCAAACAGTCAGTTTGGTTATGGAGTGCATCACTGAGCAGCCAAGGGTTAACACAACACCTTCTCCGCTTACACACCAGGAGCGTTTTCACCATCGTTTACCCTTTTATGCTGACAAATCAATCTTGAAGTTTCCTTGGACTAGACAAGGTTAAAATTTCAAGGGTGGGGCACTGCTGAGAATGTACACCATGCTCTTTACAATGCAAGTAAATCACAGCTTTGTCTCGAACATGCAGAACTGATAACAAAACGTGAAATAAACTGATGTAAGACGATCAAGCTTATGGAGTTAAACAGACCAAACAATCAGAACATCCACAAGGCTGTACATTTTTAGTCAGTTAATATAGTCAAAGTCCTCCGGTATTCCAAAAGCTTTGTCCAAGCTGGTGTTCTCAAAGCCGAACTTCTTCTTAGCCCAGGATTTGATTGCAAAAACATTATCTGTGAAAAAATGAATATGAAAAATGACACATATATGACGCATAAAGAAATTTAGATGAAGTATAAATACTTTGTTGTGCAATCACCTGAAACTCCATTAGTAAGAATTGGGCAATTTTTTTTTGTAAACTGGCTTGAAGGCATGTGAAATTGCTCTCACTATTCAAAAGGCTCATAAATCTGCTAAATTATAAATTGCATTAAATCTACTGATATTATCAGGTTTGTGCAAGGGTTTGGTTTATGGGTAAGGTACTGTAAATCATCATCTCCTTGTACAAACTATTCCATCTATGAGATCACTCAGTAATATAGTGAAACCTACATGTGTTTGCGCTTGCCTAGCGTAGAGTGTTCGTTGTGTTTGACTCTTGGCTGAAATCTGATCCACTAAATGTAAACAGAACATTAAACCCTTCCCATTTAGCATGTCTGTTGTGTTCCCAAACATGCCTGTACCAAAAGTTTTCATACACTGCTCATCTGAGACTGCTTTTGTAGTTACGTTTGAGGAATTTCTTTCAGAAGTTAAGAGGTGTGCATGTCTGTGTCTGCTGCATACCAAAACAACAAACAAAAAAAAATCATGCCTGGGAATAACCAAGGACTCTGCACTGCCTGAGTCCAGAGTTATAAAAACATATGAGTTAATTTTACTCCACAAACAAGACTGGAACTTGGAACTGGGCCATGGCAACGAAGTCAACAAAGCAGCTGCATCACACCAAAATCTGCATATAGCCAACTTTGTAAGCATTTCATTTACAACACTGTACGCAAATAAACAACTATATGTTCTAGAATATTAATTGGTGCACAGTGCAGAACTAAGATCTGTCTGGACTGATATTAGACTGATCTGACAAAACTGGATTGTCAGGATTGTCTATGGCTTACATTTAAGAATCTTTCGTGGATGCATCACATGACATGACCAAAGAAAATAATTGGTTTGGAATTTGAGGTGTGAGGCATGCAAATGACTTACCCGTCCACCTAGACACGGCCTCCTTTGCTGTAATATTGGCCTTACCTGGAAAAAGGATTTGTATTTTAGCAAGTCCATACATGTAAGGTTAACCTCATTTTTACAGTTTTTCCTAAAGGATAAAAATATCCTTTAAATTTAGTCATACTCATTCCAGTCCATTTTTATCAACATTTTCTAAAAATGAAATTAACATTAAGTAAAAATGTAACCAAGTATTACATATACACATTTACAAAAATAACAGGTGACAATCCTGAAATAATCATCTAATTTTAGTTAATGAAAATAACATCAGTAGTTTAGCAAATTTTTCAAAACAAGATTTATGTTGATAACTGAAAACATGGAAAGCACAGTCTGTGGAAAAGGGTCTATTGTATAGCCTTATGGTTTCCACGATGTGAAAAATGAGGTTGGAATTGAAAAAATACAATAAATAAATAAATAAAACTGAATTTGTTAACTATAAAACATAATGTGAGGAAAAAATAAAACATTTCAGAGGGCTCTAAACATGTCACTTTCTTGTTTCATGATTTTACTTATTTACACATGCTTTTAAACAATAATATTGAAAATTAAGCAGTAAAAAGTAGTCCATAAAAATGTAAATAGGAAAAAAAAAAAAAAAAAATTCTAAAAAAAAAAAAAATATTAAACCCACAAGGAATTAGGAAGAAAATTTGAATTTGGGAAAACACAAAACAGATTTCATATGGCCCTACTATTGTCCATTTTGTAGTGTGTTGTTACAGACGTCAAAGTAACTTGAACATTCTGTCAAGTATCAAACTTCCAGTTCACTTGTGGATGTGTGTCATTAGCTATGTTTCTATCCCAAGCGAATTTTAACTTGCGTACAAATTTGACTTTGCTGCAACGTGCTGGCCAGAAAAGAACTGACCCCCCGACTGAGCCTGGTTTCTCCCAAGGTTAATTCTTTTTCACTATTTCTGTCACCAGTGAAGTTTTGGTTCCTTGCAGCGGTCACCTCTGGCTTGCTTAGTTGGGGACACTTAATTTCCAGCAATATTGTATACTATTTGAACTGAACTGAGCTGGATGATGACATCACTAAATTTTAAGGGTGCTCCGATCAGGATTTTTAAGGCCGATCACCGATCACAGGAAGCAGTATCTGCCGATCCGATCACCAATACTGATCTTTTTAAAGCCTTCTTTTTATCATGTAGAATTATTTATAGTGATACTTCAATCAGGATTTTTAGACATTTATTCAGGGCCTCAATTGTTTTTTGTTTGTTTGTTTGTTTGTTTGTCTCTGAAAATAGGGGAATTCGCTTAGTTGGCTCTTGTGAGAGCAGAGTTATTAATTTGAGGGATGGAGGGGAGCTTTTTTTTTGACATTTTTCAAAAATATATATTTAGCTCACCTAAATGTTTGATCATGCATTTTTGTTTTTAGAATTGTGCAACTATTGCACTATAGCTTACACACAGCACAAGCCTGATTTCCACAAACACATTTAACAAACACTGTTACTGAAAAGGCTTTTTCAGCATTGTGATTATTTTATTACACAGTACAGTAATACAATACAGTAATCTTTCATGTTTAAATTCAATAAATATAAGCAACACATTATTCAGTGCTTTTTACTTTTGCATTTACTTCTAGACTTATATATTAAGTTGCTTAAGCAAGTGGCAAAACATTTAAACTACTTTTTTTTTTTTTGTTCTCCTAGTGCCATCTATGATTGCCTTGCTCATCTAAAAGTGAGCATGCGGTTAATGGTTAAACACTGGAAATAATTAAAAAGAAATGCAATTTATAAACTTCAACAACGATGCGACACTGCCGCTATTGTGCAAGCAACAATTCCTGTGTCAACTGTGCAGTGTTATAGTCAGACGCGATGTGGTGATTGGAAGCCATTTGCGCACTCGCGCTGTTTGTGAAATTACGGCTCATATAAGGTTTTGAAATGACCTTTTTAAGTTATTTAATGAAGAAATATGAATTGCACCTCACCGTCAGCATTATAATTGTTTTACCCGCGCCTGACAGAGACTGAGATGGTCCCGCTGAACAAACCTCTCACGGCAGGCGCATCATCAGCTTTAGATCGGTTTATGTGATCGGCCTTTTTAAAGACCGCCGATCAAACATCCCAAAGTTATTATTGGCCGATAGTGATCGGTAGCCGATCATTTGGAGCATCCCTACTAAATTCAATGATGAACTGCCTTTAACTGAAAATTGAGTGTTTACCGTTGTCCCTTTGGATTATTGACACTATTTCCCGATTTAATACTGTAAATCTGCTTTGACACATTCTGTATTGTTAAAAGCACTATATAAATAAAGGTGACTTGACAAAATTGGAATATTGCATAAAACATTTACGAAAACAGCAGTGTTTCCATCCAACGAGTCAAAGAAAAATCATCACTTTCTGATAAGATGGCACTAAATATCACAAAAAAAAACAACAACATTCGTGATGCTGTGCAAATGGGATCAGTCTGCAGGTTAGTCAAGATATCCCATCATGTAAAGTCACATAACTCTGATGCGCATCGAGGAATTTATTCGGCAAGTTAATTTCCATTTAGCATTATTCGCATCAACTCTTTTGCGCAAAAACTACCTCAAGCAAAGGTAAAAACTTTTCATACAAATCTGGAAGGTGATGGAAACCTACCTAATTTGTGCAGAGGTTGAGATATTACGCTAACCTTGTGTATATGTCTTAATCTCATGTGTTTTAAGGTAAATGCCTGGCTCACCAAGTTTTCATTCGCTCTTTAGCTTCAGCTTGCATATAATGACTAGGGTTAGTTTATTTGAAACAATCAAATTTTCTAGATTTTTCTTTAAAAAAAAACTAAGTCATATTTTCTGGAACATGGTTTACTTAATATTTTTCAGTAATCATCTCAACATGCTTTTTCATCTCATCCTAAATGGTCATCAGCTATATACATTGGCTGCCCTCCAAAAGTTAGGAAACACCTCTGTGAAAAAAAACAGGCAAAGTGTGGTTTTGGACGATATCAGCATAAATCCTTTTTTTTTTTGGTGCAAATACATTAAAGTAACTTATTGAAGACCACATCATGTCTGTCATGGAATGGCCCCCCCAATCACCGACCTCAACTCAGTTGAACTACTATGGGAGGAACTGGACCGTGATGTCCATGTGAAGTGTCAAACCAGTGCGAAACATCTTTAGGCAATCCTTCAGGAGGCTTGTAGTAATATATCAAGTCAACGTTTGAATAAACTGACAGCTCGGATGCCCAGATTATGCAGAGCTGTAATAGCTGCTAATGGCCGATATTTTGATTCGAAAATGTAAGTATTTTCTATGTCTATGTAATTTTTGGAGGGTAGTATGTGTGTGTGTGTGTGTGTGTGTGTGTGTGTGTGTGTGTGTGTGTATGTGTATATATATATATATATATATATATATATATATATACACACATACACACACACACACACACACACACACAAACAAACAATAATTTAAAAAAAACTAAAAACTTCCATAACGTGTTTGTCAGTAATTTTGTTAATAAGACTGGCACGTTGATAACATCAAGATCAACTTTCCAGATCCTATGTATTTGTAAAACTGAACCACTCAAAGACTTACAGATGGTTGTACATCACGCTAGCTAGTCTCTCATCTATAGAGTCCATAGATTTGCTTCTAAGACAGTTAGCAGACCCACTCTGATATATAATTCATCATAGTGAATGTGCTGCCCAGACCACTTCAGTTTCAGAGCTAGATTAACAAATGCTCAAAAGTGATTCCAAGGCTTTGGATCAAATCCAATCTGGGAAAGGAAGATCAATCTGTAATTCTTAATGCCTTGTGTTCTCCCAATGCACACTGACTTGACAGGAGCAGATGCATGAAACTGCAGAGCTTCAGAGCAACAGAACAGGTCAGGCGGTGAATGGAAATAATTTTGGGCAGTGCTTAAATAAAGAGCCCTCCAAAGTCACAACACTGGGGCAAGAATGAACCTTTTCCATAGACAAAAACACTAGGGTTGTGGACCAAGAATAAAAACCAGTTCCATTCTTGAAAACATGAATACAATGATCAACCCATGCATTTAAATTCCTGAAAAGTACACACTTCTGCAATGTGGGCAGAATATAAAGATCTGAAGGCTTTTACACTCAAAATGGTTAACCCTAGGTCATTCGAAACCCCAGGTAAACAGAATTCTGGGATCCATGTTTCATTTTGCCCTTTAAACGCTGAAACTGTTGACTGTTTATACAACACGCAGTGTTTCCATTACTGTCCAAAGCATTTGAATATGAGGCACACAACCGAGAGTTTGCTGCTAAGCATCTAGCCGTAACACACTAACACTGCATCATTTCACACCGCACAAGTTTGGCACCACAATGCAGGGTTAATACCTCAACATTTCATAACCCCAGTTAAAAAGCAGCGCTAATCCAGCTTCTGAACAAGTGGGAAATGTTCCTCTACCCGGTGTTAAAAGCAGGGTTAAGCATGGCGATAACCCGGAGTGTGAAAAGCCTTTGACAGTGTTTCCTGCACTACTATTCAGCTGAACTGCAATGCTGCTATTGAATATTAACAGTAAAACCAGCAACAGTAAAATACAGCAACCAGTCTGGACTCTTAAAGGGATGGTACACACAAAAATAAAAATTACCCCATGATTTACTCACCCTCAAGCCATCCTAGGTGTATATGACTTTCTTCTTTCAGAAGAATACAATCAACGTTAAATTAAAAATTTAATTTTCCAAGCTTTATAATGACAGTGAATGGCTGTAGAGATTTTGAAGTCCAATAAAGTGTATCCATCCATCATAAAAAGTATTCCACATGGCTCTTTGCGTAAGAAAATTAGCAACCATAATCTCTAGCTTTTACTAACTATGGTACACATATTCACAAGAAAGTGGTGTTCCAATGGATAAAGTAGGACGTAGGTGTAGCGTAAGCTCCGGTAAAAATATGCTAATCTCACAAGAACCAAGTTTTGTTTGCAGGAGCAAAGGAAGCAGTTTCCTTTGTTTGGCAAAACCAGTCTCCTCTTGGCTTATATCGAAATCCAACAACATTTTTTTTACAAATCAACTCATGTTGTACTTCTAATCTGTGTCCTGTGTTTTGTTTTGTTCTCCTCTGCAATTCGTTTTCACTTATGTCTACCACTGGAAACGCCACTCTGTCGTGTATGCATTACAACAGTTAGCAGAAGCTAGAGATTATGATTTATAATTTTTTCAATTTGGATATTTTTTTATTAACCCTTTATTAACACCATGGTAGGGCTAGGTATCGAGTTTGATACTTTTCAGGCACTGACCGAACTGTATCGAAAAACTTCTGTACCAAACTTTGATGTGTTAGACTTGAAGCGGCACTGCATAGATGGATCCATGTTTGAGTACAGCGAGAGTGATTCGAAAGCATATGGAGCAATCTGCTCTCTATAGTTCTTGCAGTACTTTGACGTCACACCAACTGATCATTTAAAATGAAAACGATCCTCATCCATATTGGTTTTATCCCAACTAACGTGGATTTTGTAATCCTGAAAATGTGTGTTACATGACCATTATGGATGCATATTATCAAACCGTTAACGGAATCGGCTGATAATGGCTTTAAATGTAATTATCGTCCCAATATGAAAAATTATGTCGATATGTCTTACCAATAAGAGGAATAACTCTTGCTCAGAGTGTGCTAGTGATTAGATCTAATCAGCAGTGTGGCTCATTCTCAAAGCAAACAAATAAGTTCTTGTTAAAAATTAACCAAAATTAAAAATAAATTGCTTCAAATATCCGCACAGGGGAGATTTTATGTTGTTCCCAAACAAAAGGAAATATATCGGTATCAGCATCGGCTATCGGCCAAAATGAGTTGAAAAACATCGCCATATCGGCAAAAATCCAATATTGTGCATCTCTAGTGACCTTTAATGCACACTGTAGCATCATGCTATATAAGACAATAAGATTTATATTCCGCTTTTACTCACTTTAAATCACCATCGAGTGTTTGTAATATCTTCCGATTGCGGTCTAATGTTATTCGTAGCTTTTTATATCAAGCTAATTGTTACATCATCTTAGCATTTCTCATGTAAACACCCTGTCTTACTATTAAAATAAGCAAAATCTCATGAAAATCACATATAAACCATATGCTGTTGTAATTGTGTGTTTATTAGCTTTATGTCATTAAAAAAAAAAAAACTAATGCTCATTAGTGGAAAATGAATACAAATCATGATTCTGTCTGAGCTATGCATTTTAAAGAGAACTTTATTAAAACTATTTGCACTGATTTGTTGTGCTTGTTATATTTAGTCCCTTTGTTTTTTTTTATGTTCCTTGGTGCAGTGGTTCAAGAGATGAGTATTTCAGAATGTAAATATTTCAACAAGCAACAAAAAAAGTTTTTTTTGAGACAATGTATTCTTGTTCAAATTGATTTAAAAAAAAAAAATTGGTATTGAAAAATGTACCATTCAGGAACTGGTATCAAATTAAAGACATTGGTATTGGTAACGGTAAATTGTTTTGAACAATACCCAGCCCTACCCGATGGAGCTGTGTGGAGCACATTTTATAATAAATGGCAGCACTATACTGAGCTACTGAATATCACCAGCCATTCACTGCCATTATAATGCTTGGAAGAGTCGGGACATTTTTTAAATAACAATTATATTTGTCTGAAAGAAAGTTATATATATAACTAGGATGGCTTGAGAGTGAGTAAATGACGTAATTTTTATTTCTGAGTAAACTATCGTTTTTAAGATTTCATAAGAATCAAAACCATACACCATGACTCTTAGGAGCTAGTTCATTTTAGTAAATCAAAAACATAAGCGTAGTCAGCTTTTCAACTTAATATCTATTAGAAGTTGTTTTCATGAATGAAAACCATACAGCGCACAAAGTCTATTTAATTTATAATAATTTATAATTGAAAAGACCTCATTATTTAGAAACAGAATTACATTTCTTTTCTTTCTTTTCTTTTTAAGTTTTAAAACAAGGCTTTATAATCTAAATATAAGGCTTGCCTTGCTATTCAGTGAAGAGCACTGATAAATTTGCTTTTATTATCACATCCACAAAGCGTGATGACAACGCTGCCATGTTCAAGACCCCAGAAGTAATCAGGGTTAAGTGTGCTGCTCAAGGCACAATATCAGCATCCCTCTGATACTGACTCAACTTCCCATGGGTGTCCCAACCGAGATTCATACCAGCAACCATGCAATAACTGGCGTTGAGCCCTCACAGAAAAAAATAAAACCTTCCACATAAATTAGGTTTCCCCTGAATACACAGGACTGCAAAGTCTCTTTTCCAATGTGGTTACGTATGTATTAATCATAAAGGCTAACTGAAACCCTGACCGGGTGATCAAGAAGTTTGTTTTGTGAATGACTGACTAAACATTCCCTGCTAGACATATGGCCACTTAGCAAATAAATAAATACATGGACATGAAATATTGATGAGTTTTGAGTTACTGAATATTTAACTATAAGGAAAAAAAAAGACTGCTGAGATTGTCCAGAGACAGAGAACAAAATCTCAGCTTTGTGTCATAATTAGCCAGCTTATTTCTTATTTATAGGTGCTTATTTCATGATAATGACTATTTATTATAGAGGTTATTTTGAATTATGAAAGTATTTAAATGAATTGACATGTAATGAAGTATTGATTTTCTGAAATTGCTTTAGCATAATTGTTAAGACTGTGTAGAGACAGAACACACTACCACAGCTACACTATTGCTAAAAAGTTTGCAGTATGATTTTTTTTTATTCTTTTCAGCAAGAATGCATTAAACTGATCAAAAGTGATAGTAAAAACTTAAAATTACAAAAATTTCTATTTCAATTAAATGTAGTTTTTTTCCCTTAAATATTCTATGCATTAAAGAATCCTATGATCCAGAGAAAATAAGTGTTTAAATATATTCAAATAGAAAAAAGCGATTTTAAATGGTAATAACATTTCACAATATTACTGCACTTATTGTATTTTATCTAATGCTTTGGTGAATATAAAAGACTCCTGTCAAAAATATTTTGAAAATCTTACCAACCCCAGACGTTGAGACCGTAGTATGTATAACTAAACAGGATCTGTTTTCAGCACAAGCAGTCCTTGACTACAATTATTGTTCATTAATATTTGACCCCTAAATCCTGCAAGATCAGAATCAAGCATTCCACATAACTGTGAAATAAGATGAATGTACTTTACTGTTACACAACGGGTCATGTCCGAGGCGTTATAGAACACGCCCCAATTAATATATTTGTCATCTGTACAGTTCTCAAACATCCTCTATAGCAACACAACCTAAATCAAGGTGAGGTAAGCTATGACTGAAATAATAAAGACCAACCTTTAAAGTGTACAGCTGTGTCAGCCATTACTAACACACCAAGACACAAGAGAAATCTCCTTTCAATAACATTATTAGCACCAGTGCACAAATTTTAAATGGGGATCACGATCCCTACATCGAATATATACAAATGTTTTGTCTGTTGACTCAGAACTGTGTGAAAATGGTGCTCTGCGCTATTCTGCTTAACATAATTCAGAACATAGTACCTCAGGGAGACGCAATAGTTCAGACCGTCTGTAAGCCAATTCTAAAAGTGATTAAAATATAGACATAACACCAATGCCGAGAGGCAGAGAAAGCATCAAGTATTTCAACAGGGACTACTGACATTTTCACAGCAATTTAAACTGGAGGGGTTGTTAGCGAGACGGAGCTGTAGGGATGGGGTGATGAACGAGGTGGATGATGTAAAGAGAGGTTACAAATGTTATTTTCTCTCAAGAGACGTGAGTCATTATCTCCACCAAGCCTGAGAGAGATGATTATTCACGGCTGATCGCAGAACTGTCTGGAGAGAATCACAGAACATTCAGAGCTGGATTTGGTTGGAAACGTACGATAGGTCAGGAATATTGCTACAAGGCACTGAACATCTGTCACATTTGAACTTTGCTGTATGTTACAGGTTTTTTTTGTCTAAAGTTTTTTTTGTTTTTTTTTAAATCAGATGTACGACTTTAAGACCTGAAATTTAATATCATAATTAATACCATCTTTCCATACAGAACGAACTCAGACAATGTCAAAAGTCACACATCTCAGATGTCTTTGACTTGTTAAATGTGTGCCACAGCCTGTTTAATCAAGAACTTAATACTGATCAGCAAAACAAGTTTAAAATACTCAAGACACATTGCATTCAGTACATGTGTTCTGAAATAGGTTTGTTCTAATACATAAATATATACAAATTAGGCACTTACTTTAGGGACGGGCAATATACCTGGTAGAAATTTGTCAACTGGTAGAGATTTTGGACTATCGTCTCTATCATGGTTACATGCTCATGTGACATTGCTGTGCTAAGAGGTCACAAAAACTTACCGTTTGTATGCAAATTGAAGTATTACAGTTTAAAAACAAGTGATTTTCAGCCAGTGAAATGCAAAGAAATCATTTCGCTATATGCTATTTGTCTGAAAGTTGAGTGCTGTCAGAGGCGAGCATGTGAAGACGGTGCTCAGAGTGCGGAGTGTTGAACCGAGTTATTTTTGCCACTTTATAGGCCTTTAACGGTTAAATACACACACTTGTACGTGTCAAAATGCCCTCATAAACACAGTGATTTAGGTCTTCAGTGAAAGCAGACTGGCCTAGCCAGTCTCCAGACCTTAATCCCTTAGAAAATCTGTGGACGGAGCTGAAGATTTGAGTTGACAAATGTCAGCCTCAAAACCTTAATGACTTGGAGAGGATCTGAAAAGAGGAGTGGGATAAATTCCCTCCTGAGATGTGTGCAAACCTGGTGGCCAACTACAAGAAACGTCTGACCTCTGTGATTGCCAACAAGGGTTTTGCCACCAAGTACTAAGACACTAAGTCCTATTTATACTTATATACTTTAATACTTATTCCACTCTTTAAAATGCAAATCAATTTATCACTTTTTTAAATGTGTTTTTCTGGATTTTTTTGTTGTTATTCTGTCTCTCACTGTTCAAATAAACATTAAAATTATAGACTGATCATGTCTTTGTCGGTGTGCAAACGTACAAAATCAGCAATCAAATCAAATAATTATTTTTCCCACTATATATAGATAATATAAAACTGAAGAATATGCTGTTTTTATACATTTGAGTACTTCATACAATGCATGTAGCATTTCTTCTATTGTAGTTTTTTGCTTGTAATTAGTTTCTTATTGTTATATAATTGCTGAATGTTTTTTGTCATTAGTGAGCTTGCTTTTCCTCAAATAATTAAGGAAACAAAGAGCAGTTTTAGCTTCTCTCCCTGCAAAGTTTTGTCTCTTAAATCATCTCCTTTAAAGCACTGTCACTACAGTCATCAAAACATCACTTCTGTACAAACTTATCGTCTTCATCAGTAAATTTCAAAACTATCGCTGTAAGGCTTCAGACTTGCTATGGGCAACGTTTCCCTTATTATGCAGAATTATGTGAACACAGTCTGATGCTGATTCTATATTGTGTGCAGCTCACTCCCAGGTGCCTTGTCACAATAATGCAGATGAAATTCACAGCAGAAAAAAAAAATGCACACAGAGGATATTTACAATGGAAAACAAACTACATGCAACAGTGACATCCTGCTGGGTTCTTATTATTTATTTGTGAAATATAGCAGGGCTCTACAGTGCGACTAGGAAAAAGTATTTAGGAGTACCATGTGCAATTGACCTGATCAGCATAATTGTGTTTTGCGCTGAGGGGAGCATGAAAGGTTTCTAAGTGTTTTTGCAACGTTGAGTAATACATCACAGACATATCTAATGAATCCTTTCATAAACAAAGTGTAGAGAGTGTTAATAAGAGATTCACTGTGCAGTGTAGAGAGCTTTGTTGATTATAATAACTTTGTGAGATCACAATGAACTACAGTAAGATGAGTGACAGCTGTAGTAAATGAGAAGAGATACTGATTTAATACAACAGTTAAATAAACAAGAAGTTAATATTAAGTGACTTACATTGTCTGACTATAACACTATTGTCTGATTTTGCTCTTTTTTGTTGTCAAAAATGGTCCGAAACAAGTCACAACTGAGCCGCTGTGCATCTCCATTCAAACTCAGCGTTGTTTCGTTTATGAATAAATGTGCATTTTTAAACTAATTTAGTGAGTCAATGATTCAATTTCCCAATCATAAATGCTGAACGAATCAAATGAATGATATGATTCAGTAATTAAATCAGTGACTTGCCGCCACCTACTGGCAGATTTAGTTTTATTTTTAACGTTTTTTAATTTCATTTAATTTATTTAAATCATTTAATATTTCTGTATTCAAAATTTTTTATTTTTAACTTTAATCTCAACATAAATTTATATCTTAGAACATGCTAATCCTAGACTAAAATGTAAGTCTGAGCTGTTTCAACTGAAAGAAACTTGCACTGACTGATCTTAAAATATATCAGTGCCTTTGTTTTCAAGATGCACACAAGAAATGTTTTTTTTTTCTAAGCGCATTCATAATCATTACTTAACTGTGCTAACTGAACTATGGCCTAATCCTGGTTTAGGCTAATCCTAATAATAAAATCCTAATAATTATAAAATGTATTTACTGAATGCCAATCCATTCAGTACTTATACCATTGAATGCCAATGGTATAAGAAAAACTAATAACAGAAAGAGCTATACTTTTTAATTTACCGTTTACTTCTTTAGTTTCACTGCTGTTTCAAATTATTTATAAGACAGAACTGTTAAACAGATGGTAAGCTAAAGAAGGCAAAGAATGGAAGTTTGTGTGCATCGGCACTTAGGCGCTGCCTTTTTTAAAACTACAAAAAACAAACAAACAAAAAAACTCACTAGCTAACCACACCAATTGGTTAATCTGTTGAACAACTCAGCCAACCACAGCCAACCGTTTATGTAAACTTGAAAAAAAAAAAAGTCATGTTCTGATGTTGGTTTTAGCATCTCTGAGGCCAGCATACAGTTTAAAACAAACCAGCTATTTTTAACAGCATGTAAGCATGCAGTGCTGAGAATCCACCTGGAGGGTAAAATGTGAACTATTTAGTTCCTCTATGCTGACTTTAAGTGTTCTGTCAGCATTATTTATATACCAACTATAGTTTTTGCCCATACTTTACTTATATTTTATACTTTCCATTTTAATTTTAGAAATTTAGATTATATGCTTTTACATTTTTTAATTTTATTTTTATTCCCGTTTTATTTTTAATGAGTAGAACTAAGCACACCAATCCTTGTGGTTTACTCACGGATCTCTTCCACCACTTCTGGATCACATTCTTTGTACTTCTCCAATTCGGCCTTTAGCTGATCTCTCTGATGTTTTAACGCTGTGAGCTCCTTAAGGAGATCCTCTCTCTCCTCCTAAATACACACAAAATCAGCGGTCAGATAGAGCCCACAGACATTAGAGCTGTACAGAAATGTAGTTCAGAAAGAAAAAGGTGAACACGCACATTAACTTCACGCCCCACTTTGGCTTTGTCAACTGCTTGCTGAAGGGCTTTCTTCCGCTGATTTCCATCCTCATGCTACACAACAGAAAAAGATATCCATACACTTATGAAAAAAGTCTCCTCGATTCAACCAATACCTACATCAATGGAATGATATTAAAGCATTCACTATAAAAATGTTTGTTTGTTTGTTTTTTATGTTTGTAAAAACCTGTTCATTGGTTAATAGTGGATTAGCCAGCGAATAGCAGATTTTAGTGGATCTTCTTGTTTTTGTTATCAGTAATGTACATTAGGGTGTTAGTGTTGGATTTCTGTTCTGTTCACCACTTGTATTTTTATTATAGCGGTATTCAGAACATTTTAAGGTAAGCAGATTATAAATCTTAAAAGAATACTGCACCCAAAAAAAAAAAAAAAAAAAAAAAAAATGATGAAAATTTAAATGTAGATGAATTTGTTTCTTCATCATGGGTGCCAAAAGAAAAAGCAACATTATGGAAAGAGGAATTGAAGGAACACTCCACTTTTTTTTTTTTTGAAAAAGTTTTCCAACTCCCCTAGAGTTAAACAGATGAGTTTTTACTGTTTTCAAATCAATTCAGCCGATCTCTGGGTCTGACGGTAGCACTTTTAGCATAGCTTAGCATAAATCATTGAATCTGATTAGATCATTAGCATCTCGCTCAAAAATGACCAAATGGTTTAAATATTTTCCTGTTTAAAACTTAAAGTCTTCTGTAGTTACACTGTGTACTAAGACCAACAGAAAATGAAAGTTGTGATTTTCTAGGCTGATATGGATAGGAACTATACTCTCATTCTGGCGTAATAATCAAGGAACTTCGCTGCCGTACCATAGGTGCAGCAGGCGTAATATTACACAGCACCTGAAAATAGTCCCCAGCTAGGTAACTTCCAATGTAACGGGCACTAAGCCAATAAGCTAATAGTAAAATAGCTGGGGACTATATTCAGGCGCTGTGTAATATCATTGCACCTGCTGCACCCATGGTATAGCAGTAAAGTACCTTGATTATTACGCCAGAATGAGAGTATTGTTCCTGTCCATATCAGCCTAGAAAATCACAGCTTTCATTTTCTGTCGGTCTTAGTACACGATGTAACTACAGAAGTCAAGTTTCAAAAAATACTGAAACTCTTTGGTCATTTTTGAGCAAGATGCTAACGGTCTAATCAGATTCATTGATTTATGCTAAGCTATGCTAAAAGTGCTACCGCCAGACCTGGAGATCGGCTGAATGGATTCGAAAATGGTAAAAATCTGTGGGTGGAGTGAAAAAAAGTGGAGTGTTCCTTTAAAGACTTTCAGCCTCAAGTACAACAAAAAACAAACATGCACCTTTTTACTTCACAAGACATTTACTTTTTGCACTGGAGTAGAGATGCTGATTTTAACCGTTTAACCGTTAACCGACCAAAATAATTTTGACCGATTGATACAATCAGTTAAACAGTTTAAAGGGTTATTTAAGTTTTTTTCCAGTAATTTATCAAAATATTTTAAAACGTTTGCTGGATTTTTGAGAGAGAGAAAAAAAAAAAAGAGATAAATCACGTAGGCCTATAATGTTAAGTCGCATTTTATTATTAGGGTACATTCAGAAATTGACCTGATGCTCATTCCAATATCCACATAAAACAAATAGTTTGTCATAATATCACAGAAGTGGGCCTACGGTGATAACGATTAAGAAATACGTTTGGCTGACTGTAATTATAATGGAAAGGCAGCATTGTCAAGTTAGCAATGCTTAACTGAATAGCCATGTTAATTACTTGTAAATTATTGTGTTGTTTTATCAGCTCTTTGGACTCTCATTCTGATGGCACCCATTCACTGCAGACAATCCATTGGTGAGCAAGTGATTCAAGGCTACATTTTTCTAAATCTGTTCTGATGAAGAAACAAACTTATCTACATGTTGGATGACCTGAGGGTGAGTACTTTTTTTGGGTGAACTATTCCTTTAAACTGCTATAAGTTGTTTCATCTCATAAAACCTGAAACATTGTCACTGTATTTTTTATGGTTAATTTCTAGTAACCACAGCTGCCTTTTTTACAATAAATCTAACAGTTTTTTTTACATGTAAACCAGCAAAAATGCACTGTCTGATACCAAATAGAGATGACCTCACTTGTTTCTCCAGTTCCTCTAATCTGCGTTTACGGGCGTGCAGGGCTTTACTGGGAAACGCCCAGTAATAGTTGGAGGTGCCCACCCTCTCGGTGTCCACCATGTTATCATCCACCAGACTCTGCAACACCTCTTTCACCGACATTGGGGCTGGAAAAAAAAAAGGATTAAACAAATTCTCTAGTAAGCATTCTGTCAGTGAACATAATTTCAAAGCTCAATGTAAGAGAGAACCGTCACATGACCTTTCAGGCCAGTGTTCAGGTGACATTTGCAAACATAAGCATTATGGTGTTTTCTACATCAATATGCAAAGTAGATGTCACAAGACAATATGGCTAAAACAGATGACACTCTGTCGAAATCATATGACTATATAAAAATGCAATATAGCTGTATAATTTAGTGCTCCTTGCTGTTCTTTTAAGACTTACAGTTGCTGTTTGTGGATATCATAAAAATGAATATCAGCTTTTTTATTTTTTGTAAACTCCAAACATTTAGCATCATTATTAGATACTTATAAAGCTCTAGGCATAACTTTTCTGAATTTCAGGTCATCTGGCCTGCTTTTCTGGCTATTGGTACAACTAGGTTAGACATACTGGCGCCTGGTCTGGAAATTCTCTAATTTCAATCCAAATCAAACAGGCAAGGATCAGTTTTCTGGTGATTACCATTACATACGTTCTATAAAAAAAAATGTGCAGGTTCACTTAGAGCTCCCTCTATCTGTGACATGGACTTATCAGAGTCAATAAACCAAATATTAACCAAAAATCACTACAGAACAGATTGATAAAACTTACTTATTCCTTTGGATTTGGGGGCAATTTTTTCAATGTCTTTCAGCTGAAACACATCTTTCTGGAATGGGAAAAATAATCTTAATTACTCTTGCAAAAGTGTGTCAGGCATGGACACAATCACACATCTATAAGCTTAATAGATTCATATACAAACAAGAATGTGAAATCATTCAGACTTACAGTTTCAAAAAATATTTCCATCATACGACTTCTTTTCTCTTCCAAACTAAGTCCTTTCTTTTTAGACTGTGGAGTACAAAAGATAAACCCTTCGTATCAATAAGGTTAATACAATTCTGCATTTTTTCTTTATTAAATAAATAACATAAAACTAATCCAGCTGTCATTATTAAATAGGTGTGCTGTTTTTAATTTCTGCAAATTGATTCTTTCAGATTGTTTGGTTTAATGGATTTGTTAAAAATCTACTGTCAAATCTATGAAATAAATATAGATAGATGGGGGGGGGGGGGTTATAGGTGGAATGAGTGACAAAGGAATGCCATTATTATTATTTTGATAAATTAATTTAAAATTAAATTGCTCATGTTCAGAACATTCTAGTGATGTGAATGCTCAGTCATCATCTTATTTAATAATAATAATTAATAATAATAATAATAATAATTCAAAATAATAATTTAATAATAAATCTTTTTTAATAATAAAGTCAAAGAAATTCATTTTAAAATCATTCATCATTATTATCATTGTAATAAGTATCTAAGTCAATTTAACCATAATATTCCTCCACTCTGCTTTTTCTGTCAAGAGGAAGAAAAAGCTATTTCCCATTTATTCTATTTCTGTTATTATTCTAAACGATTGATCATGTGTTTCACCGGCTCTGTATATTTCCAACACTAAGGTTCTTTTCCATTCTGATAGTTCTGACAATAAGGAGTTATATTATGTCCTTAACTTTATATGCATGAAAGGTTTTTAAGTAAATTGTGATTTAGTGTTATTTTTTATTCATTTATTTATTTTTATTTTCTTTCTTTTTCCTCTCTCCTCTGTATTCCCCCACATGTTCTATGTTATGCGTTTCTTTTGTATTGAACTATATATCTGCAATAAAATACAAATATAAATAAAAACCAAAAAAAAGTCTTTATTTGCAGTCGTCTTTTGTCTTACATTTTAACAATAATTATTAATGTTGTAAACTTTTGTCCAACAGCCCTGTTAACATTCGTCGTTATATATTCTCTGTTCTGACTATAATACAAATATTTTTGACAAATTTGTTTAACGTTACAGATCAAAAACGTCACTCTGAGGCGGGTGTTACAGATCTCAACGATCTCAACATAATCTAGAATTATTCAACCTGTTCAGCACATTTCTGCAAACCTTAATGTGGTTGTTTTATATAAGCGACATTCTCTAGACAGTAATAGAAGTAATAGAATTATTAAATACACAGTGTTCTCACCATGTTTGACAATTCCAGTCGAGCTTGAGTTTGGCGCGAGATGTGAAGGAAATCTCACTGCACATGCGTGGTTCTAGAACGCATGCGCGGCAGTGCATTTCTTCTCTGATCTTAGGACGTGGTAGATTCGCAAAATATAAAATACTTGAGTTTACCGTGTTACTGAAAATATTACTTTTTTTGAATTTTAGCAAAAATGCTGTCGTCTTGATTTAATAACTGCGCTGCCGTGCGCAAACAACATCGGGTTTAAAGATTTAAGATTGTAAGTTGTTAAGTTGTACCTGTGAAAGTAGTATCAGTGGAACAAATAAAACTCCCCCAAAAGTATTTAAAGAATTAGCTTTTCTACGTTTGCACGGTTTTAAGAGGTTGTACAGATACAGTTTACATCCATCAAATACTTTTACTTCAAACTCTCTAAAATCCCACCCTTAGCCCAATCAGAAGTAGCTACCAGTACTTACATGGAAACCAATACATCGGGGCCTGATAAAAATGCATTTTTAAAGAAAGATGTCACATGGATTTAGAAGCTTTTGCATCTAAGCTCATATATGCCTAGTTCATATATGCCTTAATAGAATGTGTGTATGTGTGTCAATCCTTTGCCATATGTTACCTGTAAGGCGATAAATCAATTTCACATACATACACTAGATGAAGACATGTATTACATATATAAAATCCCAATAGTAAAATGTGTATGTACATATGTTAATTTAGGCCTTTCTTTATATGGATTTTTATGTGGCTATTTTTATACAGTTGTGATCAAAAGTTTACATACCCCTTGCAGAATATGCAAAATGTTAATTATTTAACTAAAATAAGAGGGATCATATAAAATGCATGTTATTTTTTATTTAGTACTGACCTGAAAAAGATATTTTACATAAAAGACATTTACATATAGTCCACAAGAGAAAACAATAGTTGAATTTATAAAAATGACCCTGTTCAAAAGTTTACACAGCTGTTTTTTGTTTAGTGATAGCTGTTCATGAGTCCCTTGTTTGTCCTGAACAGTTAAACTGTCTGCTGTTCACCAGAAAAAATCCTTCAGCTCCTACAAATTCTTAGTTTTTCCATCTTTTTTGTGTATTTGAAGCCTTTCCAACAATGACTGTATGATTTTGAGATCCATCTTTTCACAATGAAGACAACTGAGGGACTGAGGGATATGCAACTATTACAGAAGGTTCAAACACTCACTGATTCTCCAGAATGAAAAAAACATGCATTAAGAGCCGAAAGGTGAAAACCTTTGAAATTTGAAGATCATGGTAAATTGAACTAATTTTGTATTCTTGGAAACATGCAAGTATCTTTTGTAGCTTCTGAAGGGCAGTGCTAAATGAAAAAATATGATATTTAGGCAAAATGAGCAAAATGTACACATTTCCATTCTGTTCAAAAGTTTTCACCTGGCTTTGAAATGTGCAGCGCTGATATTTAAATCAGTGAAACAATATTCAACCTTGAAATATGTTAACGTGATTATTCAATATAATGAGGTTTGGGCCATACAAATTACGGGAGTTTTACCAAAGGCGAATGTAGGAAATATATAAAAAGCCCAGTGGGATATTTTTTAGGAAGATTAAAAATACGAGAGAAATATGGGAAAACGTTAAAACGGGATGATAGCAGGATGAAATGGTAAAATACGGGAGAATCCCGGGAAAAACGGGAGGGTTGACAGGTATGTCAAATACACAAAAAAGCTGGAAAACCAAAGAATTTGTGAGAGCTGAAGGATTTTTTCTGATGAACAGCAGACAGTTTAACTGTTCAGGACAAACAAGGGACTCATGAACAACTATCACTAAACCAAAAAACACAGCTGTGGGTCATTCAGGTAATGACACAGTATTAAGAATCAAGGGTATGTAAAGTTTTGAACATGGTCATTTTTATAAATTCAACTATTGTTTCTTCTTGTGGACTATATGTAAATGTCTTTTATGTAAAATATCTTATTCGGGTCAGTACTAAATAAAAAATAACATGCATTTTATATGATCCCTCTTTTTTGGTTAAATAATTAACATTTTGCAGATTCTGCAAGGGGTATGTAAACTTTTGAGCACAACTGTAGCTATTTGTCAACAGTATAGATGTTATTTATATATGAAACATGAAGCTTTGTTAAAACAATATATGAACAAAAAATGTTTATATACAGTCAAACCAAAAAATATTCTGACATCAGATATAATTTTTGATTTTTTTTGTTTTGTTTTGTTCACTAGTGGGTGCAGGACACTATAGTTCATTTATGTAAATAGCAAGATAGCAAAATAAAAACATACAAAAATTCTTCATACAGTGGACTATACCAGTAAAATTAATCAAATTTTGGGACCAAAAATTTGATTTGACACTTTGACCTGAATATGTTTTCTTACATTCTTCAAGGTTATCTAACATTATCCAGATGAATTTGTTCTGACTCAGAGTTCTTTTATATTTTATTACCATTGTCTAAACTATAGTGAATAAACTGTGATAATGTGAGAAGTTTTGAAGGTGTCTGTATAAATTTTGGTTTGACTAAATGTTTTTGGAACAATTTCTTTTAAATACATGTCTATTTACCTATATAGTATGAACATGTCAGGTTTAAGAATGGATACACATGACATATATAACCAAAAATGTATTACACATACATAAACATGCATATTTTGTTTCACTTTCAATTTTTTTTTATTTTAATTATTTATTTTTTAATGTTACATGACAGTATATTTTATATATGAAAATGTAAAATATGTACATAGATTATATTTGCATATGGGGTCATTTAATTAATTTTGTAATATATGCAGTATTGCTACCAAAATTTGGGATATTGTGATTTTGTTATTTTCTTACATTATACTTTAAATAAAATATTTAAATAGAATAATACTACAATTAAATAGACACATTTTATGTTAGATAATAGTTTATCAAACATTTCAAATATTTTTCACACAAAAAAGCCACAGTATTTGTATTTCTATATATTTATACTCCCCTTGTGAAAGGCAAATAGATTATATCTAACATTTTGTCTACCTAATATTGCTTAATCAAAAATCTACATTCATACTCCACATATAGTGAGATTAAGTTATTTTTGTGTTTACATTTTTAAGCGCTGAGAAAGTACGTAACTGTTTTGACAGTGACAGCTGTAGCAGTGTATACACTGAAACACTTTACATTCTCTTCCTACTTCAGCCTGTTTAAAGCTGCCTCTGTTTACTCAGCTCTTTTTGCACTTTTTTTTTTCTCTGGTTTTTGGTTAGGTCACATACCATATATGCAGGAATGTGTTTTCACAGCTAACTGAGGAACAGCTTGGCTTGTGGTAACAAGCTCACTGCTTGATTGCATCACATCCGAGGGAGAGAACGAGAGGGTGGTGTTTTTTTTCGTAGGTAGGTGAATCAGGTCTGAAAGAGGAAGCAGGATGTCATGAAGGCGTGTTAGCCACCAGCCACTATGCAATGACTCTGTGTCTCTGTCTACCCATAGAGTGGGCCACTGCTTCCACCGAGGACTCTGGGAAATGAATCTTACACTATTCCTGCTTTTGGCATTGACAGCTAGCTGGACTGGACTTGGTAGGTGCTCACGGTAGTAGATCTTTTTTTTTTTCTTCATGTAGAATCTTATCTCTCTGTCTCTTTTCCTTTTACTCATTCATCTAAAGAACTTCTCCTCTGTTCTGTCTTCTCTTTTCGTCATGGTTCTCGGAATTCATTTTACACTGTAATTGGCCCCTAGGCAACACAACGCTTGTGGAGTCGTGTGAAATTGATGCATGCATTTAGAGCACATTCAAATGACCTGTCGTATCTTTTGACCACAATGGACAATGATAAAGCTGAAGACCGGATGGTTATAACTAGTTCTTTTCATCATTTTGTTGCTTTTGGTTTCATGCAAAACACAAAACAGGTCATTTTTGTTGACGAACAAAGATAATGTTGATTCGGGACAAATGTGTCTACCTCTTGGTTTACGCCAATAATTTCCTTGTAAGTGATTATTAGTTTCCTCCTTTTTACCTCATGCTTATTTAATAGCTGAATATGAGTTTTGATATTCATTGTCATGTTATGAAAATTAGTTTTAGTTAGGATGATGTTGGTAACACTTTACAGAGACAGTCATTTTAACAATTTGAATAAAACATTTAAAAAATCCAAAATACAGCAAAAATAGTAACATTTTGAATATTTTTACTAATCAAAATGTGTTTTCTATTTGAATATATTTTTCAATGTAATTTATTCCTGTGATTTAAAATCTGAATTTTTAGCACTATTACTCCAGTCACATGATCCTTCAGAAATCATTCTAATATTCTAATTTTCTGTTTAAAAACATTTCTTATTATGCTTATTATGTTAATAACAGCTGAGTACATTTTTTTCAGGTTATAAATGAAAAGAACCCTGAAAAATTACTCAACTGTTTGAAATATTGATAATAATAATAATAATAATAATAATAATAATAATAATAATAATGATAATGATAATAATAATAATAGTAATAATAAATGTTTCTTGCAGCAAATCAGCATATTAGAATGATTCTGAAGGATCATGTAATGCTGAAGACTGGAGTAATGATGCTGAAAATGTAGCTTTGATCACATTAATAAATGACATTTTAAAATATATTCAAATAGAAAACAGTTATTTTAAACAGTAAAGATATTTCAAAATGTAACTGTTTTTTGCTATACTTTGGATAAAATAAATGCAGGCTTGGTGAGCAGAAGAGACTTCTTTAAAAACATTAAAAATCTTACTGTTGAAAAGCTTTTGACTGGTAGTGTATATGTATATGTAACAGTATAAATAGTAAATAAATCATTAAACTGTTTTTAGCATTAATTAAACATTAAACAAACCCACAATAATAAACCCTGTAAAAGTATTAATCTGTATTAGGAAAAAAAGAGCAAGTAATGATTCTTTAATGTTTCTAATCTCTCTTTATTTGGAGACTGATTCTCAGATAGCATTTTTCTTCAGAACTAAAACAGGCCTCAACTAAACCTCAGTACAAAAATCTAGATGAAGGTTCTTTTAAAGTCAGTTCTTAAATATGTAAAGTAATTTAGTTGCATGTCATTACAGTTCAATGTGAAGACAATGAAGAGACAGAGCAGGAGATTGTCTTGAAAGACTCACGTGAGTATCTGCTTTAGCACACCTAATTTTTATTTGATGTGATGTAGATGTCAAACAGTGGCTTTAGTCCTGAATAGCTCATGTTCCAAACACTGACTACTGTAAACTGCTTTCTTGTGGTCTCATCTTGTAGCGTGGAACTAAAACATGATTTAACTTTAACAAAATATTTTGTCTGCTACAGTTGTCTATAATGTTTTGTTGATTTAAAGAAACAGTGTAGTGGTATACTCACCTCCACTCATTAATTTGATCTGTTTTTATATTTGACAGTTGTATTAGTAACTCACCAAGCAGAGGGTGAAGAAGAAAACTCAGGTAAGAACTGGTGGTTACGAATTAGAGCTGGGCAATATATTTAATATTAGTGATCATTTGATAACAGAATAATCAATGTAAAAGTTGAATGTACCAATTCTGTACCAATACACAATTTCACTGCAAAACTAGCCAACAAGTTACCCATCTGAACTAGTTCCCCATCGGAAAGAGTTTTTAATACCCGTGGGAACATAGCGTCATGCCACGCAGCATCTCTTAAACCAGAAGCTGTTGATAGGCTTGTGTTTTTGGCTAAACACTTGCATAATTTACCCCACAAAGCTGTCTTTTTATACCCATTTTTGTACTATTTTTTTTTCATGTAAGTTTTTGTTAATTTAATAAAAATAAGTTATGATATGGTTTGGAACTATACTCTCATTCTGGCGTAAAAATCAGGGAATTTTGCTGTCGTACCATGGGTGCAGCAGGCGCAATGATATTACGAAGCACCTGAAAATAGTCCCCAGCTAGGTAACTTCCAACGTGACCAGCACTAAGCCACTAAGGTAACAGTAAAATAGCTGGGGACTATTTTCAGGCGCTGCATAATATCATTGCGCCTGCTGCACCCATGGTACAGCAGCAAAGTTGCTTGATTATTACACTGGAATGAGAGTATAGTTACTATCCATATCAGCTTGGAAAATCACAAGTTTTCATTTTCTGTGTGTCTTTGTGTACGATGTAACTACAGAAGAGTCAAGTTTTAAATAGGAAAAATATCGAAAATCTTTGGTCCTTTTTAAATGAGATGCTAATGGTCTAATCTGATTCAATGATTTATGCTAAGCTATGCTAAAAGTCAGTGTTGCCAAGTCTGTGGTTTTCCCGTGGAATTTGGCTAGTTTTATACTGTTGCCGTGGGTTGTTTTTCATGTCCGTGGGTTGAAGTGACCCCAATAATGTAATATTTAGCACCTGCAATGCTAATTTTACCACATATAGTATGTAAACATAAACTTTTATTTTGGATGATTAATCACGATTAATCGTTTAACAGCCCGAGTTATTATTTTTTTTAATTACAATGTATATACTTTTAACCTCAAATGCTCGTCTTGTCTAGCTCTGTGTGAACTCTGTGTATTCCGGTTTCTGACAGTTAGGGTAGGTTGAAAAACCTACCTCATTTTCTTTTCCAACTTTAAAATCATCCTACATCGTGTTTTACCTTTTTTTTGTAAGAGGCATTTGATCTTCTTTGCACATTCACTTTGTAAACACTGGGTCGGTACATTTGCCACGAAAAAGGGGTTGAGTAAATTATCTGTAAATTTTTCTTCTGGAAGTTAACTTCTCCTTTAATAAAGTTTTTCTTACACAAAAAGCAAATAAATATGTGGAAAAATTATTATTTCCAACCGTCATTCTGACCCTTTGTCTAAAACGGCCTGTTTTTTAAGGGCGTGTACTTTAAGGCTTGTCAGTATTCAGCCACTGTTGTGATTGGCTAAAGTCATTGCGTAGGAAACTGTATCAACACCCCCTTTGCTATCGCATATGAGTGTTTTGACAACTTGATCAAAATAAAGCTGTAATTTCCAGACAAAGCATTACGAAATAATTTACTTACAATTTGTGATGCAGTTGCAGTCAGATCTAGCTTCATCAAATCTTTCTTTGGAAATGAAGTAAAGGAAAAGGAGAGGACATGATGTGTGGCCAAATGTGGTGACTCATACTCAGAATTTGTGCTGCATTTAACACATCCAAGTGCACACACACACAGTAGTGAACACACACACAGAGCAGTGGGCAGCCATATTGCTACGGCGCCCGGAGAGCAGTTGGGGGTTCGGTGCCTTGACTTTTATACAATGTTTTAATTATAAATGTTTGTTTGCATTTATTGCTTTAAAGAGAATCATGGGGATGGTGCAGGCTCTGGAGACGGAAGGAGCCGGGGTACGTATTGGCCTTTTCAGTTCCTTGACATTAAGCTAAAAATAAGCATTTTAAAATTTATCTGTCAACCTTTACAGTGACTTTTTAGTTCGGGAAATGCATTGTTTACCTAAATCTTGTGCAATTGCAGCAAACTTGGATTTCGGCTCCCCACCAAACAGTGAGTCAAACACTGAACAAACAGTCACAAATGAGGAAATAAAGCTGACTACTGAGACAAATACAGATGCAGACACAGAGGATCCCAAACCCATCATCATGATCATCATACTTCTAGTTCTCACACTCGTCATCATCACTGTGATCGTGTGTGTAGTCATGTTCTACCGCAGGTGGAGAGTAAAGGTTGCTGGTATGTCAAACTAATAGACTTACAGAATCAAAATAACCAGCCAAATATGGCAGTTAGGGGATGTTTAAACATTTCATTGAAGACACAAATATTTACACTTCCTGGGAACTATCCAGATTTGATTAAAACCTGAAGGTGAATATTATAACGTTATGCTAGGAAAAATCTGAATTGACACACAGTAACTCTATGTTTAAACCTACTGGGCAGCATTTGTAAACTTTTTCACGCTTAAAAAATTACAATTTTAATGACATTTTTGCAAATGTTTTGTCATCCATCACTACAAAATGTTTCTTCCCTTTCTCCTTACATTGTTTACAGTTTAGTTCCTTAGAAGGCAACTCAAACTAGAGTCTTATACATGAAGGAAAATATTGTGCAATGAGAAATGTTTATCATGTTTTCTCATCTTTTTTTCAGAAGACACAAATGAAGATCCTTATCTGGATCATGGAGACCACGAAAAAGTGCCAATGTAGGTACAAGTTTTTAAGAGCATGTCGTGTTACTGTAATTTTGTATGATGAGTAATATGTGCTGGCTGCATTTTAGAAGTTTAGTTAAGATGTTGCTTAGTTCCTTTTAGCGATTATGTGGCTAACCCGGATGTACAAGTATGTGCATATGTGTAAGACAAATACAACCAACAATAGATGTGATCAGACCTTGAAAAACATGCAACCAGAAAAAGAAAAAAAAGTAAAAAAGTAAAAAAAAAGATATTTTGTTGCAATACTAGTTTTTGGATGTTTATTAATTTAAGACCACATCCTCATTATTTTAAAAAATAAATAAATAAATAAGAGTAATAAAAGTAAAATAAGTTTTGATAAATTCCAATAATAATTCAGTTATGTTTTCTAATCATATTTCAATTAGCATTTTTTTTTAAGTAATTTATTTACTAAAAAAATGCTTTTAGTGAAAAAGTCAACCAAAACAAAAACTGCTGGACATTTACTTACCATATCCTTTTACTCAGGCCATCTAAGATGTAGCTGTATTTGTTTCTTCATCAGAAATGAATTGGGAAAATGTAGCATTACATCACTTGATAGCTAATGTATTCTTGGATGAATGGACGAAAGTCCAAACAACTGATAAAAGCATCACAATAATCCACAAATCCTCACAACTATAGTCCATTAATTAACATCTTGCTGCTTATTTGTAAGAAACAAATTCATCACTGAAGGGATAATTCACCCAAAAATGAAAATTCTTCAAACTGCATAAGATCTTTGTTCGTCTTCGGAACACAAATTAAGATCTTTTAATGAAATCCAAGAGCTTTTTGACTCTCCATAGACAGCAAGGATCCTACCGCATTCTCTGACTGTGGTTTAACCGTAATTTTATAAAGCTACGAGAATAATTTTTGTACGCAAAAAACTAAAATAACAACTTTATTCAACAATTCTTCTCCTCTGCGTCACCCTAGCACCATTTTGGAGAGTCCCACGATACATATGCGTGCTCTGAACATAAATTTAAAAACCATAAAAATATGGTTGAACCAGTGATGTCATATGGAATGTTTTCCTTTAAGAAAACTTTCATAATACTTACAATAATATATCTTTTTAACAGTATTGGGGAAAGTTACTTTTAAAAAATAATGCATTGCAATATTGCTTTACTCCCTAAAAACTTAACTAATTATGGTACTTAGTTACTTTTTATGGAAAGTAATGCATTACATTACTTTTGTGTTACTTTTTAAATATGGGCAGGGCTTGCTTGTTTGTTTTTAATATAAAGAATTTGATTGTTAGCATATGTAAAAGCCCTTTTACACCAAAAAGTGAAATGAATAAGCCTAAGGCTGAAAGAAAAGTAAATTCACATCTGTACAGTAGAACTGTAGGAAAAGGAAGTTCAACACTCTTCAGTAATGAGGAAAATTAAGCACAAATGTTAATTAATCTAAAGTAAGTTTTGCTTAGTAGTATGGCTGAATTGGATCAACAAAGGTCAGCTGCAAAGACACTGGTTAATAAAATAGGATTAAATACATAAAGGAAACAGAAAGTAACTGCCGTTACTTTTTTGAAAATTTAACTATTTTTTTGTAAATGAAAAAGTAATGCGTTACTTTACTAGTTACTCATAAAAAGTAATCTGATTACAGACACATTAAAAATTTCTAATTTACATTTAATGAAGGGATTCCCAAACTTTTTGTGAGCAAAACCTCTTTTACCTAATATATTTACTTGACATACTCTGGAGATTTTAAGGTAATAAGTTAATAACTAAGTAACACATTTGCAACGTAGATCAATGGTCACCTGACATGCAAGTAAAAAGTTTTTTTTTTTAAGTGTCTTTTTTAAGTGTTTTATTTTGATTGTTGTTATTTTAAAATCACTTATTTTATTATTGAATTCATTTCATTAAATTCACAAACCCCTTACTGTTCCTTTACAAACCCCAGTTTCGAAACTTTGATGTAATGTAATGATTAATACAACTCACGTTGTTAATAATAATAAATGGAATATATTTCTTCTTTGTATTTTGATATCACTATGGTACAAGATTATCCTGTTTAAATCAATGCAATAAACGATGTTCCACAAAAGCTGCTCATTTTTAGTTGGTTCCTCTTTAAAGAGAAAAGCCTGCCACAGCAGACAAAAATAACTTCCACCTCATAATAAACTGCCCACATAAACAGTTCTTACAGTTGTGCTTTGAAATTACTCACAACATAATCAGTTATTATTGGACATGCAATATAACTACATGTCTTTATTTAATGCGTCTGTTAGAAACTAGCTTTTCATTAATGAATAATATGAATATAAATATGCTTTTTTTCTCTCTCTCTGTTCCCAGGCCAATGTTTGAGGATGATATCCCATCAGTGATGGAGCTGGAAATGGAAGATCTGGAAAACTGGATGACAAAAGGTAACCACTGAAATGTCTATTAGTAATTCTCTGACTCACAGTCACAGTTCATATCTGGGTCTTGGTGTGTCTCAGATAATGCACATCTACAGTGATTCATCCAAATTACAGGTGCTGGAAAGAATCACAGTCTGGTCTAAAAAAGTACATGCTGAACTCAAAAAAATATTTAGGCCTAAACTTAAGATTTATATAATTATATCCAGGGTTCGAAATTAACTTTTTTGATCACCAGCCAAAGTGGCTGGTAACTTTCTGAAGTTACCAGCCAATCAGAATTTCCATTAGACAAATTTTTACGTGGTGAAAATAAGAGATTATGAATGCCACTGAATGAAAATTTGATCATTTTATTAACAGTGCATGAAAAACGCACAGAAAGTGCAATACACACAACAAACTATACAGTTATAAACTGTTATAAACTTAACTATACATCTTCATCATTTCCAAGTTGGATGGAAACACCTCAAATATCTTCAGAGCTCTCTGAACTCATTTCTTCCTCTGAATCTGTACGTCACTCTATCATTTTAAATGCACTGATTCTGAACATGTAAATAAAATGGTCGATTCACTTACTCACACATCCATGCGAAGTCGGTAAAAGGTCTGCCCTTTTTTGCGATGGCATGGGCATTTCTAAAAAGAAGCTGCATCTTCTCAAACTCCAAAGTCTTCAGTGAAGTGAGGCTTCTCCCCGCAACACTGTCTTCAATGGGAACCGTTTTAGCGGTTTTTATTTGAAGGCTCTCCTGGTGACTTCGAGCTTTCTCGTGGTCCTTTACTGCCTCGATTTTAAAATTACTGGTCCCCACCACGAAACTGTTAGTTTTATTTTTTTCTTTCGTGTACTCACGGCAAATCTGACAAAACATTACCGCATTTTTACTATCAAACACTAGCCAATGACGACCTGTCTGCCATTTACAATTAAACTTCCTTCTCTTTGTTTCGCACGCTCTGTCAACATTTTCATCTTCTGCCTCAACCCTCTTCTCACCTCTTCCTGATCCTGACGTCTGTCCTAACCACCGCAGCATTTTGATTTTAGCTTATTTCGCTGTCCAGCTCAGTCCTCTTTGCTCATCCGATATTTTCTATTTCTCTTGTTTGTATTTTTGCGCTCTCGTCGTTGATTGGACCCGCAAACCGAAGCGTACAGTATCTGCGCGCTGCTGACGTCACCCGTAGTGTAGTGTTCATGTGAAATATAGGACGGAGGGGACAAACGACCCAGAGCGTCTCTGACATGATTTGCATGATTGGCTCATGCATCACCGGCCAAACTGGCTGGTAAGTTTTTATCAATACCCGCCAAAATGATTTTTAACCCGCATTTGGCGGGTTGGCGGGTGTTAATTTCGAACCCTGATTATATCGCATATCCACAAATTCATATTATACTGGATTATATAGTGTTAAGATAAACAAACTAATAAACTTAATCTGATGCATATTTGCCAGAGTTATACATAAATGACAGAGGTAACAAAATTGCTTAGAATCAGCATAAATCCCTGCATTGTGAAAACAGATTTTTATTAGGTAAAAAGTATAATTGATAATAATATAATACGAAGGCTCTTTTCTATCACTGAATAAAAAATAAAAAAGGTAATTGCGATTTTTTATCTCACAATTCCAACTTTTTTTTCTCGCAATTTCTCTGAATTGTGATATATAGGCCTAAACACGCAATTGCGAGTTATAAGTCAGAATTGTGAGATATATGAACTTGCAGTTCTTGGAAATGAAGTCGTAACTGCTTGATTTAAACTCGCAAAACGTGCATGTTAGATATAGATGTGAGATAGAAATTTTAATTTCTGAGAAGTGAAGTCAGAATTGTGAGATATAAACTCGAAATTGTGTGTTATAAGGTCAGAATTGTGAGGTATAGGCTAAACTCTGAAAAATATACTCTCAATTCTGAAAAAAAAGGCTGATATGTTCTCAGAATAGCTCATTTATATCTCACATTTTTTCTCAGAATTACCAGTTGCGAGTTATTAAGTCAGAATTGTAAGATATAAACTCGCAATTCTGAGAACATATCAGTCTTTTTTTATCCTAAAAATTGGACTTTATAACTAACGTTTGTGGAGTTTATATCTCACAATTCAGAGAAAAAAAAAGTCAGAATTGCGAGAAAAAGTCATAATTAAAAAAAAAAATCTGATAAAAAAAAAAGTGGCGGAAACGGCATTCCATGTTAAAATATAGCAATATAAATATACCATTTACTGATGATAAACATATAAACCTGGTTACTGTGCATTTAGTTTATTAGTAGCCTGCTATTACAGAGATTTTACTTTCATATTGTCAGTCTTTGTATGATTGACAATATGCATCACAATTAAAATTAGTTTATGTTAAAACTGTATAATCCAAATGGATAAATATTTTTACCTAAATAATTTGACATATTTATGGTGTCATAATGTTTTGCTCAAAATCAACATTAGGCTATTACATTGAGTTTGTTTCATTAATTTGTAGGTGAGCCTGTTTAAGTTTGAGTGAATTCAGTACAGTTTGTGTTTAACCGGCAGGGGGAGCCATTACATTAAAAAAAAAAACAACAACTTTCAAACGCTCAAAGAAACTTCCTCAGTTCATGAACATCGCTCTTTAAGCAGCTTTCTTCAAAATTTTCACACTTAAACCACCCTTAAACCACCGGAACTTCAACGTTAAAGTTCAAAACTTAATTCATACAAACAGACTGTATTTATAGGTTTGAAGTTATTTGCACTGTGAACAGTGCTGTGAAAGTGTATACAGTGCTATGTAAATGTATGATCTATTTCTATAAGATAAGATAAAAAGATGTGGAACATATTTTGTTCAAATGCTTTTAACATGAAGAATCTGTCTTTTCATCGTTTGCTTGCAGATGGAGGCAAGAAAGTGGACACTGGCCAAATATAATGAATAGCTTTTCAGTGAGTACACTAGACTTATTATTCCCTCCTTTATGCAAGATGTAGTCCAAACCTGGGAAGGCTACACATTTTCTAGAACAAAGTCGGCGCATATTCACAGTACAGTATTGGCTTGGACAGCTGTCTAGTGGTTAGTAACAGGAAAGTCATTGTACTAGCTTGCAAATATTTAATTTTCAGGGCAGATCTGTAACAGATGTTGTGCATTTTTTGATTATTTGCATTCACACATCATATTTCACTGCACTTCAGGCTGAATTCAGATCATTTCAGATTGTTTCCAAGTAATAGAGAAAAGTCACACGCATAAATGGTTGTAATAACATTTCAGAAGTGTACAGTAAATACACAGAGCAACCGTTGGGTTCACATGAGTAACATGAAACTTTGCTGTTCCTCTTGGGGGTTGTGTAGGGTTAGACATTTGGAAAATAATGGGGTCTATAGCACTGGACATGGTAAAACTGTGCCGATTTGTATGGGGAACACACATACATGACTCACAGAGCGGTGGTGCAAGACAAGGCATGAAGATATGTGTTTGTATGTGTCACACCCTGTAATGTAATGTGTAAGGTATCATTTCCTGAAACTGTGAAATGACATAAGGTTACCTCTTTACTTTCCAGTGGAATGCCCCTCTAGTCAACAGCTACTGTACACAGAAGTGTTCCCTGTGAACACCTTTTTCCTGCTTATATCAGCTGCACAGTTTGGTTAAAATGCCATTTTGTGTTTGTTTTGCCATGCAGAATTTTGATTATTTTTTTAAGCTATGATATAACTATATTTCATATTGCGACTTTAATGATATCCAAGAAAAAAAAAAGAACAAAAAGACATATAATCATATAATCATATTAAAAACAGATGAGCAAAAACTACAAAAGCACTATGCTGCCAGTAGAATTGTTTTACATTTTTACAATTCTTTCAGTCATTGAAAAGTAAAAAAAGATGAAAAAGATGTGTCTGGACATTAAAGTGAACTCTTTTTAGCCCACTTAAGTTGGGTCTCAGACCATATTGACACAGTTTCTAATAATAATAATAATAATAATAATAATAATAATAATACCATTCAAAGGTTTAAGGTTAATAAGATTTTTGCATTTATGTAATGAAAATACAGTAAAAACAATAATATTGTGAAATATTACAATTTTAAATAACTGCTTGCTATTTTAATATTTTGCAAAATGTAATTTATTCAATCAATGTGAAATATGTATATGTAAGATTTTTTTATATATATATATATATTTTAAAGAAGTTTCTTACACTTACAAAGGCTGCATTTATTTATTGAAAATACAGTAAAAACAGTAATATTGTGAAATATTACAATTTAAAATAAATGCTTTCTATTTTAATATGTTTTAAAATGTAATTATTCAATGTGAACATAATAAAAATAATAATACCATTCAGAGGTTTGAGGTTGATGATGTATTTTAATATATTTTAAAATGCAATTTGTTTAATCAATGCGAAAATAATAATAATAGAATACCATTTAAAAAGTTTGAGGTTGATGAGATTTTGTAAATATATTTTATGTCTTTATGTCTCGCTCACAAAGGCTGCATTTATTTAATAAAAATAGTAAAACAGTAAATCAGTATTGAAAATATTACAATGTAAAATAACTGCTTTCTATTTTAAAAGGTCATTTCTTCAATAAATGTGAAAATAATAATAATAATAATTCCATTCAAAGGTTAGATTTTTTTTTAAATACATTTATATATATATATATATATATATATATATTAAAGAAGTCTCTTATGATCACAAAGGCTGCATTTATTTAATGGAAATACAGTAAAAACTGTAATATTGTGATATATTATAATTTAAAATAACTGCTTTCTATTTTAATATGTTTTACAACAACAATAATATATATATTTTTTATTTTAACATAATTTATTCAATGTAATATATAAAAAAATAATAGAATACTATCAAAGGTTTGAGGTTGATAAGATAAATATATATATTTTTTTTACTCTAACAAAGGCTGCATTTATTTAATGGAAATACAGTAAAAACAGTAATATTGTGAAAAATTACAATTAAAATTTTTTATATAATTTATTCCTGTGAGGGCAAAGACCTTAAAAAAATACGTAGAAAAAATAATGAAATGATAATAATCACAAAAATAAATAATAATAATAATAATAATAATAATAATAGATAAATAAATAAGGTCCCAAAAGTCATGGCACAGAGTCAAACATATCTCAGTACCCAACAAATATCCAGGTCTTTGAGAGCCATCCCTGCCACACTCTTTGTTTTTTTTTGGATAATCAAAACACTATAAGCCAGGACACTTTTAGTAATGCATGGACTCATGTCAAGTGACTAGACTGTCAAATAGTGTTGAAGTGGTGGTCTAATAGAATAATAAACTGCAGCATTGTCTGCTGACCTCCACATAATCAGCACAAAGTCGCGAACAGCTCTTACACAAACACCCAATGACATCCACTTGCTTACTAATGCAGACACCAACACAGACTGTGTCATTCTGTCAAGTTTGTTTTGATGAGGCTGCGTACGAGGAACAGAATAGCTGGGACTGCTGGCTTCTGACCCCCGGGTCCGCACTGCCAGCAGTGACATCTGGTAGTCATTACAGCAGGCATGCGTGGAAGCATGTCTTAGACCAGGCCAGAGATGAGGAGGGCCTCTTTTTTTTCTCCTCTTGCATGCTCTCTGTCTCGCTCTCCCTGGGAACACCAGAGGGTCAGAGTCCACAAGCCAGGAATGTAAGCTTACGTCATGCAGACTGTGTTTTTCCCAGGATCGGATTGGTATCAAGCGCTATGGGGGAGCAGGCTACACAATGGCTAGGTGATGTCAAGGATGACAAATTAATGTTTATATAAACATAAACGGAGAATATCTTGAGGCCACATCAGCACAGGAGTAAGGGCACAGCTCTTGTTATGCTGAATTGAAACTAATCTGATCTTGAAACAGAAATTCTTTGCAGTAATTAGTGGAATATAACAGCATTGTATAATAGACAAAAGTGTATTACAGTTTAGCCCACAAATGTCCACAGCAACTAAAAATAATAACACAATAATAAATAACTGTGCTACCTTAATAAAAACTCTTTCCTAAAAATCCAATCCAGAAAGTTCAAGTTTTTGTTAAAAATCAATAAAAAAAAAATTGAGAATCTAGAAATGTATACTCAATAACTACAATGATAATATTCCATATTTCAAAATTAATACAAATATTTAAAATGGAGATACACTGATCAGTTTCAAGAATTATAATTATGTGTCTACAGTCAAAGGCTTTTGAACATTTTTTAAATTTGAATATATTTTAAATTGTAATTTATTCCTGTGATTTCAAAGCTGAATTTTAGGCCTCATTGCTCCAGCCTTCAGTGTCACATGATCCTTCAGAAATCATTCTAATATGCTGAATATGTTCAAAAAACATTTATTACCACTACTACTACTACTACTACTACTATTATTATTATTATTATTATTATTATTATTATTAAAACAGCTGAGTAGAATTTTTCAGGTTTCTTTGATGAATAGAAAGTTCAGAAGAATAGCATTTATCTGAAATAGAAATCTTTTGTAACACTATAAATGCCTTTATCCTCATTTTTTATTAATTTAAAGCATCCTTGCTAAATAAAAGTATTAATTCTATAATCTCTTTCCCACCCAAAAATAAATAAATAAATAAATAAATAAATAAAAATACAAATTATACTGACTTTTTATTATTAAAAAGTATTATTTATTAGCTTTGGCTCTTTCTATTCATCAAATAATCCTGAAAAAAATTACTCAGCTGTTGGAATGGTGCTGAAATTTTAGCTTTGATCATAGAAGTAAAATCAATTTTAAAATATTTTCAAATAGAAACAGGTATGTTAAATAGTAAAAATATTTCAAAACATAATTTTCAAAACATCAAAAATCTTACTGTTCAAAAACTTGTGTGTGTGTGTGTATATATATATATATATATATAGATTTATAAATTATTATTATTTAATATCAATATCCTTCCTCTTTAAGAAATGTAACACATGTTGGACACAGTTAACAGGAAAATCTTGCATATATTTCCCAAACATACGGACAAGCAGAGTAAAATGTGTGTTACTTTGTGTGTTTTTGCATAAAATTAATATAAAAGGAGACCTGTTAGTGTTTAATGTTCAGTTATGTTGGAATTTCAGGGGTTTCTGTTGAGCTTTACTTGCATTTACTAAGTTTATTTTGATATTTCATTGATTTCAGTGCTTTAAAAATGTACATGTACATAGTTTTTAGTATAATTTGGTACATATTTGAATGACTCCATTCTCTCCATTTGTTTTACAGGTACCGGCGGTGGACCCTAATGCTGTTTTCAGCAGCGTCCTCATGTGTCCCCATATCCAATGTTGCACAGACTACATGTTGCGGTATTCTTAGGTACATGTAATTTAGATACTTATAAAAGAAGACTTTTCAAGTGCTTTAAGATTGTTTCTTAATGCTATAATGCTTTATATAACTTTATATTAAAAACGTATTTGTAAAATGTTAAACACTGCTGTTGTAGTTTGGATGAAATAGAGCAAAGGAAAATAAGCAGATAAATATGTTACAGTCTGTTGCACTGAACAGGACACAACAGTCCTATTTAAAGCCAATATGGTGTATTTTTGATATTGATATTTTCACCACTTTTTGACTGACAACAAAATGATAAACAATGTTGTTTCTTTATAAATGTAATAATTATTCTTGTCTTTATCTAAATGCAAGGGCTGACACAATAGTTTTTCATCAATCCATTTAAATTATAAAGACATTAACCTTTGTAAATATCATTACATTTGTTGTATTTTTTATTTGCAGTATTGCAAGTTTTTGTTTACAATTTATAATACAACTTAATAATTCTAATTAAAAACACCAGCACATTTCCTGCTGTGTACTGTATGTCTTTTTATATAAAAGATGAACTATTTTTATCCATGTTCTTGTGTGTGTTATTATCTTGTCTATCAAAAAATGTTTTTGAAGGACGTACCTTATTCTCATTTAAACTGCATTTATTGTATTCAAAAGTACAGTGTTTTCTATGTTAAGATATTTTAAAATGTAATTTCCTCCTGTGATAACAAAGCTGAATTTTCAGCAGCCATTAGAGTGCTATGTGATCCTTCAGAAATCATTCTGATTGATCAGTTCTCATTTTTATGACATTTGAAAACAGCTGTGGTGCTTATTTTTTTACTTTGATGAAAAGAAACTTTTCTTGACTGTCACTTTTGATAAATTTAATGAAAAAATAACAATAAAAAGTAGTATATATGTAAGGAGGTAAGGTAGTATATGTCATATCTTGCATACTGTGCCATTTTACCCATAATACTTCATCTAAATTAGACAATTTGACCTGTTTACACTGTATACACCTAACCACACTTTAATCTCACCTAATTACCGATTATGCCATGACTGTGCTAGTTAGGCCTATTTATTGAAAGTGATGAGCTGTGAACTTCCTGTGGGAAGACCTATATATTTCATGTTGCACTAATGACTGTGTAATGACTGTGAGTAAGCATTATTTTGGCTTCCACCTGGGTTCCACTCCTACTGAGTGCATTTTCTAATGTCAAAGGTCTGGAATATGATGGGAATATGAAAGAACATTGTTTACCTTTGCGTGGGGTTTGGAACAAAACAGAGCTTTAGGCAAGAGCAGCGCTGTCATGTGGCGCTGTAGAACCGTTGCAGTTCAGTATAACAGTGGTGGAAAACAACGGCAGATGGAACTCATTAGATTTTTTCTTCTCCAAGTCTTGTCTGGTCTGTTTGGTTTTAAAGCCCTGTTGATCAGACTAGTATGTACAGATACATTCAGGTTTTGAATGAGTTATTAGTACTCATGCATTAATGATTACATATTACTGAATGCTCTAACTCATATTTGATTTGCCTTCAATATCAGTATACTACCAGTCAAAAGATTTTGTTATGTTATTTGAATGACTAACATTTTGAAATATTTTTACTGTTTAAAACAACTGTTTTCTATTTGAATATATTTTAAAATGTAATTTATTCCTGTGATTTCAAAGCTGAATTTTAGCATTACTCCAGTCACATGATCCTTCAGAAATCATTCTAATATTCGGATTTGCTGCTTAGAAAAACATTCACCCGTTCTTGTCTTAGAACTTTTTTGTTCCACTTCAGATGTTGACTACTGTAAATGTCTTTATAATAAAGTGTTAAAGTAAGTTTCTGATAGATTAAATGTGAATCACTGAAACAACAAAGTCAGTAAAAAGAAGAAAAATATTACATCTTGACTTTCATGTTAAGTCTTATCATTAAGTCTTATCTTTTGATCAATTTAAAGCATCCTTGCTAAAAAAATTGAATGATATAGTATAATGTTACAAAACCTTTTTATTTCAGATAAATGTTGATCAAAGAATTCAAAAATTTAATTTACTCAACTGTTTTGAATATTGATAATATATATATATATATATATATATATATTCTTGAGCAGCAAATCAGCATCTCAGAATGATTTCTGAAGGATCATGTGACACTGAAGACTGGAGTAATGATGCTGAAATTTTAGCTTTGATCACAGGAATAAATTTTAAAATATATTCAAATAGAAAGCAGTTATTTTAAATAGTAAAAAAATATTTTACAATATTACTGCTTTTGCTGTATTTTAAATCAATTAAATGCAGGCTTGGTGAGCAGAAGAGAATTCTTTAAAAAACTTTTGACTGGTAGTGTATTTTTCTGTAGCTATATAATACTGCTACATTAATAACCTGATACATAAAAAACAACATTAATAATACAAATATAATTCTGAACTACTAAAAACATACTACTACTACTGTTAATAATAATGAAAGTATTACTAACAAAAAAGGATGATGTTAACAATTATAATAAATAAATACAGTTAAGGGTAAAAGTTAAGAAAAAAATACAATATAAATGCAATAAAGCAAATCAACAAAGTAAAGTATAGTAAAGTGAAGTGAAGTACAGTAAAGTAAAATAAAGTGTTAAAGTAAGTTTCTGATAGATTAAATGTGAATCACTGAAAGTCAGTAAAAAGAAGAAAAATATTACATCTTGACTTCCATGTTAAGTCTTATCATTACAGTGATGATGGCAACCTTTGTTGAACACACTAAACTCAATAAAAAAAATCAAGAAATATATTTATAAATAATTAAAACATTAAATATGTGACGCTGGACCACAAAACCAGTCTTAAATAGCACAGGTATATTTGTAGCAACAGCCAAAAATACACTGTACAGGTCAAAATGATCGATTTTTCTTTTATGTCAAAAATGATTATGATATTCAGTAAAGATCATGTTTCATGAAGATATTTTGTAAATGTCCTACCATAAATATATCAAAACTTAATTTTTAGTAATTCTTTAGTAACTTTTTAGTAGGCCTTATAGCCTATGCATTGCTAAGAGCTTCCATTTGGACAACTTTGAATTTTTCCCCCCTTAGATTAAAGGTTTTCAAACAGTTGTATTTCTGTCAAATGTTGTCCAATCCTAACAAACCATACATCCACGGAAAGCTTATTTATTCAGCGTTCATGTGATGTTGGTCACACATTAAAACCTAAAATGGGGCAATTACACGGAGCATCTCAAATGATACTTTTTGGCCTTAGCACTCCGTAGACATGGCAACGTAATTACGTCTTATTTAAGCGACACGGAACGCGAGCGATGGTGACGTTCCTGGACGACACAGTGACGCCATCATCCGTGGACAGGGAGTCGTACAGGAATCGGTTGGATAAAGGCGATCGCGCTTTAACGGAGAAGCATCGGAGTCGTGTGCCGTATCCCTGGCGTTCTTCGAATCGGTCACATATCATCCCAGGGAGATTTTAGTTTTTGCAGAAGAGAAATAATTAATAAAGCTCTCCCTGGTGCATGGGTTGGAAGGGTGCGCGGAACGCTCCTACTTTATTTCATCGGATGAAAATGTTTGGTTTGTGCTTGTAAAACTTCAACTCGTTTTCAAAGGATCGTTTCATCTTTCTTTCGGGCAATCCGGAGAGGAGAAGAGGAGAGACCGGTGACCCTAATTGGACTCTGGATAGGATACCTGGGGGAACTAACTGTCCCTGTGCACACAGGAGCCTAATTTCCCTTCGCCTTTCCAGGGTAAATACATGCATTTGTCTACTAAAACGTTTTGCCTTAACTGATCGTGTTAGGGTGACTTTATAGGAGTAACGGGCCATGTGAGCAGCCACATAACCTCATGCAGGTAATGGACATGTGAAGCTGATTGCACGGCCTTTCTGGTGTGTATAATATTTAATATATGCCCAGCTGCTTATAATATGCTTATATTTATTAGCCCTGTCTGATGTGTAACGTTAGTGAAACAGGTTGCATGCCGTTTAAAACTGCAGTGTTTCATTGCTAGAGAAGAGAAATCACTTGCATGCACTATTTTGAAACTGTTGTTGTTGTTGTAGTTAAACTACAATAACCCAATTCCAAGATATAGGACACATCAAATACGCGGTGTTTGGTAGTTTTGTTAGTTGCACAAAACAAATCTAATACAAAAAACAACAAGCTTCTGTTTTTTTTCTCGCTTTTCTTCTACTGATTTGACTTATACTCTAGATCTTATAAAAATAAAATTCCTCTTGTTTGAAAATTAACTTCAGAAAATAAAAACCCTCTCGTTGCCCTCTAAATACACTAGGTGTTTTACTACACTGATGTGTTTACATATATTGGTTGGTGTTTCATATTAATAACGATTACTAAACCCCCCCGTGCTATCATTAATACCACTATTCCTTGTGTTTTTGCCTGTTTTGCGGTCGTTTAGCCGGTTAGCGACTGGAGGTTTAGCTTAGGCTAACACTATTAGCACACCCACACCTGGACAATCGAAAAGCGAACTCGTTTATGAATATGCTTATCCGATTGTCCACTATACTGTGATTTTATATTATAAAGTACTCTGTTGTTTTCCTGTGTTACCAAGGGCAGCAGGAACATCTGATAGCGGTTAGCCTAGCACGTTAGCTTAGCTCGCTAACAATCGACGTTCAGCCTTTGCCACCACCGCCGCCTCCCATAAGGGCTTTAAATCCATGCGAAGTGCCCGCCAATATCTGCACGGACTTTTCGCTCTTTAATACGACTTTTCGGATAATGTTAGCCGGGCTGGCACGTTGTGAGTGAGAAATTATTAATTTGTACAGATTTGTGTGCAGCGCGTGCACGGCGCGAGACAAGCACATGTTAGCACCGACTACAGCCGATGCAAGTTTCTCAAAGCATGCTTTTTTTCCCCTCAAACTCTTCGTGAAAGTTCTTTCTCATTTTTCTTTCAACCCCAACATCCACGTAATGATGATAACGGCACTTTTTTTATCATCACGAGAGAACTGAACAAACGGAGACTGCTATGAACACATGGCTGTACAAAACTTCTATAGCACTGAAAGGCAAACACTTTTCTCTATTTTCATAATCACACTGCAACTTGTAAATATGTGACACTGGGCTTCTACTGAAGTTCTTGCACATAGTAGGTTTCAGCATCATCTGTAATATTATGTAACTTGTTTTACAGGGTTTGCAATGCCATCTATTGCTCCATGTGTTTATGTAATATCTGTTGTCAAATAAAAGCTGTACTTGGAAAAGGAAGGAGGTTTCTCTAGAGAACAGACAGAGGTCAGTTTGCAAGTTTAAAAACATTTCTCAGCATTGCACCCCTAGTTTTAATAGTTTCGTCACCTGTTTGAAAGGTAAAGCATCAGGTGTGCCCCTCTGGCTTTGCTTGATTTGGATTTTTGAGGTCGTTCTGAATTTTGAGGTCACTCTGGGATACAGTGGAAAGGGTTTGATAAATTTGAAGGGGAGGGAGAGGAAAAAGAGCAGGAAATGCATAGGATAGTGTGTGAGCTCTTTCATCCTCTCACACCCTTTCCACAACATCCATTTCCACCTTCGAGTACATGGAGTCACCCTTCTGTGTTATAGGGATTCGCCATTTCTCTCTGAAAGGTGTATGTGCTCTGTTTCGGCTGCCACTTTGAGCTTTACACTACGAACACGTTCAAGGTTTTAGTCTCCTGTATGGATCTTGCTGAATGGCCTTAATGTTTTGACAAGACACAAAAGAGCATACAGAAGACATGACCGGATTGGAAGATGAGAGAAAGGAATCGGGTCATCTGATGAGTGGCTCTTTGAACAGAATATTTTTTCAGGCCAGCCACGTCTTAATGGCACTCATGCTAAAATAAGAGCAGGTCTGCTGTGTGGCTTTGATTAAAGATAGTCTTGGTTAAAAGGGTTGCAGCAATCGGCAGCCTTTCACTGCGAACTCCCTTTGTGTTCTGTGGACTCACTAAAGGCAAGTTTTCCAGAATGTCACTCGTGTTCAGTTTCCCCTATGTTGGAATATGATGGAATCTGTTGCTCAATTAAAAGCTCTACTTAGAAGAGCAGTAAAGGGCTTATCAAAGTCTTCCAATACTGTGAAGTCTTCTGCTGAAAATTATCTCCTTTAGTTCACTTAGCTATGGGTTTCGGCTAAAGACAAGTGTATACTAAAATACTAAAACTTCTGTTGTGAATGTTTTGTTTATTTCTACTTTATCTGAACACGTTCTTCATTCATTTATTTTATATATATATATATATATATATATATATATATATATATATATATATATATATATATATATATATATATATATATATATATATTTATGTTTTAACTGGTTACATTTTATCTGCAAATAAAAGTGCACTTCTGACAGGCCTGTTTTGATAACTATAGCTTCCACACAAATGGACAATGTTAGTAGTAGTTCTTGGTCTTTACATGGGTAGTTGACACATAGGCAGTGAAAATGCTTATTTTGTAAAAGTTATTCTGTGCCATAAACTTGTCCTGTGGTGTGAAAGTGTGTTAATTTAAGAAGTGTTAATTTAATATGAAGTTATAGTTAACACATTTTTTCCCCATGACTTTTTGCACAATTTCAAGACAAATTTTGCTGTCATCTATTTAAAATTGAAAATTATGCCATTTTAAGATGAGTGATATTTATATCTTGAGTATTATAATACTCTTTTTTTTTTTTTTTTTTTTTTTTTTTTTTTTTTTTTTTTTTATATATAGAGATAAAATCTGTGGTTCTTTAATGTGTGTCAAACTATAGGACATTGTCACACTAAAGGACAGAAATGTTAGTTATTGAAGTATTTCTGTAAAAAAATTTTTGATAGATTTTGATAAAAACAATATCAATGTTTTCTTAGCAACATTAGCAACATTTTCTGTCTATATTTCCATGTCACCTCTCTACCACTAATTTCTCGCTATTCACAATAATTCTGTCTTTTTCAAAAACAAAATAGCACATTTTATACTTATTTTCATGACACTATAACAGTACAAGTTTTCTGAAAACAGGTTTTCAAAAACATCAGGAAATAGTTTAACTAATGTAATTATTGCATTTAAGAAGACTGAAAATGATCAAAAAAGAATAAAACAGATTAAAATCTTTAATTATTTAAAATAATATTTATATATTTATATTTATGTTTAGGGGTGTTACACCAAAGGACAACAAAACAACTATTTGAACAATTATGAGACAAATTTACCATGTGCACATGTTATGGGCTTGACAGGGGGCTTCAGTAACACGACCATAAATGGGGTCCTTCAACTAAAGTTTTGACTGGAATTGGCTGATTTAATATCAGAATATGGTGTCACACCAGAGGACATGGTATTCAGAGACAAAATGTATCAAGTTTCTACACTTTCAGAAATGGATGGAAAAAAACTGATTACCATTTACTAAAATAGACATGTACAATTATGCCAGAGGTATTTATTAACATTTTTATGCTTGTAATTGATTAAACCATGCTTAAGATACTCGCACCATAGAACAATTTTGAGATATGAAATGTAAAAACACTGCAGACTTTTTTAAAGACACGTCCATGTAGGACAAAGACATTTTTAACGATTTATAGCATTTTTAATAACAATAATATTAATTACATTTATTTTCATATGTGGGACAGTGAATATGCCATGTCACATCAACAACTCATGTTATTTAACACTTAGAAAAAAAGAAAGAAAAATAGGTTGTAGATCTCTCCTTGCCTTTTTATTTAGATATCCCAAGATGCTCTCTGTGGACTTGTGTAACACATGCAAGGTGGATTGTATCTAGTTAGATTTTAAGTGGTATTGTTGAGCGGTGTGGCTGTTTTTTGGATGAGCGTCATGATGCACCATGATTGCAAATTCTCTTTTATTACATCTTGCCCACACTGATCTAATCTGCTCATAAACTTAAAGGGATAGTTCACCAAAAAAAAAAAAAAGATAAATTGATTCTTAAAATATATTTTATGTTCGTTTTTGTACACATAATACCTTATGAATTCTTGATATGGTTATATTTCAAGTGGTGTGCAGAGGGAATAAAAAAGCCATGGTCACATGACTGTCATCTCTTCTGCTGTAACGGAGGTGTGAGTTGCCATGGAGTGCTGCTGCTGCTTTTTTATGTGCTCTCACAGCAATCAGACACAAGCAGAGAGGATGGTGATTCTTTCTGAAGTAAATACTACAGGGATGTATGTATTTTGTACCAAATGTGGTGGAATCAATGCCCAAATTTAAAACTTGTCCTCCGTGTCATCCTTCTCATACGTGCTAAAATAACAGTAGTAATGTTTTGGGTAGCGAAGTGCAAAAGCATATTTTAGTTGGTGGGTTGTCTGAACAACTTGTCAAGAAGGGCAAGTTTAACTATGCAGTGTTATGCCTGTGTGTTTGGTGCCCATGTGTGTCTAAAAAAAAAAAAAGTACTAATAGATAGTCAGCAGATAAGTGGGATAAATATCCGTAACCAGCATGGAAACACAAATTAGTTTTCAAATCAAAGCTTTTATTTAGCTGAAAAGTAAAAATGTACGTTTTCTGTTTAGGGTGTCGTGTTCTCAGGTGATAAATTAAACCAGTCGTAGTAAAGCCAAACTAATTTTACATAGTGCTATTCTAGCATAATTTTTTGGCCAAGGTGAAGTGTGTCCACACAAGTGGTTAGCTGTTAGCCTTTCCATGTTGTGTGCACTAAATAGATTCTAAAACAGATAAAATGTGTCTTTAGAGAAGTGCTAATTAAACATAACCGTTTCGGGAAATGATTTCAGCTTTCTAGAGCCATTACTGCTGAAACTAAAAATGAGGTGTTGTTTTTTTTTTTTCCAGCTGCAGTTAACCCACTAAAACACTTTCTTTCGAAGCCAAATTCACCCCTTTATGGTCAATAAAGCCAATGTGGCATTGTCACAAAGATATAGACAGTTTTTGTTAGTTTTAATGTTGTTTAGCTGGCTAGCAAGTAGCAACCGGATGCTTAGCTTAGGCTAACACCATTAGTACACAAACAACTAGATGTTCAAACTTATGAATACTTCTACTTGGTTACCTGTTATACTGACTGACAAGATATTAATACTTATGTTCAGGTTCACTGGTTAGTTGTTGGACTCCTAGTCGACCACCCTGACACGTGCCTAGTTTAAAGTAATGGTATAATGAATTTGAGGGCTGTGCTGCTCGCAAACACTTGTACTGTCAAACACTGGTATTTTTTATTTTGTCTAAAGTGTTGTGAAATTCACAGAGTGATGTATTGATGTTAGTATAGTATAACACAGTATGACCAATAATTTTTCTTTCTGACTCTTATGTTCCTACAGCTGTGGCCAAAACGAAGTTTGGTTTAAAAAAAAAAAAAAAAAAAAAATCAAAACACTGAAAGGCCTCATTTCTCCACAGATGTCTCATCAAGCCCTTTTGTGACATTTGGAGAGTTTTTTTTTTTTTTTGCTCTGTATCTTTTTTTTATTTTTTTTTATGTCTTGGGTGTATGCCCTCGCTGTATGGGTGGTGAATTCCTGTGTTCTGTGAATCACATTTGTGAGCACACTGCTTCCCTGTCCCTCTTCTAATGAATTATGGAGTGTTTATTTGGCTTGCTGTAATGAGCTGTTTTACTTTCTTAGTGTTTGTTTTTTATTTCTCAGTGTTCGTATCAGGCCTTTGAAGACTAAGTGTTTTATGCCACCTTAGTGATTTTCAGGTTTTGCATGTCTTTAGAGTTGCCGCAGTCTCTCTTTTCAAGAAAATTAGGCTTAATTTGTTGAGGAAACAAAACATGGGCTCATTGTCTGCTATTAAAAAAAAAATTCTCATATGTTTTATTCCACCTATTGCTGAAGCCTCCTGAGCATTGATTCTGTAACATGGAGGGTGTGGAGGGTTTAATCCTTTACGTTCACTGTGTTTAGTTCTTCATTTCTCTTTCCTGTATGTGCAGGTGTGTCACACAATGCAGATCATGTGACTTGTCACTTGAATGATTTCATCCTTCATTCAAACGCCAAAGACGACGTGATGTTGGTCCAGCATCTAATAGTTGATGGCTGTATAGGGAATCAAATTTGTCTTGTTCTGTAGTGGTCTCCTCTAAAAAAAACTTAATGCAGGAAGTCTTTTCGCAGATAATAGAAGATAGATGTGTTCTCACACCTGGTCTTCCACTATTCCTATTCCACTATTCCTTAAATCTGTTCTCCAGCATTTAAAGCTGAAATGTGCAGTTTCAAATAGAATTAGGTCAATGACATGATTTTCTCTCTCTCTCTCTCTCTCTCTCTCTCTCTCTCTCTCTCTCTCTCTCTCTCTCTCTCTCTCTCTCTCTCTCTCTCTCTCTCTCTCTCTCTCTCTCTCTCTCTCTCTCTCTTTCTCTTTCTCTTTCTCTTTCTCTTTCTCTTTCTCTTTCTCTTTCTTTAAGGATCTTTATAGAGAAAATTTTCATTTACTCACCCTCATGCTGTCACAGATGTGTATGGCAGATTTCCTCAGATAAACAGTTCTTCAAATGTGCAGCCTGCTTCAATATAAAAACTCCCCACAAAATAAAAATGGTTATTTATTCCAGGTAATGAATCAGTGTCTTTTGAAACCAATCGATAGGTGCGTGTAAGAAAAATGTTTGGCTTTTACACCTTTTAATTATAAAACCATAATTTCTGATAGGGATGCACCGATATGGAAATTTTGGCCGATAACGATAACCGATAACTCTTTTATATTTGGAGGCCGATAGCCGATATATAGGCCGATAACTATTTTTTCATGATTGCAAAAACAAAAGGCAAACAAATACAGTAAACAACAATTTTATTTTAAAACCTTAACTTCAGAAAAGTTTTAACTGATCTCTGAACTACATTTACTATTCATTTCTATGGCCAGCTTTCTTTTATTGAAGCATTTCAGCTTTCTCACACTAGACTCGCTGCGATAGTCGGTGCTGACGGTGATACCGGTGTTGCGGACGCACTCCGCACACTTGTTCACTGCGGCTCCGCCCCCACCGTCGTTTTGGTAAATTATTTCGTTCAGTTAGAGAACAGACAATACAATTAAAACTGAACGCGGCTGCTCAATGCAGTGTGCAGAACTACAGTCGCATCACAGATCAGATTTCATTTATCAGGTGAAGAGAGTGAGTCCAGCTGACTGACAAGAAGAGAGAGATGAGAAGAACAAGACGAAGGCGGAGGAGTTTAAAAACGAAATGCAAAAGTGCCTGTTTTAAAAATATTTTGGATTTTGGAAAGCCTGTTGACCTCTGCCATTTATCTAAGACAGTGGAATTTTCATATTTATTTGGTTACACAGTGTTCGCTGATTTGTATTTATTAAAACTGTGTATTTTTATTTTATATTACATATGCCGTGCCTCCAAGCTTGCTTAAAAATCCTCCCAACAACTTTCCAAATTAACTTAATAAAAAAACCTGAAACGAAATATAAGTCTAATCACTTTGCCATTACATAAAAAAACTGAACTGTTTTAACAGCTGAAACAATAGTTAAACGTTCACTTGTCCGTGTTATGTTCTGTCTCTGAATGCATACACAGAACCGTGCAAATTCTCTTTCATGCTTTTAGAAACACAACATCAAATAAAGAATAATTAATCAAGCACGTCCCACTTTATGGAAGTCACGTTACAATATTTTACTGATGTGTACGTGAAATTAGACTTTTATGGAGGAGCAAAATCGCCCTAAGGGCACGCAATCAGGAGCAATAATCGTTTTATCTCCATTATTGTATTTTCAGAATCGTTTGAAGCTGAAATCGAAATTTAAATTAAATTTTTGCACAGCCCTAAAACGAACTAAAACGCCCCACAGTGATACTGTTATTACCGGTGTTGTCACACGTTGAAAAATCTCACTGTCACAACCCTATCGCACACATTAGTCTGTTTCTCTTTTCGTCAATCACATTTGATGCAGATTGCACGTCTGTTGTCCTCTTTTTTTTTTTTTTTTTTCTTTTTTTCTTTTTTTCATGGCGAAAAACTCCCACGGCCAGTAGCAAGCACATGAAGTGGTTCAGCCAGCAGAAATAAAACCTAATTTATCGGCTTAAAGATATCGACATAATTTTGTTATCGGATCGATAACGATAATACTAAAAATGACATTTATCGGCCGATATCGATATGGCCGCCGATATATCGCCCACTGTCTCATGCAAGTTTATGAGTTGATGTTGATTGGTCATGGTCCTCTGTGTTTCAATGTCATATTTCGTGTGAGCTTCACAAAGTGCTGATGTTTACATTGAAGGTAAACTCATGAATTTCCATTTTTATGGAGAAGTCAACCTGCAGATGGCTTACTTGTAGTTAACACTCCATTTTGATATATTTCTTCCTCCCTCTGTTCCATCCTTCCATATGGTCCAATTTTATTGTAACAGCTTTGATCTGGCCTTCAGAGATTGTACATCTGCAAGAGCAGTGTCAATTTTAAAGCCCTGCCATCCAGACTTTGGTTCCGATTTGCATGAAGGGTTTTAGGAGATCATAAGCATGGACCACCACGTCCAGCATATGGTGTAGTGATCTCCCTCTTCAACAGCTCTACCCACTGAAGCATCCTTCTAACCGGCCGGCTGCATTACTTCTTTACTTTGTGTATTCCTTCTAGTCTGGAAAATTGTCTTTTTAATATTTTTCCATTAGTTTTCTAGTGCAATGCCTAAATCAGAGGTGTCCAGTCCTGCTCCTGGAGGGCTATGTTTCTGCACAGTTTAGCTCAGTCATGTTCAAGCACACCTGGCTTGAAGTTTCTAAAGGTCCAAGTGTACTTTTTTTTTGTTTTTTTGTTTTTTAATTGCATATGCTTGGGCTGTGGAATATGGGCCAAAAAGTATCAATGTAAAAATGTTCATATCAGTCTATCAATAATTATGATAAATTTCAAATATTTATAGTTTAAGTTTAAAGGCAGATTTTTGCTCCTAAGTGAATGTTGTGGAAACCTGTAGAAGACTGCTAAAGGGGTAGTTCGCCCGAAAATTAAAGTTCTGTTATTTACTCACCCTCATGTCGTACCTGTAAGACCTTTTGTTCATCTTTTGGAACACAAATTAAGATATTTTTGATGAAATCCAAGAGCTCTCTGTCCCTTCATAGACAACAAGGGTCTTACCACATTTAAGGTCCAGAAAAGGTACCAAGAGCATCAATAAAATAGTCCATTTGTCATGAGTGGTTCAACTAATTTACTTAAAATTAGAGTTGTTAAAGAAGAGTTGTTAAATAAAGTTATGAATGTGATGGGAGCCTTTGCTGTCTGTGGAGGGTCAGAAAAGTCCTCGGATTTTCTCAAATATCTTAATTTGTGTTCCAAGGACTCACTTGACGGTGAGACATGTGCTTTTGGTCTGCCTATTATTTAATGTCATGAGACAAAGGTTATTACCAGGACAAACTTTTAAGGACTTGTTTTGTAAGATGAACCCAGAAAAACTTCGACAGTTCTTTCAAAGGCAAATTTAAAGAGGATTTTATGTACACTTTTTGTAATTGCTTCAATGTTTTTTTATTTTGTGTTGCACACTACTGTAGTAAACTTAAATCAGGGCAAGTGTGAGTAATTAATGACAGAATTTTCAGTTTTGGGTGAACTAACACTTCAGTGGTTTTAAACTACTCTTTATCATCAGAACATGACAAATACCTTACGTTTTTGAGTTGTCTGTTGAATTGGCTGTTGTATCAACTGTTGTCTGTCTGTTGACTGTTGTCCATTGTATCAAGAAAAATAATATATCTATATATAATAAAATATCTATAAATCTCTATAATTGTTGTTTTTATTGCCCTGCCTTAGGGCATGCTAGTGTATAGGTGTGCATTTGAGGTGTACGTGACAGCACATGCGCCCTAGAAAGCTTTATTTTTGTCTGGTGCCTGCTTTTTTTTTTTTTTTTCTCTAGAAATTAGGACTGATGAAAATGTACTCTTAAAGTTGTTGCTATCTCATAACCCTCTCACACAGCAACTTGTCAATGCATCCGTCTGTTGTTGTTGCGGTCATTTTGTGCCATTTTGTTGTTGTTGATGATGTTCCATCACTTTAGTTCAGTTTTCTACTGTCAAACAACAGCCCAGACCAGTGTCGTCACCTTGTGGAAAAACTGATTTCTGCAGAACCATGCCGATGCGTGTGTGCGTACCTGTATCGGATGGTCCGCAATATGGTACGCATGCACTATTCTAGTGACAACTGCTGTACGCAGTCCCTGGTGTATACGTAAAAACCAAAGAATACTTTGGCTTTAATTGGTGGAGAAACTGCTGTTACCTTCTGCTGTACTCATACCTCTAAATGGGGCCTTCGTTGTTGTGACATCTGAATTAAAAATGCTAAAATTCATTCCTATACATGTTGAGTAATTACATTTACACCATTTGAATTGATTTCCACTTACTGTTTCATTGTATAGATTGAGGAGAAATTGGTCTATTACAATTTTGTGTTTCTGCTATGTTTCAAATCATCATGCCCCTTCCAGTGTCACAGCTGGGCAACACTTGTGTCTAGTTTTCACATTTCTCTGTTTTGAATATTACTTTGCTTGTTCATTTATGTCCTTGGAACTTGTATTTATGATATTTTTTAACTTTTATTCATCATATACTCTCCAGGAAAGTGGCCCTTTTCAAGACCAGGATTGGCCACCCTTGACCTAAATGTTTTGCATAGAAGCAAAGGAAGGGCTGGTTGTCAGGAATTTCACCCTGAATGATGCAACTGCAATCCAAATATATTATTTAAAACTGCAACTGAAGCAGCGTTCCATTTGGTTATTTTCAACTGGAATTGGCAGCTGAGATGTGACAAATTAGAGTTCCAAGTTTTCCGGAACGCAGCATGAATGGAACGCTTTGAGTGGGAATTTTCATCTAGAGTATGCCCACTACTGACGGCTTGAACATGAAATATTTCACACTGTATAACAGACAACTAGCTTTCCAGTCCGGTTCTGTTCACACAGCAGGGCTTTGAAAATACAGTGGTGAGTCCTGAATTTACAGGTGTGAGTTCAGTTCTAAAATTCTGTTGTCACTCTTGCAAATGACCCAAGTGTGTGAACGCAAATGTAATCGTAACTGGACTGGAAACTGTATTCTGCTGTTGTGTGAACCTGGCTAAAATATCATCTTTTCTGTTGAGCAGAAGAGAAGTCTGGAATGACATGGGTGAGCAAGTCACTGAACTATTCCTCTGAGCTCTAGACTCTAAAAAAACACATGCTTATCAATTGTTGTACAAGATAGAATTACAGTACTTTAATTTATTACTTGATGTTCTTCAGTGGAACTTAAGTTTGTTAGATGCTGCATTACTGAATTAAAGTAGTTTGACTGTTGTTTCTGGGTAATGTCTGCCTGTGTATATTTTGACTTGTGAAGACTTTGGATTGTGTCCTGGAAAGTGTTCGAGCCATACAGAAAGGCTCTTTCTCAGTCTGTGTCTGTGCGTGCATGCTGCTGTATCCACTCACTCTCTTAAAGTGATATAAAAGGATTACCTCCACCAGGGTCTTTTGGTTTAGTTCTCAATAGGGCCCGTGAGAGGTTGTGAAAGGGTAGCCCTCTGTATTGTCATGAGCTCTTTGTGTCCTCTGTGTCTTTGTGGTTTCACCCTCGGACCCAACAGCTGCCCTGCCCCCCACCAACTCCCCCGAACATCAGCACAGGAGAAAAAAAAATAAATGTTGCTTCGTTTGGCCCTGTATTCCATGGGACCAAGTGCTTTCACAATACTTCATGTGAACTATGATCAACAAATGTGAGATTTATCAGTTTCACATCAGCTTTGGTTGACAAAAGTATAATCAGGACTTCACGTGGGAACCCCTAGTCCACTTCAGGAAAATATCTGCCTTCGTCTTAAGCGCCCTTTCACATGACTTGCATCAGGGCCTTAGTGCACTGCAGCTTTGACTTCCAAATGAAAGAGCTGCAAATAGTGTCAAAGTGCAGATTTTATGACAATACTTAGTAACTAGAAAGTGAATGTGTATATGATAAACAGTGAAAACGTAAATTTTATAACAGAAATATTATGCTTTTTTTTTCCCCCAGATTTCAGCTACTTGTATAATGCAGATATGCAGCTTCTTCGTTTCACTATCCATAGACAATGCTTTCAGTAGATATAGCCCTTTAATCAGCCTAACCGGTATGTATATATTGATTGATCACGGTTTGATGTTTTAAAAAGTGGTGTGTACAAGAAAAGTATATCAGAAGTTAATGGATGTGACCCTGGACCATTCTGAAAGCTGAATAAATAAGCTTTCCATTGATGTATGGTTTGTTAGGATAGGACTATATTTGTTTGAGATGCAACTATTTGAATATCTGGAATGTAAAGGGTGAAAATAAAAAAAATAAATAAATAAATAAAAAAAAAAAAAAAATATTGAGAAAATTGCCTTTAAAGTTGTCCAAATTAAGTTCTTAGCAATTCATATTACTAATCAGAAATTTAAGTTTTACTATATTTGGTAGAAAATTTGCGAAATATCTTCATAGAACGTGATGAAGATCATCTATATATATGTCTTTTAAGTTGAGAACTATACGTCTCACAGCTGAATAAATAAGCCTTCTGTTGTTTTATGGTTTGTTAGGATAAATCAGGAATCTGAGGGTGCAAAAAAAAAACAAAATATTGAGAGAATCGCCTTTTAAAGTTGTCCAGATGAAGTTCTTAGCAATTCAGATTACTAATCAAAATCAAAATTTGGTTTTGATATGTTTATGGTAGGAAATTTCTGGAACTTGATCTTTTCTTAATATCCAAATGATTTTTGGCATAAAAGTAAAATTGATAATTTTGTGGCTATTGCCACAAATATACCCAGGCTACTTAAGACTGGTTTTGTGGTCCAGGGTCACATACTATTACAATTTTGAATGTGACTTTGTACTCTTCATCTAAGTTTATGGATTTCAAACATGGTTTAAAATGGGGTGTGCCTTTGAGAAGACTCTTGACTTGCATAGTGCCTTAACTACATGCGACGGGACACCGCAACAAGCAATAAAAGTTATCTTTTCCTTTTTTATTTTTGTCATAACCAGCCAGAATGGCAACATTAATTTTCTGTTTTAGAAATGATTTCTGTTTCTGCAACATCACAGCAGGAAGAACATATGAACTGACAAAGATAATTTCGGGTACTGATTATGTGCTTTATTGAAAGTTGAAAGTGTCTAATGTGAGTTTGAATGTCATTTTGCATGACCTTTAATAGCCATACTGAAAGCAACAATAGATAGTTTACCAGGTCTTTAAAAATAAATTAAAGCAAATGTAAGTTAAAACTTGGAACCTACAAGCTTATTCCATAACACAGATAGTATCAACCACTTTTCTTTTAAATGATGTTCAAAAACTTTCATATTTATGAATTAGATTATAAACTTGTCTATTTAATTGAGAGTGCAGTGCGTTTCTGAATTGGTGTGATATTGTGAAGTTATTGTGTGTAGTGTGGACAGCCAAATTGCTTGTCACTGGAATCTCTATTTTTAGCTGTACGAAATGGGTTGTTTTACTGCTTGATATTGCAGATTGGTGTGTCTTACCATGTTATTTTAATGTATTATCTTAATTATGAGCACACTGGTATGTACAGCAAACTGTATTCTTCTCGTTATTTCCCTTTATCAGATAATGAACCGGAAGTCTCACCCATAAGCTTACTTCTGCGTTAAGGAAAAAAGGTGGCTATGGTTCCATGAAGAACCTTTAACACCTAGAACTATTTCATTGGCCAAAAGGTTGGTTATAGTGGAAAAAGTTTCTTTAGATTGTGAAAATCTTTGGATTTTTCTTTGCCATCACTTAAAAGACATTAGGAGCTTTATTCATTAGGACATCATGTGAGGTGTCTGATAATCCTGGTTTGTCTGACCTTGCAGTCATGTGTTCTGCAATTGAAATTCAGGTGAGCTGTATGAACATTACATGATGCTTGGATATCACTGTGGCTGATGTTTTGTTGAGTCATATAATGGGGCCTTTTATAAGAGTGAGCTGTCTTAGTTCTCTTATGCCAACACTGCTGTCTTTTGGTTCTCTATAAGGAAGGACTCCCACCCCCATCTCCTGCCCAACACAATCTTTACACACTCACACTGACTGCTGTGGTGCAGGACAGTCCTTTCAGAAGAAGGGGGCCCCCAGTGAAGGACTGTTTCCATGGTAACACCTGGCTTTATGAATGGATCTTGGGGAATCGTGGTCAGTGGCCTCCCAGCATCTTGCACTGGCACTGCAGGACGATTCTGTTTCAATCAAGCCAACCATCTGCAACACGCTTGCCTAGTAAACCCTTTTGGGTCTTTAACTGTACGTCAAACTTTGGATGTTTTCTGTCATTCTGAGACGTTTCCATGAAAGTTTCTCTCCTTGTAGCCAAAGCCTGTTGTGCTTTTTAGGTAATAAACTCACATTTGCCAAATCTTGCATAATTTAGAATTCTTGTAGGAGCCTCTTGCCTTTAGCACAGTTCTCAGAGCTCATGTGAAACAACCTTTCACTGCTTTGGAGAAACTTCATCTATTGGATTCCAGCTTTCCTTGAATAAAAACAGATTCCAAAAAAACAGTTTTCCCCAAAAATGTGCACCCCTAGAGGTGATTCATGCCCATCTGTCTCCCTCGCTTACAGTCTCGGGCTCAAAATGGAAAGTCTGCCTTTTCGCTGGCCCACATTCACATCTTCCTTCCACCCTGTTGACACTGAATTATTTACTGTGTGCATCAGAATTCTCAGGTGCTGGAGTTCTGACTGCATTCGTCTCTCTACAGAAAAGACAGGCCCATCAAACCTTTATTACATGTAGCCACAGGTCGGTCTCTGTTTGCACCAGAACGCTGAAGAAACTTGTCCCTCAGTCTCTGTCATCAGAAACAGAAGTTGAAGTGCTTGTATCTAAGAATCAGGGCTTGTTCTGTAGTATGAGTTTTATGTTTTGCTTGCTTGTTTACGGTTGAAGAAACTGTGTCTTGGAATGCAGTGGCTTTGTTTGTTTTCATTCATATACAACCATTCATTTTGTAACATAAATAACACCAAATCCCTTTTGATCCAGACTGCTAATTAAATGTTTTAATGCATGCATTTTTTGTTATTTATTTTTTTTTTTTTTAATAAAGGGAACCCTGGGTTTTACGTGTATGGCTTAATATAACGTAGATGATGTCTCTTACTGAAATATGTAGTAGAAAGCCCATGAAAGATTAATTACATATATACATCTATTACATGTACATATTTTCGACTATGGGGGTGCCATTATGATGTCAAATGGTTGCGCTCTGTGAGATACTGGTGCTACCTGTTGCTATTTTTTTTTTTTTTTTTTTTTTACCCAAAACAATTCAGAATACACAACTTTTAAAAAAAGAGTTACTGATTGAAAATACTTCTTCAGTAAACAGCAGTTCAGTAAGTGAGCCAGAATTTAATCCAGTAATCACAATTCAGTAAAGGATTGATTCAAATTGGACAGTTGACTGATTCAGTAAAAGAGTCGTTAGACTGATTCAAACCAGTAAGGACTGAGTTCTTATGGCTGTTTGAATGATTCATTAAAAGAACCGGTCCATAAGAGCAATTTGCTGGTTAGAGTATTACATGCTGTAAGAAGCTATTTTTTTTGGCCTTTTAATAGGGAGGTTTTTATCTTTTTTGATTACAGACTTTTGTCATTAGTTCTGACACCAAACTCATTCACAATAAAGACACATTTTTAAAATTTGGCTTCATTTGGCGTAGTGCTCTAGAAAGCACTGCTTTAAGTTGACGGCTATGAACATTGAACATAATACGTGTCATGTACAATGATTAGCAACTCAATTGACCCACTCTACAAACTACATTATGAAGCTGTTATGATTGGCTTATGAAGATTAGCCAATCGTAACACAGGTGATTTCACATGACCAGAAAAAGTGTTTCTGCGATCTTAAAATGAAATCGACTTAACTTGAAATGTGAAGTTGTATGTTTGAGCTCAACATGAAGTTATTCTAACACTAAATGACTAAACTGTGGAAATTCCAACTATTGTTTCTTACAGTACTAGACGTCTCAGTGGACCTCAGCAAAAGAACTAAACAGAATAAGGCCCCTTTAAAGCTTTCTCCATGTGTCACGTCCATATGTTTGAGATGTTGTGGCTGAATGTGGAGTAATGGGCATCTGGCGGCTCAGTCAGACTGACTTAAGGACTATTAGTGAAGATAATCCTATAGAGACAGGGAGTTGAGCCACAAAGCCTTACAGAAAGACACAGTCACATTTTCCCTCTCACTTTCTGTCTTTGTTTTGTGGTTCATTTTCAATTTTATTTCAAATTTATGCTGATTGTTAGTATCCAACTGCTGTCCATTCAGCACAGACATCCCTTCAGTGGTCAAATAATCAGAATTGCTGCTTCAACAGATATGCTTATATCTGCTCCTCTGGTCAAACTATCTCAGGTTGACTTGCAGGTAATATGTAAATTAAATGTATATTGTTGTTGTATTTGCTTTGTTTTTTTTTTTTGTTTTTTTTTTTTTTAAACAGAAGCTATGGATAAATGGAGCGTTGTAGATTTATAGTGATTCTGTTATATAGTAAAAAAAGCTGGAAAGTTGCTGTAATGACTTTTGAGCAAAAAAACATCTGTTTAGGGATAAACTATTTGTCCAAAAAAAAAAACAATGTTTGGGAAAATCTTTTTACACCTGAGAGCAAGCTCATATTGACCCATTCAAACTGCTTGTAATTTTTTTTTTTTCTAATTTCAATATCAAACAAAAGTTATATAAATAATGCTGTTGTACTGTAAAAAACAAGCTTTTAATAAAAAAAAAATAAAATGCAGCTGTTAAAAGTGCAATACCAACATTTATAATTCAGCTTAATTTTGTTTTCAGTTGTTCAACCATCAGTCTTATTTTGGTGGATTGCTGGCATATAAATATTTGATGCTAGTATAAGTGTGAAGTAACTGTGTAATAAGCAGGGTAGTATCTTAAATGTTACTCTGCAACTTCAACCATGTGAACAGAACGACAAATTTTGCTTAACCCATGGTTAACCATGGTACATCTTAGTAAGGCATAGCTGTTTTTGCTTTTAATTACATCTGTCTGCTCTGCCACCCTTTAAATGCGGACAATAACAAAAATCTTTCTCATACATCCTCTTGAATACGGTTGCAACAGATGTTTAATTGTTGAAATCTAGACATATACTGTATGCAGTCTTCCTTTTCTCCCGTAGCCTTAGGCAAAACCACTCTGTGATGTATTTGTGGCATTGGTTTTTGTCTTTTAAACCATGAATCAAACTGGTGTTTGCCTAGCTGGAGAGTTGGCCTTGGGATATATGCTAACTGGCATCTTTGTGTTCCTGTATGTGTGTGCGTCTCTGTCTGCCTACATTTACTTAACCAGCCCGTTTCCTCTCGCCTGTAGTCTGTGGCTCAGCACATCAAAGGATGTCTCTCTGCAGAGCCTGAGATAACAGCGTAGCATAAACCCTGCTGCTCCGCTAAGCTTTTCCAGAGTCTTTCCACTGCCCTCGGGCGCACCCACTACCTCTTTTGTCTGCCTGAAGCCTTGGGAAAGATGTGCGTGTGTGCGGTGCTGTTTGGCAGGCTGTACACCCTAGGTAGAGTTTGTGTGGTGCTGGTGTTTGCCAATATTTCCTCCGTCTTATCCAGCAAGAGGCATGTGTGTGCGGGCACGTGTCTGTTTGTTTGCTGACCTGCCAATCCTCTGTTGTCCTCTCCGTCTGGATAGCTGTTGTTCATTCTGCTGTAAGCCAGACTGCTTTGCTGTTTTTCGCTCATGTATATACAGAAGATGTTTCTCTGTCTAGTGAGCTGCTGTCTTCGGCAGGATTTTTGGGCATCAGAGGAGAGTATTTTTTATTTTTTTAGTTTGGCAATAAAAATAATGCACCTTTTAATGCCTAAAAATACTGTTGAGTGGGAATGTTGACTAGTAATTTTACTTTACTTCACATTTTTAAATCAGACTCAATTGAGTGCTCAAGGTTATCTAAAACAGATACATGTCAACATTTAGCAGTTTTGTAAAAACATTTAGATTTGTTCAATTTTAAATTCAGTCAAACAGATTCTTTTGTATAATTTTAAGAAGTAATATAAATTTGGGTCACACTTTACAATAAGGTTTCATTTGTTAACCTTTTCATGCATTAGCTAACATTTAACAGTAAGTAATGTTTGTTTGCAGCTTACAGATAATGTACTCACCCCCTTGTCATCCGAGATGTTCATGTCTTTCTTTAGTCGTAAAGAAATTGTTTTTTGAGGGAAGCATTTCAGGAGTTCTCTCCATAAAATGGACTTTTATGGTGCCCCCAAGTTTGAACTTCCAAAATCAAGCTTCAAAGGGCTCTAAATGATCCCAGCCGAGGAAGAAGGGTCTAATCTAGCGAAACAATCAATTTATTTTCTAAATTGGCAATTTATTTACTTTTTTAACCTCAAACTCTCGTGTCTGTGATGCGCATGTGTATTATGCTTGATCATCCTACATTGGAAAATAATCGATCGTTTTGCTGAATCGATCTTTATGCCTGAAGAAAGAAAGACATGAACATCTTGGATGACAAGGGGGTGAGTACATTATTTGTAAATTTTTGTTCTGAAAGTGTATACCTTTAACATTGTCTACCTAGATTAAGGTTGTTTTTTTTTTGTTTTTTTTTAAATGACAGTTTTATAATGGTATATTTTGTTAATATTACTAATATTTACTTGTATATTTACTTATTTCCAACTGACATTTAATTAGATTTTTTTTTTTTAATGCTGCTGTGTGTATTTCTAATATAGCAGCTGAGGGAGTGATGGCAAATGTGACATCTTACCCTTTTCTTACAAACTTGATCAATCCCTCAGTGTTCATTAAGTTTTTTAATAGAAATGCTGTTTTTTTTCTTTTGGGATGCAAAACTGGAATGCAAAAATGTAGTTTCCATTCACCACTGTAGAAGTTACAGTGACTATGACTCGACAGTCGACTATAACTATTTCTGCTTCTGAGAACCCTTGTGAAGTGTTGTTGATATCTAGAATTGTGAAATTATTGTATTGCTTTTAACTACTGAGATTTTGGTGTTGTAACAACTTAAGTAGGAAACTCAAACTTTGAGACCGTGTCACTTTCTCAGCACATATTATTGTGCAGTCTTTAGGGAAAAAGGACATTTCACTACTAATGTGTTCTTTTAAAAGTGAATATAAGGGGCTTTTTGGCATGTTAATGGCTGAACTTCCCCCACACGCCTCTTTGTTCCTGGAGCTATTATGTTTTGCTGATCTTTCTCTCCAGAGCTCTGGCCAGTGTCTCATCCTTCAGTCCTGGCGGTCATTGTGAAGGGGAAACTCTGTTGCGGGGGTTTGTACATGGCCTGGTACGAGACTCCTGTTCAATTTGCTTTTAACAGCAGCACCTTTAAAGCATCTCTCATGGCTGTAGTATAAAGGTCACTCCACTGGATGCCATTATTTTACTGGGGAAACTGGGGATTCTTTTTTTCTTGAACTGAAGATGTTGGAAACGTATGCGGACAGAAATAATTGCTAAGCATGAAGTTTCACAACGCGTTTAATTTGTGTAATGCACCGTGGATTCGAGGGAATTGCTATTCGGTGGGAAATGTTGGCTGGTATTTTACCCATTGCAGTTTTATTGAATGGAAATGTTAGGCTATGGTATTACCGTTAAAATATTTTCCACACCATCTTGGCTTAGTCAGCGTAAAAGTTTCAGTTAAGGGAAAAATTTACATTTTAAGAGCTTAAATATTTGTGTTGTCCACTGACAATGTGCACAATTGAACCAGTTGGACTTTCATTAATGAAATGTTTCTTTACACAGTGTAGAATAGCAGACTAGAAGTCCCTTAAAGTGTTAATCTATATATAAAGCTTGACTATGACCTTTTGTACCTCAAAACCCTTTCAGAAAAGAAATATCTGATTTGAATTCACTGATTTGCTCTCATATAGTTTTTCTCCAAGCAAACTGAAAGACACCCTTGTCTTCTGGACTGCTTTTATTTCTCACTGGATAAGGAAAATCTGCCACCTGTACGTGCACTATGGTTACTATGGCAACCAGGCCCTCAACAGTTGGTGTGTTCTTGATTTCCTGTGGGACTTCGCAGCTTTGTAATCAACATGGGAATCTGTGGTACCTTTACCTTTCCAGTGTGCTTCTCTTGTGTAATCAGAAGTGAACTTCTATTTTATTAGCACATCCACCGGTTCAAGGCATTTTTGATGACTTTTGTTCTGTAAAAACTCAATTCTTGAATACAATTATTACTTTTTTTTTTTTTTTTTTTTTTTGAGACTTGAGTCAGTTACTTCAGGTTCCTAATTCAATTAAACCCTTGAAAGTAGATGTTCAAGGTTAAGTTTGTTGCTTGATGTTATTTGATTTGCTACGAAGTTACTCAACACTGACACTTGTTTTTATAAATCTGTTGAGACTCCAGGCTGAAGGATATAGGTCCAGGTTGTCAGTGGAAGTGCTTGAGATGGATTGCTTCACCGTATTACAGTGATCTTGTTTAATTGGGATTTGATAGTCAGAGATAATTATAAAGGGCTGTTTGTCTGTTTTAGGTAAGGCTAAGATCTGCCAAATTTCTATGTGCTGCTCACTAGTTCAGAGGCATTGAGCCATCAATGAAGAGCAATAGATCAACTGTGAACGCTGACCTCCGATAAGTATTGGCAAAAGAACCAGCACAGCACTGTGTCTTCATATTCTTTTACAGAACGGCTTTGAAAACTTTCCTAATCATACATACAAATCATTGACCTGATATTTGCTTCTACTGACTTTCTTTGAATCCTTTCAAAGGGATGAAAAATGTTGTTCTTCTTTAGGTTTTGTATAGGAGGTGTTAAGCTGTTTTGTTAAGGGGGTCATGACATGAGAAATCAAATTTGCCTTGATCTTTTTTCACATATAAGAGGTCTTTGTAGCATTAAAACATCCTGCAAGTTTCATAGCTTCAAACATCCTTCTCATTATAAACAAAGCATTTATTTAATCAAGCTCCAAAAATGGCTTGTTTGGATCTGAGGTGCAAGATGACCACCAGGGCCAAATATTTGCATAAACACTGCTTTGAGAGCAAGGCATTGACGAATAGTAATCTTCTCCCCCATAGGCCCCACCCACATGCTGAACGAGTGTCGCGTTGCATCAAAAGCGAATAGAAATTGCAGTCACTTCCGCTGTCTTGTTTACACTGGATATAGTATACAGATGTGTTTGCTTTTTAACGCAGTCTGTCATCAATAGGACCAATAAAGTTAAAGAATGTTCACTTCGACGCATTTGGTTTAAACAGCTTGTCCGCATCTTTGTATAGATATCAGAAGGATTCCAGCGTAAGGAACAAGTGGATTATTTTTAATGCCATCTCGGATCGTGTTAAAGGATTGTTCGGACTATGGAGCATGTTGTTTTGTAAAACGAGGCGTAGTGCTATGAAGAGTTCACAAAGAAACATTTGTTGAAAGATGAAGCGTTATTAGGTCTGACTGCAGCTGCACCAAAAACTGTAAGTAAATTGTTTCATAATGTTTTTTTTTAAATATATATATTTTAGCAATGTCAAAATCATTAACTTAAAAGAAACTAGCCAAAGTATACAAACGAATGGACTTAATAAACTATGAACAAAACTATGATGAGGTAAAAGAAAATGTGTCCCAGACTAAATTAAATATGGGTTTCTGTGCAGTGAGGATAAACGTGGGTCTGTAGTGAAAACGTTAACTGCGTAGTACCTTAAACTATTGAAATGTGCAAGCTAAATGTATTCGCCTATACATTTCAAAGTTTTGTACTGTAAACAATTGGATTTCCGATATAAAATCTGAGTCCTGAACCTGAAGCACTACCATAAATCACTCCTAGCACTTTTAATATAGCCCACCCAATACTTTTAGCTTCACTATTATAAATAATACATGTTGATGCTTACTGCTAGGCAACAAATGAAAATATTTTGTGTGGACTTTTAGGAACTAAAAAAAAGTCTGTTGCGAGACAATATCTGAGAGGAGGCCATCAACCCAGCTTGGGCACAGCTTTAATCCCAACAGACAACTGTAGGGCCAAGATCGGGGATGAAGAGACTTGATTGGACTTGACCACAGGATGTGGAGAAACTCATGACCGTCTCAGTGAGACTCTCCAAACTGTCTGTTTACATTGCGGGTAGGAATTTAATTTAGCATTGGGTGTATGTCTACATCTCATTGTTTGCGATTGTATAGTTCCTCTCCTTTGTTTCTGAGAAGATGGGTGGATGGTTTGGAAACACTTGATGCAACGGTCTGCTGTTTTCTGGAGCTGTGTATATGTGTACGTATATATGAAGAGTTTGGTTCCAAAATGCTATAAATCCATTTAGAGTAAAAATGTTTTCTTTACCAAGAAAGTGGCAAAATGAAAAACACTACTTTCTGTTTCAAACTTTCACATAGCATCTCAGCATAGCATTCAAATCTAGATTTAGATTTTTGAAGATTATTATTATTAAAAACTGAATCTTTTTTTCCACAAAATGCAATAAATCCAGCAGGGCTCTGTGCTTACTTTTCGTTAACTTTAGGGGCACAGTCAATTTTAGAAGCAAAAATTAGCCTTCCCATTACTAGACATTACTATGACATTTGACTCATTAAAGTAAATTAAATGGGAATTTAGTTTTTACCTTTTTTGCAATGCATTTTTTTTCTAACTTTATTAAAAGTATGTCATCTTTTGTCACTTTTTAAAAAATTATATTTTATAGGGATCTTAACATTTCTAATTAAAACAATAGAATAAGAATAAGTTACCGATCAAATTAAATCAGTATAAACAATTTATTTGTACTACAGAGGTGGCACAGAAGAACCCCAAAGTGGCTTGTAGGTGTTTTCATATGTTTAATGAGGCTCAGAGGTGGCATGCATGCAATCAAATTAATAAATTCATTTTGAGATTGTTTTAAATATAAAATTTTGAATATAGAAATAATAAATTATTTAAATCACTGAATATACTTAAAAAAAAAAAAAAAAACACAATATTGCCAGTAGGTGGCGTCAGGTCACTTATTTAATTACTGAATCATATCATTTATTTGATTCGTTCGAATGGCTGATTCACTGAGGAATAAAGCAAGTGACTGTTTTTATGAACTGGGAAATTGACTCACTAAGATTAGTTTAAAAATGCACCTTCATAAAACTATTTTTCACAAAGAAATCCGCAAAATCAGGCAATAGTGTTATAGTCAGACAATGTAAGTAACTTAATATTACCTTCTTGTTTGTTTAACTGTTGTATTAAATCAATATCTCATTTACCATCTCCCTTAAAAATCATTAAGCTGTCACTCATCTTAGTTCACAATGTTATGGCTTATTTTCTTTCCCACCGCAGAAACCACCATAGGTTCATCAGTGTAATCAAAAAGTTTTTTTTTTTTTTTTGTTGATCCCAAGGTACAAAGTAGGTGAGGAAAACTAGGATACCGGGTGTATTCAAAGCACTGCCTTTACTGTTTACAGTGTGTGGAATGGTGTGCTGTGATTGGTTGAGCGGATGTATCGCATTTTGCAGAGAAGGGAGATTGGCATTTGTTGCGGTTTGGAAAAAAAGGGAGAAAACATGACAATAACACGTTGGATATCGCATTTTGTATAAAATGTAAAAAATAAAAAAAAAAGACTTTTCAATACCGACCAGACAAAATACTGATTTTGGTAGGAACTCATTTATTTTTTATTTTTTATTATTTTTTTTAAATGTTGTTTATTGTGTTTTGGAACCAAACCCTTCATGTGTGTATGCATGTGTAATGTGTGTGTGTGTATATACACAGATTTTGCAGCATCCAGTAGATGAGAGGTTAGCTGAATTAATGTGAGTATTAGTTGTACATTAGACATCAGGTTAGTGTCTAGACCGCAGACAGTAAGGTTTGCAGTGTCTATTCCCACAGTTCTCTTTTCCCAATCAAAACCACGGTGGACAATGAGCACTAGTGTGTGTCCAGTGATCTGGGGAGGGTTCTCAAAAAGCTTCTCGTCTGACCGTTCTACCTTTCCTCAGAGCACTGAAAGAAACCCCTGTTCTCCTGTAGAGAGAGAGACGAGAGATTCGGAGGAGACTGTCTGACTTTGAAAGGTGCTTCGTCAGGAAATTAGTGTCTTAAGATTGAGACTGGCACAGCAACATCTCTGTTCCTGGTGAAATGGCCTACTGTCCAAGTTTTCTTTGTAGGCATCATGTCTTTTATTAGACAGATACACACTAGCACCATATTTGACTCATTTTTAGTCGAAGGGCAACAAGAGAAGTGATGCTAGTCTTTGTAGTTTTGCCTAGTGATAAGAATAGGACAAAAGAATGAGAAGATGCCTGTGGACGAATAAAACTTTATGAAGACCCATGTCTTTGTTCTCTCCACTTTAGCCCTAATGCCTTTGAGGCTTTTAGTAGACCACAGCTACTGAAAGGAGACTACTTGGTGGAGACAAGTGCTAGATGCCATCCTGCCAGGATGTAAACGTGGCGATGCTTGTCATGACGCCGCAGCCACTGAAGGAGTTTCTCAGCAGATTATTTATTTATTTTTTTTAAATAAAGTAAATGTTTTATGGGTTTTCTACTACATATTTCAGTAAATTAAATAATTTACGTTATATTAATACAAGTCTTAATAAAAGTCCCGTTGTTCCCTTTAAAAGGTAATGACCTTCTACGACAGCATCCTGACCAAAATGAAACCTAGAGAGGGAAGGCAGAAACCCGGTCATGTTACCAGCTGTTCACACAGCCTACACAAATTAGCAAGAGTCTTTGCTAATGCTGGCATCACGGTTATTTTTTGTAAAAACATATTTTCATTCATAAGCTTAATTTACATGGTGGTTAAATCAAAACAAGACTGTTTGTCTTAGCAGGTGACCGTTAACAGCCCCAACTAGCCCTTCAGCTTAGTCTCTGCAGCAACAATTAAGAAAGTCCAACAGTTTTGATTGTATCAGTGGCAGTTGGTGAGATGGGCTGTTTCTGTTGAAGAACTGAAGAGCTTTTGTTCTAATCTGAACTGGTCTCAACTGCTTTCAAATTCTTGAAAATGTCTAAACTTTTCTGTGATTTGGGGTAATTTTTCTTTCAGAACTATTTTTGTGTAGCCAAAAATACATTGTTCATTTTAAAACATTTCACTCTACCAGTCCATAGTGACTAAACTGTTAGGTTACTAACTTTCTTCGAAATATCATCTTTTGTGTTCTGGAGAAATGTATTTTTTTCGTTTTTGGCTGACACCATCCCTTTCAAGTCAATTTTCTCCTAATAATCTTCTCTACAGTGTGCTGTTACGTGCTGTGACTGAATTGTGTCAGTGGATTAAATGTGAGAATTAGGCTACATCAGTCTAGTTTGTGAATGAATCTTTTAGACCAGCTTTGTGAACTAAATCAAATGATTCATTGAAAATGTCATAGAAGAGCTATTTTCATGAACTGGACAACTATTTCTCTGATCTTGCAGGGATCAGGAATGGATTTGAAGATCTACAGTGAATAGCCTAAATTTGGTGTGAGTGTTCACTGACAAATCTCTCGTATGTGATTACAAAAGAGAGCACAATTCAGAAGGACCACTCTTTCATGGTGCTTTTGGTTTTTTTCTGAAGTTAGAAATGGCTGCAAACCATAATACATTTCTTAAAGAAAATCTCTTTGTCCTTTTCTAAAGAACAAAACTATAATAACATGACTATGAGTAATGAGACCATTTTAATTTTTTGGTGAACATCAATGTTCTTAAAACTGATACAGGGTCACTTTACATCAGCTGTTGGGAGAAGACAGTGCAATTTCCCAGGAATCAGCCCGAGAGTTGCTCAAGCTTTCTTCCATTTTACCTTTCTTTATCTGAGCAAATTTCTGTGAGCACCTTCATCTTTCCCTCTCTTTTTGTGTGCTTATTGCCTCGTTCAGCCCAGCTCACTCTCAAGATTCTTTAAACTCAGAAGACACTGTCTTGAATTTCAGCCACTGAAATTGCTCTCCCCCACGCCAGTGGAAATGCAATATAGCATCACCCCCTCCTCTCTTTTCACTCCCTCCGACTCCACTTAGAGTTTTGGGGGAATTGATGACTAGCTGTTGATGGATTTAAGGACAATGCAGACTTTCCGTTTTTGCGGCTGGCTCTGAGTTGTATGCTAGGACTACCTCTTTGTGCATCCTGCCAGTCATAGATGCATTCAAACAGAATGATTCATGGGCTGTGATCTAAATTGTATTTTCTCATGGCTATAAGGAAGATTTAAGGTAGTATGTGGTGAATTGCCGTTCTCAAAACAAGCTTGTGTATTAAAATATAACTACTATGAGCATTTTCATTTTCTGAATTTTTGGGCGACACCAATTCAGAAATCTCAAGATTAGGGGTCGCCCGATTATTGGCCTGCCCATGATCAATGCTGATATTTTATGGTTATCGGTATCGGTCATTTTCAAAACCGATTTGCTGACTAAAATAATTTTAAAAGCATTTAAAGAGTTTTGTAATTCTCAATTTTGACATTTTAATTCAAAATATCAGTTATCAGTCTACATGATCTGTACCAGCATCAACCCTGAAAAACACACATCGGTTGACTTCTTAGTCCTGATATCACAAAAAAAAAATAAAAAATACTAATAATCTTAAGTACCTAAAGTATTTGGGGAAAAAAATACTGCTTCTCTCCATGTACAATGGACCAAGAATCCCCTAAAACGGGAAACATCATGAAGAGAACCACAAAATATCAAATAATTTCACATTTTATGACAAAAGTTGTTTTAGGTTGAAAATGTCATGGTGTGACTCTGCAAAAACATTGTATTGGTAGCTTGAGAAATTTGAGTACGTTAAAAAAATAAGATCTGTGCATTCATATGTATTGACATGGAAAATATTTAGCTTGGCTTGAAATATTTTTCGTACATACTTAAATTATTATCATAGAAAATAATTCACAATTTTGACATTTATTATCTTTTGTAATTGTAACACTTAAGAATAGTTAATAAAAATACAGGTGTTCATTTGTTTGTTCATGTTTATTCAGTGCATTAACCAATGTTAACAAAAAATCATTAAACTAAAATGAGTACAAATAATACAAAATGTGGACTCTCTCATTAACCCGTGTGTTTAAAACACTGAATGTGTAGGTGTCAAGGTGTATCATATCTGTTATTAAGTGCAGGCGTTTGCTACTGTGCACCTGGTTCCTGTTTGCCCACAGTCTGCTCGGGGAAAACAGACGGCAGAGTCTGTTTATTCATTTTCTCAGATCTAATGAAGACAAATGCCTTTTTGAGACTGCTGGCCCATCTGGATGGCGATCATCTCAGAGGAGGGAGATGATAAGATTAGATGGAGAATAAGAGACAAGCTCTTTCCCTGCTCCCTATCTTCCTGAATTCAACCTTTTCCTCTCATTTCTGCCTGTTAGGTTTGCTTTACCTCTCTGATGTCTCTCCCTCAATGGCCTGACAGAATGAATACAAATTTCTCCCAGAGATGTGTGGGGCACTTACAATAACAGTACAGTGGTAAAAACATCTGAACCTCTCCCAGCCTTACAGCCATATGTTTACCAGACTTTTTTTTCCCCCCTCAATAGGCTCTTTCTAGTCTGTCGTCTGGTTCAGGCTTGAAATAAGAGATGGTCCAATGGAAATGGTCCATGTTATCTGCTCAGTCTATTACTTAATGCACTTCTGTGCCCTGTTAACTCTGATCTCGAGGTAGATATTGCTTTGATAAACTCAACCAACCTTTTCTAGTAAAAGGCAGCTAATCAAATGTGATTGGTTAGATGTTGATGTCCTTTGAGGTCTGAGATTGGCTCTAGGATATACTGTTTCAGACGTTGTCATGGGTTTTTCCCCATTAGAGATTTTTTTTTTTTTTTTTTTTTTCTTCTTCCTGAAAGGACATTTTCAAAGTGTGTTTGGCATGAATGGTGTCCCTTTTTTTTTTTTTAAATTTTAGGGAAAGCTTTGCCTTTTGAAATGACTCAACTCATCTTGACTCTGCTCTGGGTTAATGTAGTATCCTGCAAGTATCCTGCGAGAAATAACTTCATTTTGTTTGAGGTGTCAAAATATCACACTGTTTTTGCAAAAATTTCACCCTCCTTCTATAAGAGTTCTGTCAGAGTCAGGTTTCCCATGGAAAATGGTAAGGAATTTTAACATTTGTGATTTCAAGACATGTAAAAGTGTTTTGTTTGGTGTTGTCTTAATTGACCCTTTGATGGGAACTTGATTGACAGGCGATCTGACCAGTCATAACACAGAATCTGCCATTTTGTCCAACAAACAAACCGGAGAATAGGTTAACATCAGTGAACTTGAACTCTAAAAATTGTGTATATTGACACATTTCTGTGGTTGAAGCAAGATACCTTCTAATCTTCATTCTTGTTTTTGTGCTATAACTAGTAAAGGGGAAGAAATGATCGGTTCACGTGCCGCTTGAAATGAGGAGCTACAGCAATCTGTCACGACACATTGAAGAGCCACAAAACGCTATTTATTGTTTGAATTTCTTAAAAAGAAAATTCGATACAATATAATTCTGATATCTGTATGAACACTTTTAAAAAAGCCTCAGAAAAACTGCCAAAAATGCCCACAACAGACGTTTTTACCTACAATCCTCTGAAAAATAAATTTCCCAAGTCTATGAAACCTTTAAAACTATAATATTTCAGAAATAAAAATGGTACAAATAAATGTTTACCTTTTTATTTGTATTTAGCCTTCCTACAAAGAAGAAATGTGAAATCTGCTTCAAATAAACATAAGACTCACCTTAATTATATGAATGTCTTTAACTTTAAACTATAACAGGCTGATTATTCTTATAGATTGAAACGAAAGTGCTTCAGCCAGGATAAAAAATATGAAAAGTGGCCAGAGTTGCTGCAGAAACAGAAAAAAAAAGAGCAACAAAAACGTTGCTGGAGACTGGCTTATTGAAAATGCAGGTTCATCGTCTGCCAGCAGAAGGCGCTTTTGTAGCATCAGAAACATTGGTTTCCCACGTAATGGATGTACACAAACTAGCGTTGAGCTCATGAATGCTACTTTATCAGATAAAATTAAAACACCATCTAAACTTTTCTGAAGACGGTCTGTTCCCTACAAAGATACATTCATATAGAACACCTACCTGCACCACATTTGATTTTGAAATGTGAAGTACTCAGGTTTATGCTAATTAACAAAGTCGACTCCACAAATAAATGTATGGGAAACACTGGTAATGTATATTGAAATATTACTAATGTTTAAAAATCATATCACCGTTATTGAAAAAAATGTACCACAATATATATTGAAATTGAATTATTGCCTAGTCATAGTTTTCAGTTTCCTCTTTGCTCTGTGATGTATTTATCACAAGAACATGTGCGGTGTGAAGGCGCCATGGCTTGTCGCAAGAGTAGCGAAGTTTGGTTGGTCTTTGCAAAGTAAATTCCAATTATTTCAACTGCCGCTGATTCTCCAACTATGTAAACGAGTGAAAATCTTATAATGAAACCCTGGCCTTTGATTTATTAATTCTCAGTTTATTAATAATTGGGCATGGAGTGATTCATCTGGTCAACAAACCTCATGAGGAAAGACTGTTTCTAATGTTGATGCTGCGGAGTATGTAGAATTATGTACATTGAATTATGATGGATTATATTATTAGAGTTTCACCACAAGGGAGAAGTTGTATCATCTTTGGAATTCCTCCCTCCCTCTTTTGTCTCTCTGACTTTGTTCCACATTTTTTCTCTGTAACTGGAGTAGATGTTCACTGGCCCAACCCGTTGCTATCTGAACCTGAACACGCTGTAACCTGAGCCTAGCCGTGGATCTCTGCGGTGGGCCTCACGATGGAGCTGTGCCATGGGCCACATTGCTTGACTTTGTATCATTACACAGACAGTCAGGTTTAGCCTGCTCCTAATAAAAGCACCCCTACCGTGCTGATTTCAGATCAGGTACCCCACCCAATCCAAACCAAGAGTCTTATGAGAAAAACATGTCCCTGTTGCCTTGAACCACAGCACCAAAACCTCTGTGAAAAGTGGATGGACGGGCGGAGAAAATGAGAGCACATTCCTGCTATGATTTATGAATGCTGTTCTCCTCTCGCTCCTCCTGATTCACTTCCAGGTATAGCTGTGCCAACACTCCTCCTGTGCTTCTGATCTGAGAACAAGTGACACCTTGTCAGACAGATGGTATTGTGTGATTTTGAAATTATTGTAAGGGAATTTGCTTTTCTTTTTTTGTTCATGTCTCACAGTAGGATGTTTGGCCTTTCCTTGTGTAGTTAAAAAGCACTAGTGCTTATAAGTGCAATTTGTCTTCGTCCACCTTAGTTGCCTTAGTTTTAAACTAAATTTGGTTGTGTAGGTGTTTTGATTTCGTGTTTCAGAGAAAGATTGTTTTTTTTTTTTGTTTTTTTTTTTTGTTTTCTGTGTACCTCTACAGTTAAATAGTTTGCTTTTTTATTTCTATAGAAGATCTGTGTGGTCTCCAGATGTTGCTTCTAAATCTTGGCTCACTGTCTCAAAACCCACTGTTGTAATTCAACATACCTGCATTTAGTAACTGTTTATGATTCTTCTGTCTCCCAGACTTCATTTTTGATTAATATGAAATTCCTGCCAAACAAAATAGTTTAAAGTTAACTTGTTGGATTAGTCCAAAAATGAACACTTGCTAAACTAAGTGAAACACATTGACTGGTGTTTTTTTTTTTTTTTTAATAAAATATGTATAATAAATTAGTGATATGGTTTAACGGAATCAACACAAACTGTCTGTGAAGAAAACATCTGTCACATACAGTTGAAGTCAAAAGTTTGCATGTACCTTGCAGAATCTGCAAAATGTTATTTCATCAAATCATACAAAATGCATGTAATTTTTATATAGTACTGACCTGAATAATGTATTTCACAGTAAATGTTTACATTATAGTCCACAAGACAAAATAATAGTTGAATTTATAAAAATGACACTGTTTAAAAGTTTACATGCACTTGATTTTTAATACTGTTGTTACCTGAATGACCCAAAGCTGTTTTTAAATATTATTTATTATTATTATTTTTTTTAGTGATGCTTGTTAATGAATCCCTTGTTTGTCCTGAGCAGTTAAACTGGCCACTTTAAATATTTAAATATTTAAATATTGTGTTTCATGTGAATGAAATCATATCAATCATGGAATTAAACGTACAACTACACTATGCCTTATGCACTATTATCAATGGAGTGGGAAGTGCGGGAACTCCTTGGTCTGTGAACGTAAACGTGATATTTTTTCACATTTATTAAAAAATTGCTGCAGTATTTTTGACCATGGCACTACTTTTTAGGTGTCTGCTTGCTTACCGTCTGAAAAAAGGCGTCCTCCTGCTTTCTTTTAGCTCCTACCTTAATTTCATTTAAGCACCAGTGACAGTCGGACTGAGCGTTTTTTTTTTTTTTTTTTTTTTTTTTTTTTTTTTCTCTCCAAACAATGCAGCAAGCCGGTGTTTACGGGCTGTTTTTCCTAAATTGAAAGTAAATCGGAAATAACAACAGATCCACTAGGCTACAGCCAGGGTTCACAAAAGGAGGGCATATCATATATCACATATAATAGGCCTATTATTGGGGGGGGGCAGATTGGTATTTTTCCAATATTGGGGGGGACACGTCCCCCCAAAAATTTATGGTGGTTACGCCCATGATATGAACCCTTTCCAACAATGACTATATGATTTTGAGATTCATTTCTCACACTAAGGACAACTGAGGGACTCATATGCATCTATTACAGAAGGTTCAAATGCTCACTGATGCTTCAGAAGGAAAAACACGATGCATTAAAGGGGGTGGAAACTTTGAAGATCAGGGTAAATTTCACTTTTTCATTTTGTCTTCTGGGAAACATTTAAGTATCTTCTGTAGCTTCTGAAGGGCAGTGTTAAATGGAAAAAACAAAACAAAATTATATTTAGGCAAAATAAGAAAAATTTACACATCTTCATTCTGTTCAAAAGTTTACACCCCTGAGTCTTAATGCATTTTTTTTGCATGTTCACATTAATTGCAGAAATTGTTAACTTTCCTAGCTCTAATACTAGAATGTTATTTTGCCCTCTTAATAAGATTTAATAAAGTCATAACTATTCTGGAACTGAAGCTTGCCAAGCTACTCATAACTACTTTCTCTAACCCTTCATGTGGCTTATCATATCTTTAATGAATCAAATTCTCAACTATCCAAGCAAAGACTTAACGCCCTGTTTAATACTTTGTGCCTCCCATGTATGTTCTGAGTATCCACTTGATACAGGAGCCAAGAGATCCCCCAAACCCTCCTCCCCTTTACAGGGGACTGTGAGAACATGTCCGATGAAGAAACACAAGGCTAAAGATTTCACACCCTTTACAGGAACTGTTTTGAAAGCCCTTTTCCCATCCCACTGCTGTACTGGCACTACCTGCTAAGGGGTTTGTTTAAGTGAAAGGGGAATGTGAACTAAGTTGGATATACAGAGTGTGAAACTGATATTGAGGCAGTAGAATTCAGACATAACAAAGTTTTCCTGAATTTGACCTTTTGTGAAGCTGTTTTCTCAAGAACTCTTGCATATTTCTATAACTTTCACAACCAGCATTTACACTTGAACTTGTTGAGTCTTGAAGTTGATTCCTTACACATGCTTTGAGACCCAGATCCTGCCATCACATCTGGATTACTTTAGGTTTTTAGTAGAGAGAAGTGTGAACTCTTCTCTTGAGAGAAGCATGGTATCAAATGTACTTGACCCAGACACTTAAGTGTAGCTTTCTCATTGAGAAAGTTGTGATTGTTTGTGTAGCACTTAATGCTGCTTTTGCACATCTAGACTACTTAGGCTGGGCATTCCTAGTAGATCTGGACATTTCAGGGAAATTCATTCTCAAGTGTGTGTTTTTTTTTTATTTTTTTTATTTTTATTTTTTTAAAGACCTATTTTAAATGTTGAAAAACATACAAGAGAGTGCAGGTAATGCTTTGACATTTCACATCAAATGTGTCAAATGTACATTTTGGTACATATTTTGCAGCTTGCAAAAAAGTTTCCACAGATGTTTTCGTCATGAGATTAGGTTGCTGCTGATACGTTCAATGCAATTGCAATTTTTCAGGTTATGGTCTAACTGATAATTGACTTTTTTTTTTTTTTTTTTTTTTTTTTTTTTTTTTTTACTATTTTACCTAAACTGATTAAAAAGGTTATCTAAAATGTTACATCTGAGTTTAGGCATCTCAACATTGTATACATTATGGAAATGGATTTTAACTTTTAAAATGGGCCAAAAATGATGTTTAACTGTGATTTATTAAATTAAGGTTAAATGTGACCCTGGGTTTTCATATTTGTAGCAGTAGCCAAAAATACATTGTATAGGTCAAAATTATCAATTTTATTTTTATGCCAAAAATCATTAGGATATTAAGTATAGATCATGTTCCATGAAGATATTTTGTAAATTTCCTACTGTAAATATATCAGAATTTAATTTTTTTATTAGTTATATGCATTGCTAAAAACTTAATTTGGACAACTTTAAAGGTGATTTTTCTCAATCTTCAGATTGCATAGTTAAAAATAGTTGTATCAAATATTGTCCTATCCCAACCAAACAATACATTAATGGAAAGCTTATGTATTCAGCTTTCAGATAATATATAAATCTCAATAAAAAAAAAAAATACCATTTATGAATAATTTTGTAGTACAGGGTCACAAATGTGTTTTAAACTGACACACTAGCATAGTGCAAATCACCTGGAATAGGAGTGATTTTTGAGTTTTGGTATTGGAGGTGCAGATTTTTAAAAAATTTACTTTTTAGCTTTTTTTTGTTATTTATATAATATAATATAATATAATATAATATATGATTGAAAGCAACAGTTTGTATTTTAATTGTCCCAATATTTCACCTGTACGTTATACATTCTCTCCTTTTTATTATTTGTCTGTGTTTACACAGCATATTTACTTAAGTGATGATGGGACTTTTGCTGAGCTCATTTCCTTATACCTGACACTAAGGTTATTTAGGTTACAAAAGGATTTCTGTATCGCAGACATGTAGTATTGCACACTTGCTGAAACGCCACAATGTGCATATGATATTAATGCTGCCAGACTTGATGTTAACATTCAAAAATACTTTCAGTCTCAGTGGGAAATAACTTGCCGTTTTGTAATTTTTTTTTTTTTTTATTAGCAGGTTTATTTTACATTTAAGTTGAAGTAATTTCTACACTAGTAATGCAGTCTTTGTATAGAATTTTAGAATTTATTTATTTTTTTTAGAATTTTAATCATTTCTGAGCTCAAGTATTAATTTAAAATTGGTGGGGAAGACCAATTATAGTGCAGTTAGTAGGTTCATTTATTTGCTCATCATATTTATCTTATCCATGAGACTGAAAACGCAGAACACAGTCTTTGCATTTTTATTCATTCGACTGAAGATTTTGTTGAACTAGAGATTAGTCTAAGAGCATTCTTCTGTATTCAAAGTGAGATGTTTGACATCTTAAATTAGCCTTTTGTAATCCCATTTGATCCTCCAGGTGTCTTTGATCTGGTGTTGTCAGGAGACCACACTGACCTATATATTTGAGTTCTTACGGAGGTTCCTCAACAGAAAATCTCTGTGGTCTTTTTGTGAATGGCATAGGTCCTCTATCATGCTAAACTGCTATCTGTAAGAGTGTATTACATTTCTGCTTTCAAAGAACATGACCCTTCTTTGCCCTTTGTCTCAGAGTGTGCATGGGAACATTACATCACTGGCCCAAGATTAGACGGGTGCCGAGTCACCACTGGGGTTTCTGTTTGCTCTTTGATTTTGTTGGCAAAAGTCTTTCTGCATTTATGAAAGTGACATTGTTTCAGCCAAATTGAAATTTGTTGTCACAGCAGGTGTCATTTGTCAGGGTTTAAGGGCTAGCGAGCATTTTTATTAATTTACATATTTTATTTAGCCCACTTGGCCTTACTTAAAGATTCTGCTGTGTATAACTTCAAGATGAGAGTTTACATGCCTTATGTTTTGCAGCAGTACATGTAAGGATTATATATAAAAAAAAACCCTTATATGGCTTAGATTGTGTATTATTTGGTATTGTGTCCACAGATGAACCAGCAATTTTTAAAAAATGGGTTGGTTTTGGGTTGATATTTTATGTAGACTTTATTTAGCCTTAAACTCCATTTGGAATCATCAGTGCTGCTTTTCCTGTCGCTCAAATGTTGGTCAACATTTTATCTCTTCTGGGAAATAATACTGCGTGTAAGCATGTTTGCTCTTGTGTGCTTTATCTTGTGTTCTTGATTCATGGGAATCAGTGCTAGATCTCCAGCCTTATGTTGGCTATCATGTTCAGGAGTTTGAATAGAGTTTGATTGTATTCATTTAATCTCTTAGCAGAGGCCCAGAACCTATTGTCACAGGTTGGATGTCTTACGAACAATGTCTTTTCTGAAACTCTGAATCCTTTTTACTGAGTTTTGAAGTTTAAACGGATGATTAAAACTGGTTTTAAATGGTAAATATAGTATTTATTTATTTATTTATTTATTTATTTTTTATTATTGATTTTATTTTTAATTACTATTTTGAATGTTTATGGCTCAAGTTCTCTCTCTCTCTCTCTCTCACTCTCTCTCTCTCTCACACACACTCTCTCACTTGCATGTTTCTTACAGTTTAGTGTTTTATGAATAGTACTAGCAATTCAACCGAATTGGAGCCATGCAAAAATAATTTCAGAGATTTGCTTGCTTGCTTGCAAACACAAATTAAACTGAAAAACAACAAACTTGTCAGGCTTTGGAACTCATGTGGTGCATATAAAGTTGACTCCTTGTACAGAGAAAAAAACCATGGCAGCTGTACTGCACTTACACTAAAAGCAGACTGTTATCCAAGGGTTTTTCTTTTGTCTCTGTCTTATCTAATATTCATCACTCTTGCCTAATGCTGTTTCAACCCCCCTGTTGTCGATTTTGTAAAAGGTTCTTGAGAAAAATCCTGGGAAATTGCTGTAGTTTCAATTTGAGGCACTTTTTTTTTTCTGTCTAGGTTTGTGTAGATGGTCGCATGTTATCTAGTCTTGCAGTGATGGAGGTTTGTTTTTTTTTTTTTGTTTTTTTTTTTGGTCTTCTACTGTCTTTGTCATTTATTAAGCCAGCAGGAAGTTGCCTGTCCTCATATTACCTCTGTGATCAGAGTAAAAGAAGTTGGAATTTGGGTATGAAAACATTTCTTGTGGTGTAAGTTACAATGAATGGTGTGTGTATGAGCTAGTTTCCTCTCTGTGGCCTCTTTTCTCTATGGTCACGCCTACTGTGTTGTTGAACAGCATCATGGAGTGCATTTCAGGTCATACTTATTTTCTGTGCATTATCTGGATGTATGTTTAAATTCTGTTCTTTCAGAGATGTCCAGTGATGTTCTGCAGGGATGACATTTTTCAGTTTTTCATGCTAAAACCCAGAAACGAGCTGGCGTTTTAACACTTCTGCTGCCATCCTTCAAAAGTCAAGTTTTTTTTATGAATTTTTGAATAAATGCCTAAACTAATGTCTGTGATTAACACGGACTCAAGATATGTGCACATTCCATTCAGTGACACAAAATACATTATCATGATAAATGTCTTTTAAACATGTTTTAGAAAAGGCAGTTACTTTGAGGGTGTAGAAACTATGCTTTTCCAGACTTTTGTTTATAATCCAACCTGGTCTCATGATGAAAATGTACTTGTGGGAATGTTTTCATGAGTCATGGAAGACATGCCAATGAGTGTTTTTATTTTATTTCTATATATATATTTTTTTTGCCCAGAACAGATTAACGTACATAAGGTACGTTTAATGTGACGTTGGTTTTGCACGTGTCACCACAGTTTTTGAAATGTCCATTGAGTGGCGCTGTAACTGTAATAATCCGTAACACTTCAAAATAACGTACCATCTGCACTACACAATCTCAAGCATGCTATTTTAGCTTGTTTTTTTATGAGATACATACCCAAAGATTCCGCATCCTAAGTCCAATTCAGTTTTGTGTTAATATTATGCTAATGAGCAGCCACAGCAGTGCTCACATGATCAGTCTCATGTGAGAGAGTATCGGCATGAAGAAGAAATGACGGAGCGCATTTTTTACTATATAATTTGTCTCTGATTTGATTGCATGGATATAAGTGGTTCATTGGAAATGCTATCAGAAATTGTGATGTTCACAATTATTCAACATTCAACCCACATGAAATGATTGAGACCCTGCTGTAATTTATGCAAACACTTCTTAGCGGAATGTTCAAGTCAAAGTGATGTATTGTAAGAAGTGACTAACTTTTTTCTGTATTGTAATGAGTAAAACAGATAATCAAGAAAAAATGCAGGACAGGGACTTGATTCTGTCCATTAGTTGTTGATTTGGATGAAGGCAGGTGCAAATGCAAGCTTACATTCAGTTGTAAGAAGGGTTGGAGTTTAAGTAGACTAAATAATGATTGGAGACGTCTGGCATACATCACCAGATAATGAGGTAAAAATAAGGGGGAAAAAATTGTGTGCACGGATGAATCCTTCACAATAAGATTAATAACATGCGTTTAGAAAATGGATGTGGACTGCAATAGTGCCAATCAAAATGTGTGCTAGAAATGAGGTTTCTTATTATTCTGCAGCATTTTGAATCAAATAAAAGGGGTTTGTGGAAATGAGATGGTCTTTAATACCTTTTTCCCCTCTTTATTCACAGAAGTCAGAGGTGTAGAATCACATTTGAAGGACTCTCAGCTGCCAGACGTGTGAATCGTAAGTAACTACTTAATGTACATATTTTATCTTCTGTTACTGAAGAAAAACCTGGATTCAGAGCTTCACTACCATTCAGAAGTCTGACCAAAATTTATTTAGTGAGATATTGCATGTTTTCTGTTGTGATGTTTTAAGATGTCATTTATTCCTGTGATGGCAAAACTGAATTTTCAGTTACTCCAGTCATTAGTGTCACGTTTGTTGTTATTATCAGTGTTGAAGCAGTTATGCCACCAAGTATTTTTATAGAAACTGTGATGTGTGTGTGTGTGTGTGTGTATGTATATGTATATATATATATGTGTATATATGTGTATATATATATATATATATATATATATATATATATATATATATATATATATATATATATATATATATATATATATATATATATATATATATATATATATATATATATATATATATGTGTGTATATATATGTATATATATGTATATATATATGTGTGTATATATGTGTATATATATGTGTATATATGTGTATATATATATATATATATGTGTGTGTATATATATATATATATATATATATATATATATATATGTGTGTATATATATATATATATATATATATATATATATATATATATTTTTTTTTTTTTTTTAAGGTTTCTTCGAATAGGAAATCGAATAGAACATTTGTGACCCTGGACCACAAAACCAGTCATAAGAGAATTTTATTTTTGGAAATTGAGATAAACAAGCCTTCCATTGATGTATGGTTTGTGAGGAAAGGACAATATTGTGGAGATACAAGATTTGTATTTGAAAATCTGGAATTTGAGGGGGCAAAAAAAAAAATCTAAATATTGAGAAAATCGCCTTTGAAGTTGTCCAAATGATCTTAGCAATGCAATTTACTAATCAAAAATTAAGTTTTGATATATTTACGGTAGGACATTTACTAAATATCTTCATGGAACATGATTTGTACTTAATATACTAATGATTTGGCATAAAAGAAATTATTGATCTATACTGATATACAAATATACCTGTGCTACTTTAGACAGTTTGTGTGGTCCAGGGTCACATATTTATAATAATTAGTATTATTATATTAAAGTGATACTTGTCTTTACTGTCACCTTAAATTAATTTAATGCATCCTTGCTGAATAAAATAATTACTTCCTGTCCAAAAAAATAATAATTTACCTTAAATCTGTAACAGTAATACATACCCATATTATTACTTTTTTAAAGATCCTTTTATTTTTCTGTGTTTGACTTACCAGACATTCTGTCATTGCAGTTGTTGATCCTGTTTTGGTTTTGTTTGAGACTGTGGGCAGTTTGACAGCAATTAGACTTTTCAGCCAATATTAATGGAAATTTTCGAAAATGGTTTCTAAGCTTTGTTCAGATTTATTTACTGATTGACACTGATTGTTTTGATTTTATTCATTTTGTTTTTGTTTTATTTTTTTTTTATTTGTCATGAAAATGAATATCCTTGTTGGTTCTAATTTTTGCATTTTAATTTGCATTAAGATACTGTGTTTTACAGCTTCGGGGTATAGCACTTTTACAGTTGCAACAAAAGCATTTTGATGAAACGGGCAGTCCATTCAGAACACTTACCACCATTTGTTGTCTTCTCCCGGATGTGATGGCTGTACCATTCACAGGATGAAAGACAGGAGGAAGAAAATAAAGGTGGAGAGACCCACCCAGCCACCCATTGTCCCTGGTGTTGAAGCAAGGAAGTGAACTTTCACACTTCCCCTCAATGTCGGTCACAAGACCCACTGTGTGCAGCGCTGCTACACTAAAGAGGGATTTTTGTGAGACGGGCAGCTTCATGTTGAAGGGTCCATGTTTGTTTTTGTGTCTCTGCATTTGCTTGGGGGAGTTGTGTGCTTGGCCGGTCGTGCAGCTGGTTAATAATGTATGTCTCGTCACGCTTTTGTGAATTAAAGGTAAACTGATATGATGCAGAGGGGGGCAGCTCTTTCATTGATGAATTTTTAAAGAGCTGCACTGCTAGAGGCCACTGGGCTGTTTATAATACCTTGCTTTAAAAAGATGCGTTGAGCTGAGAGAGAGTCCGCGATAAATCGTAAGAGAAACGACGGGTAGAAAGAGGCTGACGGCCCCCTAATATGAAATGTTATATATCAGTGATGAATTATACATAAGCTCTGAACGCAGTATGAGCTGCACAGTATGATTTGATAAGTGTTTTTTTTTTTTATATAAATCTGCAGGCAGCACAAACAAACTAAAGAGTGTGAATCTCAGAGGGATCCCAGCACATAGTATGGGTTAATCCACTGCATAAAGGCCACATAAAATCCTGATTGACCCTGTTTGCTTCCTCAATGAATTTCGCTGGTCTTGGTGTTTATCAGTGCACATTATTCTAAATGTAAAGCAAAATAATTCCCCCAGTCGTCAGTCAGTATAATAACCTTTTCTAACTATTTTTTTTTTCTGGGCAAAAACAAACTAAACTTCCTACATCAAATCAAATCTGCATAATAACCCCCACCACACTAACATTTATTTCACCCTGGTTATTGTTTCATTCAGAAATGCATCACATTATGAAACTGAAGTTCATTTGTTTATACAGTTTCATGTCATCTTCACCATATACTGATTGCATAGTGCGTTTGCATGCGCATATATATATATATATATATATATATATATATATATATATGTATATGTATATGTATGTGTATATAAATGAAGAGTTCAGATGCAAAACCATCTAAAAGTCATCTCGGTCAAAAATGAGAGATGATTATACTGAGTGAATGCTCTCAACACACATTCCATCAAATACTTTTACTTCAAACTTGCTAAAATCCCACCCTCAGCCCAATCAGAACTTAACAGTACTTGCATAGAATCCTATACATCGGAGCCTGATAAAAAATAAATTTTTTTTAAAGAAAGATGTCAGATGAATTTAGAGGCTTTTGGATATGTCTTAGTAGTTCTTCTGACCACTTCTAGGAAATTCTATGATGTGCAAACTCCTGAAGTCTTCCTGAATTCAAAACTGTTATTCCAGTAAAAATGTGCTTCATTCATTTTAGTTAGAAACTAAAATAAATACTAAGTGCCACATTCAGAGTAATTTGCTGGTGACTTGTCAACTTGCTACTGTAAACAAAAGCGTGCAATGCTTGCCCCGCCTCCAGGGTATTCTGATTGGTCCACTGCTTTGGAAATGACATTGAGTGGTGCTGCGTGTAAAAGTTTAAGTTCTGTTAACTTGACAGGTGTCTTAGTGTTTGTTCACATTTGTAGTTTGTTTCACTTGGTTCATTTGGTCTGGACCAAATTGGAAAATTATACATTTGGTCGTGGTCTGCTTGGCACTCACACTGGCATTTTTGACAGCAAACCTAAAGATACAGAACCTAAAGGAATAGTAATACGTTCACAACCTGATTGGTCGGGTTGAATGACGTATATTTTGTGACGGAACTCACTGGACACACACACACAAAAGGAAAAGGTGTGTTTGACTTAAAACGGAGCATATCATACACCCTCAATGCCACTTTAAGTTGAATACACCTAATGGTGTCTGCTGGACTAAGCTCGCTCATTGTTGATTTTATTTTCACCACCTGCGAACTCGCAAAGAGCTAATAAAAGGCACTTTACCTCTTCATTGCTCCATGTTTCCCCTGTGCTCATTTTGTTTTAGATGCACTGCTTCATCTCTTTGTGAAATCATGTCACATAGTGTCGCATCTTGTCATTACTTCCCGTTTTTGGTTAATTTAGAAGTGTAAAAGTGTTTAATTTCTTTCGAACCGCACCAGAGTTTATTTGGAAGTGGCAAGACCCATCTTTTTAGCAGTCTGTTTGCTTGTTTGGTGCGCACCAGGGTTTGGATGGCAGTGTTCACACTTGCACAAATGAACAACACTAACAGAGCAATCGTACCGGAGTTTTAATCGAGCCAAACATGACAAGTGTGAACACACAAAGATGCGAACGCAATGGTAAAACACAACAGCATAACGCCAACTACACATGCAGTAGTATGTTGTTAATGTAATAAACACTATTAAAATCCATCCCTTGTGTAAACTGGTATAATCCATCTTTCAAAGAATGTCACAATGCAATTTTACAATAAAAAAATTGGTTTATTAAGGAAATCTAACAATCTCTGCCACAGAGATTCTGTCTGCATTGGGTCTTCCTTTTATAAAACATCTTGCTTCACCAGTTATGCTTTTGCATCAATATCTTATGAATGAGAAGATGCTGAAAATGTTTTGTCCGTTGGGGATGTTTGCTTTCACATCTCAACCCATCCAAATTGTCTTAAATCATTTAATTCTAGAACACACTAGGCAATTTTGCCTTGATTTCCCAAATATCAAACATGTTTGATATTTTTAACCGATTTTAAATCCATTTTACTACTTATTCGCCTACTTATCCACTTATCGCCCGACTGGAACGGAGTTGTACATTTCTGGTCTCTGGTGTTTCTAGTCAAATTAACATTTTCTGAGCTGATATTTTTATTTTTAGTTAAATTCAGTCGATCCTTTTTACCCCCGTTTTAACATGGATTTCTGTGGAGACTGGAACACGAAATTACCCAAATGGAAGTTATAATCTATCATGGCTCCAATCATTGGTTACTTAGGGAAACGGTGGATAGTTTTTGTTGGACTGCCGTGTCTATCATGCCGAAAATTCTCCTCATGTGTTTGCCTAATGCTGCAGATGAAATATAATGCAGATAACATTAAGTATAGTTAACCAGGTTAGATGTTATCACTCAAACCCCTTTCTCTACCTGTCTTGTCGATCTTGCATATCTGGCATGTTTGTAGTTTTTTAGAACTTTGTAGTTCTGATCAAATTCTCGTCCATCACGCAAAAAGTGTGCATGGATCCACACTCCGAATTTCAACTGTAAATATTCAAACGTATCTTTGAATACTCATTTCAACATACTAAGATTTGGGACACACTATTCTAATTTTTAATACGATTTAGGATGGTTAGTATGCAAATTGGGATGCAGCAAAATCTGTTCAGATTGTTTAAAGTTGGGTAGTGTATTCCAGGCTCCCTACAATGACCTGAATCTTTATTGCGCAAGTATGACCGTCAAGCCTTGAACCTCTCCAGTGTTTCCCTTTCATTTAGTCTGTTCTTCTATTCATTCCTCTTTAATAATTCAAGCTTTCTCTGTGTGGTTCACAGGAGAGGCCACTGACGGCAGCCATTTAGTCTGCACGACTCCATCGTGCTACAGTCCAACTGTCCATTTTTAATCAGCCCTGAGCTTTAACCACTACACCACACCACCTCACTTGCAAGTGCAGCTTTGACCCGTTTGTGGGTTGATGCCACTATGAGTCTCATGGACGGGAGCTTTCTGTTCTGTTTGTAGTCCCAGTCGTTCTGACTTCGGCTTGTCTACATCCTTTGTTCTCAGCTTGGCTTACAGCAGTCAAGTCTTCAGGGGGTGTTCAAATGAGTTCATCTCTAAGGCTCTTTACAGTAAATGTGATGTAAGATCCATGTAATTTGACTTTAACTGAGCTGTAAACACCAAACACTTGGCTATTCATCTTCGTATGCTTTATCTGGTAGAGAGGAGTAAAGACTTAAAGATTTATTTTTAGGGTGAAATTATCATTTTGATTCGCATTTTTGTGGCCTTGCTATTATCTTACTGATTGAGCTGTTGAAATTGTCTGCAGTTTAAAGGAATATTCTATCCAGTGTTGTTTTTGTTGTTTATATCCTGTTGTAGTATTTATTAATATTTTGAACGGACATTTTACATTTTCAGTTTTATTTATAAATTTAGTTTTAGAATTATTTTTAACAAAGGTTCACATTTCAAAGAATACTGAAAGTATTGTTTCCACAAAAAAAAAAAAAACAGGACAGCTGTTTCCAACCTTGATGATAAATGTTTCTTGAGAACCAAATATGCATATTAGAGTGGTCATGTGACACTGAGCACTAAAGTAATGGCTGCTGAAATGTGGCTATACAAAATAATTTATTGTAATCAGCATTATGCCACAAATGCTGTCATTGGTTATAACTTTTATTGAACCAGGAATGTTCTTTAAAGGCACCAGTATGCAAGGTATGGTGGGTATTTTTAGTTCCAGAAATAGGTTTCCTTCTCTCCAGTCCATTGAAAAATGCCCAGTTTACTCTGGTCAGTATTCTCATTCATGATTCGGAAACGCTGCTTGAAAACAGGAAATACATTCAGCAAACAGCAGTTAGCCCACCCTGCCCGGCTGTTGTGGTGACAGGAAGCTATGATTTCGATCTGGTGCGCCTGTGCAGGGCATTGTTACCCTGGTTACACAGTGCTTGGTTCACAACCCCACTAGAGGGCAGTATATACAGATATATATACAGGTGCATGTTCTTAACCAGTGCTGTACAGGTAATATTTAGGCAGCATTGCATTAAAATTCCTCATACTTATTCCTATACTATTACTATGCTGCTTTTTTCTATCACCACTGTTATGCAATTTAACTCACACTGCATAAAATACAGGCTCCATTAAAACTGAGTTAATAATTTCAAGTGTACTCCTGTTTTGGAGTTTTATCAACTTTTTCCTCTTTTTATTTTTAATTTTGCCTACATGCCTATAAAGTAGTTTTTTAACACCCTCAGTTTTTGTTCAGTCATTTATTTTATCAAACTACAAGAATTAATATTGTGAAATATTACAACTTAAAATTAGTTTTAATATATTTTAATGTAATTTATTCCTTTGCCACTTTCTTATTTCTTTCAGTAATCATTCTAATATGCTGATTTGGTGCTCAAATCCATTTTTTTATCAATATTAAAGTCAGTTGTGTTGCTTAATATTTTTAAAATCTATTAAGTCAATTTTAATTGTTCAGCACTTCTCACAATACACATTGTTTGTTTCAGGGCAGTTTTACAAAAATTTATGATATGTTAATGATAATATTTAACCATTTTCATTCCGTGTTGTAATTGGCAGATTAGAGTTGGGCGATTAATGGTTTCTTTTTGCAATCATATAAACTTTTTATTTATTTTTTTTAACGTTCCTTATGGTCATTGATCAGTTTAATGCATCTTTGCAAAATACAATTGTCACTAACGATTGTTTTGGTAATCGAGTAATCGGATAATTGATACTTTTTTGTTATAATAAAAATAGACCTAATTGACAATTTGCCTTTTAAAATTACTTGAAATACATATATAATGGCAATTAGGCAATAATTAGTTCAAATAAAGTATCAAAAGCAAATAATCATGGTTTAATTTAACAAAACTGTTAAAATACATAATTTATTATAAACGGAGCTAATGTACATTACGCCTTTATAACAAATAACTGCAGTTATTTTTACTTTACTGTGCAATCTAATCCTTGTTTAATATTGACTAAACAGCATTAAATTCAAATGTCCACTTAATTTTTAATATTTGGCCATTTCTTTTTGACACATTTCTTTTTGGCTACAGCCACCCTGATGGCTTGAATATATGAACATCAAAATCTTGGGTTTAAACGTTAATTTTGAAATTGCGATGAACAGTTAGCATGTTGAGAGAGAGATTGATGTATTCTCCTGTGTTTGCGTAGGTTTATAAATGATTTACCTAACGAATCGGATGAAATGGCACACGTTTCTTTCCCAGATAAATGTTATAATAAACCCAAACTCGCAACAATGTGCAGAGTTCCACAAATTTTTTAGATGCATTTTACCTAGACTACACACATTTAAGTAAAGTGCATATATTAAACCTGCATCGCATTTATTTATTAAATTGAATCATAGTGTTTGTATATTCACAATAATGTTATGCTTTATGATTTTAAATTGGTTTAATATATCATGCAGTCTTGAAAAACGGTCTAATGCGTTTTCACTTCAGGTATTTTGCGAGTTGCTCGACACAGGCAAATTTATTTATTTTTTTTAATCGAGTACTTGAATCGAATCGAGAAATCGTGACTGCCCTAATGTCAATGTGTTTTTGTTCATTATTGCATTAGGTTTTTCTGATAATACCCTGAATGTCTTGTTTCGCTTATATTCTTCAAAGACAGTGTTTAAAAGTGGATTATTGTACTTTTCAATTAAAAATATAAGGGGTGAAAAGTAAATATACAATGTGTTTGCATGTCTGAGTTTTCATTACTGAGTGAGTCAGAGCTTTTGAACAAATATGTTGATTGAATGATTCTGTGGCTCGAATCAAACTGTAGAAATTTTTGTTCAGCTGAATTATTTTTGTAGAGATGCAATATAATTTTATTTTCAAACCCTTTTTGCTTTCTTATTGTTGTAGTCCTAACTTATTTACCTGCTACCTAATATCCTGAAACACTGTTGCTGTCTGTGATGCTCTGAAATCGATCAACCTTCTAATGACTGTAAACCCGTTTAACTTTAATCCTCATTAACTGGCAGTGTGCATTCGTAGATGAGAGAGCAGCTGACACGTTAATGAAATGCCCATCTGTAACAAACTTAATGAGGAGAGGAGCATATCGAACGTTGCGTTCGAAGGTATCACTACTTTTGAATAGAAGGGATGCAATTAGTATTGCAATCAGTATTATTCCCCAGGCCTGAACATGGATTGGAAAAGCTGGCTCAACTTTGAAAGAACCTTTTTAAACTTCAGTGGAACTTTTTGAAACGCTGAATCGTTTTCACGATTGAGAAAGGCTCACATGTTGTTCTGTTTACACATGAATGATAGCTACTTCTCAATGGCCATGATTTTGCTGTGTTAGGAGTGTCAGGTCATGAATCTTCATACAGGCGTGAGATTGTCTCAGTTTGTGCAGGTGTTCAGATGACTCATATTGGCTGCAGCATATTGGCACAGTCTGTCTAATAAATGGCAGGTAATGATCCCCCCTCTGCTCTTGGCGCTCTCTTGCTGTTGAGCCACCACAAACCACTCGTTTTGATGTTGGCATTAGCAGGTGTGCTTTCATGCCAGCCAGAATACCAGCTGACTGTTAGACTCAAGCCATCCATTCATGCGATTTTGGCACAGGCAATTAATCAAGGGAAATCATATCACGGAAGGTTAGAGGCACATTTTGTTAAGAGAAATGCATCTGTGGTTTTCTTTGTGGCTATGATATTATGTTCAAAACTCTTCGTAAACTACTAATTTGCCAAACTGAATTTCAAAATCTTTTAGTCTGTAGGTTGCTCAAACAACTAGTCAACTTGTCTGTCAGACATTGCTACCACTTCTAAGTGCTTAAATATTGATTAAATATTGATTAAGTAAGTTCCAACATCTGAATATTCTTAAAGGGAAAGTTCGACAAAAAAATGAAATGAAAAAATGAAAAGTGTCATTAATTACTCTATTAATTTATTCCATTAATTACTCTATTGACCTTTGTTCAACTTCAGAACACAAAGTAAGATATTTTTGAAGTCCAAGAGCTTTCTGTCCCTGCATAGACGGCAATGCAACTACCATGTTCAAGGTCCAGAAAGGTAGTAAGGACATTGATAAAATGTGACCCTTGACTACAAAACCTGTAAAGTAGCACAGGTATATTTGTAGCAGTAGCCAAAAATACATTGTATAGGTCTTCTGTTATGCAAAAAATCATTAGGATATTAAGTAAAGATCACGTTCAGTGAAGATATTGTAAATTTCCTACCGTAAATATATCATAACCTAATTTTTGATTAGTAATATCCATTGCTCAGAACTTCATTTGGGGAACAAGGTGATTTTTCTTAATATTTATTTATTTATTTTACACCCTCAGATTCCAGGTTTTTAAAGAGCTGTGTCTTGGACAAGTATTGTCCTATCTTAACAAACCATACATCATTGGAAAGCTTGTTTATTCAGATAATGTATACATCTCAATTTAAAAAAAAATTACCCTTATGTCTAGTTTTGTGGTCCAGGGTCACAGATAGTCCATGTGGTTCAACCTTAATTTTATGAAGCTGTGAAAGCTTTCTTTGCGCACAAAAAGTTAACTTTATTAAACAGTTTGATGAATGAAGGTGTTCTGGGTTTGGAACAACAAGAGGGTGAGTAATTAATGACAGATTTTGAATTTTTGCATGAACTCTCTCCCTTTAAGAATCAAGAATTCTTTGAAAATGTTCTTTTTTTTTATGCTGTTTTATATAATTTTATCATTGATGTAAAATGGTCTTAAAGTAACATGTAAAAATATTTATTGTTCAAAAAAACTGTGACAGGGCTCTTATGGTGTTTGATTTTTACTGTGCATACTAGAACCCCACTGGCTTGTACGTTAGTCAATCTCAATAGGCATAACAGCTGACTAGTTGGTCATCATAGTCTTTCTATTTTAAACTATCCCTGCTGCATACCAATCACTTTCATTTTGTCCATATACAACCTTTTCCTCTGCTGTGGTGTTTACGTCGCATCGAAATTCAAGATTTATTAAAACCCCTCCAGGTTATTTGGAAATCAAGGGGTGTGTGTCTTAAATTGACCTTGCGTGTCTGTTTTATTAAAGACTTTTCCTTCATATTCAGCACACTAGCCACATCTGTCTAAAGGTCATTTGAAGTGGTTGCCTGTGAATGTAAAACCATCCAACAGAACTTTTTTTATCTGGCCAGTTGCCTCTGCACATGGTCTACAGCTTTTGTTCGTCAGTAGTCTAAACGTGGGATATCAGGCACTGCTGCATTCCTGATTACAGGAAATTGATAACTCTCACCTGGAACAATGACCGTTGTGTAGGTAAAACAATGGTGTAATGTTTTGGGAGCAGTTGCTACCGTATGCCTGGGTTTCCTGATATGATTCTAGCTAAATGATCCTTTGTTGTTTGTATTTTTAGTCCTGACAGCCTTTTGGTCTAATACTTTCTTAAAAAACTGGGAAAAAATTGCCTGTTTGCTTCATCTTATAACTAGACCTAACCTAATATCTGGATAAACTAAAATTGAAAATTTATTTTAGAATTTTTGTTTTTTGGCCAAGGATCATTAATAATTGCGGATACTTCAAGCACTTTTTCTTAATTATTTATAAGGCATTTTTTTTTTTTAAAATCAGATTTTTATTAAGGTTTGGAGTGACATGAGGGTGAATACATTTTTGAGTGAACTGTTCTTTTAAGGAAAGGCGTGGGATCAACATTTCATAGACTTACTTTACGTTAAAGGGAGGGACACATGCTATGTTTATGAGGTGGGCACTTTTGACTTGGGCACTTTTGACTTGGGCCAAGGAGGAGCAAACTAGCAACAACTCGGAACACCTTAATAAATTTTCACCAGGAAGTGTAAGAATAAAGTTATTTACTCTAGATCACTTTTTATTGTCCGATTTGCTTTTTCAAGTAGTGTTTTTCATTTGTCACATTCCATCCTGTTTTATCGAATGCCTTTCACCTTTCCTTTTTCTTGTTTATAGAGTAATCTGAATGTCTCTTCCTGTCCCTCTGTCTATCTCTCAGTGAAATCCACACTCTCAGACCTTGGATCGCACCGGATCGATGTGAAAGCAGGGAGCTGACACAGTGAAAAGCAATATTCATAAATAATGTACACAGAACACAGCATGATCGTTCACCTCTTTTCTCAGTCCTTTTGCAGACAAACTATTTGCCATCATATCTTTAAACTGTTAATCTGAGACTCAAAGAGTTCAGAGTAGCAAGTAGCAGCAAATCTTTCTCTTCTGTATTTGTGTGTAACAGATAATCAAAAAAAGAATAAGTGCAGAGCATTCATTTTTGATTTTGATTTTGAGATTTTAGAAGTTGCACCCAAAAGTGGATGCAGATGAACATGAATTTGCAGGGGCAGAGTTTAAGTATACTAAATGATTGTAGAAGTCCTGTATATGTGCCAGAGAGAAATGTCATTTTGATTCATATTAAAAATAATCACTTGCACAAATGAATCATTTATGATAAAATCTGTATCTCATGCATTTAGATAAGTCATGTTGTGTCTTTTTAAAATTTACTTTTTCCTTTTCTAAGAGGTGCATTGATCAATCAACCACCTTTTTTTAATTATTTATTTATTTTTTATTGGACAATATTTGTCTCAATCCTGTAATTAGTTTGGCCGATCCTGCTTAAATTCATCTTTGTATATATTTATATATAAAAGATGTTATCTTTTACTGTATGCTACTTTAACAAATAAACTTACCTACCACAAGCACAACATACAATTATTCAGACACCCAGATATAATTTTTTATATTTTTTTACTAGTAGGTGCAGGACATTAGTTCATTTATGTAAGTGAGGATAGCAAAATAAAGTATACTGTGGCATATTATACCCAAAAACTACCAGTAAAATCGTAAAAAATTTGGGACCAAAAATTGACACTTTGACCTGACCATGTTTTTTTTTTTTTTCTTTATCTTTAATTGCTAATGTGACGTTTTTACACCACAGACTGAACAAAATTAAGCTTTGCTTGGTATTTAATTGACCTGAAATTGATATTATTTAATTGTGTACATAAATTTAACAGCTGACAGCTATTCATCCTAATGCATTACATACCTCTCCATCAAAATTATCAAACATTATCAAGATGAATTTGTTTGACACAGTTTAACTTGGAGTTCTTGTCATATTTTATTACCATTTTCTAAACCATAGCGAATAAACTGATAGAATGTGAGATGTTGAAGGTGTCTGAATACATTTTGGTTTGACTGTACCTGCTAAGAAATTTTGAATTATAGTCAAGCAGTCATGACTTCACAGATTAAATATTGGGATTGGTATATTGGTATCAGTGAACTGATATAGCCTCAGATTTACTGATTAATGCCCCACTATCGTCAGTTTTTCAGGGCCGATGCTGATACAGATTACAGTTTAAGTAGACCGTTAACAGATGTTTTGTGTGTGTGTGTGTGTGTGTGTGTGTGTGTGTATATATATATATAAATAATATATTGTATACAGTATATATATAATATATATATATACTGGTAACCAAAACCCTCCAGGAAGTCTTAAAGGAATGCTTGTGTTTAATACAACTTGGGTACATCATGCAAATCATCTGTAGCATGCAGCAAATTAGAGAAAGCAAAAATAATTGAAACTCTTCTTTCAGTTTGTAGAACAACAACAGTTTATGTACTTATAAAGGAAGTCCTTGAAGTACGGCATTTCTATTCAAAATAAGAATAGAATTGTCGATCTAACTGTCCAAGGTTATATCCAATATTTCAACTCTTGTCATGAACATGTAAAGTTATTTTGCACAAGTTTCTACATTTACTGTCTTTTATGTTCAAAGTTACTAAACTTGTCATAACGATCCACTAAATACTGTTTATACAAAGCAAACTCCACCCACAGGAATTGTAAAACTAGACATCAGTCTTCTTAAAAGCACTTAAAGAACAATTTAGACATTATTAACCGCTCAAATAACACATTTTTGTATGGAAGAATTATTGTAAATGCTTTAACAAATGCAAGCTGCACTTTTCGGCTTTTAAACCCATCCGAATAACTTCCCAATTTACTTGCATTTTAAGTGCTTTAGACTAAATTATTTTCTGTGGCAATCAACAGCATGTTCGAGATGCTGTTGTTACAGCTTAACTTGCATCGAACCCTAGCATACATTTTAAATATTGCTTTCTCCTAATTTAAAAATGCTACCGCTCTGTTTTCACAAAGGAGGTTAAGACTTTTCAACTGTCTTGAGATTATTGCATTGTACTATAAAAAATTGTGCTGGATGCTGCATGTCTTTGATATCATTATGCCAGCCAGATGAAACCCCAATGTTGAGGCTGACTTTCTCTTTTTGTTTTATCTCTGATTGTGTCATGGTTGGGAGAATGAATGAGTTTCTGTCTGTGTTGCTGGGCTTTGTTGATTCGGTTCATTTACTCTGGCAACAGGGCTAAAGATTCCACAGAGAATACACAGAGTGTAATGAATCACAATGTCAAGACTTCTTATGGTGAAGCCCCATGTTTCTGTCAGTGAGGAGTTTTACTTCAGAACCCTATTTTGGTGGGAAAAGCAGGTCTAGCAGGTGATTGAAAGAAAGGAAACTGGTGTTAAGAAAGCTTATTATAAGGCCTGTTCATAAGTGACAACTAATTTGACCCAATCCATTAGCGCCAAGCTTTTTCTAAAAAAATAAAAAATCACACCTAAATGTGAAATGCACTATGGAAGTTATTTGCACCTTGAAGCGATAACTGCAGTTCATTTCCAGGCTGGTGGAGCCATGGACGTCCATGCATGTCCTCTGCACGCTTGGCTGATTGCACCTGACTTCCTGAATACTGAGTGGAAAGTCTCTTGCGGTGACCACATCTTGTCATGGAAGCAGCTGGTGTGGACTGAAAAATCGAATCACGATTCAACACGTTTCCCAACAGAACCAGTACAGACTTGTCTAAGGTGGCAGTCAGAGTTCATGACTGTGTTGGGTCACTTTGCAAAATAAAGCTGTTGTTCGTTCTCACTTTTCAGAACTGGTTCTGTTTGAATCTTTATGGTTTTAACTCTTTGATCCCATCATGGATGCCTATAAGGCACATGCCCTTTTTGATATTGGTTATGATGAAATGTGATTCGTCCTGATTATACTTGCCTATTTTTAGTTTGTTGGCTGGTTGCCTGGAGCTTCATATTTTGCCCACCTCTGAGACACCACTGCACCTTGCAATTTCTTCCCCCTCCATTCCATCAGCCAATGGGGTGATCCCTACAGTGGAATCTCTTTATCATCTGTCATATTATTCGCTGATGAGTCAGGAGATTTGCATATCTCCCGCAAGGCCCAAAGGAGCCCGGTCTGTTCGCTAATCAGGTTGGATGCGTGAGATTAGGTGAGGGAGCTCAGCACTTTGAGAGATAAGGTTAGGATGGAGATGGACTGCCATGATGTGTTTGGGCTAAAGATGCTCTGCTCTGGCAGAATTGCCTCAATTTAGTTTTTCCCTTAGCCTGTCAGCACCTTTATCTGTGTTATTTCTTCCCCAGTCTAAATTGCCTGAGTAATTATGTCTCCTGCAAAATGTTGATCTCTCTTTAAAGTAATTTTATTGGGATAGTTAACCCAAAAATGTTGGTCTTCGGAGCCCAAATTAAGGTATTTTGGATGAAATCCGAGAGCTTTCTGACCTTTCATAGACAGCAACACTACCACGTTCAAGGCCCAGAAAGGTAGTAAGGACATTGTTAAAATAGTGACATCATATGACATCAGTGGTTCAACTGTAATTTTTTTTTTAAGCTACGAGAATACTTGTGGGCAAAGAAAACACAAATAATGACTTTATTCAACTATTTATTTTCTTTTGTGTCATTCTTCCACGTGTGTTCGCAAGAGTACCAGGATGCATGCATTTTCTTTGCGCACAAAAAATAGTAGCTTCATAAAATTATGGTTGAACCACTAATGCCACATGTACTATTTTAATTTTCTTATTTTAAGATTAAGATATTTTTGTCTTTTATGATGGGACAAATCAGAGTTGATCGGAAGCAAAGTAGGAGAGAGGGGGGTGGGATCGGGAAAGACCCTCAAGTTGGGATTCGAACTTGGGGCGCCCCTAGCGCAACAGTGCTGTATGGCACACGCTGCCTACAAGATTATTAGCGCCGATCACATGGACGGTTTTTACAGTGTTGCTGACTATTGAGGGTCAGAAAGGCCCTTGGATTTTTATCAAAAATATCTTAATTTGTGTTCCAATGATCAACAAAGTTCTTGCATGTTTGGAACGACGTGAGGGTGAGTAATTGATGACAGAACTTTCATTTTTGGGTAAACTCATTTAGTCAGTTCTCATCAAATTCATCATTTATATGTTTGATAGAGTCACTCTTTTATTAGCCCGCCTATAGTAGGTGACAGACAATCGTGAACTTGCTTGGTACTGGAACAAGGTAAAGAAAACAACTGGTAATCTGGTTTGGAAACAATTCTTAAAAAGATTAGCACTAACTGCATTATAACAGAGATCTGTGGTCATATTTGGAATTAAACTTTGCATACCTCATGGAATATGTATTGCATATTTCAATCTGTTTTTAAAAATAGAATTTGAAACTGTATCTGACGCTAAATGAGCTGTATTGTTACATAACCTATTCAGGAAATGTCTTTCAATTATGTCTACATAAATTTAGCTCTTATGTTTAATCCAAGTTTTGTGTTCAAATTAATTTTTTGGCTGTCCACCCAAGTAATGAATCATGAAAGAAGTTATGCAATCTGTTATAGCTTCTGGTCTATTCGTCACACATAAAATGTAAAGTCGAGGACATCGCATTGTTAGATAGATATAACATTCCACACAGGGCTATGCTTGATGGTATGCTGCACAATTATTAATGTTACACTGTGTGCACAATACAAATTCTTCATACAAAGTAGTCCTGTGGTACTATGATATTCTGAACACACTATAAGAGCGTTAAACTACAAATCCAGACACTGGTTTGTAACTAGAGGCTGTCGAGATTAGTGTGAGGAGGAGAGACGGAGGGAGGGGCTTCCAGAGCTGCTGTTCATCGAGATGCTCGGAAGAGCGGACTGTGTCAGAACGAGGGAGGGGGTGGGAGAGAGAAGGAAGAGATGCAGCTTCATCACAAGCAATTGAGGGAAGTGCTGGGAGGGTAAGCTTGGCCTGTTTGAGAGAGATACACTCTGACTACCTGTGCCGGAGCCATCTGAGGATCATCACCCACCTGCAGGAACTACTGCATCTTCAGGCTCTGCATTACAGGCATGACCAAGCTTCCAGCACTTTCAGGAGCCACAAAGGTATCTTCACCACCCTGAACCACTAAGCATTGAAGAGAGGAAGACTTGATCTGAAAAACTCTGTCTGTGGGTCAACTCTTACAAGGTTGTCGTCTCAACTGTCCCAGGAATGCCCTCTAGAACTGAGGAGAGAGTCTGTGGACCTGAGACACCCTTGACTCTGACAAAACGTAACTTTCCATGGCAGTTTTCCTCCTGGAACTGCTGGAACTTGCTTTTTTGACGCAACCACTTGTGACTCAAACTCTGCTCCCGGTCTGTCACTTAAGCTGACAGCGCACGCTCTTTCAAAGTGAGGGCTGCTGATTGCTAAGAAACCTCTCTTTCACCTGGAATTGAGTCATCAGTCTTCTCCTCATTCAACATTTTTTTGGTTTCTGATGAGCAAGTCAATGTGCGGCTGTGGCTGCAGCATCATCTCATCGCTGATGAAGAGGCTTGGCCGCTCTGCTTGCTGCTCAGACCTGCTGTCCTGCAGCCACACTTCTGAGCACCTGCAGCGCCTGGCTACTGGCTGCCCACCTCAGCATAAGGTAACCTCCAGCTAGAACCAAATTTGTAGTGGTATAAAAGTGTTGTTTTTGTCATGTTGTAGACTGGTTTCAGAAGCTAAGGATTGGGTAGATGCCATAATTGATGACAACAAGGCTTTGAAGATAGATGTGTTTTGTCTGTTTAAAGGGTTTTGTTCTGTACTTTGGTGGTAGTTCAACTGATGAGAAAAGAAAAAAAAAAAAAAGTAATTCCAAAAACTTTCTAGTGGAAACAGGGTGGAGAGGATTTGAGGTGACCCTCTAGTCATTTTCATTAGTCAACCCAGACTAAGGTCAAGAAGGCCAACATGATACAGAATCTTAAAGTTGGTCCATTTGTTGTTGCATCACAGATTTCTAATTAGCTGTATATTCAGAACAATGTACGTTTATAGTTGGAAGCACTCTGAGAAAGGAGCTGTTAGCAGTGTCTTGATGAAGATTTCAGTCTGTCTGGATCAGCACAGCAGGACTGACCTTGCAGTAGTGTCTCCATTGTTATTTGGCCATTAGAGGGACCGGAGAGACCATGCAAGCACACTGCAGTAATTGATTTTGTAATGGAACCAGGTGATTTAATGGCCGTCTTGCTACCTTGACAACCGTAGAGCTGTCTTTGAACCGACATGCATTCTTAATGGACATCTGTTAAAGGCTGTCTGCAGATGATTTTTCGTTTGCTGCTTTTGAAAAGAGTTTTGAACAGAACAATTTGCTCATAATGAGGATGAGTGGCATTTGAGGTCATGGACCCTCATATGTGACCTGTAGTCAATATCGCCTGTTCAGATTGTTGAACAGCACTGCCGGTCTTGAAAAGCACTGGCTCTGGGCTGCTTGCTTTCCACAAGATTGATCTGGTGCATCTTGGGAAAATATTTATGCCCCAGCAAATGAGATAAAATGCTATGAGGGGGAAAAAAGCTTTTGCAACTTGTTATAATTCTCAGTATATTGCAAGATGAACTTGTTTTTACATCTGCGTTATTTAGTCTGTCCTCTACCATAGACACAGTCATTTAATTTTTTGGGGGGAAAAATGTGTTTTTCCCCACTTTCAGACATTTGATCAGACATTTATCATTAAAGGAACTAAGATGCTTGCATCTTTTAGGCCTTGGTACCATATAGCACATTTAGTGCCAGATTCTTCCGCATAGTCACAAAAATGGCAGATAAAGGAGTGTTCAATGCTACGTTGATTGGAAAGGCTGAAAGGGCGATTCGCTTTCATGCTATTTGTCTTCCTCTCTGTGGCTTTCTGATTGCTATGTAGGCAGGTAGTGGTTTTCTCTCTCTGAGTGAGACGTTGCTCCCTCATCCTGGGTAAGCCTTGTCTTGGGTTACTACTTTTCAAACTGATCTGGATCCTTTTATGGCTCTGGTATTGATTAATACCTTCCTCAAAGAAACATAGATTCAAGGGCAGAAAGGAGACATTAGTTTCGTATTTATAGAATTACCAGGCTGAATGTGTCCTAGACTGTGCTATTGCTCCCTGTGACTGCTGAAAAAGTGTAATTACATAGATTAGCATTTTCTGTAATATCACACATTAACACAGGACGTCATGATAAAGCTAATTGCTTAGCTGGCAGGAAGTTTTATTCAGGCTTTGAGCACTGTGAATTGTCGTTGTGACACTAGGCAAATTTGAGATGCTAAATTGGGTGTGCTTTTATTGTCACTTGTCTATCAGTTAGAAGTAATGACTAGGGTCATTTGACTTGCGTTTGCATGCTTTGTCTCGCACAAAGACTAAAGTATTTTGGTTTCATGAAAAATTAGACTACTTCGTATCACCAAACCAAATACTTACGGTCATTTGGTGGATGTTTGCAGGCAGTTTCGAGTTTGTTGTCTTAGGGAGAGGGCTTTTTCTTATGTATCATGCTACACATTCACCACCTGGAAATGCTTATCGAAACCCGAATTAAGATGTTTTTAATGAAACTTGAGTATTTCCGTCCCTGTATTGTTACACAAATAGAGCACGTTAAATATGGTAAACAGAAACTCAAATATGCTTGTGTGACATGCAAAAACAAAACTTATAGGTGATGTAGGTCAGGCAATCATATTTAAGCTTCAGGCTAACCATTTTTTATGTGGTCTTTGCATTTAAATTGCTCAGTTTTTCTGTGTTGGGAAAAAAAACTTATTTAAATTCATTGTATAAAGTGATGTTAAAGTAAAGCAATGTTCATGTCTGTCTTCAGTCGAAAATAAAGGATTTTGAGTAAAACATTTCAGGATTTTTCACCAAATAGTGGACTTCAGTGGGAGCCAATGGGTTGATGGTCCAAATTGCAGTTTCAGTGCAGGTTGAAAGGGCTCTACACAATCCCAGCCGAGGAATAAGAGTCTCATCTAGTGAAATAATCTGTCATTTTTCTTAAATATATTTTTTATTTTTAGTAATTATTTTTTTAACCACAAATGCTCGTCACAAAGGTAGGCTAGGGCGATAAACTCAATTCTCCTCCTACTTCAGAATCATTTTACATTATTTTACATTTTTGTTTAATTGTTTGCTTTTTTTAAACACTGGGTCGGCACTTCCGCCTATGTCATGTAGGGCTGCACGATTGACAAATCATAATTGTCGATTGTTCCCTTGAAATTGTAATTGTGATTAATTACAATTATCACAATTTACATTGTTTTAAATGGCTTTATACCATTGTTTGAAACTGCATGCCATAATTTAAAAATATATATAAATCTACATCTAAATCTAAAAATATATATTAAAAAAAAAAAAAAAAAATATTTTATATATATATATATATATATATATATATATATATATATATATATATATATATATATATATATATATATATATATATATGATTTAGATTTATATGTAGATTTATGTGTATGTATATATATATATATATATATATATATATCTCTCTCTCTCTCTCTACATATTGATAATGCTTTTGATAATGATAATGCTTTTATCATGGTATGTGGTATTATTACGATATAGAACATTTATTTTCATTTTCATTTTAGAACACAAAAGTGTTGACATAATACAGTATTACGGGTTTAATAGCTATTTTCTTATAATGAAAATAACTACACATTAAAACACAATAAAGCAATACATCTTAAATAAAATACCTTAAATAAATGGCAGGGGAAACACTGGGGTGAGTAAATCAGGACAGTTCTATTTTGAAAGTGAACTAATAGTTCAAAAGGAGGGACGGAAATCTCCAAGGTACTATTGTGAAGACGAACTAAAGTCGTATAAAGTCTAATTTCCAATTTGTTTCAAATTTCTGTTGAATGTTTCATTTGAGCCTGTGTACAAATTATTTTCTGTGCCTCTTAAAGAGGTCATGAATCGCAGTTTCAGATTTGCATAAAACTTGCTTCATGTTTTGCACCAAAAAAATTCAAATATTTGTAAAAATGACCCTAATTTTCACAGTCTGTGAAAACACTGAATTTCCAGGGGCGTTACCTCTTGCAGAAACAGAGATGAATGCCCACTGATGTATTTGGCTAACTTCATTGCACCGTATCCACACCCTCTTTTTGTACGTCATGTTTTGATTTTCAGGATTATATCAAATGTTATTATAATTGTTTATGTTTGAGCCCAAGTCATTTAAGGCTAACGCATTTCTTAAGACAGCAACAGTAATACACTATCAACATGTAGTGTGAAGGGTTATTTATAGCAATGGTAGTAAACACTAAAATATATATTAAACATAAAAACATTAAACTGAAGCAAACATTTCTGATCCAGGTGTGTATTATATGCTTTTGTTAGCAAACAACATTAAACAATGATATGTTTGGTGACGTAATAGCATTAAATGCTGGTTTGACATTTATTATAAACGCAGTGTAAGATTAAAAAGAAATGTCCTTTTCTGCTCTGCCTCCAGGGACACAATTCTTGGCACTTCTGTATCTTTCAAAAAATGGCTGCATGTTTGGAATTAATTCACAAAGCAGTCTGTTGTGAAATGTGAAGAACAAACTAAAATGATATCTTTTAGTCACTCAGGCACATTGTTAACAGTCTGAAGCTCTATTCGGACAAGACTAGTTTTCTGGAGGGATGGTAGAGAAATTTGTTTTACAGATGTACTTTGCCATTTTAATCCTGTGCAAATCTGCCAAGTTTTTTTTTTTTCACGCAACAAACTCCAGAGCAAATTACCTACTGTTTTTCCGTAAACTCGGAGGTCCTCTGAGAAATCTAATCCTGTTCGAAAGCGAATGTCTGTGATTGCTGATACTGTGTTATCCCAACGCTTCCCCTCATGTGTTTTGGCCTGCCTGAGCTACCATTTGCTCACTAATCTTATGCATGCACCTTTCACTATGTATTGGATGAAAAAAGAAAATAATAAAATTAAAAAGGAGAGAAAGAATCTGAAAACTGCCTTTTTAACATCAGCGTCTGTACAGCTGTTTCATTCTTATGACTGATGGACAGACATGATTTGTTCAGAAAAGACCCAGTTCTAGCATCAAATCACTGAGGGTGCTTCTGAAATTCAGGGTGTGCTAACCTTAATGCAAATCTGTTTTGACATTTATGTGCCGTCCATTACGAGCATTAAAAAGATGTCTCTCGTCTTAGTTTGTCACAATCTCATGAAGCTTTGTTTGTCATCACTGGACAAAAACTCAATTAAATCTTCAGGTGTCAGAATTTTCAGGTGTTGAGTGGATTGCTGTCATTTTAACTTAAGCACCTCTGGTTGACCGTTGCGTTCAGCCGTGATTGGCTACACTGCTTAATGCAAAAATATAGTTTGCCAAATTTGTTTTGTCTTTAGGGCATAGAGTGCCATTTTAAATATTTTTTGGTTAACCACTGTGCATAACTTTTCTAAAGCATTTTTTGTTTTAAATTTGTTTGTACATTGCGCAAACAGGGAGATATTCAGAATCTCAGAAACTTTTTCTTAATGATGTCCTGTGACTTTTAATAATCAATACTGAATCGTTACACCTATATTTCTCAGCAACGAAGGGGATAAAATCGCAGTCAGAAGTAACCAGACTCAGCTTCAGTGTTTGTAGAGAGAGAAGCAGATGCAGTGAATTAACAATTTCTCACTCTCTCTCTCTCTCAAAATGGCCATATTTAAGAAAAAATGTCAAGTAGTTTGACATTGACATAAACCAGGAGGAGGGGTTGCAAGATGATTTCCAGAAATCAAATAATTTTCAAAGCATTAGAAATGGCATATTTTACCAATAAATAAAAATATAATATATAATTAAAAATAAAAATCCAGCATGTTGCCCACCCAACTCATTAGGTAATATTAATATTCAAATGTAAATGAGTAAATAACTATAAAAGAATATTATTGTTGTTAGACTGTTGTGTTGCTTTGTTGTCATTATGCTTGTGCGCAGTTTTGCAAAACGTTTGTATACTTTAGGAAAGTGGGGGTCCTGAGATACTGGCACTGTTATTTTGGGGGTCGTGGGCTGAAAAGTTTGGGAACCCCTGGTTTACATCACTGGATATAGCTGTTGGTCATTAAACTTTTCTATCGTAAAACAGTTGACTAATATTAAATGATTTGCAGCTCCCATCTTACCCTTCTCTCTGCTGGAATTCGCGCTCTGCTTCTTTGAACAGTAAACCCCGCCTACTTTAATTTGATTGGCCATCAATTATTTAGACATTGACAAGCGCAGTTGAATTGCTGATCTGAAGCATGGTTGTGCGAAGCCACGCGCATCTGTAGGCAGTATTTGTCGCACTTTAACAGTATTTAACTCCTAATAGACTGTTTGACTATGAGGAATGATTAGCTCAAAATGTATGTCGTTGTGCAGTTTTTCCTATGTTGCTCGCGTGCCAGTAATTATCCCCTGGTCTATATGCTGTTATTATAGTTTCTATTATTATAGAACTGGGCCTGGTTCAGAACGGAACTTCTTGATTACATACAATGATGGCGCATGTTAAAGGGTTAGTTCACCCCCCCAGAAAACTTGTGATTTTTAAATGACTCATCTTCCTCTCATTCCAAACTCTTCATTCATCTATGGAACACAAAAAATATATTTTTGATAATCCGAGAGCTTTCTGACCCTGCATAGACAACAACTCTTATGTTAAAGACCCAAAAAGTAGTAAGGACATCATTAAAATGGTCCATGTGACATCAGTGGTTAAACTGTAATGTTATGAACTAGCTGTGAGAATCCGTAAATTACTACTTTCTTCAACAGGTTCTTCTGTCAGTCTTCGACGCGCATTCACAAGAGTACCGCAAGGCATGTGGTGCTGCTGACGCAGGAGCCGACATTCTGACATAGCATGTAGCTTCATAAAATTACGTTTTTAACCATGTCCTTGGGTCTTGAACATGGTAGTTGCATTTCTGTCTATGGAGAGTCAGAATGCTCTTGGATTTCATCAAAAATATCTTAATTTGTGTTTATCTGGTACAGAATATATTTCTGGGCAAACTAAACCTTTAAGGCGTATGTCAAAGCGAATTATGACATCACAATACACAGCAAGTTGCTTATGCAACAACTTGCTGTAAGTTCTTATATTTTGTAGCATAACTACTTATGTGTAAATATCAAGAACATTTTGATCCATTCATGACCCCTTTAAAGTCAACTGTATCCTTGTGTACTCCTAAATGTTGACATAATTCACTTATGTAGTCTTGGTCTTCTGGGAGACTGACCAAAAATAATGATTTATCCTGTTTTTTGATCACAACTTAAATGCTGTTTGATTGGATAAAAATCGGTCTAGTGTAGGATGAGTTATAAATAATTTTGGTCCGTTTTTCTAGAGAAGTTCAGTAAATTTAAAATACCTGCTAAGGGTGAATTTCCATCAACTTTTTGAAGTACACTAGCATTTAGATGCCTTGATTCTAGAAGCCACAATACTCCAATTTCAGTTTGATGGATTCTTTAATGACTTTGATACTTGTAGTCTGGTGCTCTTTTTTTTGCAACCGCATGACTCCCACTGGTTTATGTTCTCTCCATCTATGCCTCATTTATTTCCTCCGATATCAGTGAATGCCAAATGAAATAGTTCTGTGAAAATCCTTGTAGCTATTGAGTTGATCCATCGCCAACATGTTCTGTGAAACAGATTTCTGTCTGCTTGGCTGTCTGCCTGTTCTGTTGGAGAGGTACTCCGGATTATCAATAGTACTAAGGCTTGTGTTTCAAACCTGACAGAGCCGCCATAGAGTGCCCCTTTGCAGTACTTCAGCCGCACATCTGTGTCTTTTGTTCAGGGATGTCAGAGCTTGGTGCTACGGTCTGCCAAAGCAATACAGACACATCCACAATAGCACAAGGTTGCTGGCTGGGCACATATTGCCTAAGCACTTAAATGCAAAGAAGGCCTGGCTGTAGACTCAGGCTCTTTGGCTAAGTGACTGGCACAAGCTTTTAGTCAATACCACTGTCCATTTTTTGCCTGTGCAAAAAAAGTTTAAAGCAATACTTGAGTCAGTTAACAAGCTATACATGGGTGAGACCAGTCTATCTAATGTTGCACTCAGCTTAGAAACCATTTAAAAGCGAAAAATCCTTTTGATTTGGGAGGTCATTCAGTTGTAGGTTTTCAAGACAGCCTGGGATGTTTTATATATTTTAAGCACGTATGCTTAATTATCATTTATTCACTTGCTGAGTATGTTCAACCTGTCTGTTTTTAAAGTACCAGTCATAAATATTTGTACTCAGAAGTTGTACAGGTCAGTTTGAATTGTGCATTGCATTAGAGTGCATATCTTAGCTGAACGATGAATTGATTTGGTGATTAAACCCAACACTGAGAGACAGGAGCACTTCAGGGACTGCTTCAAATCTCTCAAGTTTTTATCTGCAGCTCGTTGCTTATTACCAGTGGAGATTTGGGAGGAGGCATGGGAGGCTGTGCTTTCTCCAAAATATTGGCTGCGAAAAATAATTGACAGTATAAAAATAAAACAAACATACTATGAAATATGATATCAATTTGACAGCAAAATTGACTAAAGTTGCATGGCAATATGGTGCCTCAAAGGAGTAGTTCACCCAAAAATGAAAATTCTGTCATTAATTACTCACCCCTATGTCATTCCAACCTCGTAAGACCTTTGTTCATTTTCTGAACACAAGTTAAGATATTTTCAACCCTCCATAGACAGCAAGGAACTACCCACGGTCAAGGAACATAAACATAGTAAGGACACCATTAAAATAGTCCTTGTGACATCAGTGGTTCAACCGTAATTTTCTGAAGCTATGAGAATACTTTTTGTCCCCAAAGGAAACAAAAATAACGACTTTATTCAACGATTTATTCTCTTTTGGGGCAGTCTGCCGCCATTCACGAGAGTAACACGGTATTAAACACATCTTTCTTTGTGTTCTGAAGATGAACAAAGGTTTTATGGGTTTGGAATGACATTAGGGTGAGTAATTAATAACAGAACTTTCATTTTTGGGTGAACTATCCCTTTAACGTCACTGGTCACAAAGCAGTTTGGTTAAAACAAATGAAACTGATTTAGATTTAATGTTTAGAATTCATTTAACTTTTTTTAGCAACACTTGCAGTCACATTCAAGTTAAAATGAACCAAAAGCCTGTCACAGAGCTGGTTTTAATGAAGATCAATCTGCTCATTTAAATAAACGTTTCCAAACAGCATTTTTGACAACCCCTTTGCTTGAGTTAAAGCTGCAGCTGCAACTACTACACCAGTTAAAGTAGATTTTATGTACTATATTAGACAAAAGAATTGTTAATTTTAATTATAATTATTATTATTATTATTATTATTATTATTATTATTAAACTTTTTAGTTTGTTTTATGCCAATGTTACAAAGTCTTATTACAACCCCCACTGCTCCTCCCTTTTTTCTTTTTGGAATGTTTGTATTACTCAAGTTACTGATGAATCCCAAGAAGCTTGTTGCTTTATCTTCATGATTTACAAATTACATTTGCAGGAGCTGGCAGCTCATTTTTGATACCAGTCTGAGCTGAACATGATCTGCACACATTGCCTGTGGGACACAAACAAATTTATTTTTGCACTGAATTCCTTTGTTGCTATGAATGCCATCCTACCTGCTTAATAATGCTTTCTTTGTGTGTCTCACAGGTTTTTCTGCTGAATGCAAAATTGGTGCTCTCAGGAACCTAAAATTACTTAGATGGGAATAGAAGAAAAGCTTTATAGAATGTTAGAGATGCACCAATATTAAAGTTTGGTGGAGACCTAAATTCTAATAATTACAGCCTTTCCTGTTAGAATTGATAAGCTATAAATCAGTATAATAATAATAATAATAATAATAATAATAATAATAATAATAATAATAATAATAATAATAATAATAATAATAATAATAATAATAATAATAATAATCATCATCATCAATGACTGATAGAAACTGGAAAACATGAACTGCTAATTCACTCTGAATTCACTCAGCCATAGTCACCCAAACACTACAAGCAGCCATCACTGCAGCTAGCCATTTTGCTAGCCAGAAGCTTTTTCCAGTGACCTTGTCCTTATTTTGTGAATGAGGACTACTTTTCCCTCAGGACCATGAGTCATTTTACCACACTAGAGCTGTTTACACCTGTCCATGTCTCTGTCCTTTAGCTGATTTTTTACTCCTCCGTTCTATAATGCCTGGAGGCGAGGTGGAAGGCAGGGACAAAAGCATATTTGTGTGTAAAGAGGTCTCTGGTATTAACCTTGTGCAATTTTTGGATGCTAAAACCTTTAGCTGTTCAAGTCCAAGTAAATGTAATGATGAAAGACAACAAACTAGCTTTCAGTGGCACTGAGGTAATGTCTGAAATGCCAGCTTAAGTCAGTTAAATGCTAGTGATGACAGCTGGTATTTAATTAACTGAAAGAACTGATTTGACCATTTCTTTTGGTTCATTAATAATTTTTTCCTCTCATTGTTTGGTTTTGCTTATGTGCTTCCTCTTTCCTTCCTTTCTTCCTTCTTTTCTACATCTTCTTTCTTTCCTTCCTTCCTTCCTTCCTTCCTTCCTTCCTTCCTTCCTTCCTTCCTATCTACTTAATTTTTCTATCTTGCCTCCTTAGTGCATCCTTATTTCTTTTCTACTTCGATTTCCAATTTCCTTCCTTCCATTTTTGTTCTTACTTTTCCTTAATTTTTCTGTCATTCCTACTTTCCTAATTCCTTTTCCCTTCCTTCCCAATTCCTACCTACTTCATACTTTACAGCTTCCTTTTTTTGCTTCCTATCTACTTCGTTTTTCTGTCCTGTTTCCTTACTGCATTCCTACTTATTTTCTACTTCAGTTTCCTATTTCCTTCCTTACAATTTCCTTCCTACTCACTTTCCTTTTCCTTTTACTTCATTTTTTTCTATTATTCCTTACTACATTCTTTCTTTCTTTCTACCTACTTAATTTTTCTGTCCTACTTCCATTACATTCCTACTTATTACCTTTTCCCTTTTTCTTTCCTGAATCCTTTTTTCCACCTACCTACCTGGTCAAACAATGTTTTTTTTCAATGGCAGTGAGGTATCTAGAAAGCAGGATGGCTAATGGACAAAAATGCATAGTGTCGTGACCAAACTTCATCACTGTTATGTTCTATATACAATGAATGTGTGTATGAAGGCAATATTGATGTAGTACATCAACCATATTGTCATTGTCATGTGATTTACAACATCAGTTGTCGTTTTACTGCCATTCAGAACTCCTCTCCAGTGGCCTCATGGGATCGTAAGGTGTCTATTGTTTGCACGCTTCAGTCTTGGTAGAAGTAGTAAGTCATTTTGGTACTTTTAGGCTACTTTTATTTTTTTTATGAACGTAAAATGATATCGGAAATTATAGCATAGTTTTTCACCTACTATATAGTAGGGAAGTATGCATATTTGAACGTAGGGAAAATCTTGCTCAGCATGGTCATTACATGAATATTGGATGATTTATCCGCCTCATATTTCAGTCTGTAACTATACCTTACTCTCTACTTCCTCATTTTCATCTCTTCTTTTCTTAATAAACATGCTACAGTAACTTGAAACAAAAATGTCTTTAATGCCAGGGTGCATGGTTTCTGCATAAGTTAATTATGGAGACTTATTGAGGTTTTCCAGTATGACGCTCATAGCGATTCGCTGCCTGTCGATGGATAGTCTAGATGTCTTAATAGCTCATTTACAGGAGAGAGTCTTTTCAGCCAGTTCTGCCTGGCCACTCAAGGTCAAAGAAACGGTCTTTTCCTACAAACGGTCTTTTTCTTTAGCAAACTAATCCCTAATTCTTGCTGAAACTAAACTACAACCCATTACAAGCACTAAATGATGTTTAGAATGTTTTTCAGCAGGAGATCTGTTTCCAGCACTGGTTGCACATATTTATCCAAGTTTCTGTTAGTCTTATACTTGCGTGTCTACCAAATTGGCCAATTTGTCAGTTATTCTGCTACTAATGGAACAAGAGGAACTGGAGCAGTTCTGTATGAATGAGTAATTTGCGAAACAAGGTGATGGGTTTTCCCTTTATTTGGCTTGGTTCTTACCATAAAGACCCATCCAGGTAGCTTTGAGGATAATAAAAAGAACCCTCTCTTTTCTCCCTTTTCCTGTTCATGTAATGTTTCCTGTAACTGGGGTGTCCAAGAGGAGATGACGGTCTGGCAGCTTTGTAGGAAATGACATCGTAAAACCAATAATACTGCTTCTCTCTCCTCCTCCCCTTCACCTCCTTTGCTAACGTTCTCTCTGAGAGGATGTGCCAAAACCCATTTTGGCTTCACCTTCCTCTCAGCCCCTTTAGATGTAGATAAATGACCTGCTGCTGAAGTGTACACAGTGGTAATAACTAAAGAAATGATGCACCTCACTCTCTTATCAGACTGCTCGACTACGCCAGGCTGGCCGCATTTCCCGGGAGCCAAGCCAAATGCCTCTCTTTTTAAGGCAGTGCTTCCAGTTTTCCATATCAGAGCGCATGTCTGGAAAGCAATGCTGTTATAAACCTTCTGGAGTTTTTCCTGTGTCATCGCATAAACTCTGCTGTATTCATTAGTCATGTTGGATTTTGGTTCGTTTTGAAGGCATTTTCCTGGCTTTTGATGCAAGAATTTGAATTTGTTATAGAATAGTTTGCTTCAAGTCTATGTTTCTCTAGTTTCCTTGGAGTATGCTTACCACTGAATTCGAACCAGGCACTTCGGGTTATTTTATGGTGGTGTAATACCCAGCCTGAATCATTCAAATGTTTTCCCGAGTGATTTGAGGGTCAATGACAAATGAGAGTGTCAACAATAAAGAAAAGAGAAATTCTTTTTAAAATCAAGTTCATCAAAATCTAGAAGTGTACTTTTTGTGTTCACGTATGGTTTTGATAAACATTTATACCATTTGTAGAAACTTTCATGTGGTATAATCAAAAACTAGCATTTTCCTTCCATATTAAATACATGTGAGTGCAGGGTTTGAAATTAACACTAGGTAAAAATCAGCTGTGGTGGGTAATGCTGTCAAATCACTAGGCAATTTGGCAGGTTACTTTTCCTAAACTGTTTACTAATTAATTCTTAGAGAAGTTAATGTAAGCTGAAGGATTTGAGGATCCTCAAATGCAAAGTGTGGTTGTTGCTTCAAGAGAGCAGCCACGCATTTGTGTTGTTTACTGTCTTTTTTATATTCATTTATTCATTCATTTATTCATTTATAATCATTAATCATTTTATTATTCCATTTAATCATATAATCATTTATAATCATTATAGTCATTTATATTCATTACATTGATTCATTAATTGATTAATTTATATTATGTTCTGTTATGGTTGTTTTTTTATATATTTTTCCGTTGTTTAGTCTTATGACTGTGTGGTTTCAACATGTGATTTGTGTGGTTTGTCTTCATGAATAAGAGAAATGAGGGAATGTTTATGAAACCCAAGGTTTATGGGATGTTGTTGTGAATCAGTTTGGTATAACAATACTTGTTTGATTTGAGTTCTTCAGACAAAGTCTGAGCATTGAGACATATGCAACTAAGACTATTCAATAAACTCTGCTCCTTTTTTATCATTATCATCTTAGTCTCCTGCTTCTGCTCTTCACTTTCAGTTTTTTCCTAAGTCAACTTCTTGGATGACAAGACTGTTAATGGTGTTTTGGGTATTTTGGGTACCAGACAAGACCTCCTGTTAACAGGGTTTGGGTATTAGACTACTCTGCTGATGAGTTGTTCTGTTACTGGACAAACTGATATTTTCTGATGAGATCTGGCGTCCGGGGCTGGATTTTAATTGTCTAGGCATGGGGACGGTGATCTAACAAAGCCAAATATGTGCAGATTTAGTGCAAATACTGAACTCGTGACTCATGATGAGATAGTCAGCATTTGAAGTGGATCAAAAAAGTTCATCAAAGGTATCCGAAGACAAGAGCGGGAATTGTTTAGATTTTTTTTTTAGGACAATTTTGAAAGTTTTTAATCCACTTCAGATGTTAACTGTATTAAATACAGCCTAATTGTGCAGCATCTAGCTTGCTTGAACATACGTGTCAATATGCAACAAATAATGTGGCGGGCGCACTGCTTTTCTTTGCATTGAAGCAATAACGCTTTGTCGCAAACAGTGTGGACAGTCTCAATCTGTTGTTTTACCTTTGACTTTTTATTTATTTAATTTAATTTTTAGGCTAGCAGAAGTTGTGAATGGCCAGTAACTTAAATTTAGTAGCAAAATTAGCTGGTGATTTGAAAAAGTTAATTTCAAACCCTTTGTGAGTGTAACACATTTCATTTAATTCAAAAGTTTACTTGCATTTTAAATAGTTTTTTTCCTTTAGTGAATTAGAAATGAATGAATATTAAGGTTATGGTGGGTTGCACCACATGGGGTTTTACAATCTAAATTATCATTCCACTGTTGAAGTCAGGTTATCAGACTTTTTTAAAAAGACCTATTGACCATGACACCTTTGAGGGACTCCAGGAGTCCTGCTAAATTTCCTTTTTCCTCTCTCTCCGCACTATAAACTGTTAGTGTTTTTAAAATGTTCCGTGCTTGTTTGGCTGAAAATGCTTTTCTTTTTTTCTTTTCTTCTACTTTGACTTTAAGCTCCCCACAAAAAAATCTAAATTTAATTTTAATTCATAAATGAAAAACATGTTTAACAGAGGAGGATTGTTCAAGTCATTTTGTATATATGAATCTAATTTTCAATATAAATACATAAAATAAATCAGTATCTCATACATCAGGGTGAAAAATGAGGGTCCTGTCATTAACCCTCAAATGTATTATTATTATTATTATTATTATTATTATTATTATTATTATTATTATTATTATTATATTTTTTTTTTTACTGAGATTCCAACCAGTCCTTAAACGGTTAGTTCACCCAAAAGCTCAAATTCTCTCATTAATTACTCACCTTTGACATTCCAAGCCTGTAAGGCCTTCATTCATCTTTGGAACACAAATTAAGATATTTTGGATGAGATCCGAGAGCTTTCTGTGCATAGACAGCAACGCAACTACCACATTCAAGGCCCAGAAAGACAGTAAAGATATTGTTAAAATAGTCCATGTGACATTAGCGGTTCAGTCGTCTTTTTATGAAGCAATGAGAATACGTTTTGTGCATTTAAGAAAACGACTTTTAACAATTTCTTCTCATCCGTTACAGTCTTCGCCACATGTTCGGGAAAGTACCACACGTATGCGTCTATGGAGGCTCAGAAAGCTCTGGGATTTTATTAAAAATATCTTAATTTGTGTTCCAAAAATGAACAAAGATCCTATAGGTTTGGAACGACATGACTGAGTAATTAATGACTGAATTTTCATTTTTGGGTGAACTATCCCTATCTGAAAATTCTGACCTTCAGTACCCCACTTGCTGATGGTGACAGAACATAGACTTACTCATCTGTTCTCAAGAAATGCAGAAACTTAAGCGAGATGAGACGCAAGCAGCATCTGTGAAGCATGCTAAACCAAATTACTGTTGTTAAGGCAGTTTTCATACACTTTAACAGTCTCGTCCTCCAATGCAAATGAGGCCTAATGTAATCGGTGTGTGCGTTGCCGGTTAGATTGCAGTACTGTCACTTGATCACACACTAGTTCAGTTGTGCAGTCTAACAGCACTAATTGTGTTCCGAGTCTAATGCAGTTGCACGGATAGACCAGCTTGCAGGACATGAATACTAACAGGCAGTCCAGCACCTTCCAGACACAGAGCAGCCCACTTCACCAGGCACAAGCCACTTTGTGTTTGCATTGAGATGCGTCAAACTCTTTACTGTGTAATTGTTTTTTAGCATGCTAATACGATAACCAAATTTCAGTTTAATCTCTAGAGATTGCACAGCTTGTCTTATAGAGCTCACCTTGTTCGGTCTCTGTATTGGAAGGGGAATTGAAATGTCTGTTTGAAGTTCACTGCCACATGATTATTTTCCAATTGGATCTTGGCTGATTGTGCTCTCATCTTCCTTGTTATAAAGGAAGTGATTCAGTAATCAAAAAGCTAATCAAATCGGATGCTTTAAACCGTTTTAAATTGCCCCGAGAACTCTGCTTTCATACATTTGCTGTGATTAGACCCTAATCCAGACTTTAGTGAGGTGGAAATGCATAGATTCAGTGGGTAAATAGATGATGGGTGTTTGCATTATTGTACAGGTACAAAGTTTAGCAGGGTGTCATGGTTCTGTTAGCCCCTGGTGGTAGATGCTGTAACTACACCATCTGCACTCATAGAGCATGTTGCTACATTGAAAATCATCCAGAATTATCTGTATATTCTAGTTGTATATTAAATGTTCCTTGCTAATATTTCATAGAGATATTAATATTGCCTGACTTAACTGATTGATCAGTGCAATCAGTATTGACAGATTCCCATACAAATTAATATTTTGAGCTGGTTCGTTTTAGTTAATCAAATGTCAATCAATTTTTAAGCTGAAATTCTCATAATTTGGCAGTCCAGTTAAAGTCAAGTTCTATCAAGGTTTGTTTACACTTGGAACAATAACTATGAAGATAGCGATAACTTTATTAGTCTCCAAAACAACCGTAACACTGCATTTATATTGTTGCCTGAAAGAAGTTCACTTCCAGAACAAAAATGTACAAATAATTTACTCACCCCCTTGTCATCCAAGATGTTCATGTCTATCTTTCTTCAGTCATAAAGAAATTGTTTTTTGAGGAAAACATTTTAGAATTTCTCTCCATATAGTAGACTTCTATGGTGCCTTTGAGTTTGAACTTCTGAAAGGCAGTTTAAATGTAGCTTCAAAGGGCTCTAAAACATCCCAGCCAAGGAAGAATCTTATTTAGCGAAAAAAAAAAATTACAATTTATGTACTTTTTAACCTCAAATGCTCGTCTTGTCTAGCTCTGTCAACTCTGTATTCCGGATCACTACAGTTAGGGCATGTCAAAAAACTCCCATCTCAGTGTTTACAAAGTGAATGTGCAAAGGTGATGAAACTCCCTTTACAAAAAAGGTAAAACAGAGATGTTAGAGAAGAACATGAAATGGGAGATTTTCGATCTACCCTGACTGTCTTGAACCGGAATACACAGAGTTGATGCTGATATAGACAAACATTTGAGGTTGAAAGTATATAAATTGTCTTTTTTTTTTTTTTTTTTTAAGAAAATAACCGATTGCTTCACTGGATAAGACCCTTCTACCTTGTCTGGGATCGATTAGAGCCCTTTAAAGCTGCATTTAAACTGCATTTTGGAAGTTCAAACTCGGGAGCACCATACAAGTCCGCTATATCCACTATGTCCCAGAAATCCTGAAATGTTTTCCTCAAAAAAAACACATTCTTTTTTCTTTACGGCTGAAGAAATAAAGACATGAACATCTTGGATGACAAGGGGGTGAGTAAATTAGCTGTAATCTTTTGTTCTGAAAGTGAACTACTTCTTTAAATGGTCTTCTTAAGTTAGGCAGATTCTGATTGTCATTGTTTTTATCGTTCATCAGCTGGAAAAAAAAATCATTCTAAAAGTTATTCCAGTGAATTGTTGGTTGTTATCAGTATAGTTTAGGAGTAGATTTCCCTATTCTCGTAGAATTGAAATGGTTATTGCAACTTTATAGTTTTAGTCATCATCCTTGGTCTTTTTCCCAGTGATATTTCCTCAAAATGTTTAACAGAACAGTTATGTCAACAGCAAAAAACTATTAGGGCCACTTGTTCAGACTTGTTTCAAAAATTAGCTGCTTCATGGTGTTGAGCCCTGTTAAAATGTAGCTGTATTTGTAGCAGTATTTCTTGTGTGTTTTTCTTGTCTATTTTATGCACACACAAGAGCATTTGTGCAATCAGTCCTTCATCACTTACCGTCTCTGCCCATCTGTGTGCAAGCTCCATTATCTTAATCAGGTCTTTATCAAACTCACGTGTTCTCACACTCCTGATTGGATTACACAGCTCATCACTGCTTTCACTCACACTGTTATCTACCATTTTTTTACTGGCTCGTGTCTCTGTGAAGTAAGCACAATTTAATTTAGTTTAATTTTAAAGCTTTAATAAGGATTTTTCCCTGCTGGCATGGTCTTTTTAGTAGTTAAACTTGGCTCACTGAAATTTCACTAGTCTTAAAACCAAATGGTGTTTAAAAAAAAAAAAAAAAAGTATATTTTACGTTATCCAAACAAATATATGATTGACCGTGCAGTACAAGGCTAATGTGCCAGAACCTCACTGTCACTGGTGGGGCATCCTCATGGTAACATATTGTTTACATCCTGCTGCAAACCTGTGGTATGTGTCTGGAAGCTAAACCCTTATTCCTGAACTGCACTTATTTGGCAATGATGCCCCCTGCTGGCTGTCTGTGGTTGTCAGTGATTTTAGTTGATCTGTTGTAACAGTAATTGGAGTTTTGATTCTACTTGAATAGAATCTGGTGCTGCAGTTAACTATTGAATCAGTGTTACACAAGACGTCTTGTGACCAATTGTTTGGTCCAATGAGATTGGTCTGAAATGGCTGTACTGTACATAAAGTATCAAGTTGTGTTCCGGTTAAATATGAGATGATCCCACAAATTCTTTGGTTTTTCAATATTATTCCAACGGTGACTATGATTTTGAGATCCATCTTTTCACACTGAGGACAACTGAGCGACTCATGCAACTATTACAGAAGGTTCAAATGCTTATTGATGCTTTAGAAGGAAAAACAATGCCAGGGGTGTAAACTTTTGAACCGAATGAAGATGTGTACATTTTTCTTATTTTGGCTAAGTGTGTGTGTGTGTGTGTATATATATATATATATATATATATATATATATATATATATATATATATATATATATATATATATCTTATTATTATATAAGATGATACTTGTTTCCCAGAAGACAAAATAAGTTACATTTTACCCTGATCTACAAATTCAAAAAGATATATTGTGTTTGAACCTTCTGTAATATGAGTCCCTCAAAGAATTTGTGGGACCTGAAGGGTTTTTCTGAAGAACAGCAGGCAGTTTAACTGTTCAGGACAAACAAAGGGACTCATGAACAACAATCACCAAGCAAAAAAAACAAAACAAATATAGCTGTGGATCATTCAGGTAACAACACAGTATTAAGAATCAAGAATGTGTAAACTTTTGAACAGGGTAAATTTTATAAATTACGTTTTGTGGACTATATGCAAACATCTTATGTGAAATATTTTATTCAGGCTAGGACTAAATAAAAAATAACGCATTTTGTATGATGCCTCTTATATTGGTAAAAATAACATTTTGCTGTTTCTGCAAGGTGTATGTAAACTTTTGAGCTCAACTGTATTTGCTTGTGGAAATTGATTTCCAGCAGCATTTTTTACATTTGTGAGGGCAATTTTTATATTTACCTTTATTAAAAAAAACATGTGGTCTTTAATGTGAAATACTTACATTTTCCCAATTACTTTAATCAGTATTTAAAACGGTCAATAACAATAGACAATTAAACAGTTTATCAAATTTATATAAGTAAAAAAACAGGAGCACACAGAGCTGCAATATTATGACCAAATTTATTGTAGAGTATTGCTCTTTATATTGTAATAATGACTATTAATATTAATATAGGAAATAATAATATTAAATGTTTTTGTTTCATTTTGGGCACGTCACATTCTGGCTTCATAGACAAATACGTCGGTCAACATACTCAACAGCTCCTGATTGGCCAATAATTCCTAAATCCAACAGAAATGCGTTTGATTGGTTTTAAGTCTCAACGCTCACAAAACGCAGTGTGAGCAAATCTGTAAGTCTGCAAACTGACACTTGATTTTCACATTTCATTTTAATCGTGACAGCCGTAATATGTTGTTTAATTGTGCAGGGGCATTTTTTTTGTCCCTTTGCCTTGAATCATTTTGTTAATTTTGGTGGCATTTTTACTTCAAGCCCCTGTTAATTTCCAACCCTTGTTTGGAGTCTGTAAGTGTTTTTTCATTATGCTCACAAAGGCAGCATTCATTTGATGAAAAATACCATAAAAACAGTATTTACTTAATACATTTTAAAATGCTTATTTTTGTAGTGGTAAAGCTGTTTTTTTTGTTTTTTTGTTTTTTAAAGCTGTTTTCAATGTTGAAAACAGCTGTGCTCCTTAATATATTTGTGGAAACTGTCTAAACAGTTTTAAATGGCATTTATTTGAAACCGAATTGTTGAAGTCTTTGTCACTTTTAAATTTAATGCATCCTTGTTGAATTTTTTTGTGTGGTATTTTATTATTTTCATGTGCATTAGAATCTATTTTAGCATGTAACTAAAAATAAGACTTTTGATTAAAGCAGTAGAATTGAAATGCAACAGAGTAAAATGAGAAGCTTGAATAGGGAACACGCAGCAGCGATGAAATGTTTGTTTGCATGTGTTGAAGTGATACTGTTGCCGTGGTTTCCAGGCCAAGCCTAGTGTAGATGATCAGCTGCCAAGCAGGAGAGGTGCCCATTGTTTGAGGGATGCTCATATTGCATCTTTCCCAGCATAGATGCAAATGTCCATTGTTTTATTTCACAGGCATGAATAAAAGAACGAGTTACCCACTTTCAGCACACTTTGAATGCAAACTGGAGAATGATTTTCTTTTTTTTGTGCAACCAGCCCGTATATGTGCTATTTATTGCCTTTTTTGTTACCATCCACCTATATTGCTCTCAACCATTTCCTGTCTCAATCTCTTTCAGAATGCCAAGCCTTTGTCCTCCTCAGACAGCCTAGCGAAGGTGCAGGAGGTAGCAAGCTGGCTTTTGGAAATGAACCAGGATCTGCTGTCGGGGGGCAGCGGCAGCAGGGCGGCCCAGCAGCAGAGGCAAAGGCCTGGGGCAGCGGGGGCAGGTAACAGCACCTCCGGCCGCACACCTCAGCCCCAGGCGGAGCACATGAATCGGGTGCTGGAGGAGCAGGAGCAGGAGGCACAGCAACAGAGAAGAGAACCGGGCGAGGAGGAAGAGGGTGGACGAGAGCGGCCAAGGGAGGCAGAGGAGGAGCCATGGCCTTCCGGAGGTGAGCCGGTCGAGGAAGGACGGAGGAACGAGGTGAACGGAGCTGAGAAAGGTGCCCAGTGGATGTGGGAGCAGGAGCAGCGTCGGCGGCGTGGACGGCATCGTGAGGAAGACGAGGAGAACGAGGAGGAGAATAATAACAGTGGAAGGGAAGCACAGGTCGGAGCAGGACTTCGTTCAGAGGAAGATGACGACCGGCCAGAAGATGAGGAGGATGGTGAGGAGGAAATGGACCAGGATAGTGATGAGTTTGAACATTCAGAAGAGAGTGGGAGGGAAGAGGAGGAGGAGGCGGAAGATGAGGAAGAAGGAGAGGAAGGCCTCCAATCTCCCTCCCTTAGGGCCAGTTTGTCGGACCTTAATGATAACACGGACCAGTCCTCTGGACGACAGCACCAAAGCTCACCCTCTGTCCGCAAGAATAAGGTAAGCGATCAAATTTAACCATCTTCTGGTTTTTAAAGTCCAAATGGAATTATTCTTCTGGTTAAGTATAATGTAATGTAATTATCCGGGCAGAAGTTTAATGGGCTTAATCGTAGTGGTTGTCTCCCTCTACTGGACACTTTTGGCTTTACAACAGATAAACAATCAACTTGTTGTGAGACTTGATTTTATGGAGTGACTAAGGAAAGCTAGAAATGTGTAATTCATAGCCTAGACATTACATACCTACCTAAACTGAGAAATGTGCTTTCAAGTAAAGGTTGGTGTGATATTATTATTATTATTATTATTATTATTATTATTATTATTATTATTATTATTATTATTATTATGTCAAGTGTTGGCTTGCGCATTAAATGAGTTTAGAAGCATCCGGATTAGCTCTTTCTATTTTTCATCAGTTGCTTCTTTGGTTTTGACTTTGTATTATCACTTGGATGAAAAGAGTTCTTTAAGTTAAATCGGGGATTCCCCAACTATAAATAGAGAAATATGTATATATAAAATTATAAAAATGCCTCATTGTTGTGACTTAAAGATTCTAACAATAATTTTTTAAATGTTTTTTTTAAACTGATTATAAAAAATGAAGACAGAAATACACTACCTGTCAAAAGTTTTTGAACAGTAAGATTTTCATTTTTTTTTTTTAATAATTCTCTTCTGCTCACCAAGCCTGCATTTTTTTTTTTTAATCCATTTATATTTAAACAGCAAAAGCAGTGATATTGTTAAATATTTTTACTATTTAAAATAACTGCTTTCTTTTTGAATAGATTTTAAAATGTAATTTATTTCTCTGATCAAAGCTACATTTTCAGTGTCACATGATCCTTCAGAAATAATTCTAATATGCTGATTTGAATATAGAAATGAATACTTATTTAGCAAATATGCTTTAAATTTATCCAAAGTGATAGACATCATAATGTTACAAAAATTATATTTCAGATAAATGTTGTTGCTCTTTTTCTAGTCATCAAAGAAACCTGAAAAAACATCTACTCAGCTGTTTTCAACATTGTTTTTTGAGAGGCAAATGAGATTATTAGAATGGTTTCTGAAGGATCATGTGACTGGAGTAATGATGCTAAAATTCAGCTTTGAAATCACAGGACTAAATTACATTTGAAAAATATTCAAATAGAAAGAGTTATTTGAAATAGTAAAAATATTTCAAAATAGTACTGTTTTGCTGTAATTTGGATCAATTAAATGCAAGCTTGGTGAGCAAAAGAGACTTCTTTAAAAACAAAAAAAACAAACAAAAAAAAAAACATTAAAAATCAGAAACTTTTGACTGGTAGTGTATATTGCTATTGTGATTCTACAATTTATTTAAAATATTAACAGTAAAACATTTATTTCACCCTATGCTAATATCTTTTAGATTCTTAATTCTTAAGTATTAAACCCTCAAGCTTTGCTTGGGCACGCATTGCATTTCCAAAGCCTTTTGCTTTGTGCAGCCATGTTTAATTTATTTTTAATTTGAGCTTTTTATGATCAATGAATTATCAGCTTTTAAACAACTCACAAACCTTTCCTTTGTGGAAATATGAGTTAAAGAAATGGTTACCTGGCTAAAAATAAAAATGTTGTGAATTACTCACCCTCATGTCATTTCCAAATATCATCTGCTGCACACAAGTTGTATATTTTCCTTGGGAATTTTGCGGAAAGAGTTTGCAGTTCTGTTCTGGGCCTGTCCTTGTCTGAGGGTTCAAACAGCAGGCTTGTATTATTACTTGTCATTGACCTTGAAAGGAAAGCCTTTGTGATTTTATTTAACTGGACTAGTTGTTCGTATGTGAATATGAACATACTATCAAAAATCTATATCTGTATAGATATGTTGATGTTGATGGGGTCAGACTGAAGTGACCTCTAATACCACATTGGTCAAAAGGTGCGTTGCTGACATACTGACTGACTGTATGATTGTATGACCTAGGTTTACTGGCCATAGACATTCACATCAGTAATGTGTGTGTTTTTTTGGCAAGCCATATGGTGCACATTCAGTTTCTTTCAGATGTTGAGTATTGGATAGTTGGAATCAAAAGAGAAAGACTGGGTCTCTTTTTAAGCAAAGAGGAAATACAAATGAGGGGAGATGGAGAAGAGCGAGGGGAGGGAATGCAAGAGCGCACAGACCCTCCTCACCCTCATGATGTCGACACGCTTGTCAACGCACTGACAGAATACGACCTGCAAATTTTTCTGTCTGTGAGTGTCTCAGCTGTCTGTGAGTCTCTCAGCTGCCATGGGGAATCGCAGTATGAAGAAGGTCGCACTGTTACTGGTGAGTGAATCTCCAGAGAACATCTTATCACATCTGTGTGGAGAGCGTCTCATCCGCCTTTTGAAGCCGTTGTGTGTTTTGGATGAGAACACAGTGTTTATCTGATTGAGGCAGTCACAGCAGGGTTCAAGTTCACAGAACAGAGATGTGTGGAGTGTGCCTTTTCAAAAAGATGTGAATGTTTTGTCATGGTTTTTTAAACAACATTTTGGCTCAAAACCTAGTGAGCTACTAGTGTAGTAGGGATGGGGTCAATATGGTTGATTAGTTGACCTTGCTAAGTTTTAGATTATATTTTTTATTTTAATTAACAGTGGTGATTTAATTAGCCTTTTAACAGTGTGTTGTGCTTAGTTAGTAGCAAAGTGGATTTCAAGTTGGTCTCTGGGCACACCGGTGGCCGCAAGATGGTGCTAGGGGTCCACAGAAATGTTTGGAGAGAAAATGTGGTAATAATAATAATCATATGTTAAAATTTAGTTACTTATGAAATACTTAATCAAATCTTTGCTTAATCTCAGTATTCCTTAAGTTTTTAGATCTGTAGTTTGACTTATTTTTTTACATCAGTTTTGTACAACTCAATGTAAATATAAGTTAATATTTCAACAGTATTTTATACTGTTAACAAATTATTTTTGTTAGTTTGTAAGAAAGAATATTAATCTGGAATAATATATAAAGGATTTTAGTACACTGTAATAAAATAAAATAAAATCCAACTTTAAAAAAGTGGTTTGAACAAAGATTTAGTACGAGTCGTCTATTATGTGTGAACTGAACAAGCTGTATCTAACAAGTTTTGTTGACCTCACTTGGACACACAAGTATGTTCAAAACTTGTCCAAATGTTCTTTCAGCTTCAGAGTCATCTGAACAAACAGTTTTACGTTGCACAATGTTGTGCAAGTTCCCAGCCTGCATTGCAGCTTGAAAAAAAAAAAAAAAAAAAAAAAGAGTATAACTGTTATTAAAAAAAGCTAATCAATTCACATTTTACTGGTTAAATTAGTTTATGCTGCTCCTGTTGTCACTGGTAGTATGGTGTCAAATGGTTCATATTTTTACTCAATTAACAATTGAAATTTGTAGGCTACAGTATAGCGACTGTTGAATTTAAAATGTATATCAAGGTAATATGTTTGCCTCTAGCTTTATGTGGCAAATAATGATTAAATCGTCTAGCCAACTTTAAAAATCAAACAAAGCTCCTTGCATTGCTAAATGCTAAGCAATCTTTGGTTGCCTTGGCAATAAGTTGTTTTAAATTTTTAAATTCAATAGACTGCCTGTTACTCATTAGATGAACAAAACTATTTAAGTTGTCAGTTGTTATTGACTGCCTTTATATTTATACACTACCAATCAAAAGTTTGGACACACCATCTCATTTAAATGTTTTTTAAAGAAGTCTCTTATGCTCATCAAGGCTGTATTTATTTGATTAAAAATACAGAATGTTATTACAATATAAAATAATGGTTTTTATTTTAATATACTGTACAATAGAATTTATTCCTGTGATGCAAAGCTGAATTTTCATCAGCTGTTACTCCTGTCTTAAGTGTCATGTGATCCTTCAGAAATCATTCTAATATGCTGATTTATTATTAGAATTATCAATGTTGGAAGCTGTTGTGCTGCCAAATATTTTTTGCAAGAATTCTTTGAATAACAAGTTAAAAAGAACAGCATTTATTCAAAATCTTTTCTAACAATGTAAATCTATGCTATCACTTTATTAATTAACACATCCTTGGTGAATAAAAGTATACATTTCTTTCAAAAAAGGAAAGAATAAAACTGTCCCTGACTTTTGAACAGTAGTGTATATTGTTAGAAAACCTTTCTATTTTAAATAAATGCTGTTCTTTTTTAACCTTAACCTTTTAAACATAAAAAATCCTGAAAAGTATCACGTTCAAAAAAAAAAAAAAAAAAAAAAGAGCAGCGCAACGGTTTCTAGAACTGATAATAAATCAGCATATTAGAATTATTTTTGATGGATCATGTGACACTGAAGACTGCAGTAATGAATCTGGAAATTCAACTTTAATTACAGATATAAATAAAATTGTAATGTATATTAATATAGATAAACATTCATTTACATCATAATATTTCACAGTATAATTTTTCTGTATTTTTGATCAAGTGAAAACAGCCTTGATGAGCATAAGAAACTTCTTTAAAAAAAAACATTAAATAAGAGGGTGTCCCCAACTTTTGACTGGTAATGTATATATTTTTTTTCACTAATTATTTTTATTTTTTCTGTTGAATTAAGTAAAAAAAAAGGAATAAAAATATAATTAATTAAATTTAAGGCCCCTTCAAATGTTTTTTTTTTTTTTCTCTCAGATTCAGTCTTTTTTACTTTTATTTAAAAAATAATAAAAAAAATGTACACATATATATATATATATATATATATATATATATATATATATATATATATATATATATATATATATATATATATATATATATATATATATATATATACTTTATTTATTGTTGTGCATCTAATTTTTTTTGAGTAAATAAATTATTTGCTAAATATTCCTTAAATATTGTTGTAATAGTAATTTGATTATTAGTGGTATTACTACCAGTACATTAAGTAATACATTTCTGTCAGTTTCTTAAAGTTAAACCAAACTTTTATTTTTGATTGTTTGTGTTCATGCACTCAAATTCTGTGACATTCTGCGTTATACAGTATTTTTTTTTTATGACTGATTCTGTCTGTTTTCCACATTGTGGAAATCATTGGGCAATCGTTTTTTTTTTTCTGCTTAAATTCATATTAATGTCAAATAGGTATGTCTTTAGCTGTTTCATAGTGATTTCCCTTTTTTTTTTTTTCTTACAACCTTGACTGTTGCATTACAATTAAAAAGTGTTTTTTCTAGACCTCTATGTTCTTCTCATTGTGGTCTGTCCCCTAGACAAGGCTTCTTTTAAATGCGATTTGTTGACTAGTCAACCTCACTAACTATTCAATTTTGAAAATGTCATTTAATAAAACATCTTAGCCAGCTCTTTTGGTCTAGTGTGATCTATAGACTCAATGGTACAAAGCACATCTGCGGCTAGTGTCCTACTCCTCTTGGCTAATCAAGATTTCATTAAGACCGTGAATAGGAAGTGCTGAACCTTTGTAAATGAGGTTGTTCCAAAATATTTTCCTTGAGGAAATGTTGTTCCGCCGTGTTTTATCTCTGACTTGGAATTGTGCATTCAGAGCTTTTCATAGTATGCTAATGATGAGCCCCTGAAAGGCTGTGATAGAAATAACTGTGGGTTTTAATGCCAAATTTGTATTCAAAAGCAACATTCTGTAACTGATAGTGTTTGCGTTAAGCTCAGTAATGATTGAATTCCCTCATGCAGTCTAAGACAACAGAATAAAGAACTAAAACACTGAATAGAGTGCAGCACTTTCTCATCTGACGTCAGTCCCAGAAGTCACAGTCTTGACCTCAAGGTTGATTTAGCAGGACTGAGGAAATGAGCATGGAAGCAGTTGAATATAAACAAACGTAATGGTAAAAAGTAAAACTGACTACTTAAGCTTAAAAAATGTCTCCCCTTCCTGTTTTTGTTTCTGATTAGCAACATTTTCCAAAAATCCTAATAGATTGCCTAATTAAAAGTGAATTTTGTCACTCCAAAAGACTCAGTTTCAGACTCCAAAAGACTCAGACAGACTTTTCGTTACCTTTTTAATTAAATCAGCTGTGCATAACCAACTCTTGTTTTTTTTGTTTTCTTTAAACATTTATAATTATATTATAAAGTTTTTAAAGTTTTTAGTTAGAATGTCATCTTTAAAAATGATTTTGTCTAAAATACAGAAATGCTTAATTATGCAGAAATCTGTTGAGTGCTATTTGTTCCATTGCATTCGTTATTCATAATTTATGTATTATCGAAGGTGTAATTAACTTCTGTTGCCAAATTACTGTGTGACACATTAAGCTGCAGACACATTAAGGTTTCCCATCAAAAAGGAAATGTCATTTTCTCCAGAAATCCAACGACGGAGATGAAAGCAGACCCGTATTGTGTGTTATATGAACCGGGAGCCTCTTTAGATCTGTGCTGAACCCAAGCCACGGGTTTTATGGATTCAAACAGACTATTGAATCAGGCAGTGGATAAACACTCTGAAAAATGAGCAAGCTGGAAGAAAATGCCCTGAAGGCTTTCCTTAAATTAAATCTGTAATTAAACATGAACTAATTAGAAATATATATTTTCACCCACCTCCCCACAAAACCCATTTATTCCCCTCTCTTTTTTAAAAAGTTGTTATAATTGGGGCATACATGGAAAAAGTAAATTATGAAGTGTGTGACGTTGTAAATGTTACATACCATTTAAGTGTAGCTAAATACAAGTGCTTTTCCTTACATTTTCTCTTTTAAGCTGTTGCCGTCTGAGACTAATTTAGGGAGTTTTAATGACACCCAATTAATTGGCTCTAAATCCTACTGTCCTCTGAAGTTCTTGCAGTGTCATTTTAGGTCACAGTCCTGCAGTGTAAATTCTACGTCAGCCGTCTGATGACAAACCAATGGAAGTTCAGCAGCTGTTTGACATTCAACAGAGACATTCAGCTAGAAATGATGCTAGCTTGTCGATACAATAAGTCGTCGTATAGACTGACAAGAAAAAAAAACACACTTGGCTAAAGGCGGTACAGTCTTTGAAGACTCTGTCCGCATCAAACAAGTGCATTAAGAGAGCCAAGTGTATTTAAACCGCTTGTGTGGGTTCACAGATGGTCTTCAAAGAAGGGAAGATGAAATGGACATGTTATGTCTGGTAACTGAGTTGGTGTAAAGCCTCTGCTGTCGTCAAGTGGAGTAAGAGTTGTGCGTAATCGCTGTCTGATTTCAAAACGTGATTGCGGCATCAAAAGATCCACTTTTTTGATCTGCCCTCAGACTTGTGTTTACTGAAGCATGAAACACTCGCTGGCCTCTGACCCATATGTTCAGAAGCACTCAAGGGCTGTGTATGTGGTGTTTATAGTGTTATTCACACTAGAGAAGTCGTGTTAGATTTTCTGTATTTGCAGGCGATGCTAGATCTTTGGCCTTGAATTCTGGTTTGGGAAAATGACTGCAATTAATGTAAGCTTTAAGCTTAGAAAATGCCTGGAAAATAAGCAAATAGCTGTTAAAGAAAACATCAAAAGTGACTGTTTAGTTGTCTTATTGGTCTTAACCCCACCCTTCATTATTTCCTCCGGTTGTTGTTGAATTGAGTTTCCAAATGTTCATTTGCATTAACTCTTCAGTTTTTGTTCGTTTTTTTTTTTTTGTTAGTCGTGTGAACTTGGGTTGTGGGGCAAAGTCTTTGATTAGATGCAGATACTTGAGTTTTTTTTGTTTTGTTTTTTTTATTGGTGAAATGGAAAGATCCAAAGATCAGCATTTATCTGAAATATAAAGATTCTGTAACATACACCGGAATGAAATTATAGAAATTAATACTTTTACTTAGCAAGGATGCTTTAAATTAATCAAAAGTTAAAGACAGGTTACAAAAGAGTTCTATTTCAGATAAATGCTGTTCTAAGAAACCTGAAAAAATTCTGCTCATCTATTTTATTAATAATAATAATAATAATAATAATAATAATAACAATAATAACAACAACAACAACAACAACAACAACAACAACAACAATAATAAATAATCAGAATATCTGAATGATTTCATGTGACTGGAGTAATGATGCTAAAAATTCAGCTTAAACAAACGCAGGAATAAATTAGTAAAATAGTAAAAATATTTCAAAATTGTACTGTTTTTGCTGTACTTTGTGGGCAGAAGAGACTTCTTTAAAAAAAACATTAAAAATCTTACTGTTCAAACACTTGACTGGTAGTGTACATATTTATACACTTAATAAAAGTGCTTATTCAAATTGTTTTATCACATTTAAATTTTAAATGGTAAACTCTTTTCTTTAATTTATGCAATACAATGTACTCTTGTGAATGCTGACATGGAAGAGAAGTTGTTGAATATAGTCGTTGTTTTTGGTTTCCTTGTGCACAAAAAAATATTCTCGTAGCTTCTGGGCCTTAAATAATAGTATTTTTGTTATAGATTATGATTATATATTTTTAATTGTTTCTTTTTCATTAAAATGACGTTGTCTATATGTAGTAGATGGTGTTTAACACACAAAAGAGTGACAATCAGGTTAACACTGAGAAGTATAGAAATTCTACATTGATATAAATAAAACTGTGCTGGTATCGGATTGGATTGGTATCGGCAGATACTCGGATCGATTCTGAAAAAATGGTATCGTTGCATCCCTACCTTGAACGTGGTGGTTGCGTTGCTGTCTATTGAAGGTCAGAAAGCTATCGGATTTGATCAAAAATATCTTAATTTGTGTTTCGAAAATGAACAAAGGTCTTACGGTTTGAAATGACATGAGGGCGAGTAATAAATTAACAGGATTTTCATTTTTGGGTGAACAATCCCTTTAAGTATAAAGTGGCTCATCTTACCCCACACTCCTCCTCTATGTGCCGAGAGAGGGTAGACTTTGGTATGCCAAGAAGCACAAACACGCCCACTTTTTTTCCCTCGTCCCCAGGTGAGAGCAGGAAAGCACTGGCACTTTCCCACTCTGGGATCATCTGACTGGCACCATCTGTCAGGCTCAGAGCCTGGAGCTGCTACATCACAGGAAGAGTGTTTGAATGTTTCATATGCACGTCTCATTACATATGCCCTTTCTCGGGACACAACACCACACAGTCATATGGCACAGCTCTGTCTGAACCACTCTCGGGTCTTACTGCAGTATATTTTTGTAGCATGAACCTAAGAGTGCAGAGCAATGCGTGAGTTTGACTCTGTTATTAGTCAATACAATATGCTTATACTGGTCATTTATTCTTATTTTAACAGTGCTCCAACCAAATAGTAATGTCTGCTTGTGTATACACTTTGTTTATACGTTTAGTACTTGCTCACTAGTATATCAGTTAGGGATGGTTGTTTTGTTTCTAATGTGAGACACTCAATTGGGTGTGGTTTTTGAACTTTTAGCTTGTTTATCAGACATTGTGTTGAATTGTGATTCAATTAGTTTGGCATTTTGCACATAAACTTTGCATTTTTAAAAAGGCGTCAAGGAAAATGGCTTTCAAGTGTGGTTAAAAACACATCTCTGCGTTCAAAACGCAAACCTGCGTGTTCCATTCTGTTGAGTCTGTTTAGTTTGGCTGTTTGAAAGGAAGAACACGTCCTGTGTGAACGCCCCCTAATCCTCTCTGGGGTATTGAGTGCTGTCCTGGACTGAAAGTCAACGTGAACAGTGATGCAAATTGCTGTCTGATGCTGTAACCAACCACAAAATTAAAAATGAGGGTCCATTTTATCATCCTTGCACATAATCCCTGAATAATATTGACTGGTTTTGAGGTTATAAGAAAAGCCAAAAGTTGTGTTTTCATGGTCGATCTGTTCCATGACTTCTAAATATTTTAATATTTGTAGAGAATTGACTCTCTACTTTTTCAAGTGTCTTGGTTCTCTGAGCATTTTTCAGATTTATTTTGCCCCCCATTTAAGTCTTCAGTACAAAGTTCTAAGCCATGAACAAAACCCCTGAGATGAGTCACTGTTACTAACCTTTGAATAATACAAAAAAAACCTGTTCTTGAAGTGATGGTTCACCCAAAATTTAAAATTGTCCTTTACTCACCCTGATGTGTTTCCAAACCTGTGACTCACTGACCTCTGTGGAATATAAAATGATATTTGGAGAAATTTTTTTTTGTTATACAAATGAAGTCAGTGCACCAAAACCGCTGAATTACCAACATTTTTCAAAATATTTTCTCTTATGCTCTGTAGAACAAAGTAAGGCATAAAGTTTTGGAATGATGTGAGGGTAAATAAATGATGACAGAATTTTAGTGGCAATGAAATCTACAGCCCATAAGGAATTAATACTAATTTTAAAATAGACTGATGCAATTTTGCCATTTGCAAAGTAAGTGAAATTTTATTATTTTTCCCTGAAACTTGTTCTCCTGACATCAAATAGCAACCAAGAGTTTATGCAACCTATTAAACTCAAATAAAAGATGCTTCTTTTTCTTTTAACATACAAATGAAATTCATTTGTTTTGAACACATGAGTCCAGCATTGATTGGACCCCTTTGACCTTCATTGTATGGCCTACAACTTTGGAACAATGAGACTTTTTTTTTTCTTATTTAATCTAATTTTTAAATGTTTTTGTGTGGTTATTTCATATACCTCAAGACATAGGTTATCATTGCTCTGACATTTCATTATCAGGAATGGTAACCGAGCAGATATGATGGATTTCGAGAACAGGGCTTATTAATTTAACCTGTTCCTGCACATGCATGTGGAGGCGGACTGTCACACTGTCAAGGAAGCTGCGTTTGGCTCATTGGCATGTCGTGCAGTATAGGCGTCATGTGAAGAGCTGTGAATTATCGCCGGGGTTGTGGGTTTAAGACACATCATATCATTGCGTCATGAAAGCTTCTGTGCTGAGCGCCAAGCATATGCTAAGTATGTTTATATACACAAGGATTACGTGCGTTTCATGCTTGCTTATAGTTTCACATTTTAAGTTTTGTTTCATTTTAATACTTTTTTTTAAATGGAATTTTTCATTTAAACACACATAGCTGTTCAAACGTTTGGGATCAGTAAGAATTTTAATGATTTTTTTTTTTAAGACTTCTCTGCATCAAGGCTGTGTTTATTTGGTTAAAAATACAGAAAATAGTAAATATTATTAAATAGTGGTTTTGTATTTTAATATACTTTAAAATAGAGTTTTAGTGGAATTTTATTCTGTAATGCAAAGCTGAATTTTTAGCATCCTTTCTCCAGTCATCAGTGTCAAATGATACTTCAGAAATCATTCTGATATGCTAAAATTATTAGCAATGTTGAAAACATATTTTTTGAAACCTTTGATATTTTTTCAGGATTATTTGATGAATAAAATGTTAAAGAGCTGTATATATTTTTAAATGGTAATCTTTTGTAACAGTGTACACTAGTACTGTTCAAAGTTTGGGGTCAGCGATTTCTTTTCCTCCTTTGTTTGAAAGAAATGAGAACTTTTATTCTGCAAGGATGTTACATTGCTAAAAAGTGGTAGGAAAGACTTATTGTTTAAAAATATTTCTATTCCTGTGTAGTATATGAAATTATAACTGTCGTACAAATTCAATATACTGCTTCAGCATCCCCCGCTGTCCACAATATTTAAAGCCCCCACCACCCTTTTTAATTTATAGAAATCAGGTGTGTAAGTTATAATCTTATTCATGCTTATTTTTCACATTTTAAAACTTTAATCTCCTTTGAGGCCCCTTGGAATTTTACTGAGGCCCCCTGTTTGAGAATTTGTCCCAAGGGAATGTGAAAATTGATCAAAAATTTGAACGGCCTGTACTGAGTAGCCGTTTTGAGAAAAAAACATTGGGAAAGATAAGGAAAGGCATGTTTTCAATAAAATACTATATATTATGTTATATTATATTAATTATATTATATATTTTTTGCTTAGTCAGTTACCAAACCTAGATGAACTGCCAACAGTCAATTAAACTGGACCACAAAACCAGTCATAAGGGTACATTTTCTGAAAATGAGATTTATACACTGCCCTCCAAAAGTTTGGAAACACCCCTGTAAAAAAAGACAGGCAAAGTGTGGTTTTGGACGATATCAGCATAAATCCTTCTCATTTTTTGGTGCAAATGCATTAAAGTAACTTGCCATTATCGTTGAAGACCATCATGTCTGTCATGGAATGGCCTCCCCAATCACCCGACCTCAACCCAATTGAGCTACTATGAGAGGAACTGGACCAAGATGTCCGTAAGAAGTGTCCAACCAGTGTGAATCATCTTTGGGCAATCCTTCAGGAGGCTTAGAGTAATATATCAAGTCAATGTTTGAATAAACTGACAGCTCGGATGCCCAGATTATGCAGAGCTGTAATAGCTGCTAATGGTGGATATTTTGATGAATCAAATTTTTTTCTATGTATAAACTGTTTATGTAATAAAGTGCAAAATTATCACAAATTAAAAATAATTCATACCAATATTGTCCAAAACCCCACTTTTCTAGGGCGCTTCCAAACTTTTGGAGGGCAGTGTACATCATAAATAAGCTTTCCATTGATATATAATCACCTTTCAAGTTGTTCTTAACAATGCATATTACTAATCAAAAATGAAGTTTTGATATGTATTTACGGTAGGAAATTTACAAAATATCTGCATGGAACATGATCTTTACTTAATATCCTAATGATTTTTATCATTTTGACCCATACAGTGTATTTTTGGCTATTGCTACAAATATACTTGTGCTGCTTAAGATTGTTTTTGTGGTCCAGGGTCATTGACATAACACTTGTTTTCTAAAACAACTAGTTAAACTCCATTTTTATATATACAATCGCTGCATGTTTGGTGTGTCGTGTTTGTGTACAGAATGGAGAACATTAACACAGGCAGTAAGTGGACACCTGTCCTCTAGGAAACTTGGGCGAAGCAGAGTCAGAGGTCATGTGAAGGCTCTTCACAGTTGTCTCTTGTACACTAATGAGAGTGAAGGAATTTCTCCTACATACTGAGTTGTTGTTTTTGAGACAGTTTTTCGCTGAGGATACTTGTAAAGTTGCTAACTGTTTGAAGTGAGGAATAATTTTACCACTGTCCAGAAGGTGGTTCTCTTGCTGCACTGTGGTACTCTAAGCTCCGTCGAGTGAAGTTATTACTAATGAAAATCTGTGTAAATCTGTCATTGTGTGCTTAATGGGGTGGTCTTATTCCTCTGGGTGAAGGTTGGTATCGTTTGTATATGTATAGTTTTGATCATTTGACTTCTGTAGAGCTGTTTTCATGCTCTCATACCGATTCATGTACGCTAAACTCTTTTTCAAGGATCGGAGTGTCATTCACCAGACAGAACTGAAGGAAACTAACGTGAGGTTTACACACCCACAGCCTCATGCATCTGTAATCTACAGCGCTCTGCTGTCTTATTTGAATATTTTAGCTTTTTTATATCAGTGTCAGGGTTGTTTATACAGGACTGTGATCTTTCTTTTATCAAAAGATGGTGTTTCATGTCTATTCCCATAATAAGGCAAAAACCCAAATGGGTTAATCTTGCAAAAGAAATTTCCCAATTAGATTTTACTCCAATATTTAAATGAAATGGTTAAATAAATAATTTTAATCATCTAGTTTATTTATCGCATTTTGTAACGCCAACATGTCTGAGGTTCACCTGTAAACATGTTAGTGGTCATTCTTTGCGTTGTTCAGTTTCAGTTTTGCTTTTTAATTCTGTGTTTGATACAGGTTCTGGTTACATAGCGAACAGCAATATAATATATTTATATGCCTGTCTTAACCTTGAGACAGAAATAAGGACATCAGGAGTACTCTGACATCATGTCTAGGTGGGCAGATAACTCCTTCCTCTCTTCCTCGCCTCTGTTTCCTGTGAGGTGGAACTTTCTTGTGGCAGCCCTTCAAAATGTTGCCTGGCAACCCCAATTATCAGCCCACCCATCTGCGCAAAGACTTACTGGAGTGTAAAAGTAAGATGATGAACAGGTGAAGAGTGACTGGACAGTGTTGCAATGAGGAAACTGCTACATTTTTGGATAGCGAAGTAGTGAGGCAGATTGTCAGAGATGATGCAAGGGCAGGCTCACCTGTTTTACCAAGTATTTTACAAAGTTTGTCACCAAACTAAGAGAATTCTGTGACTGAAATGTAACCACATTTTTAAATCCAGGTCCTTTATTTGAAACAATACTTTTTCCAGTCAAAATATTAATCTTATTTTGACTTCCAGCAGTTCCACTCTTAGTCACTAGAGGCCGCCAAAGACTCGAAGCTTGAAATCTGATTTGCGCTTTTGATTATATGAGACTAGATTGGGTATTTCAAGCCATAATATCATAAAATGCACAAGCTCTATCACAGCTGTCCTGGGAGAAGTTATAAGATGCTGGAGTAGCTACACCAATAACAAGCACAGGCCTCTTGTTTAATTAGCCATTTCCATAACATTTCCATCACAACACTTCAGAGCTCTAGGCTACAGTGCTGAATCTGAATTTGACATTTTCAGTTCCAGTGTGGACCACTTTTACATATGGAAATATATTTTTCTGCAGTATGACTGCAGTGCGTTTTTTTTTTTTTTTTTTTTTTTTTTTTTTGTCATTTTAACTCAACATTACTTAACATTATGCTATTTGATGCAGTACATAAGTCGTAAGGAAGATTTATGATCAAACATGACAGTATGAGAGGTTTATATTAAATTTTTTTTTACATACAAATCATGGTTTCCCCAAAAATATTAGCGGCACAGCTGGTTTCAGCATTGATGATAATAAGAAAGGTTACTTGAGCACAAATCAGCATTCATTTCTGATGGTTCATGTGACACTGAAGAAGTATTGGCTGCTGAAAATTCAGCTATGCCATCGCAGGAATAAATTACATTCTTGAATATATTTACAGTTATATATACAAGAGCAGTATTTCACAATATCACTTTTTTGCTCTATGGTGAGCATAAGAGACTTCTTTAAAAAACATACCAAAAACTTGCCAACCCCAAAGCTTTTGAGCATTCTTTTGAAATGTAATGTTTATTCTTTATGCCTAACTCATTCACCAGGTTTCCGTTCAAAGTGGTGAATTTAACTTATGCACAAAATTGAAATAAGGCATATAACATTTGCAAATAAGCCGTTTCCATCCAAGGAGTCAGAGAGAACAGAATCGCCACTTCCTAATAAACTGGCACTAAATATCACTAAGGAAAGTAGGAGAAACTAGGGCTACACGATATTGGAAAAAACTCATTGCGATATTTTATTTTTCTGCGATAAATATTGCGATATGAAAATAAAAAAATGGGAGGATTTATAGCTGAGTAAATCAGCATTGAAAATAAACAAATTACAAACATAGATAAAGTTAATAGAACAAAGATACAAATAAAATAAAGCACTTTATAGTCTAACAGTATTCAGGTACAGAAATTGAATAATCAAATGTAAAATTGCACTGCATATTCTTCACTGTATAAATGTAATCTAATAAATCTGTCAAAGCTAAAAAAGTGATTTTTATCTGTGTTTTGCTGTTTGATTAACATTCATGACAGAAAACCTCAGGAACATTAAACTGCTGTGAACGTGTTACACATCCATTTTCTTTCTCAATTGTTTATCTTCACCTAAGCCACAAGCAACTGTTTACAAGGATACTTGCAGAGACCTGTATTTTGACATAGTTTCGCGTGTATGTGGCATTTCAGGCATAAAATAGCAGCGGAAGTGAACGGAATTCCGTGTTCACATGCATCTGCGTGGCTTTCACCGAGTCAACACCGGGCGCGAGCGTCGCGACGCGCCAAATGCGGTAGAACGCATTATAATCAGTGATGCTGTCTGCACTGGACGCGAGCGACGCGACAAAATACTGTAGAAGTCATTATAATGATGCTGCCTGCACTGGATGCGGCGCGGCACTTCAAATACCCGAAAGTAAACTGCCGCGTTCCATTTATGTGTACTCGCACAAAATTCAAATGATATGCAACAGTCGCTTTTGGCGCTCCGGTGTTTAGACAGACTTTCACTTTAGATGTTGCGGCACAGGCAGCGCGACACGACAGCTGTCGCTTCCGGTGTAGACAAGGTGTCTGTGTGTAAGCAAAGAAAAGACGATCAGTAGCCTATAAATAAATATAACGATCAGTATATGCTACTAAACATCGCACGTGCTGCGATGTGACCATTGCGGATGAGCACATCGCGATACCGATGCTGAAACGATGTATGGTGCAGCCCTAGGAGAAACCACTGAATATAGTAATTTTCATATATAATAAATTACCTCAGAGCAAAACAGGCAATGGGAATGTAGTTGTGTAAGACATTTCTGGGAGGCAAATATAAAGAAATACTTTGGTAGTCTTTGTTTGGGCATTAAGAATGACCATAACAATCCAGGTGCTGTGAAACCACTGGTTAGTCAGGTTATGCCATCTCATAGCAGAAAGTCACATGACTTTGATGCATGTGGAGAAATTTATTTGGCAAATGTTTCTAACTCCTACTATTTGCATTAACGCTTATTGCAAGTCAGAAAGCACCTCAAGTAAGTGTAAAAACCTTTTTTGCTTTTTTTTTGTTTGTTTTTTGGAAATTTGCAGTTTCTATTATTCATTTCTGATGTGGTATTTCAAATTGCACATAAAACGGTGATGTAAACAAACATAGCTATAGATTTGTTAAAATCAACATGAAATTTCATTGAAGTTTTTTGCCTTCATTTTCTGATGGATATGTCAGTGCAGTGTTTATACAAAATGGTCAGGTTAGGAGAACTGCCTCTTTAGAAGAGTGAATTTAAAATGTTTATGAAAAAAAAAAAAGTGAACAGATCTGCGATGACCTGAAAATGATAGGATCAACTGTAATATCTTGGTCCAAACTTTTTTTAATTTGAAGTTTTGAAAGGGAGGTCTGATATTAAATGAAAATATGCAGCTTTTTGCTTTGCTCTTATTAAAACCTGTAGAAAGAATGTGATGCTATGCAAATGCTGCTGGAACTATTATTAGATCTTTGACAAAACTTACAGCGGTTTTCTGAATAAGTGTTCAAATGCCCTTGCAAGCTGCCCATGTGGAAAACTCTCGTTTTAGAGCTTCACCGGAGGATTGCCTTTTGTACCAAATGTGCTATTGTCATAAAACTTTGTCCCTGAAGAACCTTGTGAAGAGAACTTTTTTCCTCAAGCAGCTTAAACATAAATGATTCATGAGCATTTGAAATTTTAATCGCTCATTTGGTTGTTTTACTCTCAAATGAGTCAACTGCAGACTTTTGGCTCTGTCTGCATTTGAGCACTATGTAGTTGGTGCAGTAGAGGAGGAAGAGTGTGTATAGTGTTTTTTTTTTTCTTTTTTTCTTTTTTAGTATACTTTGGCGAGTGGGCAATTTGCCACAAAATGACTTTATTTGCCACCAGTTCAACTATGAAAATATAAATAAATTAGTCACCAAAATCCCATTCAAATTAATGTGCATATCCTTATTTAATGTTAGTGTCAGTGTTTTCGAACAAAAACTCTGCAGTTTGTAACCCTGTATTGTGGTGGAGTTTAGAGCAGATCTCATTAGTTTAACCAATTCTTGATTGTGAAGATGGCTGTGTCGATTCATCAGTACAGTGAAAACTTAGGCTCTGTGTGTCTTGATGTACTTTTTGCAAGGTACTGGAGAATTGGGTCTTTTAACATGGTGGTTTGAGTGCAGTCTGCTCCTCAAGATGACCCCTGTGACCTTAAGAAATGCCTTGTTCGCTTCAGGCAACTGAAGTGAAAGTGTGTCAGAGCATGTGTGTCTGTCTGTCTGTCTCCTTCACTGTAGGTATAATAGAACAGTGAATAAGGCTAAGACTAGCATGTTTACTTCAATATTTCAACTAAAAGTGGAAATGTATTTGCCCTCAGCTGTTGTTGTTCATACAGTAGCAGTTAGTGGAGTTTTAAGATTGAACATTATCATAAAAGTAGTATTATACATTTTCTTCTGAAGTGACTATCACTTTGTATGACGAACACAGCAAAATTCAAGTGATCATTTGGTCTCAAGTAAAGTCAGATGATTGTTCAACTTGCCATGATGTACAGTATTTCCCCTGTCATTATTTTAGGGGGGCGGACCGCGATATGGACTAGTGTCTGTGAATAATAAAACGCAAAAAGACGGCTTAAATATTAATCCTGCATGTTTTGTTTGTCTCTCTATGTATGAATGACTGAGACACTGTTTTGTTTACTACACAGATAATGAAGCAAGCGTGACACCTGTGGTGATTTTCGGCCTCTGCGTCTCGCTATATGACGACATTAACACAAACTTAATCTCCAGAGCTGCTGTGCCAGTCACTTCATGATAATTTTACCATTTTATCTGAGAAAACCCCGCCCCCCCTAAAACCATAAACCCAGATTAAACACTGGTTGCCAAAATCACATATATATATATATATATATATATATATCACCAAACCCACTTGGTGCCTGTCATTTAACTTACAGGATACAAGAAGTTACTTGATCTATACTACCAGTCAAAAGTTTTTGAACAGAAATTTATTTTTTGTTTTGTTTTTAAAGAATTCTTGTTTGCTTACCAAGTCTGCATTTGTTTGATCCAAAGTACAGCAAAGATAGTAACATTTTTAAAATATTTTTACTATTTAAAATAACTTTTTGTGTTTTAATGCATTTTAAAATGTAATTTATTGCTGTGATTTCAAAGCTGAATTTTTAGCATCATTACTCCAGTAACATGATCTTTCAGAAATCATTCTAATATTCAAAATTTGCTGCTCAAAAAACATTTATTATTATGTTAAAAACAGCCGAGAAAGTTCAGAAGAATAGCAGTTATCTGAATTTATTTATTTATTTATTTATTTATTTATTTTTAGCATTATACATGTCTTTATCATCACTTTTGATCATTTTAAAGCCTCAATTTTAAAGATGCATCTTCACACTTGACTTGGGCTTGAGTTTTTAAACTTTTGGAGCTTTTTAGGTGACATTCTGTTTATATGGAGTTTAAATTTCCTGGAGTTGGGTTTTAATTTCTCAGAAGTAGCCCTTGTTTTCCTTTGAGTGAAGTTGTGGTTTGATCTGTTTTTGATCTCCTAAATGAAAATTCCCTTTTCTCAGATTCCAGACCCTAGTTTCTTCACTCAACAGCCCTAGAGAGGCTATATTTAAAAAGCAACGGGTATGCAGAATAAAGGATTCCTCCTAACAGAAGGCTGTGCCTGACATTCTGCAGGAGCCAGGGTTAAATCCCTTGCATTTTTGGCATTCCCAGCAATTACCTTGTGCCAGTCATGCTAACAGGCCGAAGCTCAGCACTGCACATACGGCACATAGTTGTGCGCCATGAGATTAGGGGAAGGCTTATGTGGGTCTGTATGAAGTGAGAGACCCGAAGCTTTTGGGTTTCCAGGGCAGGGCTAAAAATGAGATCGTCCCTCTCGGGTCATTTTGACTCTAATAAACCCTGTGTCTCTGCATCATAGAACCACTTTATATTCCACAAATGTACATTGTTCTAGAGAAATTGTTCAAATGTAGGCCTTACAACAAAAATGCTCTAGGAATCCTAAAATGCAGATATTAATGTGTACCATTTTATTTTAAATTGACACTCAAGCTCTCAAACCCAAAAACCTAAATATTCTTTTTTCCACTGAATCCATGAAGTGGGCTTGGCTGTGTAGCGTTCATTAGGGAATAAAAAGCAAAGTAGTTTTGTAATCCTGTAATAATTTCTAGGGCTGCAATAAATTTTTATTTTGCTAATCGATTAATCTAACAATTATTTAGAATGATTTATTGACTAATCGTCAGTTATTCCAACAGTTAATCAGTGGCTTTGCTGGATTATTTATCTTTTACAATTAGTTAAAATATTGTTATACATATGCTAACTAATAAAATAAAACAAAATAATCACTTCAGCTCTTGAAAATGTCAAGCAATTTTATTACTATTGTACAATTATTGGACGATTATTTTTTACAATACAAATATATTTGGCACAAAAAATGAGACTTTCTCGTTTACAGTTAAATTAACTGTATTAAGTGATAAAGGCCATTTTCACTAAGTGGAAATGGCATATTTTCTTAGTGATAGATGCCATGTACAATGAGTGCAAATAACAATGCATTCTATTTACCCTAAGTAAAAGCAGCAGTATTTTCTTAGCTATTAGCTTTTTACTATTCAAATAGCTGTAGATTATATTTACACTGTTAAAATAGCAGGGTTTCTGGTGTTTTTAACTACGTATTGCAAATGGTTTCAATTATCTGCACTAAAAATGACTGTGGCAAGCGCTTCGCCATCTACGTCACTGGAGCTGTTGTTTAACCATCATCTTTTGTAATGTTGGCCCAATCACAGGTTTGTGTCAATGGCAGTGAAGCGACACGACTGATGCTGTAGGTCAAATGACTGTAACAACACAATGAAAATAGTACGTCTGAATTACATTCTTACTATATTAGAACATTGTTTTTTTTTTTTTTTTAATAGTCACATAGTACTTGTTCAAAAAAAAAAAAAAAAACACCTCAGAATATATGATTTGCAGCCTCTGTGAATTTGAGTTGTCTTTGTCAGTACTACTCAACTCCAGACCTCTGAACCCACTTCCCAGAATGTTTTGGATGTTTCCCTATTCAACACTCTAAGAATTGAGACATTTGAAACACTGTTAGGTTATATCATAAAATAATGGCAAGATGTCACATTTTCAATGTGTTGTCATTGTGGGTTAAAAAAACAAACAGTAATCGCAATGATTCATGAACCAATGACTGTTACTGGTTCAAACTCTGAAGTTCATATCAGTCTAATGAACCTGAAAATGTATCACATTTTTTTCTTTGTTTTCGGGTTAAGAGATGAAGTCTGTGACACTGACTCATCATCTCTGCAGAAGTGATGTGCCTGTATGCATGTTTCATATGGATTGCATAATCTGAGAATATTTTTCTGTTTGAATTGGTTGATTTAAAAGTAGACACTTCACTTTCTATGGATATATTTTTCATGTCTGTAAGGCAAGTATACAGAGTTTCATGCTCAAGTTCATAGAGATCAAGACAGCTGAAAGCGCATCCTGTTTGCTTTCATTATTTTACAAAAGCCCACGAATAGAGTTTTTACAGATTCAGAAGATATTACTTTTATCTGTATGACAAAAATGATGCATTTCTAGAGCAAATGACCGCACTGGCTACTCCATCTGTCATGCAGTAAGTGCGCGCTACTGTCCACTTACATATATCGGATGAAAAGCCATATTTGAGGTCAATAAAGGATAGGTGAGTGTTTGAAAGTCCTGCCCTGTGTACTATATTACCACACAGAACAGCCATTTACGATCTGTCCGTCACAGACTGCGTGACTTCACCACTTCCTGTGATTTATTTATTTTTTTTCTTTTCTTTTTTTTTTTTTTTCTGTGACGAAGTGACTAATAAAATTTGTCAACTAAAACTACAAACTAAGGGTTAGTCAACTATTAGGGGGCAGCCCTAGTTCATAATGTAACATTTTACAGTGTTAGCAGTCCATTAGCACCGTATGTAGAGTAGAAGTTCTTATTTAATCAAATGTGTTTTACTGTAAACATAGATGTGTAAAGAAGTATGTTTATTTCTGATGTGAATCTCAGAGGCTACATTGCTCCATGCTGGGCTTGGAGAGTAGATTCCTGTGCTTATGTGCTTAGGTGGGGGTAGTCATATACAGGACAGCTGCCACTGTGCCCAACAGATTCACTGATGACATCAGACCCTCTGATATTTTAAAAGGGGCCGCAATCCAGAGCAGCAAGCTTGGTGTGGACACTTAGAGCTGTTGTGCCTCTTAAAACTTTCTCATTCTAGTGAGTTGGCTTTCTGGAGAAATTCAGTGATCCTGCCACTGACCAAATCCCACCAATTTGCCTCTACTGGGATATGACCTACTAGCTCTGGGTTGGCAATGCTGCGGCATTGCCCCATTCCCCGTTTCTCGTCAGCCAGCCCGAGGAGAAAGATGACCAAGTCCTCGGGCAAAGAGAAGGCTCCAAAGGCTCTCCCGGAGAGCCAGGCACTGGAGCTGGCTGACCCCAAGGATGTCACCAAGGAGCCTATTCCCCCCCAGAAAGTCCTCAAGATCTTCAGCATCAACATCATAGCTCAAAGTTTGCCCTTCTGTCGCAGACGGGTGAGTCCTTAGGAATCTAAACACGACTATGCCCTACAGCACGCCTGGTTTAATGGCAGTTGCTTTGGTCTGGAAACTAATAGATCACTTCACTGCATGGTTGAATATTTATTGTCTTGTCGAAATGTTTACTTGCATGTGTAAATCAGCAGATGATATATTCTTGAGCAGAAATGCATATTTATTATCACACTTGATGTGTGAGCCTGTGCTGGCCATTTCAGTCAGTGATTTTAAAACAAAACTTATTTTGCTTTTAAACTTTCAGATCTAGAATAATGTCAGTTTATACACATTTAACCAAAAAAAAAATTTTTACTTGACATCCTCAATTTATGTATGTATAAATTTGATTTTGAATAGAATAAGTGCTTTCTGGTGCGGTTTAAAATGCATCAGTAGCTGCTGGGATTGAGTCATCGTTCAACCTTCAGCCTCCCTGTCGTTCCTAAACCAACAATAGCAGTAATTGCTCAGGCACAGTCAGGAGACTCAATATAGCAGTGACTGTCTATAAGCATGTCATACTGTGCTACATTGCTGTCATTTTAATGCTACTTAGACATTGCATGTATTATTCAGTGAAGTCGTTTAGCGACATTGACAAAATGGTGTGTTTTTTTTTATTTTATTTTACTTTATTTTTTTATTGAAAGCGCATATGGGTAGTCATACTGACCAAAATGGATATGAGAATATAAAAATATTTTTGTTTGCGTAGCCAATTCATCACGATTTCTTTAGTCACCAGCAAGATCCCATCCGGTGACCTTAAAAAGACTTGCCTGGGAGTTCCTATTTTTAACCCTGCCCAGATCCAGAGTAAATGTATTGATTGGTTGGGAAAGCAGCTGCTCTCTGGTCTTCACAAACGTCCCACCAATCCCATAATGCTGCGACGCGTGTGCTGCATAGTCAAAGCGGGAGAGGCCGGAAGGACAACAGTGTTCATGGACAACTCGCTGCAATGTTGCACCTCGCCAACTGGCTTAAAGTTTGACTCATGACTTTCCGGTACCAGCCATTTTGTTGAAAAAAAAAAAGCTGTCTCATTTGTTGGAAAATAAGGACGTGTTAGGGTACAGCAAACAAACATGTTTGTTTCTACAAGTGGGTTGGCTGAAGATAGCGAAGGGCGTTCAATTTCCTCATCACTAAATCATACTTTCCAAAACTTCTTTTTATAGACATTGCCATTTATGGCAGCCTCTATTGTAGTCTTGGGGTGTCTAATGTCGCTGGCTTTTGCATTTAGCTTCCAGAAATTGGCATTATTACAAACGCTCGCAACCTTAAACAACCTTTATCTGGAATTTGAGTGATGAGGAGGTACAAGAATGAGAGCCGTTAGTTGTGGGAATGATAAATACGTACAGAAAGTGTGTGAATGTATATATGACGAGTTCATTTGGAAAAAACGGATAAAAAGGTTTTTTTTAAAAACATGTTTTTTCGTTGTGCATTCCAATTAATCTCAATCAAACTGCAGTTGGGTAATTTTGATGCAAGTAAGATGATTAAAAAAAAAAAAAAGCTAACTAACACAATAAACACAATAAATACATGACATAAAAAAAAAAAAAAAAAATTAACAAATGAAGTTATCGGAGTTATCGTTTTTTGCAAATAAGTTCTTCTTATATGTATTGAGAATTAATAAAATTAATACAATTCATTTCAATTAATACTTTTATTCAGCAAAAATGCATTCAATTGACAAAGACATGATAAATAAATAAATAAATAAATAAATAAATATAGTTCTTTTGTGCTATCTATTCATGATTTCCCCAAATATATTAAGCAGAATAATTTTGTTAACGATAATAAAAATCTAGATCTGATAAGTTAATAAGAAATGTTTCTTGAGCACCAAATGAGCATAATAGAATAATTTTAAAGGATTTTATGATGATCAGGACTTGACTAATGGCTGCTAAAAATTGTGCAGCTCTGGTGAGCATTAGAGACTTCATTGAAAAAAATAAAAAAATAAAAAAACTTAATAAATCCTACTGACCTTAGATGTTTGAATGGTAGTATGTACAGCTGCTTTTATATTTTAGCAGTGTGAGCCAAAACATGACCTCTTACCCAAGTCATTTATTACTGAAGCACCATAGTAGAAAACTAGAGATCCTTGCAGTATTTGCCGTAACTATGGTCTCAGTGCTTAATTTTTCTACCTCACCACTCATGTTCTCCAGGGATTGAGGATGTTGTGGGAACCAACCAAATTATAGCGCAGAGAGAAAGCCAAATAAAATGGTCTGTATCACTAATGTGCACATGTTCCTTCCAGAAGATTAACTTCCGGAAACATTCCTCTTGAGGCTTGTCTTTGTTCTTGAGGAGCGGCATTCAGTATTATCGTTGTCCCTTCTTCCCTTGTAAAATCAGGCCTCCGCTGAGACTGCGGAGTCTCTCAAACTGAAAGGAGAAATAGACAAGCAAAAATAGATCTGTAAACCTCAACATCACAAAACAGGCGTCCCCATGCCTTTCCAAATGAGCAGTTGGTTTAGACACCACCTTGCAGAAGTGACTTGAGATCCACCAGCTGGTCCTAGTGAATGAAATAGCTTGAATTTCTCATGGTCCCCATAGGCCAATATAAGATCCATGAAACTTTACTCAGCAGGTTCTGCAGAGTCCACTGAGGATAAAGAAGCAGCTTCTTTTATCGGTGTAGAAAGGAAATGGCAAAGACGTCCAGCAGGGATGAAGTTTAGAATTAAAATACTCTTATTTTTACACCCAAATATTCCATACTGTAAGTCTTTGTAGAGTCAGTTTCATGCCAAAAAGTTTGTTCTTTCTCTAGTTTGACTTTTTTAGTCCTTGCCCCATCTCAGAGTCACTTGTATAAATAGCTGGCAACTTGAGTTTCCAATGGAGACATGCTGAGAAGACAAAACCACCTATTTTCCCAGGCCTGGTATAGACAGCTGTTTCTGAAAAGACCCCCAGGAAATGAACTTGAGTTTTCACGCCAGAGCACTTGGGTGCATATTGGTTTTCTATTCCGGTTCTGCTTTGCCATTTGGGTAAAGTGATCCGGTCCTGCCCATCAGTGCTATGCCACTGCCATGGTCACCAACAAGAGCCATTTGCTACTTGAGCTCTTACCTTTGGCCTGTAAGTCTCACCATGCCAGTTTCCTTAAAGGGATAGTTCACCCAAAAATGACTTATCCTTTTTTTTTTAATGCAACTTCTTCCAGATTTTCAAGTTAGTAAAGCGGCACATGACTCTCAAGCCTTAATGAAGCCTCCACAGTGAATATTGCATCAGCTTTGACAATTACATTTGATCATATTCACGAAAACCAGTGGTTTTTGATCTCACTGACATAAAATCTGATGTGATGCAAGGTAATTTTTTTTTTTTCGTGAGAAATAAAGAGAGTTCACCCAAAAATAAAAAAGTTGTCATTTACTCAACTTCAAGTTGTTTCAAACTAATATATTTTGAAGAATAAGGGTAACCAAATAGATGCTGGTCCCCATTGACTTCAGTTGAAATTTATTTTCATACTATGAAATCAAGAATATATATCAAGAATATATATAAAAATTACCTTGCATCACATCAGATTTTATGTCAGTGAGATGAAAAACCACTGGTATGTGTGTGTGTGTGTGTGTGTGTGTGTGTGTATATATATATATATATATATATATATATATATATATATATATATATATATATATATATATATATATATATATATATATATATATATATATATATATATATGTATATATATATGTATATATATATATATATATATATATATATATATATATATATATATATATATATATATATATATATATATATGTATATATATATGTATATATATATATATATGTATATATGTATGTGTGTATGTATGTGTATATATATGTATATGTGTATATAATATACCAGTGGTTTTTCATCTCACTGACATAAAATCTGATGTGATGCAATGAAGAGTTCAGATGCAAAACCAGCTAAAAGCCATCTCGGTCAAAAATGAGATAATGATACTGAGTGAATGTTCTGGACACATATTATATGTTCATCAAATACTTTTAAGTCAAACTCGCTAAAATCCCAGCCTCAGCCCAATCAGAAGTACCAGTACTTACATAAAAACCTACACGTCGGAGCCTGGTAAAAATGCATTTTTTTAAAGAAAGATGTCAGATGGATTTAGAGGCTTTTGCATCTGACCTCTTCATACATACGTACGTATGTATGTATAACACTGAATGCTGCCAGCTTTAAGAGTATCCCAACTATGACTGAAGCACAAAAACAGATAACACATTTCGCCTTCAAAATGAAGACAACTTACTAAAATAAATTTAAAACTAATAGTTGTGACAAAAGAAAGTAAATGAGAGTAATGTGCAAAATGTAAACATTAAAACTGTTGTAAACATAAGAGTTTTTTCTTTTCCAAAAAGACAAGTTTGTCTACATCGTCTGACTTTAAGAGGTAGATTAAATGTGCAAAATGTAAACATAAAGCTATACAACTAGAAATTGCACACAATTTGTCAAACTTTTAATTTTTTTTTTTTGTCAGGGAGACTACAGTGTCTGGGTTTAAGAGGTAGATTAAGGCGCCTGAAAACGCTATGCACTTTTGTCACTGCTTCCACTCATTTTTGTTGTCATTTTTGTTTGCAGAGTGCTGTAGGGAAAAAAAAAAAAAAAAAATTTTTAAAATTATTTGACTGTATAAGAAGTCTATATAGGAAGCATTTTTTAATGTTCTGAAGTGTGCAAGAACTTACAGGCCTTCTGTGTGTTTTTAAAGTGAGGCATGTGCTAACAATCTCTCACACGTGAGCCCTGCAGCACATACACATTTAAGTGTGGTAAGTGTTCCATGCTGTACAATGTAGGCTTTTTTAAGCTCTGGCTTTGAAGGTTGACAGTGCACTCTGATTTGTTTTGAAGTGTTTGTGTTTCTATGCACTGCGGTTAGTTCGCCATAGGGGCTTTATTTAAAATTGAGACAATATGGTGCATTTATTCATGTATGGGCAATTTGAAGATCACACAGGTCTCATCGTGAATCCTGTTGAATCGCAAATTGAATTGATCTTTATCATGTTTCATTTTAAAGAAGTCTTGCCTTACATCCATTTTTTGTCAAGATTATATCAAATGGATTGTAACATTTTGATACCCATATTCCTCCTCAAATTACATGGCAAGCTGTACACAGCCATCCGTACAGTTGCCTCCCTTTGCAGACTAGCTGTAGTGCTGCCTTTACATAAGAATGTGACCCTGGACCACTAAACCAGTCATAAGGGTCTTTTTTTTTAACATAATCTGAAAGCTGAATAAATAAGCTTTCCATTGATGTACGTTTGTTATTTGGCTGAGATGCAACTATTTGATAATCTGGAAACTGATTAAATATTAAGAATCTCCTTTTAAAGTTGTGCAAATGAAGTTCTTAATACATATTACTAATCAAGAATTAAGTTTTGAGATATTTACAGTAGGAAATTTACAAAATAACTTTACTTAATATCCTAATGATTTTTGGCATAAAAGAAAATTTCTCAACCATTTCTTGAACCATCTGAGCAAACTGATTTTCTAAAAGCGATCAGGTTCTCCAACTGTATTTTAGAACAGAGAGATTTCAGAAGCACACATTTTTAACCTTATCCTCACTTTAAGCATACATTATGTTATTGTACTGTGGGTATAGAAGATCAGCCCAAGGCTTGTTCTTGATCTTTCAGGCAATTCAGAAAAGGGCAAAAGTAGTTTTCACATTTATTGAAACTCTTGCCATTCTCTCTTGGCATTATCTCAAATGAAAATGGTTTTACCTAGGTGACCTTTTCTCGCCTTGTTGTGTATGAGCACTGTTTGAGTATCCAGTCAGCTGATGTGTCCTCCCGCCCTTCCGTGCCGAATCCTATGGGAGGAAGATGATGGGATTGCATTGCCCTTGAGCTCCAAATAACGCTCTGTGAAGGCATCTGCCCAAAGCTATTCTGAGCAGGCCTATTCCAGCGCTGGACAAACAGAAAGTGTTGGGCAAACAGTATTGCGGCATTCTCCATATGGCAAAGCTGGACCCCCACTAACAGAAATGATGGGAAATCAGCTAGTCTGTCACATGTTGTCAAGATCATTCTTAATGTGTAGCATAGAAAAGATGTAGATGTAGAAGACCGCAAACAGAAGCTAAACTACTTGTCAAGCTAAAGGTAAGTGGCATACACCAATGTATAATCTGTGCAAGCCCGGCTGGCACATGATAGCAGCACAGCCACCCCTGCGACAAAGCCACCAAGAAGTGCTGACATTGTTTCACAGGTTGCCCTTTGACGCTGATTTTGGGCCACCCTTAGTATTCCAATAGTTCGAAAAAACCTGCTGAACTCAGACAGCAACTTTTACCATGTGTTTGAAGACCTCCCACCTGCTGCAAGGCTGCCAAGAGGTGCTGACATTTCTTGCAGAGCTGGCAGTGTGGGTGAGAGGCTTTCTCCTGGCTCCGGAATGTGTCACAAGCTCCCAGCATCTGCTGAGAGCCAGGGGCCGTAACTGAAGATGGGGCTGCTCGGTTTAAAACACTCATGCGTTTTAATATCCGGGACCCTTGCAATAATGAATGTTTGTGCTAAATATGCTTTGTCAGCACATTGTTGCTGTTAACAGCTTGTAATCCGAGTCTGGTTATCAGGATAAATTGAGAGGTGGTAGTTGGTTCGCCTAGAATGGCAGGTCAAGCAGCAGTTACTCTAAAACAGCGACGTGCCTCAATGGATACCCCGCTATCTGACCTGAAAAAAACCCCAGCTACCCTGAAAAATAATTTGACTCATTGCTATGATGGTCTCCAGCCTGTTAATCTAGCACTCTTGTTATTAATAAATGTTAATTTCCACCTACTTTTGGTTCATTTTAATCAAGAAATAGTAATTTTTAAGCAATAGTTTAGTTAAATAAAACTACCCACAAGGGTAACATTGAACCCAAGACAACCGAATTGAGACATCCATATTTCACCCAGTGCTGGGTCATTTTGTAGAGTATATTTACCCAAAGAAGTATTGGTGTTTTATGATAGCTACATGGGTTAATGTTAGATTTAGGGTTAGGTTCAGGTTAGCAATTTTTACCCAGTTATTGTAAAATTTATGTGAATTTTTGTCTAAATCTGTTTGACTCATTCTTCTATCAGCCCAGGGTATAAAAAGCTTCCCATTTCCACATCAGGGTTGGAGTTGAACACTGCAGGGTGGTGGCCCACCAAGGCCGGATTTGAGGAATCCTGGCCTCATAACAAAGTAACAGCAAATTCTTTCGGGGCACTCATGCAGTCCTCATAGTTCAGCACAATGAAGGTCTTCATATGGTAGAATCAATCTCGTCCATTTATCACTGCCAAATAGTTATCTTGACCTGTGCCTGAGTGAATCAGACTCGTATTTTTGCAGTACAAACTACTAGACTGGGAGTGGAGCCCAGAACCTGGCTAAACACCATGTCTGGTCTTTATCCCTAGTTTGTTGGGAGCATTTCTCACCTTTCACTCCCTCAACCCTTCTCCATCAGCCTATCCTCCCTACCCATGGCAGCTTGGCTTGTCTGCGGTCCAGCAGCAGTCAGATGGCTACGGTGTAACTGGCGCAGCTGTCTACATGGTTCGTTTAATTTGGGCATAAAGCCGTATGCCACTGCTTGTGTGGTCTAGCCTAGATTGCCCTCTAGATTGATTGTGTGAGATGGGGCATTTCTCTGGCCAGCTCTTTGAATTGAGTGAAAAAGCCAAGACAGATTTATAGCAGACACTGGAGTGGAGCTTCTGGGAGGCATCGCATAGCCTCTACATGCCTCACTGACGACTGAACTAGTAGCTTGGGTTAGTGTAGCCAGCTGCATAGCTGGTTGAGGATATCCTTTCAAACTGACTTCTGATTGGTTCCTCTATTTCAGTCCCATGATTTTATCCCCATGTCTTGCTCAGAACAGTGTTGTTTTCAGTATGACATCACAATTGGGTTCATCCATTATCAGAGGATGTTTTATTTGTTTATGGCATCCTTGCTTTTAGTTGTTGTCATTCAGTTGAAATGTTGACTGAAATGTCCTTGTATTGAAAGGGTAAACAGTGTATGCACTGTCACACACAAGCCTTCATACGAACAGACACTAGAGAGATAAGTGGTAATCCATGTTTGGCCCTTCTAAGTGTTTTTATGGATGCAAGTTCTCTATACATAGAGTGACCCTTCTCAAGCTTTATAGCTTGGGTTAGGAGAATGCATAATTTCGCTGTTATATTTTCTGCACAATCCAAGAGTGTGGTTGAGATCTTTGCCTCAAAGGATTGAGGCCCCTTATTAGGGATGGACGATATACCGGTAGACATGATTAACTGGTAGAAATTTGTCAGTTGATGGAGATTTTGGTCTATCGCGGTCACACTCTTGTGACGTTACTGTACTGTTTGCATGTGTTTTTATGCATTGCAGATTAAAATGAGATGTTAAGTCTTTGAAATGCAATAAGCTGTGAAAGATATTCGCTATATGTGAGCGCTGTATGGGAGGCATGTACATGAAGACTGTGCTCATAGAGCATGGAAGTATTGAACAGTTATTTTTGCCGCTTTATAGGCCTTGAACGATTAAATGCACACGTGCAGTTATCCTTGTAAACACAGTAATTTAGGTCTTAAGTAAAATCAAACAGCTGAGAAAGAAAATGCCTGTAACAGTATATTGGATCCGGGCAGCACTTAAAATTACAGCAGTGTAACATTCCTTCTGGCTGTCATTCATGTTATTTAAACCACAAAAGAGAGAGTCTCTCACTGCTCTTTACTAAATCACTTTCGTTACTTCAGTTAGGCAATGTCTACATTAATCTGGATACTCTTGTTTTCATTTTAAAACATCCACACTAGCGTTTTCCAAAGGTTTCTCATCCACACTGAAACATTGGAAAATGCTAAATCCGCTTTAGAGAGGGAGTTTTCAAAAAAGTTCCATTTTCCGTGACTAAAACACCTGTGTGTGTGTGTGTGTGTATATATATATATATATATATATATATATATATATATATATATATATATATATATATATATATATATATATATATATATATATATATATATATTTATTAGTGGTGTCAAAATTAGCGCGTTAACGCAGGAGATTAATTTTTTCATTTTAACGCGTTCAAAATATTTAACGCATGGGCGGGGCCACCCCACTCACAACTGCTTATGAAATGCTTTTATTTAAATGCGCAGAGCGTCTTTACGAACACATCAAACAGGAGACTTTTCAGATGCGCGCTCCAACTTTACTTCAGCACCAGACGCGAGTCAAACGACCGCGGAAGCGGTACTGGTGACGGGGAGCTTAAGTAAAACGTTAGTGAACTGCGGTCAGATGAGATGCTGTCAGGCCATATGTCGGTAAAAACGAATTTAATTGTCCTGTCAGCCTATATACTCTGCTTGTAGCGTGCGCTCTTGAAGTTCACGCGCAAATGTGCCGACGCGCGCTGTATTAGGCTATATTAAACCCAAATGAAACTGCGAGCATGCAAAGTCGTAGTTATATCGTCAGGTAAAACATGAATTCACAAAAAAAAAAAATTATTTATAGGTCAAAGCAGTGTCAGATCAAGTTCAGCAGTGACAACCTTTAACAGCAGCCAAAATATCCTTATAACCAGTTGCTGTGATGTCTGTTAATTAAGGAACAAAATTAAAAAGAGGAAATTAATAACTAAGTTTTATCTTTATATAATTTAGAATTTGATATAATTTAGGCTATATTTTCTTGCTGAAGGGCGCAGGTAGCTACTATATATATATATATATATATATGACATTTATTATAATGGGTTTGTGTGAAGATTGTTTCAAGTTCACTTAAATTATTATTATTAGTTATTTTTTTAAAGTCTAATAAATGTTAAAGTGATAGCTCTTAATGATACTGTAATGTTGAATGATTTTATATATATATATATATATATATATATATATATATATATATATATATAAATACATTTTTTTTTTTTCAATGGTTAAGTATTAGGGGGGGGAAATCAATCGGTGATATTTGCCTTCAGTCCTAAAACAAGATGGCGTTAAACAAATATTAAAAATATATGTTCTTTATGTTGTTTCTACATTAATTTGAAGCATTAAAGTGAAATTATTGCAATATAAATTATAATTAAAAACTTTAATGTCAGGTAGAATTAATATATATCATATTTTATATATATATATATATATATATATATATATATATATATATATATATATATATATATATATATATATATATATATATATATATATCAAATTCATAGAGTAAAGAATATGTAGTGTTTTTATATATTTTTTTACTTTATATTTGTTCTACTGTAGTTTTTTATTCTATTGTTTGTAATTAGTTTCTCATTCTTATTTAATTGCTGACTGTTTACTTTAGTGAGCTTGAGGTTTTTTGTATTTATTTATTTTATTTAGGCTAGTTTTTGTGATATTGACACTGGCGACAAGAATTCAGAAATTTCTATGGTATCAAAAATTTGATATCACAAAGTCCTTGTTTAAAGCAAAACTAGCTGTTGTGATATATAATAGTCAACATTTGAAGTAGATCAAAACCTTTGAAAGTTGTCTTAAAAACCAAAACAGTACCATCTTATCTTAGGACAACTTTGAACTTTTTTTTGATCCACTATAAATGTTGACTACTATATATTGTTACCGTGAAATGAAATTACTCGTATCATAAGATTTTGGTCATATTGCCCATCCCTGCCTCTTATGAACACATTGACTGAAGCCATGTCACAGTGCTTTTTTCATCATCGTCGTCATGATATTTTGTGTTTTGATAAATTTCATAATTTCAATACTGGTCTAATTATCTATCATGAATACATTCAATACAGCAAGTGAAGTTGCAGCCGCCATGTTGAGTTTGTTGCTCAGCTCAGGAAACTTGACTCGGATTCCCAGATTGATCAAGACCATGTATCATGGGGGTGACGGAGCGCAGGCATTCTCCACGCCTATTTATAAAACCTGTATATAAGCTTGCATATCCAAAAAACATGCGCTCCCACCCCTACCTAATGGTGGAAGGTTTATAGCTTGAATATGATGCATAATTCAGAATATCAAAGTATGCAGTGTTAATTACTGTATGTGTGATTCTTAAAGTAATTCAAAATTGATTTCAGCCTAGATACGCAAGGTTGCATTTTTACTTGTTTCCTGTTCTGCTAATCCCAAATAATTCGATTTCAGTAATGAGATCTCACTGAGTTGAGATGCTGAATAAACGGTTTGGCCTTTCACATGTGCATGAATGTAACCCACTGGTTATAAATAGGATCCTAGCATTACCATCAACTTCACTGGAGCATTGCAAAGTAACCACTCAGTTTCACTCTGGTCACACAACCGATAATTTCCATCAAAATGGTGCGTCACCGAAGCAGCAAACAGCATCCTTCTGAAAGTGTTTTTTTGTTTTTTTTTTAAACAGTAATTCCTAACACTGTAGTCCCCATATCTCTGTACTGTTTACCAAACAGCTTTGTGCAATCATTGCCGTTGCAATGCGTTTACGAGGACAGACGTTTGCCAAAGGGAGGAAAGTTGTACTTATCAGGTTTGATACTCTTGTAATAAAATACTACTGCACTTGCAGCCTCTGTTTTGGCACAGTTCATAGTTTCTGGAGACTTTCACATATCAGCGATCTCTGCTGTATGAACACCGAGCTAGGATTAGATTTACCACAATGTGTGGCTTTTGCTGTGCCAGAAGTGTTTTATCATGTACTTCAGACAAAAAAAAAAATGTAGCCTTAATCTTTGGAAGAGTTTATACTCATGAATACTTTTGTCTATCACTTGTGAGACCTTGTTTAGGCATAACCATTTAGATTAGGAATGTTTAACTAAATAAATGTATGATATTAAATATTAGATTGTGATGCAGTATTTAGTAATTTGAGTAAACTTTGTTAAATCAAGTTTGATGGCCTCATTGAATCTGAACATTTAAGTTGTTGTGTTGTATAACCATGTTGAGAGTTAAATATTCATGACTTGCTCATCCAGCACATTTCGAGAACACTTAGTGCTGACTTGACATTAGGAGACCAGACCTGCCTAGTCCGCAGATTACATGCATGTCAAGTGATCCATGCTTTTTATATGATAATAAGACTGTAGAGAGATTTTACACACATCCTACTTGGTGGTTCACTCAGTAGGTGAGGTTATGTTTTATCTTTATGTAATGACTTTCTATATGCATTAAGCAGCTCAATTTTTTTTTTCAGCTACTGTGCATAAAGAAAATAAAACATCCAATTCCAGATCAGCATGTGATCGTTATGATATCAGTATAATCAGAGGCAGTAATTCTTAATTCATGCATTGCAATAAAATTAAATGGTATCAAATTATGTTAAACCTGGTAATGAACCTCAGCATGAGGCTAATTGCATTATATGTGTAGAAGATCCTGATAGATAATTTATGGAAGCCCTGACTTAAGCAGTCCCTCCCCACTTTTTTTTTTTTTTTTTTTTACCAGTGATTGTTTTATTTTTCATGTCATTTCCTTAATAGTTTATTATATTCTATATTCATTTGTTCACTATAATTTGTTGGTTCTGTTTATTTTTTGTTCCTCTGTTGGACAAAGAACTAAAGAGAAAAACTTTAACTATATTACATGTGCAGTATGTAAAATGTATTTGACAATTAAGGAACGTTTTACCTTGATTACTATTATGTCTACAGAACGTCTAAATTTCATTTACACTGTGTAAAAAAAATAAAAAAAATAAATTGAGTCAGCCTTAACATTTTAAGTTCAGTCAACTCAAATAAGTTTATTCAAGTTGAAATTAAGTTGACTGACAACTTAGATATTCGAGTTGACTCAACTAAAAAAAGTTTATTAAACTTAACAGCTGTGTTTGTTACTTGGCTGCCATAAAATTAAGTTGTAAAACGTAAGTTAAACGTTAGTAGTAACGTAACATTTCAAGTTGACTAAACTTTTTTGAGTTGACTGAACTTAAAATTTTAAGGCAGCCAGGTAACTAATATTTTTTAAGTTGACTCAACAAATAGTTTTTACAGTGTATGTCTGAATTTTTAGGCAGCTGACTAGAAGGAAAAAATGGTCAAAAACCTACATTTATTCACAATTCGACCAACATCAACTTTTTTTTGTCTTGCAGCTTTCAGATAAATTGTTGCATTATTTCTTATATCAAACTTTTTGAAGCAACAATGTCTTTAATATTTAAATGATGGCTTCTCTAATTAAAAAAAGCATTATCCTTTTTCATCCAACATCTTTTAAAAAAAACTGCTTGCCAAAAAGCTGTAATGTCCATTGTATCTCTGTAACTGCATTGTGACTGCAGCTCTTAGTACCACATTAAGCAATCACCGTAAAAGACCCTTGTGTCATTTCACTTCCCTAAGTTAACTAAATTAATTAGTGCAGAGTCTGTTCTTTACAGTGTGAATTTTTACATTTCTTGAAAACTTAGGAAAGTATCCAGCCTCAAATGATTTGTGCAGTGCTGAGCAAAGCAAGAACACGGTGTCCTTTAGACAAAAATATTTGAATTGCGGTTGCCTTTGCAGATGAACATGAAGTGGAAAGTTAGTCGCATTTGCATTTTCTTGCTGTGTAATATTTGGATGATTGGTTGTTATGGGATTCTCTTGGGTCAGTCTGTGAAGATCAATCATTAAGGGATGACTTTGAGAATCTAGCAGGTCTTTTGATTCCGAGTTTAGTCTTATAGTCAGTCCCTGGTTCCTGATCTTCATCTCAGACGGTCTCTTTAGGCCCACATTGCTCCCTATCCTCCTCCTCTATCCTCAAAAAACACGGTGTGCGATGGAAGATGCATCTGAAAATGTATGATATCATTATAACACGGATGAATCTTAATGCTTGTGCTTTGGGGCTCCGTTAATAAGCACTAGTGGGGTTTAGTATACATGAAAGCAAGCTAATGGCAACATTGGTCAACCCTGAAGGATAAAGGAGGCGTGTGGATTCTTAAAAGCTTCTCGGGTGAAGTAAACAAGCGTGCGTGTCATGAGAATATGCATTGGATGCATTTGCAGACTTCATTGTTGGAAGACACATGGGCTTGTTTCTGTCTAGTTTCCACCGTCTGTAATCTTGCAGGCTTCTAAGGTCAGAGAGGAACGGCTTGTGTGTGTTCAGAGATCAGAAGTGTGGAATCGGCAGGCTTTGGCCGTTCTTAGTGCTTGGAATGATGTCAGGAGCACAGTATGTCTTCTCTAGGGTGGCAGAAGTGACTTCAGGCCAGATAACTGCTGTCTGAGCCTCCTGTCTCTCTTGGAGGACATTAGTTCACTGAAAAGATCAGCTTCATTGGTGTCCTTTTCACTTTGTGCTTGTTTGCTATTTGGAGAACTTGTGATAATTGTAGAATTGGTGCTTACAGCTGTGAGTACAGTATGGACACCTTAACACAAATCTGCACAAAGAATTGTAAACAACATTAAGAGCCCTTCAGATATTACCTGAGAAATAATTATTTTCCTAACTAGAAATGTAAAACAATTAATTAAACGATAAAGTACATTCAACCAACCAAATAAAACACAATTTGAGTTAACTTCAAATAATTTATCTCGCTACCTTAAAATTTTAAGTTAAATCAACTCATATACCCAAGTTGTCACTTAGTACAACATTTAACATTTTAAGTTATCCATAAATCCATAAATTATCTATCAGGATCTTCTACACATATAATGCAATTAGCCTCATGCTGAGGTAACGGTTCATTACCAGGTTTAACATAATTTGATACCATTTAATTTTATTGCAATGCATGAATTAAGAATTACTGCCTCTGATTATACTGATATCATAACGATCACATGCTGATCTGGAATTGGATGTTTTATTTTCTTTATGCACAGTAGCTGAAAAAAAATTGAGCTGCTTAATGCATATAGTTTTTTACAGTGTAATCTCTTTTAACAATATAACCAATATAGGCCATAAAAATAAGTTAAGGGTTAATCCAAAAACCAAGATATTTAAATAAATCAACATTATTGAGATGTAAACAATCATCAGAAGTAATATTCAAATTATTCTAGAGCTGAAAAATGATTATTCGCCTTAAATCGATTCAAAATAAGTTTGTTTGCATACTGTGCGCTGTGTATATTTAAGTATATAAAAAAATTGTATGCATTTATATTTAATGTCTGTATTTGTACATAAACACTTATAAACAAAATATATTTTACATATAAATCTAAGATTTTTTTCTTAATGTATACGTGTGTGTGTGTGTGTGTGTGTGTATATATATATATATATATATATATATATATATATATATATATATATATATATATATATATATATATATAATATAATATAATATAAATAAATAAATAAATAAATAAATAAATAAATATATTACAAAGTACACACACAGTAACTTTTATTTTGCGTCTATTAATTATGACTAATCGTTTTGCAGCTCTAAATTGTTCAATATCTTCAATATAAGCATATTGTTATGAATACATTTTTGAACCAAGTTAAAACAGATTGTTAACAGTTCTGAATTTAAAGCAATTCAAGTTTAATTTAAGAACAATTTAGGCATATTTGAGAGAAAATATATTGGTCCCATGGTAGACCAATGAGGTCTTGAGGAACACCTCTTTCAACAATTACATAAATCAGACTGAAAACTCTGGAAAACATTACTGATGCCTGTTGTGAAACATAAAACATTAAACCAAATAAGAACTTTTTTAGTTAAACCAATAGAATACAGTTTTATCAAGAAAATGGAAATTATTGACCATATCAAAAGCATTAGAAAGATTGAATATGGCATGTGTGGCCTGGTTTTTGTCAATTCATGTTTCATGTAGTTTAAATGGGTCTTGGTTATTTTTTTTTGAGCATTTTATGGTAAAACTTGTTTCACCCCATGCCATTTTACAACCTTAAACTAGCCTTATATTGTTATATTGTAATTGATCTGATTATCAAATTATCTGCTATTTTAAGAGATGTTCGTTTTTCTTTTTCTCCATGTTCCTGCTTGTTAGTTGGACCACATTGACTGACGCAGGATTCAATATTTGTATTTAGTTTTTTAAATGGTTCAATTACTCTTGTTGAGTTTCAGTTATGATTTTGCTTGTCATTCTTTTTCATCAACAGACTAATAGGCAATTTATTGCAGTGTTTATGAGGGACTGAAAGCAGTTTTTTTCACACTTGGCACACTTTCCTCCGCTCCTGTTCCATTTATATGAATGTTGTGTCAAACACCTTGTGTTTTAGTTTGCTAATTAAACTCCTTATGGAGTCTCCCGGGGTGTTTGTGTAAGTGGCCCATATCCGCACCCAGAAACACACACACACTACTGCATTAGTCCTCCATCAGCATGCACAGACGCTCCGGCCTGTTGTTTATCCCGCTCTCTCCTGTTGATTTCCATCCCTCTCTGTCTTCAGTCATTCTGACGGAAGGGCTGCAGAGAATCGGCATACTGATTTACTGATTCAGCCCGCTCCATCTGTGCCACTGATTATTAAAGACAGTCCTAGTGGGTTTTTTTTCCCCACCACATGAAAAGTGGTGCATTGTGTAGATAATAACATTTGATGCACACTGCTTTTTAAAGGCATATTGCGTCCTAGCTGTCATCAAGTTCAAAAAGGAATGTGGTTTGGAAAAGCTCAGTGGAAGCATAACCTATGAACTTGATGCTAAAAACTAGTGACTGAAATGTCTTTTTCTTCTTTCTTTTTATGTTTACCTTCCACTTCTGATGTCATCGCTGGATTGGTTCATGATAGGTAAGCTGAATCTTTTTTAACAAAGCCATACTTCAATGCACTGCATGCATTTTCCCCAGTGTCTATGCAAATCAACAAAGCATTTATCATAGAAGTGCTGTTTAATTCTGTGCACTCAGTTGGTCAACAGCAGGTGGCAGTGTGGTCTAACAGCTGATGTTTTCATTGAGCTTGGCAGCCCTGTGCTATAATCCCTCTAAATGCTCCCATAAAGATAATTTTAGTCATTGCTGTTCTTTGATGCTGTTTATTCTAAACTACTATTTGGAAGCCATCACAATTGTTCCATACATGCCGATTACTCTAGGTAGCATAGTTGAATGACAACACTGGTCATGGTTCACCATCAGGTCCAAAGTGTTCTGTAAAGTAAAAAAAATGATTTGAAATGAGGTTCACTTATGATGTGACCTAAAATGAAGGGTAAAGAGTTCATGGTAGTACCTTAAAGTTGTTATACGCTATACAACTAATTTGTAAAATTACAAAGAACAGTTGACACTGGTCGAAAAATCAGAGCTCGTCTCCAGATTCTGGCCCTTAAAGTATATGTTGGACACAGACTCGAGTACATGATTTTTGAACATTTAAAACATTGTTCATTTGTCATGTATTTCCTAGCCAAAAAAAACATGTTTCTGCATGACTCTAAGGTACTCATGCACATTTTAGGGTAGATAAGGTACAAAGTCATCCCTTTAAGGGTACTGCTCTGGTATCCCTAAAGGTACATTTTTTTGCACTTGTTTTTTTCTGTGTAATGAATCAGACCATAAAATTTGTCATTTTGTTACAGAAAAAATTGCAATTTCCCTTTAGCATTTTCCTAACAGTGTTTCATTGTTAATCTTGCTTCATTGGTGAGAATACTTTTGGATGCTAGTCACTGTGGTTATTCTGTTGCTGCCTACACTCTAAAAAATGCTGGGTTAAAAACAACCCAGCGATGGGTAAAATATGGACAAACCCAGTGATTTAGGTTAAATGTGTAACCCAATCTTTTGGATGGTTTTATTTAACTCAACTATTGCTTAAAAGTACTATATTTCTTACTTAAAATAAAGCCAAAATAGGTTGGAAATGAGCATTTAATATGTTCAATAAACTAACATTTATAAGAAGCTGAATAAATGGTTAAATAATGAACATTTTAAATATTCGCCTTTTGATTATTGCTGATGCCTCTAGCAATTATGCGTTTTATGTGATTTTTAATTCCCGACCTATTTTTGTTTCATTTTGAGCAAGCCATATGTGACCCTGGACCACAATACCATTCAAAAGGGTAATTTTTTTTTTTTTTACATTGAGCTGAGATACAACTATTTGAAAATCTGAGGATTCCTGGGAATCTGAGGGTGCAAAAAAATCTAAATATTGAGAAAATCGCCTTTTAAAGTTCTTAGCAATGCATATTATTAATCAAAAATTAAGTTTTGATAAATTTACAGTTGGAAATTTACAAAATATGTTAATGGAACATGATCTGTACTTGATATCCTGATTTTTGGCATAAAAGAAAAATCCATCATTTTGACCAATACAATGTTTTGCTGCCTATTGCTACAAATATCCATTACTTATGACAGGTTTTGTGGTCCAGGGTCACATATAGAGTGTTTCTCAAGAAAATTCTCATTTACTGTTGTAGACTTAAGCATTTGGTTTATCTTGCTTTTGGATGAAGCGTGCAGTGGTCAATTTATGTAGTCATGGCTTGAAATTACTCAGAAATACTGTCACTCTGATGGTATGGAACTCATGTAGTCCAGATAAGATAACACCCATAGGTTCTTCAGGAACTTAGCGAAGATGCTTGAGCTCAGATGGTATGAGCTTGTTGATGCCTGCTCTTGGCTTTGAACAAGGGTGCCATTGTTGGCATAAGTAGAATTGTTCTGCCGTGCACCGTGGAGGTGGCTGGAGTGTTGTGTTAACCTTGGGCTGTGAGTCACTGATCCAAGGCCAGGGAGCGATCAGATAACTGAATTTTCCTGCCGCGCACTTTGTGACGGCACAGTGGGGGCACTGTATTTTGGAACCCCCTGCAGCCTCTGCAATGGTTCAGACTAAGCAAGCTGAGTGGCCTACACGTGTCATGGGGGCAGAAGTCATTGCCAGAGGAGGGGTGGTTGAGATGAGGGACCTTGGGAGCCTGGCAGAGCATCAGAAGCACTGCGTCTTTACAAGATGGTGGTTAAATCCCCTTCTGCCTGAATTTCTTTCTATTAGTTCATTTTGCTAGGCTATTTTCAGCTACATCCTGTTAGAGAAGTGTTTTGTAGTAAAATGGAGGTCTATGACGCAAATACCAGCCTGTGAAACAGGGCTTGTCAATCCACAATAGTAACCAGAGTCTAACTCAGCAGACCATAAAAAGAAACGAACCCTAATGAATTAGCATCAGGACCAGCCAAATTGAATGGGAAAGTTGCGTTTGAGAGCTGTAAAGCATTTTAATGTTCTCTTACTTATAAAAGCTTTACTTTTCCATTTTATCAGCCTGAGACAGAACCACAGAAGCCTTTTTTGTCAAGGCTAAGCTAAGATCCAGAATGTGGCGAACACTTTCTTCTTCTTTTTTTTCCATTCACATAAAGTGATTAAATGGAGCCTTGTTTTGTGATGAGCTAAACAACAGAATTGTTTAATGCCAGTAAAATGTAATTTGTTTACTCTCTGCGTTCACGTTGCGATCTACCAGCCCACATGAAATACAACTTGAAGTCTAAAGCTGATTACTAACACGTGAATATTTAATTGGAGATCATTTGTGAGATTGTGTCATAGTAATTCAGTTGGATCATTACAATGACTAATCAAAGAGAGTAGGTTTGGAAACCGGTTCAAAACTGGTTCCTTCCTTTAACTACCGGAACTAAATGACATTCAGATCCATTAGCGGTTAAACTGAATACCATATTAAAATAAAGTAAAAGCACTATTGAATCTACAGAACACCCAACCATTGTAGTCAGATTAATGAACAAATGACTCAAATTAGCAGGTTCTTGATAGGGATTGAAAAATATAAAGTATGGCCAAGTAGTCCAATGGGTTCATGAAAATTTATTTAGTGTTTCAAAAACGGTGCGATCAGTGAAGCTCAAACAGCTCATTACCCTTCAAATTGCGCAAATTGAAAATACACCTTATGAAAACACGTCAAGTTAGCAAAAACTCCGATATATTGCAAAAATGCTTTTACACTCTTACAAAGTGTTTTTTCAGGCAATTCAAAAGAGTATTTTGCAAAACTGCAATGGAAACTGCTTTTTTGTATTTTCAGATGTCACATGATCATTCTTTAATGTACTATAACCTCAAAAAAACACCTTATATGTGGTTGCTAACACAAACATTGACTACACAATGCTTCAATAATGGCCATTAAAGCTTGGATAACCTCTTATTTACACTGCACAAGTCTGCAGAGCTGATCACGGCCACTCTAGTAAATTCTTGTTTATACCAGGCAAGCTGCGGCTCTTTTTAGTTTCAGAAGCGCCTCAGAAGCGGCTCTACGTGTTGCTTCTGTAAAGATGTCTCCTATGATTAAAATTAATGGCGAGTGCAGTGGCTGTCACTTATCACGAGAGGAAAAAATTAAGCTTTAATCGCATAACATCGGTTATGGAAACGCTGTCATTTCGCAACCATTTTTTACTGACATTTATAAAACATTGCAAAAGTTTTGCGCAGATCTGTAATAGAAATGCACCTACTGTAGGATTTTCATACATTTCTGGTGGGATCAGATGATTAAATAACACTTCTGGAAAAGTTGCAGTCTCACTGTAGTTACATTTTCCTGTTCCCTAGTCCTATTGTTTGTCAATGGAGATTGTTTTTGACGTTGAGTGTTTATTTTTTTATTTTTTATTTATTTTTTTTTTGTCGTCCAAATTCTGTGACAACTAACCAAGGACATTCAGCTTCAAATCCAGTTGCTATAGCAGCAGACAGACTTATTTTCCTCATCTGTTTAGATGCCATATAACTGCATTTAGGCTTGAACATGTATTCTTTATTTATTCTCCCTTATTGTGAACAAAGCAAGCACCTTCCCAATATATTTCAATGTCAGTGCAACCACAACTGCATACTTGACCTCTGTTTCCACTAGTTATAGTTCATTCTCACATTTCCTTCAGTCAGAGGAAGTCAGACCCACTGTTGTCATTCCTAGGACAGTGCAGTGTCTGCCAGTTATCCGGCCTTTCCCTTTCCTCAGATGCTTAGGCGTTCCGACTTAATGAACATCACAAGAATCTCAATGAGAAACAGGTGGACTTCAAATGCTCATCTCTTGAGACGTTTACCGCACTCTAGCAGAGAATTTATACACTTTACCATGGACCTTTTGAAAGCCGCAAAATGAGGGGCAAGAAGAAAAAAAAAAACATCCACTTGAAACTTGTTAAAACAAATAATCATCTTCTCATGGAGCAAGTCAACCTGATTTTCTATTCATCTCAAGAACCATCTTCGTTCAGGGTGTCACCACATCGCCTGGTTGATGTGCTTTAAACCACCCACCATCACATCCACATCTGCTCTTGATTAAGTGGTTGTCTGCGAGCCACCCCTTTAATAAATATACATCTCCTGTTTGGCCACCTTCTCTTATACAGCTGTTTTAGATCTTTCAGCTTTTTTTTTTCTCGCAGATGCTTCTGAATTGATGTTCATCAGAATATATGAAGGCCTGGCTATGTCTGGTTATGTTCGGTTCATGCGATTTTTAAATCCCGCCTCTTGTGTTTATGCGTGTTACACATTCGCAAATCAGTCTGAATTAACCATAATAATGGCATTAATAAGAATACTAATTAAAAAAATAAGTAAACAAATCACACACTTGGATATAGCCACTGTTACATCAAAATAATACTTAAAATGGCTCGAAAATATGATCTGTGAAAGGTTTTGGTGAGTAATCAGCTTGGTGAAATTTAGTGTATATATAAATATATATCTGTGTCTGTGAGCAGTATTTACCGAGCTGTGACTGTCTTGGGTTATTTTAATAATTGTATTAAAACAATCTGTTTAAAAAAAACAATGAAAGTTTTAAATGAAATGTTATCATTTTAAGGATTAAACAAATTACATTTAAATGTATTTGTATTTTCAGTGACCGTTTCATGAGTTATGAAATCCAAAAATTGATGAAATGGCATTTGTATTAGTTTTTACAAACCATTCTAACCTATGATTTTAAGACTACAAGTTTTTGCAGTTTCAACAAAACATATTCAGCAGTTTTAATCATTTGTTAGCCAGAATCTCTATTTGTTGCCATTTCAGCAGAACCTTCAAATGTACCAATGCAGATCAACAAATCACATTTATGCATTTAATGTTCAAAAGCCATTATGGTCTTAGTGTGGGTTGTTTATGCCCTTTCTGTTTGATTACTGTTGTTATCTGCTTGTTTTCTACAAAGCACCAGGAATTTGAAAGCTAAATCCTAATCAATTTCCACAAGTCTTTGTGTATTAAACTCTTCTCTGAGGATCTTGGGTTACTTTTAAATTGTCAGTCTATTACCTTTTACAAATGCATTGCAGTACTATGGTCAATAAGTCAACCACTGAGGATAACTGGTGGATGTCGAGAACATTTAATTTTCTAAAATAAGAAAATCAATGAAAACCACCTAGTGTGTTAAAGGTATATTAGGGATTTTTTTTTTTTTTTGCATGCGTTCATGACATGCTGACCCCATATTTTTAAATGATAGTGGAAGATTTTATAAAAAAAAAAGTGTATGAATGATTAAAAAAATAGGATACAGTAAAGGCATTTATAATGTTTATTTAAAATATTAATTAAAATATATTTTTTTAAGCTTTCTGTTTATCAAAATGATTAGTTTTCACACAAATACTAAGCAGCACAACTATTTTGAACACTGGTAAGAAATGTTTCTTGAACACCAAATCATCATTTTAGAGTGATTTCTGAAGGACATTGAAGTTTGGAGTAACGGGAATAAATTAGATTTTAAAATGTATTCAAATAAAAACATTTTAAATGGTCATATTTTATTACCGTTTTACTGTATTTTTGATGGTGGGCAAAGACGACCTCATCACCACCAACCCCAAACATGGACATCAGGACTGTATTAAAAAATTTGCACTACAACAGTACCCTGAGCTCCCAGACCCGGAATCAGTTTTTGGAGCCTTATTATTAGAGGTCAAAACTGCATTAGAGCTTCACTTTGACATCTCTGAGGCTTGAGGTCAGCAAGATGATAATGAATCTGATTATTTGATACATAAGGGACTTCCTTTTCTTGATTTGATTACCTCGCTGTCTGAGCAGAATCATGCCTAAAATAAACCTCTGATGTGATTACCCAGCTCTCATTACCAACATCATTATCCTTCATGCTTGTTTAAGATATCCTGAGTGAAAAATCTGCTTATCTGTTATACAAAGAACCATTAGACATCTTCATTTCAGACCGTAGCGATTACAGCTTCTCATGATAGTCTCGCTAGTCCGGCTTGATCCAAGCTTAATCATTAATGCATCTAACCTTTTATATAGATAACCATTCTCAACTTCTACAGCTCTTAAGGTTTTTTTTTTCCCTCAGGAGTCTTTAACGAATAAGAAGTTAAAAAGAACAGCATTTATTCGAAATAGAAATGTTTTGTAACGTTATACTACACTACTGTTCAAAATTCTGGGGCTCTGTAATATTTTTCTTTTCCTTTTTTGTAAGTAAATTTTTTACATATCAAGGATTTAAAAAACTGACAGTAATAACTTACATAATTATTTTTGTAATAAATGCTGTTCTTATTTATTTATTCAAGGAATCCTGAAAAAAAAGTATCATAGGTTCAAAAAAAATATCAAGCTGCACAGTTTCCAACACTGATTATTAATCAGCATATTAGAATGATTTCTGTAGAATCATGTGACTGAGTAATGATGCTGAAAATTCACCTTTGCGTCACAGTGATAAATTACATTTTAAAGTATATAAAAATATAAACGATTTTACAATATTACGTTTTTTTTTTTTCTTTATTTTTGATCAAATAAATGCGGCCATGGTGACTTAATGTGCTGATTGTCCTGATCCCAAACTTTTGAACAGCAGTGTATTTGATCAAAGTATGTAAAAGCTGTAATATTGGAAAATATTATTTCAATTTAAATATTTTTTTTGATTTTGGTATACTAAAGCATCATTTTAACCTTGTGACGGAAAAGCTAAATTTCAGTGTCACACGATCATACAGAATTCATTGTAGCATGCTCTTTTGCTGCCCAAATAAGACTTATCTTATTTTTATTGGCTTATTTTTGTTGAAACAGTGATCTTTTTTCCCCCCCAGAAATCTTTGAATAAAAACATGCAAAAGTAGTCAATTTAATGCACCCTTGCTGTATTAAAGTATTAATTAAAGAGTAACCCAGGTGCCCTAATTGATGAACACTATACACAAACATCCATCTTGTTAAATCAGTTTGTCTGGAACGTCTGTACTCTCAAATGATGGATGTCCCTTTTTCTAATGATGTCTAATGACCAGAACTGTGGAAGTTTTTAAAGCTTCTTGACAAATAAAACTCACATTGGTGTCCCCTTGTTAAATTTGTGCCTGACGGTTTTAAACACTCAAATCATCCTTCCCTCTTCCACGTACTTCAACTCTGACGAGCTCTAAAACTATTCACTCCCACCATATCACCTCAAAACCCCAAATTCCGCTTGGCAGTTCTGAAAACATTCCAAACAGAATGACTACATCTGTCTGGAGATGACTGACAGGTCAAAGAACAAGGTTCTCCAACATGTTTACTGGTTACCCCAACTGTTTATACCGAGCTGGAAGTTTAACGGCCTAAGAACAGTGATATAAAAATAGCCTTTTTGAACAAGACTGATGTGGGATTGTTTATTGAAAAACTGGTGGCAAAGAGAGCCAGTGTCTCTTGATGCCAGCATATCTCAACGTATGTGTGCTGCACATTTATAAAAAAAAAAACAAAAAAAACAACGTCTCTAGAGGATTCTTTGCACCAGCACTCAAATTTACGGGATTAGGATGCTCAAGGTCTGTTTACACATCCAAGCCTGTTTGTGCGTGACTAAGAGCGTGCGTGTGCGCGTGTACTTCCTGTTTACTCTGTCAAAGCTAATATCTGAGCGAAGAATCTGAGACGGTGTTTCTCAGCAGGTTCTGACAGGGGGAATGACCCTAGAGATGCAGAGCTTCCAGCAACACACCGGTAATAACACTGGTGGAGGGGTGTTTATTCATCAAACGGGATTAGGCTTTGGTGTGCCATATCAAGCGATGGGGGCTTGTTTTATGCGAGAAAACAGCCATTGTGTGACGCAGGAACTAACAGAAATTGACAGCAGGATGAAGGAAAGGCCTAGAAGATCTTTGTTTCTGTCGCTCCTGTTAGCATTATCAGCGTGCTCATTCTCCTCAGACAAGTGCACTTCATTCCAAAAAGTGTGCACAGATAAATATCAGGTCACTGTCGGTGACACCATGGCATAGAAAGTGTCGAGATGGGATACTGCATCCACAACCTTCACAAAAACAGTTGTTCCGAATATTAAATAGATGCAAACCAACATCAGGGCGGCCTCATGAGTAACACATGCACACATATGAACAGAGATACATGAGATGGGCTGCACAGCTGGTTGGAATAGAGACGGGACTCTGGGTAGCCTCAGGATAACACTCTTGCTCTGCAGAGGTTTAAGTTCAATACAAACAGACCTGCGGACATCTTCGGGACTGCATTCCCCAGATGTGTCCAGAAGCATGAATGAGTTGTTTATTTAGAAAGATGGCACATGTAATTAGGCTGAAATTAAGTTGAAATGTCCCACTTTTTCTTTCCCAACCCCAACCCGTTGTTTGCTGCTTGGTCGTTTTAGAATATATTGATAACAGGTTGAAGTCATTGACATTAAAGCATAAAGCAAAAAAATATAATAACATTTTTACACATACTAATACATTCAAGTATTTAAGTTGTAAAAACAAGCAAAAATTAACAGTATATTACAAATGTTATTTTCATGTTGTAAAAAAAAAAGTTTTCTTAGTTCATAATAGCTAATACATTAAACTTAAACTTGAACCGTACTGTAAAGTGTTAATATAATATAATATAATATAATATAATATAATATAATATAATATAATATAACTATTTTCTATTTTAATGTATTTTAACATTTTAACCTTAGTGTTACATGATCCTTCAGAAATCATTCTAATATGCAGATTTGGTGCTCAACATTTCTTACTATTATCAATGTTGAAAACTCAAAAGAATGGAAGCCAGTTTATTTATTTATAAGGTTATTGCGAATTATCTCACAATTCTGTTATATAATCTCACAATTAAGTTATAAAGTCAGAATTGCGAGATATAAACTTGTAATTCTGAGAAATAGTTGCAATTGCTTGATATAAACTCACAATTATGTGAACATATCATTTATTTATTTTTTTCTCTGAACTGGACTTTAGAGCTCACAATTGCAAGTTTATATCTCGCAATTCTGAGAAAAGGTAAGTTGTGAGATACAAACTTGCAACTGTGAAAAAAAAAATCTGAATTGCGAATTTATATATTGCAATTCTGATTTTCTTTCTTGCTTTGTGAGTTTATATCCCGCAATTCTGACTTTATAACTCGCATGTAAGCTTGCAATTGCGAGGAAAAAAAAAATTGTGAGAGAAGTTGCAATTATCTTTGTTAATTTTTGTTCAGTGGTGGAAATGGGCTTCCGTGCATTTTTTATTTTTTAATAGAAATCTTTTGTACTAATTAAAAATGTAATGATAAAAAAAAAAAAAATCATACTGACCCCTAAACTTGTCAAAAGAGCTTGCTGTTTGACAGTAAAACAGTTAAAAGAAAAAAAATCTTACTGATCCCAGACTTTTGAATGGCAGTGTATATGCAGCATTGGTCAGTATAAGAAACTTTTATCGAAATGACATTTATTTTTTAATAATTCTTTTGGAGAACAATTGATAATTTACATTTTAAGAAGGTCTTACTAATTCACCTTTAAGTACATACTAATAAGCAGTCTTATTGTAGAAGTTGGATGCTTGAAGAGCTTTAGCTAGACTGTGAAGGATTAAGGTTCTTTACTAATTAAAACTTCAGACGAGAAGCTCTCTGGAGGCCAGACAGAAATTCAAGTCACTCTGCAGTTGTTGCTAAAGATGAAAGTACTTTCACAGCCTCTGAATATTTTGTCTTCTCAAAGTCATAGAAACTCATTCTTGGATTTGGTGGCCTGGTACTGAGATTGGTTAGCATTCCACTCAGGTTTATCAAGTTTTAGGTCAGGGATGCCCAGTCCTTCCTGGAGAGCTACATTCTTGCAGAATTCAATTCAGACCTGTCTGTAATTTATTATTAAGAAGACCTTATTTAACTGGTTCAGGTGTGTTTGATTTAATGCTGGAGGTGAAATTTGCAGGAAGGTAGATCATAGTTTGTATGAAGTTTATCTTGAATAGTTTAGGTTAGAAGGATCTGTGGATTGAGTGATAGACGTAACAATTAATTTTGTGACCTATTTTGGGTATTTAACAAAGCAGTCATCTTTCTGCATTGTATTTACAGCCTGTTTTAAAGATTGAGTTCAGTTAGAAACCATTTAATGAAATGCTTTTTCTTTGCCTATAAATGCTCAGAGCTGCCTGTTCCTAGTAGTGTCATGCCATTGTGCTTTTTCTTTCCTTTGCCCTCTTAAAAAAATCAGGGTATTAAAATGCATGTTATCTGGCTGCATCATAATTTGGCCGGATGGCCGGAAACCATGTGGCTGTTTGTGTCCCTACATTTCCACAACGGTTATTAACGCACATCAGCACACAGTGAATCAGAGACAGATGGCCAGCCAATAGGAAAAATGAGTGTTTAGGGAGGGTGTAATTAAAGAAAAAATACTCTAATTATGAGAAGCATTTCCAAGTTAGATGTGTTTTTGTGCCTTGTGGACTTTAGTTTTCAGAGACCTTATTACAAATGCCTGCTTTAGCAAGCAACAGTTGGTTTATTAATAAAACTAGATATTGTTTCCATGGTTTTCATCTGAGGCTTTAAGAGATTTTGTACCTAAATGTTAAAACATGATTATATGAGAAGATCTACACACAAACTTAATTTTAGTCCTCAGAGGTAGGAATCACTATCAAATCTCATTAGCAATCAAGAGTTTTGAGCCATAACTGCATTGCCACTGACAATTTTACATTCTTTGAGCCTATCAGTTTTTTTTTTCTTTTGTCACCAAGGTAATGCAATCTAGCTGGGTAACATAGATGTGTTTGAAAGCATCAGGGAATGAAAAGTAGAAACTGAACAGCTGCACATCAGTAATGTGTTCCATAATATGCCAAACATTTACTTCCCAGCAGCGTGTTGTGAATAATGTGTTACATTTCTATAGCTGTATAATTACTTGTTGCAAATGCTCTTTGTAAAAAGAAATACATTCATGGGAAAAAATTCGTAAAGACTTAGCTTTTCATAAAAATGAAATCGTAAATGGCCATTTTTTTATAGATACTGCAATAATAATGATTGAGGATCATTGAGGATCAACGATAATGATTAAGGAAACATCGATTTTTCTTCAACAGCCTTCATTTGTTCATCTTTGGAACACAAATGCAAATACTGTACATAGAGCGCATCAAATAATGTAAGTGGAAATTAAAAAGGACAGCAGATGACCATTTTCCACCAGTGTGTGTGATTCTTTAGGGTCTTCATGAAATGTCTGCAACATACTTTGGTTAATATCCTCAATGGTCGTGTAAAACACCTTTTTACCTTGTCAAAAACCGCTCGAAACAGCCGTCTGGTGCATGTCTCTTTAAAGGCACAATATGTAGGATTTTTTTTCTATTAAAATATCCAAAAATCACTAGAACTGTTATACATTTTGCTGACTTGTGTACTTTATCTCAAATGTTAAAGAATAAATCCAGATAAATAAGGTATTTTAACTAGTCTAACGGGCAGTGTCATTGCGTTGCTTGCCAGCGATGTCATACACCCTCGATTTTCCAGTTGTTGTTTTTTTTCAGTTTTCCAGCCGCTGCTTTCGAGTTGTGTATCGTGCTCGTCCTTCATTAGCAATTGCTCCAGCATCCTCGTTTCACTTCCACGACTTTTAACCCCATCCTGCTTCATACTACAGTGACCTCAATCATGGTGTCATCGAAACTACACGATTGGTTCACTGTTTGGTTTGAATATGTGCCCTCTAGCGGCGAACAAGTATATATTGTGCCTTTAAATAATAATGAGCTACTTCTAATCATCGCCTCTCTCTTCCATTTTGTGTATTCAGTGGTACTTTACCATCAAAACCAAGCTAATCTACTGTGTCCTCCATGATTCTGAATGAAATGAGAATCCTTTTTTTTTCTCTCAAATGGAGATCACGATTCTCCCATGATTCTGAACTAAACAAAATAATGTGACAAAATATTACTTGATGCAGTCTATTTAAAATGTTGAATTAATTTGGATGACATATTAAACATTGAATATATATATATATATATATATATATATATATATATATATATATATATATATATATATATATATATATATATATATGTGTGTGTATATGTGTATATATATATATGTATATGTATGTATGTGTGTGTGTGTGTGTGTGTGTGTATATATATATATATATATATATATATATATATATATATATATATATATATATATATATGTATATATATGTGTGTGTGTGTATATGTGTATATATATATATATATATATATATATATATATATATGTGTGTGTGTATATATATATATATATATATATATATATATATATATATAATGTATGTGTATATATATATGTATATGTATATATATATATATATATGTGTGTGTATATGTGTATGTGTATATATATATATATGTATGTGTGTATGTGTGTGTATTTAAAATATAAAAACAAACAAACATTTTTTTTTAAACAATTACTTTAAAAAGATGACTTGCTCTATTTTAATCACTACCATAGATATCATTGTTTATATCTGAACTGTGACCTTTAATCCCAGTATTTCTGTGATAAATTACCATCATCTTTTGAGTCAAATGTTTACATTTAATCAGTCAACGATGATGCTGATGATAATAATAATAATTATAATAATAACAATAATAATAATACATTTAGGCTGTTACCAAACAAATTAAATCAGTATCAACAAAATTCATTGTTTTTTAAAAGTGAAAAGATACTTCATTCAGGCAATAAACACTGTTATGTTGCTCAAAGACGCAACAGTACTGTGGCTGTGTTTGGAATGATTTTTGTTGGCAAAAGTGATCAAAAACATAAATATTTTAATATTAATTTGTTTATTGTTTATTGAAATCAGTTTCTTCTTTGTAGTCATGCAGATTTTTGAAGGAAAACACTGCATTCTTTGTGTGTTTAACTATATAAAATGATATAAAAACATACATTTTCTGCCCCCATATCTTGAATTGTGTTCATTCTAAATGCATTTTAATAGACTGAATCATGCAGTGAAAGAACGCACTCTAAATGCATACTTACTAGACTTCATCACATAATGTAATGTTAGGCATGTACTGTACTTTGTCGTGTTTTGTTTGTTTTTTGCAATATACTCAATAATGTCAAATCGCACATCATTAAATCAATTACAATATTATCGCAGACAATATATATCGCACACCCCTACTTGACGCACAAGAACCAATGTTTTTTTTTGTTTCTCATCTGTCAGGCAAAAATTAGGCCTTCCTTTGATATCTTACAGGGGTTTTATTTATAATTGTGAAAATTTAAATTACCTAATGGGGTGATAAATGCTCAGAGGATATTAAATATCTTTATTAGTGTTGCAAAGACCAAAACGAAAAGAGGGTGAGTAAATGACAGGATTTATGTTTTTTGCTGTACTGTCTCTTTAAAGACTGACTTCTAATAATAACTTCATGTGATTTTTGCTCCTCTGTTAGTGTCTTTAAAATATTGGGCGTTTTTTGTTTTGATTAAATGAGGTTATTTTCACTAATTAATCTGCATATGTAATTAATTAGACTCAATTGATTGACAGCCTTAATTGATACTTAAGTGTTAAGTGCCTTAATGACAGTCACAATAATGTACCGCAGTTTGCATTGGTAAATATTCCTAAAACTCTGTAGAGTTTACTCACGAGTGGCCAGAAGGAGAGCACTACAACCCTCCGGTTGGCCAGAGCTCTTATTCGTGTTGCCTGGCAACCATGTACAGATAGAGGGAGGTGGACAGCGTCCTTCTCGCTGCCGCCCACCGTCAGTGGCTATGGAGTGAGTGAGATCTACAGCCCGCCCGCTCTCTGTGTGCTTCAGAGTTTTACTGACAATGAGCAAAGGATTCAGCCAGCCTCTTCAGCAAGAAACGTGCTACGGTCCAATCAATAGAGCAGCGTAACCTTAGCGGTATCTGCTGCATGTTAGATCTCACACCAACACGTTCCAGCAGATGAGTATCAAAAGTAGCAGAGGAGTGGGCGTTCGGCTCTGTACTTTTTATGATTTCTCTCGTTCAGAAATTTCTACTGCTCGTTCAGAGATGCGTGTACCCTCTGTTGTTGAGCACTTTAGGGTGCGCGTATCCTGTTATAATACAATGCCCCAGGGCTGCTTATTTACAACCTTGTTAAATATCACTGCTTGTGCATCGAGAGAGAGAGGCGAGCGAGATGGAAAACAAGCTCACCGACAGAGGGTTTTCCATCCCTCAGACACAATGTCTTTAGAGGGAGGAAACTTGGTGTTTTTCAGGCCTCTTGTCTCCGGTCGTAGCATTCAGGTTGTTTTTATTTCTCCCTTTCAGGGGGCCGTCTGTGTTAGAGGGCTTATTTGTTTCCTGAATGGCTAATCTGCCAAGTTCATGCCTGAAGCAATGGTGCTGAGAGAGCCGTTGTTCTGAGCGCTGCCAGGGCGGGCCATGTAATGGTGCAGCCCGAGCTCTCTAATTTCCATACAGCTGTCCTGGTGGGCAGGTCTCAGTGCAGATATGCCAGCACTAGGGAAAAGCTGTTACCTTTCATGTACCTACATGCTAAGGTGGCACGGTGTACATAAAGGCTAATCGGCTTTTGGAAGTTAAGCCGAAGGTTCAATTAAAGGTTTGTAGGTAAATCCAGTTGACCGAAGAGGCACCAATGTTGACGCATCCATTGTAATATTGTAGATTACCACCAAAATTCAATACATAACCTGTTATTTACAGTCTTAACACTTTTAAAACAGCTGTGTCAGATGCTGAAGTGGATTTAAAGGAATAGGAAAAATGGAAATTCTGACATCATACTTCAAGTTGTTCTGAACAAGAATGACTTTTTCTTTTAAACATAAAAGAAGAAATTTTGAAGAATGTACTAGTGTTTTTTTTTCATCCCATTACATTAAATGGGGACCAGAGTGAAAAAGTGAAAGCACAGTATATAGAAAAATACTTAATTAAGTTACTGTTCACTAAAATTCTTGACATCTATCCGACCTCCTTAGTGCATTCATGAAAATGATCTGGTTAAAAAAAAATTCCTTTGAATCTGTTTTCAGTGAATCAATTGATTTGGTTCACAAAACCAGACTGTTTCAAGACTGATCTGCTTCTGTCTAAAATCATGTTCTTCTTTTTCTTCTTTTTATCGTATTTGTTGTGCTCTAAGCCTAAATAATTTTTTTCGTTACATAAAGTGATTGTCTGTTCCGATTGTCTTTTAGATTAAACTACTATATTTATTTAAATTACTTTTACTTTTTACTGTTTTTGTTAGTTTTGAGCTTGAAACTATTTCTTTACCCAGATTTTCAATGGACCAACAACAAATACAACCATAGGTTTATTGGGTTTTGTTGCCAAGATGACCAAAAGTCTTATTGGGGATTTACCCTTACCCTTAATATAGTAAATTATTTGATATGAGTGCCTTCTGTAGTAGAGCTGGATATTGACAGTTAATTTCACAGCTAGGTTCAATTCGGGATAGATTTTGGATATACAGTCAAACAAAACATCAGACATCAGAAATTTCAGATTTTTTTTTTTCTTAGAATTGTGATAAACTCTCAATTGCGAGTTCATTTTGAGAAATAGTCACAATTGTGTGATATAAACAATTCTGTGATCAGTATTAATTTCTTCTCAGAACTGGACTTACCTTACCTTTTTTTTTTTTTTTTGTTTTTTTTTGTTTTTTTTTAACGAGGAATAATTGACGACGAGTCGTTGAATTCCTAGAATATAATGCACACTCGAGGTGGTGATGCAAGGCATTTGTCCGATTTTTGTCCTTAAAATGCTATTGTGAATAGCTTACTTCTTACGCAGCTCATCCAATGCCAAAAGCTTAATTTTGTGGAAAAAACATGGAAATATCTATAGTTTTTATCCTATTGTTTACTGTATTTATTTGTTTGGCCAGTGTCGTTGTGGGTTTAGGCTATTTAGCTGTTTTAGGCTGTAAGGACCTTTTTAAAAAAAAAAAAATAAAAAAAAACTGAAATCATGTGGCGAAGTGATATAGACATATAATGCGGGCAAAACCTGCCTGGAACTATGCTCGCAGTGCGTTTCCCTGAAAATAATGCACACCTTCAGTACAGTCGTCAGCCAATCAGATTCAAGCATTTAACGGCCACATGGTATATTGTGATTATTATTTTTTTTTATGAATTTATATAATTTCATAAAAATGAGAATCAGTTAATTTGTAGTGCTGTCTCAAACTGTAGTGAACATTATAAAGTCCACTCATTCATTTTCATAATGCAATGGCTAGCTGTTAGAGAATTTCTATACAATGTGAGAGTCATGCCAAATGAATTACCATGTCTTGCCAGAGAGCTTCCCCAGCACTTTGTAATAAGGTGGATTTATATAAGTGAATAAATGTGTGAGACTTCAGATCCATTAGCTGCTATAGTTAACTAGAATAGTGCAATAAATAGTTAAATTATTTGCTCTACAAACCAGTGTGTTTATGACTATGATAATGAATTAAAATAGTGAATACCAGTTTGCAACATCTAGAGGCATAACGGACCGTTTTTGTTCAGCTAATATACCTGAAGCAGAAGCTTTGCACATTCAAGTTACAAATGGCCGCACGCTTACTAACGCATCAGTTTAAAAATTCATGATTGATTTAGCAAGGGATGCTTCATGAACAAGCCCTTTGAATCAACCCTTATCTACCCAGCCCCAAGACATCGGTGTGGAGCTGGGATTATAAAATGAGAATATGCAAATGGTTGTGAAACACAGATATCAGCCTCAGTGTTATAGATGATTTATCTCCTTTCTTTGAGTGGATCCTACCTGGCTGTTTATTAAAACAGAACCTGTCCAGTGATCACTGGAAAAAGCAGCGTGGCTTTGGAGTGAAAATCAAGGAATCCTCCTACGGAAAATTGACTGCCGTTGTGGTATGAAAGCAAGACGAGCAGTCGACAGAGGAGCGTCTATTTTTGGGAAGCCGTTCTAACCTCCCTTTCTGGCTCCCTGGATCATGTAGTGTCTTATCCTCAGAGGAGGATGGCCAGCTGGCGTAAAAAGATGCTCTCTCTTTGTGGTGAAGCTGATGGAAGGAAAAGGAAGTCATGTTTGTACTGAATCTATCTTCAGTAGGGCAGCTCTGTACACTTGCCAGTGCATGCTCGAGTCTTTCTATACACACGTTTATTGACACTTCTTGCCTTGTTGGATCCTCTTGGACTTAATCAACAACTCTGTAGCCAAAAGCAAACTGAGGCCTCTGGCTGAGCGGGAGATAGCTGCATAGACTGCGTCACTGACCAGCATCTCTCATCACGTAAAGCACCCCGTTCAGTTTGCATTTCTCAGCATGTACTGTAGAGGGGTGCGGCCAGCCCAACACAAACTCCTTAATCAGCATCTCTAATTCAGGTCTGCTGCAGGCTGCCAGCGTCTACGTGAGTGCAGTTGTGGTGTTTTATAGTGTCATGTATGGCTGGATGATACAAACATATTCCTAAAAATCTGCCTGATGAGAGAATTTTATTTGCAGAAACAATTTAATAGTATTATTTTAATTTATTTTACATGCATAAATATCAAATCATGATGCAAATATGCAATGACAATTCTCAATTTATCTAAAAACTATCTACAGTATGTGTATATAAAATGTATAGATTTAGATATTTTTTAAATAGTTAAATTAAAATAATTATTAAATTCTGAATATTCAATTAAAGTTATCCATCCTTAAGTGAAGATGGATCATTTTATTTATTTAATCTCATCTTTATAAAATTTTATTTGTTTCTGAGTAAGCACTCTTATTTTTGAACGGGTGAAAGGAAACATTGTTTTAAATGTCAGTTTTGTTACCGGTCCACTTCTAATCATTAGATGTGATTTATTAAGAATATTCATTATTATTATTATTATTATTATTATTATTATTATTATTATTATTATTATTATTATTATTATTATTATTATTATTATTAATAATAATAATATTAGAGTTTCATTTTTGTAATGAAAGAACATTGTGTAATAGCTTGGCCTTACCACTATGTTAATGCACTTTGACATGAAGTATCATTAGGAGCCTGAGAGGTTTTATTTTTAGCAGATGCTGGAGTGTTCTCTGAGAGGAACTGGGCAGAGATTTGAACTTGGAGACTTTTAGGATACAGTGTCATAGCTTCTTCCAGAGAAGAAATTTGACTAAATATCTATGACTTTTCAACATTTGCTTTTTTATTCTATTCTAAGTAGCATATGGGATGCATTTTCATTAGCTGCCTTCTGATGCCTTTCCCCAGCATTACACAAAACATGTTAAAACCAGCATAAATTTAAGTGTTGCTTTAACAAATCTTCTGAATAACCTTATTCAGAATCCCATTACATCCCTGGAAAATGCATAACATTTTAGCATTTATTATTATTATTATTAGGAGAGGGTACTGACACAGATTTCCCAATTTGATTCTGAATCACAGGCTCTCGATTCTGTTTGATTCCAGTTTTAATATGATTCATTTGGGAATATTTGAATTAGAATTTTAGCTGGCCTGTTTCTGTTTTTACATAACTGCAACAGTAGCTGTCTTGGACTGTGGCCGATTATGACAGATTATTTGAATGTTGACCGTTTGTATGCATATTACATGCTTGCAACAGAGGAAAACATTGCATTTTAAATGTTCTTGTATTTTGGCTTGTTAACCAATTTTTTTTTTTTCATCATAATTTATAATTATAAAGTAATTATAACATTTACTTTAATGTCCCATAAGACAAAGTAATTATGCTGCTGGTAACATTACGTAAACATGCTGGCAGTCAGTACAATAGAATGAAATTATTGGTGATGACCTCTATTATAGAATTATAGAAATATTACTCTATGACTTGGTTGTGCATGACTTCTGCAACCAAGGCTCATTAAAATACATGCCTCTAAATACATTTATGCAACACCGTAATTATGTAGTTTACTGCATGTTTTGCAGCAGTTTCAAAGTGAAATGTCCTGAGAGTGGTGCTAAAACACTCCTAAAATATGACCATGTCATGTTTTTATTACTTTGGAACAGGCACCTATTGCTGTATTTTTAATTAACTGCTTTCAGAATTCAGATATCCGGGGAGTGTTGCTAAACAAGATGCTCTTGTTGGAAATATCCCCTACACCAAACCAAACCCAACCCTAAACCTACCAGATAGTGTTAACAAATGCAAAAGTAATATAAAAGCGCATTTGAGCTGTTTTGTAGAACTGTAGTTTCAAGGGGTTCGTACCAGATCTCCTCATCACTTGCACAATGCCATATTACGTAAGCTACCAAGCAAACTGAATTAGAGAACTCACGCATATAAAGCTGCATATATGATGACAACATTCAAATGTATCGGTTTTCAAATTGAATTCATAACATATATTCTGCAAGTAATTGTGTGAAAATTAGGCTTTATTAATCAAATATTTGTACCTGGAAATCATACCTTGTGTGAAAAGGAATAAAAGTTACTTGAAACTGTTCATTTCAACTAGAAACTGCAGTGATTCATACATTTTAGGTACTACTTTTCAGTTTTGCAGAAATGTATATAGGGGTATGTATTTCTAATGAACCTATGTTGGACTTGGCTGTTTGAAGACTGTCATGACTGAGCGAGAGACAAGACGATTGCAATTGGTTTGCATTCGAGTCACGGTTTTTCCAAGACCTCAGCAAACTGACCCAAGACAATGGAAGTAGTTCATTATATCCCAGCTCTCACTCAGTTTCAAAACGCCCATTTGTCTTTATTCTGGTCTCTTTTTCCTAGCAGACTATAGAAAACTTGAGCTCATACATGCATTCCTCAGTAGGTTTTTGAATGCCACCACCACAAAGGAACTTTTAGAGACATGGTAAAAGCCCAATTACTGAATAAACAGAAACTTGCACCTTTAATGAGCAATACGTTCCTTTTTTTATTCATAGTCGGACCTTACAGCGGTATTAAACACTGCGGGCATTGCGGTCCTCCATCGCTCTGTGTGGTCTATCTGGACAAGTGTTTCTCAGAGCTGTTGGATTCATGAGAGAGGAGGTTGATGGGGCAGTTCTGGTGAAGTCATGCGTGTTAACAGGGATACATAACCACGATTCCCCATGGGCGGCCGTTTAGAACACGAGGTGGCACGCAGTTCCTCTCCAACCCTAGACTCATTAAGAATACATGAGCACTTAACGTTCTGCTGCCACTGGCAGACATCTATTATTGATGACGGGCAGATTGCTCCCTTGAATAATATAGGACGCCTTTGTGTTGTTGTGGACCATGAAGCCTGTCTTTGGAAGTGTTAATGCGGAGAAAATCTTGACCCGTTCGACTTTACCGAGAGAACTTGTGCAGCCTCTTCGCTTCCTGTTACTTTTCTGAGATCATTAAAAAGGAAAACAAGTTATCGAGCTGCTTTCCTCCAAACAATGCAGTACTTCTCATCTAATTGTATTTAAGCGTGTTTTTTTCTCTTTCTCCCTGTTGTTCCACATTATATGTAACGAACTGTCTGTCCTGGGTGGTTTAAGGGACTGTTTAGATGGTTATCACAACAGTCTTAATTAGTGAATTTCCATGCCTGTGGTCCAGCTGTTTCCTGCAGCATGAAATTCAGCAGAAATTATAATCAAGTACTAAAAACACCCTGAAGCAGGGTGTGATGGAGCTTTTTTCCATACGCTTTTTTTTTTTTTTTTTTTTATATGTGTGTGTCAGAGGCCCACTTTGCCCTCTTTCCACATTCTCACGAAAACCTGCAAGGGTCTGATGTCATTGAGGTGCTCATGGAAGTGTTCATTTCATTTCTTCTTTTTTTTTTTTCTCAGGGTTAGTTCCCCCAAAAAGGAAAATTCTGCCATGAATTATTTTCCCTCATGTTGCTCCAAACCCGTAAGACCTTCATTCATCTTCGCAATACAAATTAAGATATTTTTGATTAAATACGATAGCTTTCTGACCCTGCATAGACAGCAATGCAACTTACATTTTCCCAGGCCCAGAAAGGTAGTAAGAACATTGTTAAAATAGTCCATGTGACATCAGTGGTTTAAACATTTATCAAACTCTTTGTTTATCGTTTTTATCAAGAAAATGTATATTGTGCGATAACTATTCTTTTCATCCAGCGTTATCTCCAGCCATTCACGAGAGTACAACATGAGGGTGAGTAATTGAGACAATATTTTATTTTTGGATGAACTTTCCCTTTTAAGGTTGTTCTGAGTTTTTGTAACTTTGCATTTCAGTCCTGTTGGACAAATTCAAAGGAAAGTCGGTCAGAGTTGCTGAGTCTGTGCTTTTGAGGCAGACTAAATCATCAAGCTTTTTAGTGAAATTGCTTTTTGCTCAAACTTTAGAAAGTAAGTTTGACCACTACCTAATGTACAAAGAATAACAGTCTCCAAAAATATTTTTTTACAGCATAAAAACCAAGAATCTCTTTACACTTTCATGTGTAAATGAGTCTACCTCTTTCATATGATCAATGACCAGTGAACATACAATTTTAATATTTCAACCTGGCTAAGTAAATGAAGTTTAGCAAGCTACTACTCGCTTCTGTTTCTTGCTGGTTCAGCTAGTGTTGTCTCTGCATAGCTGTATGTTATTTCCAAGAATGTTACAACCGAGACATTCATCCAATAAACGCAAATGAGGGCTGTGCTGTGCACACAGTCTGTGGAGTGTCATGCAACACATCAAACAAATGCATGAAGCATTAAATAAAGCATAGACTGGATATCATTGCTTATTTTCATCCTGCCTTCTGACTCAGTACCTCATTCTGTCTCTTTGATCGCTGCATTGTTTTCCTCCCTTACTTAAGCCATCACCTGTGGTATTAGGTTGGGAGAACCCACTCTTGTTGTTCTGCAGTACACGAAGACAGGAAGAGCTGTGAGGATTGTGTCTCCGCTCATGACTGACTGCTCTCTCAACCCTCTGGAGATGTAACCAAACACTTGATATTATCCCGTTAGCGGCTGTCACTCTTTGTCCTACAGGGCCTGAGTAAGAGTAATTACTTCATCACACTCTCACATCTTGACCCAGAGTCACGGGTCTTCCTTGTATCTCATGGGACAGCGCTTTGTGCCTCTATGCCTCAAGTGATTAATCTCGCTCCAAATTCAAACTGTGTATAATTAAGTCCTGTATGTGCAATTAAAAAGTTTGCACCTTTCAGATACCAGCTTTCCTAGCAGGTCACACTGATTTTTAACAACATGCGCTTAATTTGAGTTGTTTTTCTGAAAGCTGTTTGAGAGAACGGAGAGAGCAAGAGCTCCTCCAACCCCTGAGGTCTGTCCTGGGGCTCTTGAGGAGCCTGCTTATGTTTACTCTTTCTGTTTGCGTGTGGTTAGCGTTTTAAACCTTCGCCACAGGCACTACTCCATAATTGAGCTAAATCTGATCCTTACTGTTATTTTGGAGTCACGCCTACTCTATCTGGTGCGCTTGAATGAAGTCATTGTAATAGGTTTTGTTTGTTGGTATACACTGATTTAAGCTCTGACAGCTGTCCACAGCTAAATTGACTGGACTTGAGTCAGTAGAACAACATTTTGTCAATATTTGTGCAGCCAGTCAGAGCAAGAACATGATTCTTTTCCAACTCAGAAAAATGATCATGAGCAGCAAAATATTCCTCTTTTAATCGTCTAGTGTTAAAGTTGCAATGTCTTTCACTTTACATCGAGACAGGCCAGCATTGCTGTTGTGTTACATCATCTGACTTCAACAGACACACACCATCCAAAACAAAAGTCAAAAACCGTTTGTTTCTTTGCCAAGGTTTTGTTTTTGTTTTTTCTGGAAGACAGCAACCAGTACATTTAGTTATGATAGATTTTTTTTCAGGTATTTTTCCATTCCTCATTTCAAAGGTTGTTGGTTTTTATGAAAAGCACCTTGTGGTGGAAGTTTGACACTGATATCTGATCAGCTTTGGCACTGCTTTCTCGCGGAGGAGTAAGGTTTAAAGAGGTGAAACTGGTTCAAAATCAGCGTCAGCATGCATGGATATGAAAGAGCTGCAATTGTGGTTTAACCGCATGGTTAAGATCCTCCCTCAGCGCCAAAAACTATGTATTATACCAGCCTGACTGGAGTGTCTGGAACAGGAGCTAGTGTAAGAGGAAACACCTTATGACAGCAGTAACAAGACTGAACATGCTCTCTGCAGTAAAGCAGGTTTGCATGCTTCAAGCTATAAAGGTTTGGATTAAGACTTGTCTGGTAGTTAAACCACTTATTAGGGTACACAAGTTTGTCTTTTTTTTTTTTTTTTTTTTTTTTTTTTTTCCAATTCCATCCTCATGGCTGGGAATGTTTTTTTGTGTTAGTCGTGACATGTGACTGTTCCTACGTTCTGTCAGTTTGTCTCATATAAGGTCTGTTCATTTTGGACATTGTGCTATGACTTTTATGCAAAATCTCACCGGGATCATATTGAAGAGTCTATGCAACCATGAAAATCATATATAATGTGCTCAGGGTTGATATTTAAAAGGTTGCTGATTCAAGTCTACAAGATTCCATAAACAATGAACCATCACCATTGCAACCTTAAGGTTCTTTATCACTCAGAATGACTGTCCCTGTATATGTATACTGTAAGTCACTTTAGATTGAATTGTCTTCTGAATGACTACCTACTTACGTATTAAACTTCTCACAAAGGCCCTTGTAAATGAGGGCTAAATGAGTTAACACTCATTTTAGGCAAACATATCTAGCAAGTGTTGCACGCTTGTTTTGCCAAGATGTTCCACCTGCATTCCTTCCATGTTAGAGCATCTCTGACTCACCTGTGAGGCTATATATCACTATGAAATGTGCAGCATAGAGCACAGGCTGCTTACTTGTGGATCCTGAGATTACTTTCCTGAAGTTCTAGCTTCTCCAGACCTGTACTCCATCAATTTGTCCACTTTCACAAACTCTAGAACATTATAATTTTGCTCAGGTATATCCAACTCTGGATACACTAAATCCATCACAAGAGTTTCCTTGGAGAAGACAAAATACAACCGAAGTAGAGTAAATGTTCTAATGGAACAATCTTTCACCTCCTTCCATAAAGTTAATCTTCCTCATTGAGAGAGCTAGTGTTAGAACTTGTAGCTGCTGTAGGGGGTATTTATCTTTTTTCTTTAGCTGTGAACATGGGCCTGTTTGATGGGGTAGGACAGGGGTGTCAAACTTAGTTCCTGGAGGCCCAAAGCCCTGCAGAGTTTAGATTCAACCCTAATTAAACACACCTGATCCAGCTAATGACATGTTTCAGGCTTATTTGTAAACTTTATGGTATGTGTTGGAACAGGGTTTGAGACCTGTGGGGTAGGAGAAAATATCGTTTCTCTATTCCAAGCTTAGTTATTTTCACGCGTATGCACTAGAGATGACTGTATTCTTCTTGCTGTCAGTTACAAACAAATACGCATACAACAGCAGTTGAATTTCAGAATGATTTTATAATGCAAAATAAATGAAAACAGGTGTATCTTAAGGACAGGACAAAACGTATGATAAAATGGATTTATGCATTAGCATGAATGCAGCCTCTTATAGATCTGTCACTTTCTATGATGTCATCAGTAATCAAACAGCAATAATGCTCAGAGAAATGGAAACAAAATTCAGGCACTGGGCTAGTCTGAAAACAATTGTTTTGAGTAATTTAAAAATATGTGCAAAAATTATATATGATATTCAAAATCGGTAAAATCGGTTTGCTGTTTTTATTTTCCATATAAAAATAATTGAAAAATATTTACAGACAAATTTGATATTCAAAGTCAGTACATTAATTCATAAAAAAATTAGGTCGTAATTGATTTGCTGTTTTTATTTTTATAATTCCATATATAAGTAATTAAAAAAAAAAATTACAAATAAATTTGATATTCAAAGTCGGTAAACTCTTAATTCATAAAAAATGTAGATCAAGAATCGTTTTGCTGTTTTTATTTTTATAAGTAATTCCATAAATGTAATTTAAAAAAAAAAAAGTGCAAATAAATTGGATATTCAAAGTTTGTAAACTCTTAATTCATAAAAAAAAATGTAGATCAAGAATCGTTTTGCTGTTTTTATTTTATTTTTGTAAGTACTTTTTAATTTTAAAAACATTTACAAATTTGATATTCAGTGTTGGTAAACTCTTAATTCACAAAAAATGTAGATGTAAATTTAAAAAATATTTACAAATTTGATTTTTAAAATGGGTAAACTTTTATTTCATAAAATGTAGACCAAGAATCATTTTGCTGTTTTTATTTTTATAAGTACTTCCATATATGTCATTTAAAAAATATTTACAAATACATTTGATTAAAGTCAGTAAATTCTTAATTCATAAAAGTAGATCTAAATTAAAAAATATTTACGAATAAATTTGTAAATTTATCTTTATAGGTACTATATATGCGTAATTTAATAAATATTTACAAATCCACTTGATATTCAAAGTTGGTCAACTGTTAATTCATTAAAGTTAACACTTTACAATAAGGTTCATTGGTTAACATTAAGCAACTACATTAGATAACATGAACTAATAATGAACTACACTTATACAGCATTATACAGCATCTTTGTTAATGTTAATTTTAACATTTATTAATACATTATTCAAATCTTGTTAACATTAGTTAATGCACTGTGAACTAACATGAATAAACAATGAACTGTATTTTCATTAACTAACATTAATGAAGATTAGCAAATACAGTAACAAATGTATTGCTCATGGTTGGTTCATGTTAGTTAATACATTAATTAATGTTTAACTAATGAACCTTATTGTAAAGTGTTACCAAAAAAAATATAGATCTAAAATCATTTTGGAAATGCGTTCTGATTCCAGGAATCGGAATTGGATCGGATTGTGAGGTGCCTAAAGATCCCTATCCCTGTTGTTTGGCTCACACTGAGGTTTCAAGACCACAGCAGTCTCTCGCCCCACAGACTTCATGTCTCCTCCTTCAGTTTTAAATGCATTCATGAGAGTACAAAACATTGTTAGTGGAGCTGTAGGTCTGTAATCTGGGTCTATTTTTATCTGTTAGTGGTAATCATCATTTTCTACATGGTGTTAGATGACCTTCCATAGCTGACTACTTTCTTGTTCTCTCTCTCTCTCACACACACATACACATGCACTGTTGCAGTCACAGATTAAAAAAAAATGGTTACTTCTCAAGTGTGTCGCCACAAAAACAAACAGCCCATGAAAGGTCAGCTTTTAATGAGACTTTCTTTTAATATGGAAGATGGTCAGAGATGTTATATCTGGACTTGTCTGCAGTATCTGCACCATGTGACTCATCAAAGTGGGAGATGAAAGAACATCTTCGGCTAGAATATCAATAACTGCAGTGGCACTAGATTGCATCGGTTTACAAATCTATATGCACATGCTCTGAGCAGACCCTAGGCAACTGTCTTAAGATAAAACATCATACAAATTTCACCCATTATGTGGAATTTTGCTGTCATGCATTGACATTTCTTCACTAATTGTGTTTAGATACTTGCCTTTCTGATTTTGGAGATCGACTTAGATGTAAAAGTTTAACATCCTTGGCAAAGTTTCAGAGTAGGGTAAGTAATGCAGTTTGGCTTTTAAACTTAATTCAAATAGGTAGAAAGTTACTTTTGTAGTGTTTCCAGTTGACACAAGCTCTTCACATCTCTTTCCTCACGTTACCCATGTTTAACGCTCTTGGAGTGGCCTGAAAGTCATCATGTGAAACCAGATCAGGGCAAAGACTTTCTGTGGGAATCTGCTATGCTAAAGGTCACTGCACCTTTGAAGAATCCTGTCTTTCACTGCAACATGGAGGGTCAAAAGTAGAGCTTTTAACAGTTTGTTCTTTCATGTTGTGCAGGACTGACTGCTGCCCTCCTGTTATGGTTCACTTGAAGCTATCAGTGGAGGGGTTAACTTATCATATCTGCTCACTGAATTATTATAAGGTCAGCACCTCAGTTGTCACATTGAGGTTCTCTAGGAGGAGGACACAGGAAGTCTAGTGTTCAGTAGAGGCTCAAACCTGCCCCAACACACTTGGCTCAGAGTGCCTGATGATCCCTTGATTAGTTCTTTCGGATGTGTTTAATTAGGATTAGGATAATTAGGACTCTGCAGGAATGTGGCCTTCCAGGAGGAGGATGGGACACTCCTGCTTTTAAAATTTTAATCTTTTGCAGTGTAAGGTGTTGCCTTAGGCTCTTTTCTCTGTCCTTAAGAATGCTGAGGAACCAGTCTATGAACGGTCAGTAACAGCTACTATAACAAAGTGTGGAGAGCTTCTGAACTTCACAAACAGCTAGAAAAATAAAGCAGTAGCCACTGTCCCCACTAATTACCCAACATTACCACTACAGGCTGGGTAAAATTACAGTCCTCAGATAGAAAAACACCTGGAAATTTTTGTAGTCCTCTTTCCTGCTGTTTTAAAATATTTGCCCACAACCTCCCTTTACAAACTAATGGATGTTTCTTTTGCTTTAAGACTTTACCGTTCTGCTGTTGATATGAAAGGCGGAACATCTGTCTCCTTCCCTTGTCTGTTGCTACCAACAAAAATCTCTGTTTAGATTTTACTGCATGATAGTCAACATATGAGTCAGTATGTTTGCAAAGAATTTATGACAGTCATATTGCAAGATTAGATCAGTGTTCAAGGGTCAGTGAGCATGTATGTTTAAATATTTTAGATGAACAAATGGAGCAAATGAAGTATAAATATGCATACATGACCCAGAAATGTGATTGACTCTACCCATGTTGGGTGCACATTTCATACTAAATGGCACTGTGGCTAATTGAAAAAACCTTTACATCAGACCAAGATAATATTCACCTAACTTTGATAAAGATATTAAAGTGTTAAGAGACAAAGGCCCGTCTGTGTTCATTCTGACTGTAGTAATTCTAAAATTGTAAGAAATTGCAGTTTCTAGATGCTGTTTATAAGATATTTTTTAATAATATTTGTTACATTGCATTTGAGTTTGCTTCTCCGTCTCAGGTTAATTGATTTTTCCTGAAATCAAAAAAATAATTTCCCTCTGCTCTTCTATGCTTAGCACACATCTGGTTTAATTTACCCGGCATTGTTGTTTATCTAATTCCTAAATTGAACAGTGACCCCATGATGTCTCTGTGTATCATTTCATCTCATCATTCACCCAGCCATGTGTGATGCTGCTTGAACATCATTCGTCATGACCCAATCAAACATCATGGATCAGGGGCTTATTGTCAAGTTGGAGGCTAAATGCTCAGGTCAGGAGCAGATGGTATCATTGTGCTTCGTAGGACATTGCAGTCCACAGGCGAATTCATTAACCTCCGTGTCATTTGCCCGATTGGAATGTGTGCTTTCTCGCTTCGCACCAGTTGCCCATTCATAGGGGAAGACACTGCCTGTCCTCCATTTTGTTTTTTAAAAAGGTCAAATATACAATGCTGTAGCACTTTGTTTCATTGTTTAATTCATTTTTCAGTTGAACAGAATACAGAGATTTCTCTGTATAGTGGACTTCAGTGGAGATCAGATTGCAGTTTCAGTGCATCTTCAAAGGGCTCTACATGATCCCAGACGTGGAAAAAGGATCTTATCTAAATAAAAATATATATAAAAAAATACAGCAATGTTGGAGAAGAAAATGAGATGGAGTTTTTTGTAACATTTTGAACTGAAGTACACGGATGAAGAACGAACTAACTTTTCAACATGATTATGTAATGTGTTAAAAAGAATATAAATTTTATATCAAATGTAAATTATCTAGTCTAATTAAAAAAAAAAAAACAAATAGATAAAACACTTATTCTTTGAATGAGGATGAATAGAGCTTTGAAGCTGCATTGAAACTGCAGTTTGGACCTTCAACCAGTTGGGTCCCATTGATTCACTATATGCAGAAAAATTCTGGAATGTTTTCCTCAAAAACATAATTTCTTTTCGACTGAAGAAAGACAGACGTGAACATCTTGGATGACTGGGTTAATAAAATTTTATCCTGGAAGTGAACTAATTCTTTAATGTTTTATGTATTTATTTATTTATCTTTGAATGTTTCAGGGTCAATGACAAAAATGTCCAAGGTGGAAATTGAAAAGGAAAACATCTTTTAAAATAAAAATAAAAATCTAGTTAAAAATGCATGTGCAAGGTTAAAGGACTTGAGCACTTTGTGTTCATGTTGAGTTGACATTTTACGACTTGATCTTCAGTGTCATCTGATATTTTAAGAAATGTATTGACCTTGACACAGTCATGAGAGTCATCAAGGGACCTTTCTATCATTAGTTATTTTTCACACATACTGGATGTGACCCTGGACCACAAAACCGGTCTTAAGTAGCACGGGTATATTTGTAGCAATAGCCAAAACATACATTGTTTGTGTCAAAACAATGTATGCCACTAATCATTGGGATATTAAGTAAAGATCATGTTACATGAATTTCCTGCTGTAAATATATCAACTTTAATTTTTGAGTAGAAATATACATGGCTAAGAACTTCATTTGGACAACTTTAAAAGCAATTTTTTTTTTTTTTCCCTCAATTTTCAAATAGTTGTATCCCGGCCAAAAATTGTCCAATCATAACAATTGAAAGCATTTTTATTCAGCTTTCAGATGATGCATAAATCATCTCAGTTTAAAAAAACTGACCCTTATGACTGGTTTTGTGGTCCAGGGTCACATATTTTTGCAAAAAATTAGTTTTTTTTTTTTTTTTTTTTTTTTTTTCCTGGTAATTTTTGTAAAAAAAAAAAAAAAAAAAAAAATCAAGTAATAACTGCATATGCCAAAATTTCCAATAGGGTTTCTTTCCAAGAATTTCAATATACTTTATCATTCTTTTTTCCTCATTATGATGGTAGGACTGATTTTATGCTCGCAAAATTAACTCAGTTTAAAAGATTCAGGAAAAAAATTGCCATTTTCAGCATCCACAAATTTTCTCAAGCTGTCCTCCTGTTTGCAGCGTGTTCTTGGTGTTTTGCCTGCTTGATTTGCAGTAGTGTCTTAGGGAATTAACATTTTCTTGAAACTTTCATTGCTGCCTTCTCTAAAACAGTATAACATTGTTGTGGGCCATCTATCATAAGTCTGTCAGGTTATGTTGCCTTAAGCATATCTACATCATTCTGAAATCCATGAAATGGGTAGATAACAAAATGGACTTTACAACCCAAGCGTTCCCAGGAAAGCACCTGTTTTTTGCGGTTGCATGTCAGGGGAAAGTCTCTCGCCATGGAGTCGGTTAATTCTCCACTGTGAACACGGGGGGGGTCAGAGTCTCTTCAAAAGACACGGGCAGGACCTTCTCACATGCCACACATTCCTATCCGCTGTGTAAAGTTTAGGAGGGTTTTGTCTGCGGAGAGAGTGAGCTTTATACACACAAACTCCCAATGACCCTCGAACATACATAGACACTGCAGTTTGTTTAGGAGTTGCCTTGGTAATGTTCTAACAGTCGGAGATGAGTGATCATCACACTTGCGTTTTTTATTTAATTGTTAAAGGACAAAGACAAGTGTTACAACTTACAAGGATTCACAAAGATTTACCCCAGGTTTGTCTTAATACAATTCCTAGGCATTTCATACAGACCTTGTTGCCAAGGTTATTGGCGTAACGGCTCCTTATAGCTGCTCACTCGCTCTCCAGTTTCATTGGCTTCAGGACATAGATTCATTGGAACCTGTGTAAGATGAAGAGTTTTTCCTAGCAATTCATCAACAAATTGCTTGGAAACTTTTGACAGGTGCAATTTTGTCCCCAACGCTTGGTCGCAGTAACTCAGTGTGGTCTTCTCCCTGCAGAATACAGTATCGCTGTGGCTGGAAAGATTAACTCTGTTTTTATTTATTTTTTATATTTTTAAGTGCAAAGGGAACAATCTAAGAAACCTGTGCCAGCAAGCCTAAAACCACAAGTTTTATTTTCCAGTACTTACCTTCTTTCACTGCTCGCAATGTTGAGCAGCCACACACTTTGTAAACAAAATTCATTAATGCAATTTTGTACGCCCGCACTTTTATTATCAGGATGAGGCAACAATGTTATACCCTAAATGAATTTCTTTGAAAATCAGTCTTGCTCAGAGGAGGAGATGAGGATGTTGATTCGAAAGTGGTTGTTAAAACTCCTAACTCGACAAACAACTTGGTTACTTGCGGTCTTAACTTAGTTTAGTGTGATTTGGAGCACCTAGCCCCTGGCAGTCAGTAAAAGGTGTTTGATGCAATGCTGATTGTTTGCCCTATTAATCCTGTTCTGTTCTCTTTCTAATGAATGTCAGGCAAATGGCAAAGATCACATTTGCTAACACTTCCTTGATACGTTTCCACTTTTCATTTGCCTTGATTAGGCTTTAATGAGCATTGCAACACCAACCACAGTCCCTTGAGGTTTGTTTAGTCTGGCTGTATCACACTTGCCGGTTTGTTTGATCTAAACCCATTTTGGTAAAGTGTAATGAAACGGTTGGGTTTGAAGCATGGCAACTTCTGTCTGGTAGCTCGTGGCTGTTCTGTGCTCTAGTAAGTGGATGACATGGCTTGTTACCTGTGAACAAAAGCAACGACACAGAAACTTGGTGTTTGTGTGCTGTTAAGCTTCAGTGACTGTGTTCTCTCGGTTTGCGTGACGCAACGGATCTGTCGTCTAATGACTTTTAGATTGGTTGACTTACTGAAACTGCATTGTATATAAAGATTAGCAATTAGACTTGAGTATTAATTAGTTTGCAAAAACTACTTACATTGGACATAATTACAGTACATTAGTGAAGTAACTTCAGTCATTCTAAATATATTTGGAACAAGTCATGCTAACAGGTTAAACAAAATAATCTGAGTCATGAAAGTATAATTATGAGTGCTAAAGAACAGAATTAAATTTTTGTCATGGCCCTCTGTTCTTATAAGCTAGTCAGGGTGGTTCAGTATAACATTAGAGAGGTGTCTACAGGACATGTCTCGACTTGTTCAGTGAGTCACAAAAACAAAATAGATGACGAGCAGTCACCTCCTTATGTGACCTTTTTTATCTTTAGTACGAATTTTTCCAAATTAAAAGAAATCGAGTAAGCAAGAGAGCAACACAGCCAGGTATTTGATTTGTAGGAAACATTTTTTTGTCACATGTTAGTAGGCAAACAGTATTTTTGATAAAACTACAGCAGGTTCCCATTAGTTAATATTGCTTATAGTTAATGAGCAACACATTGGTATTAATCTTTGTTAATGTTAGTTAATTAAAATACTGCTGTTCCTTGTTAGTTCGTTACCTCAGGTCCATTAAATATTAACAGATACTACTTTTGATTTTAATAATGTATTAGTAAATGTTGAAATTGACTGATTTAACTAAGATAACTAAGAAATAATAAATGCAATAGAAGTATTTTTTCGTTGTTAGCTCATGTTATAACTGTATCTGTATTGTGAAGTGTTACTAAATTTTCTTTACTCCACTGCTCACTAAACGGCACACCTCAGTGTACTTCAGTGTATATAAATATATTTCAGTTAGATTTTGTTTGTTTTTTTACACAACCCTTATGTCTGTCTATGCTTGGGCGATCTTTAATCATGCAGTCCACACAGAAAATGACCCCGTGTGCCAAATACCACCTGCTCAGTCTGATGGAAATAACAAAAGGAGGGGCCGGCAATCGTCTTCAGTGGCTACGGGGCGGGCTCAGGAACCGCAACAAGTAGAAGGCGTGCACCACCCGGTTTCGGTTGAATATAATCTCAGGCTCTTCCACTTTCGTCCTCTGGCTGCTTGCACAGCCCTGTTTACTGAGCTGCAGCATTCACTTTCTCATCTGCAGAAAACCTGTCATCTGATCCCTTTTTGTTATCCCAGTGTATCCTCCTGAGAGCCAGCAATTCATTTCTGTCCATTTTTGTTTTGTTAATAATGTAACACAATTATAGCAGGGCTCCCTGGAATATTTGATTCCGATTTGTCAATCGCAGAATTCAGAGGTCAAATATTCTGAATAAAGACCGTTGTCCAGGACAGATGCTGTGTGTAACTTATCCGCTCAGTTGGGAAATCGAAATGCTTGTTCTGTCTCGCTGCTGTCTCTACAAGTAAGCTAATAAATTAATTTCAGCTCAAATCAATATTTTGTGTCCATTTATTTAAGCAGCCGTGTAATAAGCAGGATAGTGTACCATCAGCCAGTCGTTATCACAAAATAAACACCAAGTTCATCAAGATTTAGTCTCTTGTCCTCTCGTCTAAAAAAATTCATTTAATATTTCATGTCGGTGTATTTCAGAAGCAGCATTGTAATATAAAATACAGTTGTCAATAATGTTGGGCAATGATTAATAAAAAAAAGTTTACATACTATATATATGTGTGTGTACTGTGTATATTTATTATGTAAATATAAATACACATACGTATATTAAGGATTTATACATAAAATGCGTAATACTTTTTTATATATATAATAAATATACACAGTACGCAAACATATAGTATGTAGACAAACTTTTTTGTATGCGATTAATCGCTATTAATCATTTGGCATATGAATATAAATATACATGTAAATGTAAATATTTAAAAAAATATATACTGTATGTGTGTACCACTTTTTTAGATGTGATTAATCGTTGCCCAGCACTACAAATAACTCATTCAAAGTGATACAATCCTCCTTTTATATATAGCTAGTATATATACAAGTCTAAAACAAATCTTAAAAACACGTAATTAATAAAGCAATAAAAAGTAAAGGTTTTGTGCTGGGTGTCAGGAAGAGGTGAGGGCAGGGTCTGTCGCGCTCTCTCTCCCTCTCCCTCTCTCTCTTCATTTCTCCTCCCCTCCCGTCTCTCTCCTTCTGTTCGCTCAGTCAGTCCGCTCAGAGGACGGTCAATGAGACAGACGGGCGAGTCGTTGGTTTCTTCCGTTCGGCTTCATATGCATCCGTCCGTGGATGAGTATGTCCCTGTCGGATCTATCCGGGATTAGCAGAGCCCTTATCACGCAGATATATTTCCATAAATTCTTCATCGACTCTCAGTGAATCTCCGGATTATCGTCACCACCATCACCATGGGTTTCTACGGCACTTTAAAGATGATCTTCTATAAAGTGAGTAAACGCCGTTATTCGTGTTGGATGCACTGCGGCTTTTATATCGATACGGCCATCCGCCTTCTCTCAGGGGGCTCGCTTTAATACCCCATCAACGCTGAAGCGACGCGACAGGAACGCTCTCATTATAAATCAAAGAAGCAGCGTACACTGCAAGCGCGCTATGTCGGATGTGTAATATTCAAACACGATGCGCGCCAGCGTAATGTACACATCTTGGTTGATTTATAATGCCAGCGTTCGGGTTTGTCGCGTCGCGTTCTGACCGCGTACGCGGATAGATCAGTGCTTGTCTTTAAGGGTGCGTCGGTGAAATATGCGACTGTTCTTACGGCCACTGCGGAAAAATCTCCAGCTGACATAGAGAATCACCTTCCGCGATATTCGTTCACGTGAACCTGCTTTGAGTCTCCTTGAGGAGAGCCTCATATGTAGAAAAGGATGTGATGCGCTTAAATATGGGGTGGGTTTGCAGAACAGAGGCTCCATCACTATTTCTCCACCATCTGCCCATCCTAACACACACTGCACCTGCGCTCCCCACATCATACATATCTATCCATCCCTATATATCACACCAGCATGCATCCAGATGATTTATTTGATCTTATATAAGAGTTATCTGCTTGTTTTGTGTAGAATCATCTCTTATTTGGTAGTTCAAATGAGTATGATGTTATCGTATGTGATACTCGTCTTCCTGCACCATTCAGAGTAAACCTGTTGGTAATATTAATTTGTGCTTTGCAGTCATGTAGGCTGAAACAGTATCTGGAGACTCTCACTGTTATTGTGGTCATGTTAACTTGGAACGCACAGTCAGGAATATCCTATAGCTTCAGTGTTGTGATATGTGAATGATTTTGTAGCGATTGAGTCGTTTCAGTGTGCTAAAGCATCAGTTTCTGTGCTGCCTGTTGAAGGGTGTGTATATCCTCACTGCCTGGCGGCATCAGACCACCCGACAGTGATTGGGTCACTGTGTCATTGCTTTTGACAGGGAAACGGAGCCACATCTGTCCCAAAACTCTCACTTTTTGATAGTAAATTTGAGTGAAATGAGCATTTAAAGCAGGGAGCTTATCAGAAGCTCGCAGTCACTGCAGTTTTCAGGGTGTCCTCTGATCAGAACAACATCGAGTGAAGTACAGTGACGTTGACGGATGCTCCAGGCAATCTCGTTAATTGTTTGGTTATAAAAACAAAGCTCATTAAGGATGTTTGATTTTCTTAGATGGACAAACTATGAAAATAGATAACGTCATGTTATCCCTAACCTTCACAATACTCCGTTTTTGACTTCTCGCAATTCATGACCATAGTCATGACCATTCTAAGAGTCTTCTGAAAAAATAGCAAGGTTATTCATTCATAAATCACAGGATTTATTCACTAAAACAGTTTATATGCCAAGACTGCACCGTTTCCATGAACACAAGCATTCCTGTTAACCACAGACCAAGCCATTTTTGCTCTGTGGTGTCAGACATAGAGAATGATTACACAGTGACTCATCTAAAATCAGATGGCTCTCGCTATGAACCCAAGAGAGAAGCGACAGTCTAATCCACTCAGTCAAATGAATGTATAACTAAGCAAATGAATGCTTTTACTTCGTTCATATTGTATGTTAAGTGCTTTCTACCAAGTAGGCTAGACAGGTTTAGCTATTAGCGGTGATTAGCAAGTGTGGCATTCCCTGTGTTTTGTGTTACACATTCTCGTGGAGTAAACTGAGTTTTAACACTCTTGAACACACAGGCTCTTAAACAACTACAGTTTCATACGTCTTTAGTGTCATGCCATCTTTTTACTATCTTATCTTCATTCATACATATTCAGACACACACCCTGCCTGTCCTATCTGTTGGACTACCTTTGCAGTGAGATCACTGCCTAAGGAATTAGCTGCAGGTTGGTCTAAACTGATCCTCTCAAAGCAGTCCTGTAAAAAAACTTGATTTTAAAGCGGTAAATAAATAAATGGGACTATGTTCTAGTCAATATATGCATATATATTGAATTAATTTTAAAAATCTTTTTGTGACTTTAAAATAATACATTTGGTCTTCACCTTTTATGGGCATTTCTGCTGTAGTTTATCTGTGGTGTTTTTTTTTTTTGTTTGTTTTTTTTTCCTGGCCCTCATTTACTGTGAATCTCACAGCATGTGGTTTCTTCAGAAATCCATACAGAGCTTCATTATCAGACATGCCTTTCAGCTCGACCTGGTGTGTATCAAACACCTGGCTTGTCTGACATTAGATCAATTGCAGGAAATGTAATCATGAAAGTCTTTTATTGGTTTCATTTGAATATCAAGACCAAAAAATGTCATCCTTACTCTAGACCAAAGCACAAAATTAGCCACAAAAAGGTCAATTTTGAAAAAGTTTATATGCGTAATCTTAACTTGGCAATCTCTATTGTCATCCTAACTCCATGAAAAGTCACAAGTGTGTTAAGAAAAACTAGCAATGTGTTAATATTAAAATTGTCACTGATAGTGATACATAAGTGAATTTTATTTATTTTTTGTTATGGCCAATAACCGATAAATGGCAGAAATGAAAAATCTTGACTACTTTAAATAAAAGACTGTAGATTCAGTGTTTCAGAACGCTACATGTGAATTTAATCCTCTCATTATTATTCAGTATGGTATGAAAAATGAATGTTAATTTTAAGATTTGGTCAAAATTGCAGTTATCTTTGTTTTAAACCGCAATTAGTAGTAATGAGTCTAATACTCTGTCTGCATTTTATTTGAACAAAATGCATTTCAAATGTAATATTGTGAATATAATTAGTCTTTTACTTTTTTTTAAATGTGATTCATTTATTGTAATGGCAAATCTGAATTTTCAGTAACCATTACTCCAGTCTTCACTGTCACTGTTCAGTGTTCATTTTTTTTGTAACAATGTAGAAGTCTTTACTGATCAATGTAATGCATCATTGCTGGATATATGTATTAAATGTATAGATATTTACATCAATACTTGTATGTATTAACACGTAAGTGCTACTAAATACTGTTTGTAGCATAATACTCTTTTTCCTCAGATGTACACTGCCAGTCACGTTTTTGAACAGTAAGATTTCTAATGTTAAAGAAGTTAAAGAACGTTAAAGAAGTCTCTTCTGCTCAACAAGCCTGTATTTATTTGATCCAAAATCTTCAAAAAAAAAACGTGGAAATATTTGTACTATTTAAAATAACTGTTTTCTATTTAAATATATTTTCAATACATTTTATTCCTGTGATCAAAGCTATATTTTCAGCATCATTACTCCAGTCTTCAGTGTCACATGATTCTTCAGAAATCAATCTAATATGCTTATTTACTGTCCAAGAAACATTGTATATTATTATCAATATTACATGAACATAGTACATTTTACAATTAAATACTTTTATTGATGTTAAAGACATTTATACTGTTACAAAAGACTTCTATTTCAGATAAATGCTGTTCTTCTGAACTTTCTATTCATCAAAGAAAACTGAAACAAAATTCTACTCAGCCGTTTTCAACAGGCAGGCTTGGTGAGCAAAAGAGACTTCTTTAAAAATCTTACTGTTCAAAAACATTTGACTGGTAGTGTACTCTTTAAACAGTATAACCAGTATTCTGGCGGTTTATTCGGTTTATTCTTTTTTTTGTTTAAAGAAATCTTTAATATATTTTAGATACTTTTTTATGTGACTTTTTTTAAAAATGGTCATTAGTATATAGTTCTAATAACTGTAAGTACAGAATGTTCCTTATAAGCACTGTTATTGTGATTTGAGTAAAATTACACCAGTGGCGTGATGCATAACTGCATTGTAAATGGCGTGTGCCTGTTTCAGTAGTGAAAATCTTTACTCATCACTCTTAATTTGTGCGTACATCCTTAATGACTCACAAGCCCTTGGCACGGCATAATGATTCATAACTTGGAGTCTATCACTGAGCTCCTCCTGAAAGTGAACTACACAGATTCACTGGCAGCCCTGTACCCTCCTAAAATAGTTTTATTCAAATGTGCTTTAGGACCTCATTGTGTTGAGGACACTGAACCCTTGTTTTTCCAGAGTAGATGCTCCGTAGCCAGGCACCAACTATGCAGCAAAACCAGGGCCATTTCAGCCTGTACGGGGGGTGGGTGACATAGATAGAGACAGTGAAGCATAGGGTGGCTCTTTTTTCTCCCCTTTATGCCCATATAAATTTAGACTGTTGTGAAAGCACAGTGCCTGTCACGCCCACACAGATGTTTGTTTGTGTGTATGTGCCCCCCTTCCCAACTCCTATGAGGGGCGTCTGTGTTTATCCCATACACCTCTTTGAAGACTCACATGACAAGCGTTAGCATCAGCTGTCAGACTTTATCTTTTCTGTGCCATGTCACTATAAAGTGGACATGACCTTCCTTTCTTTGGCCTACATTTGCTGGTGAGAGAACTAGTACAATACCCAACACACACTTTAGTACACAGGGAAGAATACAGGTGGATCAGTAGCATGTGGTTTGAGGAATGTTTTAGAAATGTTTCTTGGACATCCACCCTCTCATTACTGTCAAACTGCTTTTCCGGGTTGTTTGTGCCTTCGTTGTCATGTCCTCTATGAACCTAAACTAACCAGAACTCTCCCTGCTCTTTGTTGCAGATGAAGAGGAAGTTGGACCATGGCCCCGAGGTTCGATCTTTCAATTCAGGAAAAAAGCCCTGTCCAAGGTAAATCTTCCACCACCTTACCTGGAATTTGCAAAATGTTTTAACCCATGTTGCATGAAATTTTATTGGACACATCTACCTAGTAGAACACTAACGGATATAACACAATTATCGATTTTTCTTTCATGCTAAAAATAATTAGGAAATAAAGTGAAGATCATGTTCCAAGAAGATATTTTATATCTGGAAATCAAGATTATATGGAATCCAGATTTTTTAATTGTTATATCTTGGCCAAATATTGTCCTTTTCTAACACACCATACATCAATAGAAAACTTCTTTATTCAGATGTAAAAATCTGTTTAAAAAAAATTGTGCAGCTGTTTTGTCCTGGATCACATTTTCTTATTTGTTTTATTTATTATTAATTCATTAATTTATTTTTTTATATTAGTTTATACTGTTTTTATTTATTAAATGCAATTTGAGATTTAAGATTTTAATTAAAGTGGCATGAAATGAAAAAGTAGCATACACAAACTATCAGAAATGCGTTTACACAATAAATTCCTTCATTTTTATTAAAAATGTCATTGGATGGAACCGGCCTTTCGATTGCTTCAATTTCAGTTTTTTTTTTGTCTGCATGCTCTTAACCACAGGTATTCAATAATAAAAGGGCTGCAACTGCTTTCCCAGTTTTGCATTAATTTCCATGGAAATGGTAATGTTGTTTAGAACACATGGGATGAAAACGTTCTTCTTCACCTAAATTGAACTCACAAATTTGCTAGAAACAATTTTTTCCACACTTACCTGCATGCAGAATTATGATTGGTCTTTCTTGTATCCAACTAAGGACCTAGCCACCTTTATACTACAAGGATCACCTGAAATTTAAACACATTTTCCTTTGCTGCCTTGCAAGAAGCTAGCTTATTTTGGTCCCACAATGACACAAATGACACTCTGTCACTCTGAAACCCCTTAAACATGGAATCGGCACCTGAGAGGTTCCTTAGTCGGCAATCCCAAGCTCAGCAGTCAGCTCTGAAGAGTATTCATGCATTATTGTCAAGACGCAGGTGTTCTCGTGGTTTATATTAGAACAGTACACGACCAACCAGGCGGCAGTTGCGCGCTGGGTAATTGAAGCATCTTGGCATCTTGGTCTCAAATCCCATTAAATATGAATCCATTATGAAACGGACCTCACTACGTGCTCGCCTGCACTCTTCCCCCTCTCCTTATTCGTTCGTTTCTTGCAAGGTATCCGTAAATAAGCAAAATGCAAGGAAGGAGTGCTGAATCGTCTTTTTGGTGTTAGTGTAGGGCCCCAGAGACACAAGTGCTGTAAGGACTGCTGACATGGGACAACTCTGTGTTCCTTTCGCACCACAAGTGGAGAAAGGAATGTGCTTCTGTTCTTAATAGTTTGCATGCATTAAATGCTTTTGAGCATTGAACTCTAAAATGGCAAAAAAAGAAAAGGGTTTCCTTGAATGAAACAATGATGAAGATAAACATCTGAATGAATTGATTTGAAGCAGGTGGCTGATTAAAATCATGCTGCCTGATTGAGTTCTGAGGCTGAAGTAAATGGTCATGTTGTCTAATGTTGAACCACAACAGTGGCTCAAGAGGACTGTAGTGCTCATCTGGCACCGATTCAGGCCAACTCACCACTTTGGTTTTGGCTGTAATTCTCAAGCTATTGTTCTGAAATAAAGCTTTAGATTTTCATAGTAGCTCCATCCAAGAACCATTTTGTTTTGGAATCTTCCATAAACTACTTGCTTGCACTGGCCTTTTCATATTTTTGAATTAACACAATACAGATGTCTCTTGTCAGAATGACTTACAAGTTATTCATCAGAATGCCCTTAGAATGTTTTTGTTTTTTGCTACAAATATTTTCATTTTAATGTTTTAAATGTTATTTAGCTTCTTTCCTTCTCTTGACGTCTAATTAGTTTTCCATTCTTATCCTTCTCTCCTCACTAAACAGTCCCACAGGACTGCCGTACCCAGCCACCCCCACCACGTTTAGGGACATTCGAGCGGTCAATGGGCAGGGTCAGCAGAGACGACGCATCACATCCATCCAGCCCCCCACAGGCCTGCAGGAGTGGCTTCGCACCTTTCAGGTAAGCTCAACCAAACAGTTTCAAGTCTGTGACAACACTTGCCAGATGTGGTTATCAGTGAACATTATCCACCAGATGTGACCAGAAGCCAATTTACAAATGGCTGCACCCACTCTTACGGGGGGGAAAAAAGGTGAATATAAAGTGACCAAGGGTTAATAAAAAATTTATATCACAGATGTGCATGTATTTGCTATTTTACAGCGGCTTCAAATGTTGCAGTCAGAACAAAATGTACAATCTGATTGTTTGTGCTTATAACAAGCCTTTACTACAATTTCTATAAGAGTTATATGTTTGACATGCAGTGGAAACAAAATTGGATATTGCAGTGGATACTGTGGGCATGAATTGACAATTTGTTGCTATTCCTCTTCCGGAGCTTCTGCTAAAGAAGATAACTTTTGTAGTTTTAGCATATTAGGGACTTTTGTTACTAAGGTCTGACTGAATCTAAACTTGATATTTAAGCACATGGCCGTTAGGCCACAAGTTTGCCAACTATTTAGATCTTCATCGTCATGTCATATCCCTCTTATTAAAACAACAATTCAAGCCTCGACAGAAAGCTGAGGCTCCACCTCAGTCGGTGTTTGCTCTGCCTTGCAGATAATTACAGGCTTGATCAGTCCTCGGGCTTAACGAAGCTGCTCTGGCATGAAATCGCAGTTACCTGTGTTGACTGAAAGGATAAAGAAGCTTTCACCTAATGAGTAAAGTTTCGCCCAAGATATGTTTGGAGAGTCATGGTAGATTTCCATTTACTCAAAAAATCCTTTCATAAAAGTGCAGTGGAAATGTGCACGTAGTCCTATATGACGTCAAATGCGAGTTGTTAGATGATGTCTTGGACAGAATCAATAGTCAGGTATTACATCCTCTCGGTTGTGGTCTGTCTGCGCCATTATGCAATGGGTTCGGAAATGGTTTTGTTTATTTGCTCAGTCAGTGCTTGATGAGTTGCTTGTTTTTGTCCCGAGATATTGTAAGGCTCATTTCAGGAGGTGCAAATGACACCCCACATCCCTGTGAGTCAGCAGCTTTACTGCTTCAGTATCGCTTACGTGATTCACATTAAATGTCTCATTTCTGCATTCTACAGTAGAAGCCTGTGGTGATATATCTTAGTGGCAGTTCTGTGTGTTCAGGGTTGAAGTCGGGCACTGAAATTGCAACCTTGTCATTTTTGTATGGAGTTCTGGCAGTGAATGTTAAATATGTGATTTTGGAAAAGGAAAGCAATCTTAACGTCTCGGAAATGTCTACAATTAATATTTTTGTCTCTAGTTTTTTGTTTCTAGTTATTGATATTTTGATTAAGTTCAAAAGAACAGTGTTGGATTAGAAATAAAATGTTTTGTAACATTGTTATAAATGTATTTCAGTTGTGTGTTTTTTTTTTTTTTGTTTTTTTTTTTTAACAATTTTACTGACACAAACCTTGGAATGGTAATGTATAGAATATACTACTACTAGTACTACTACTAATAACAATAATAATATATGATTAATATGAATAATAATGATTATTTTTACTATTAGTATTTGCATGGAAGCCTGTTTCCACCACTGAAAATTGAAAATTTTTCTCCCAATTGTGAGTTTACATCTTTGCAAGATATAAACTCGTAATTCTGACTTTTTTTTCTCAGAATTGTGTGATATAAACTCACAATTCTCTTGAATTGCGAGTTTACATCTTGCAATTCTGACTTATTTTCTCAGAATTATGTGAGATAAACTCACAATTCTGAGAAATGGTCACAGTTCTGACTTTTTCTCAGAATTGTGAGTTGTAAAATAATTTAAAAGCAATTTTTTTCTCACAATTCTGAGAAAAAAGTCTAAATTGTTTTTTTTTTTTATTTAGTGGCAGAAACTGACTTCCATATATTAGTAGTATCAATGATTTTTAAAAATCCTTATCAAGTAATCACAAATGACAGTGTCTTTGGAAAATAATGAAATTCAGTAATACATTTTGGGGACACTTGTGTGTATCCTGAGCTTAGTTTAATTAGTTGGCTTCAATTAAAAAGTTGACAATTGAACATTTTAATCTGGTTTTCCCTCCTGTTTAGTGTTCTCTCATTATTCTGAGCTGTTAAAAAGGCAGTGATGCTTGCATAAACACATATAGACATAAACCAGCCTGTGACAACAACGCCGAGTTCCCCCAGCTGAAGCGTTTCAGCAATAAATTACGGGTGCTTTGCCTCCCCATAGTCGTCTTCTGTACATCCCTCTTCCATCATAAACATCCCTGAGCAATCCTCCTCTCTCATTTGATGCGCTTCAGAGCGGAATGACTTTGGCACAATCTCTCCGGTGCAGCACGTCCTCACTGAGAGCGAATTAAGTTCTGAGCACCATGAGATCAGCGAAACATTTTATTCAACTGGATAAAGTTGACCGCGGCTTAATATGAGGAGAACGAACCCTGGGAAGTTTCCAACAGCCCCAAGACATGAAGTCTGTTCCGTTTGACTTACGAGAACCTTCATGGTTACGTTCAGCCCTGAAGCCATTTCAGGGAACGGTATGCTGCTGTATAGCCAGTGAAAAATCATCAATCCTAATCGAAATGTAAATCTAAAGCTGTAAATGTAAATAGTTGTGCACATGCTTATGTTTTTGGTAACACGTGCTGGTGTGTGTTACAGAGTTGGAGTGGCCCAGAAAAGCTGCTTGCGCTGGATGAGTTGATTGACAGCTGTGAGCCAACGCAGGTGAAACACATGATGCAGGTGATCGAACCACAGTTTCAGAGAGACTTCATCTCACTCCTGCCCAGAGAGGTAAATATACTCATACTTAGTCACCATTTCTTTAGTGCTGTGTCGCCCATGTAAACGGAACTTCCCAGCTGCTAGTTTAAAAACATATGCCGAAGTTGCATAGTCAACCAACCATATTAAATATGACCAGATTAAGACACAGTTGTATCCAAGAGAGTGCAGCAGTCAGGTTCCGGAATTAAAAATCCCATTTATTTTCTCAATAGTGTCACTATGTTACTAATTTTAATGGTAACTTACAGCTAAATTCATACCTACTCTGAGCAAAGAGATTGTTAATGTTAATGAATGATTGTTGAACCTGCTCAATTATAACTTTTTATTTATTTAAATCATGTCAGTGGAATTCCTAATAAAAAAAAAAACGTATTACCTATAATTCTGCAAATAATTCATGACAAACATAAGAATTATGACAAGAAAATCAAACGAAATGAAAAAACACTTGCGTGCCCACCCATTTTTATATAGATACATACTTTGCCATTGACATAAATATATTGTTTTTTAATATATAATCTACATTAACTACATTTTTATACATCCTTTGTTATTGCTGTCTGCACTGCTTCATGGGATTGTAGTTCTTTCCTACGTTAAAGCCTTTAAGTGCCCTGTCTTGTACCTTTTGTAATTTATTCCTGTGATTTCAAAGCTGAATTTTTAGCTTCATCATTCCAGTCACATGACCCTTCAGAAATCATTCTAATGTTCTGATTTGCTGCTCAAAAAACATTTATTATTAATATTATAATTGTTAAACATCAGATTTCTTTGATGAATAGAAAGTACAGAAGAACAGCATATCTGAAATGGAAATCTTTTGTAACAACATAAATGTCTTTATCATCACTTTTGATCAATTTAAAGCATCCTTCCAAAATAGTGTTCATTTCTATATTCAAATAGAAAGCAGTTATTTTAAGTTGTAAAAATATTTCACAATATTACTGCTTTTGCTGTGTTTTGGATTAAATAAGAGACTACTTTAAAACAACAACAAAAAAAAAAAACATTAAAAATCTTTTGACTGGTAGTGTGTATATATATTTTTTTTTTCCTTCAAATCAAAATGTGTATGTTGTGATTTACCTTGTAGCTGGTTGGTTGGTTCATGCATTTTATCTCTTTAGTTAATACTTTTTATTAAAAAGGAAAAGTAATAGGAAAAAAATGCTTCTGGGACTAAAGAAGCTGAAAAAAGTTGAACTTTATTCATCAAACATTCTCACATTGCAGTAACAATAACGATTTAGTAAATTATTTGTATATATTTGTACAGTCTAATTCATTTTTTTAAGTGTGTTTTTTTTTTTGTTTTTTTTTTTTACACCAGTGAAACTACTAAAGCCCTGGTCTTGAAACAGACCTTTTAATTTTTCTTAATTTTAATTTTAACACAGTCTTGCACTTTATGGGTCTGATATTTGACAGGGTGGTTTTAGAGCATAGTAAGTGCTGGAGTTCAGTTGATAGGCATGTCTTCTCTTACACCTCTCTTCAGAGAGATGTTACAATTCTCTCAGCTGCTATTCAGGAATATAGAGAGGAAACTTCCCCCATCCCCTTCACTCTCTCTGCTCATTTTCTTTCTTTCATGGCAGCCCTCTCCTCCTTTCATCCTCTCGTCTTCTTGTCACAGTTTCAGCTTGCCTTTCTTGTTCTCCATCACCTGTCATCGTGTCTTCCTCTTTCCTGGCTCTCCTCCACATCAGGTTGTTTTTCTTCAGTGTTGGTGCAGTAGTATTCAGGGTGTGTCTGTCTGCCTGATTGAAGCAGATTGTGGAAAAAGCACCTCTAGGCTAATACTGTACACACTGTGGAATCTCAGGCTGTAACCTTCATGTTGGATTGCATAAGAAATGGTGGAACTGTTTGGACATGCTCTGTCTTTGCAAAATTCAACGCACTTGACTTTTCACTTACTGGATTTTTTTACTTCCTTTTTTACTTCCCAGAATGTTGATCTAAAAAATTTTTATTTAGTGTTTTAGTGAATAATAGTGGCTAGTGATAGTTTAATTAATATATTTTATATACTAATATATTTTATTAATTGACAATGATGACCATGGTTGTCACCATACAAAATATGAAGACAAAATTGAAGTAATTTGAGATTTAAATACTTCTGTCAAACTTTTTTGTCAACCTATAAAATCAAAAGGCCGTTTTATCCCATTGTAGCCTTTTTTTTCTAACATGTATTACAACAGCTATGTACTTTTTCTGTATAAACTCTCCACCTCCTTCACTCTCTCCTGATGTCTGACTCTGTCTGTCTGTCTTGTGTTGTAGTTGGCCTTACACGTATTGTCATTTCTGGAGCCAAAGGATCTGCTTCAGGCAGCTCAGACGTGTCGTTACTGGCGCATTCTAGCAGAGGATAACCTGCTCTGGAGGGAAAAATGCAAAGAAGAAGGTGATTTCACTGCTTTCCGCAAACTCTGTGACTTTGGAAATTCACATGTGGTTATTATATCGTTGCACTGGTGTCACCAACATGGCAACTTCTGTTTTGCAGGTATTGATGAACCCTTGCACATAAAGAGAAGGAAGGTTATCAAGCCAGGGTTCACACACAGTCCCTGGAAGAGTGCCTACATTAGACAACACAGAATAGACACCAACTGGAGGAGAGGAGATCTCAAATCACCTAAGGTAGTGGTGGTGTTCACTTATTATTCTTACTCCTAATTCAGTGGTATATTCCCTGACAGTGTCCTACAAAGTGGTCTTCTCAGGATATATACCCATTTTAAATGAGATTTCGATTGTTTATTGAATATATTGTGTGTGTGTGTGTATATATGTATATAAAATTATAAATTTTATAATTTTTTTTTTTTTAATTGTATTTTATGTAATTTGGATCAAATAAATACAGGCTTGGTGAGCAGAAAATGCTTTAAAAAACTTTAAAAATATTACTGTTCAAAAAATTTTAACTGGTAGTAAAGTCAGTGAAATTAAAGTCAGAGGAATAAATGGTATATAAAAAGAATATTAAAATGGGAAACAATTATTTAAAATTGGAGTATTTCACAATAATTACTGTTCTTACTGTATTTGTGATTAAATGCAGCCTTGATGAGAATTAGATACTTTTAAAAATGCATTTCAGAATCTTACCAACCCCAAGCTTTTGGACAGACTACAGATAGTCTTCTGCCTTTTTGCCTACATTTCATTTTCCTAGTTCCTTGCTACTGTATGGCATAATATTAAATCACTTTAATCAGTTGGGCAGAATTGGCACTTAAAACTGATTTTTATTGCTTTTTATAGCCTTAGTCTTTGTCTGTCGAATTTGGAATTCCTTTTGAGAGACACCCATCAGCCTGTCACCTGGGGCCCAGGCCTGGAACAGAATTTTTGTAGAAATTACCTGCACCAGCCTGTAAAGAGCTACTGTAAAAAAAAAACACACACTCAAAGGCACATTAGGTGCCATAAAAATAGGATTCTTCGTTTCTGCATGTACACATGCTTCATCTGCACCAGACCAACTGGCAACAGCAGTGGTTTACCTGACTCATTTGTTACCATGGTGACCATAAACCTGTGGGTTCCTGCTCATCTGTCATATTATTGAAAGCTGCTGTGTCATTTGCCACATCAGCAGCATCACTGAAATACTAGCATTTCTGTTCATTTTGTAATTACTCCTTTTTCTCTCCTGTGGCTTTCCCCTATTTTCAGGTGTTGAAAGGCCATGATGACCACGTCATCACCTGTCTCCAGTTCTGTGGAAACCGCATAGTGAGCGGCTCAGACGACAACACACTCAAAGTATGGTCTGCTGTTACTGGAAAGGTACGTTTTTTTCCTATATTTATTTTAAGGGCATAGTAAAAACATAAGCAGTGATAAACACATAAAGGTTTAAATGCATGAATTTTGAAAATGTTTAATTACAGCAGAAGATTCTGCTTAAAATGAGGTCAGACACAATGATCAAATACTGTTTCTGTTTGGGTCACACTTGCATATTAGTGGTTAAAATAATTGCCTTTAAATCTGTCAAAGTTGATAACTTAATTTTCCTAATTGTGACTGAATAATACACTCCTTTAGCAACCACAAAAAAGGTTTCAGGAGTGACAACAGCATTTAAATACGAGAGTGAAATTCTTAAAACACTCAACTGCATGATTGACAGCTTTGAAACCATAGCAGCATTTTGCTGTTTCACGTTTAGTATCTGTTATTGTGACAAAAGTAATAGTGACAAAATGCTCGTTATTTTTAGCATTTTAACCAAAGATTTGTTTAACGAAATAAAGCAAATCTAAAACTCTTTCATTATGTAATCTGCAAAGATGCATTTCTCTCTAAAGGCGCGTCTTTGCAACGCTGACTCAGAATGCACTAGTTTATTAATATATAATTCAAATATCTCCTTACTATTCATCATCTAAATATTAGAAGAAAAAATAAATATTGGGGTTGGGGTTTATATGAATGTGTCTGCGAAGGTAATTCTGGTTTTTAGAAACTTTTCAATGTTATTTTGTCCCTAATCGCAATCCTTTGTAACAATTTAATGAACAATATCTGTAAAAAAGTCAGAGACTTAAAACGGACAATTAATTGCCATAATCATCAATGCCCTAAACCAGACAATTAATTGACGTAATCACAATTATTTCTTAGTTTCCTAAATTCATAATCACGTCAGCCCTAGTCATGGTGTATATTGTCCAACTTGGCTTTTTACCATTTTTCATAATGTCTGATAGCTTTGCTTGAATTTTTAAAATGTTTTCAGATATTTGAGGTATCCATCTTGGCATGCACATAGATGTGCAGCTGTCTCCTCCCTGTCCTCCTCTCAATCTGTCTTCTCACTTTTCTCTCATGGGAGGTGTGTTTTCACTGAACATGCTTGTACAGCAGCACTCACTGCCATCTCAGTTCATCCAGAAAACCTGCACATGACCATCTTCATCACTTATTCACATGAGAACGTGAGGAGTCATGTTCTATTGAACACTGAGATGATCACGAACTACAAACACCATGTTTTTCTGGCTGACTGTCTCTCTCCCTCTCTTTCTCACCTCCATTCTCTGCCGTTCCCTTCCTCTTGCACTTTAAGGATTCATTGCGCTAGCTGATGCGGTGACATGGTCCTTGTGCTGCAAGTTTACGGCAGTTGTAAAATACTGTGTGTGCGTTTCACTCATCACGCAGCGCTGCCCTTTCCATCCTGACCTCCATTTTCATCCAGAGTCTAATGAAATCTCTCCTTCTAATGTTCGCTATCATACTAGATACTAACGCAGGCCTGCGTTATGTTCCACATTTGTTAGATTTTTCTCTCTTCCATCCTCCATGTGACTCTCACTAGTCTGCTTTTCACAGAAGAGGATCTCAAATCATTCCCAAGGTTATCAGCCTTTGAGCTTCTCTAATGAAATTTAGCGCGCATTGATTGGCTCTCGTCTTATCACGGCAGAGACATGATTGGTTCAGCAGCAACATGCTGTCTGATGAGAGACATCATCGTAGCAGATGGCAGATGCGCCATGATTAGGGTCATCGCCGCATATATGGCAGGCTGCCTTTTTGTTCCCATCATGCAGTGCTGTTTGCGGAGCTGTCGAAAAGAAGCACCAGCTTGAAAATGCTTGTAAAGCTTGGATCAGCTTCTGTTACTGACAATTTTATCCAAATTCTTTGAAATGGGGCTAAAATAGTCATTCGTCCAATCAGAGAGTGAGTAAACTATATTTCCATAAAAAAAAGTGTTTGTATAAAAATGTATTTATAGTTGTAAAAATATTTGTAAAAACAAATAGTTTGTAAAAGATTTCAGAATACCCAATATCGACAATAAATATTTAATATCTGCTAATAAAAGAAATCTAAATAAAATAAATGGCTAAAAAAAGTTAAATATGCACTGCTAACCAAAGGTTTTTGACCTGTAATAAGTTTGTTTTTTAAAGAAGTCTCTTTTGCTCACCAAGCCTGTATTTATTTGATCCAAAGTACAGCAAAAAGACAGCAAAGTGTTTTTTTATATTTTTTACTATTTAAAATAGTTTTTTATTTAAATATATTTAAAAATGTAATTTATTCCTGTGACTTTATAGCTTAATTTTTCACATGATCCTTCAGAAATAATTCTAATATTCTGATTTGCTGCTCAAAAAAGTTGTTGTTGTTGTTATGTTAAAAACGGTATAATTTATTTAGGTTTCTTTAAGTAGGAAGTTCAGAAGAACAGCATGTATCTGAAATATAAACATTTTGTAACATTTATAAATGTATTTATCATCACTTTTTTAAAGCTTTCTTGCTAAATAAAAGTATTAATTTCTTTCCCCCATTGAAGATTGGAGTAATGATGGTGAAAATTGGGCTTTGATCACAGAAATAAATAAATTACATTTTAAAATATATTCAAATAGAAAGTAGTTATTTTAAATGGTAAAAATATTTTAACATTTTCCAGTTTTTGCTGTACTTTGGATCAAGTAAATGCAGGTGTGGTGAGCAGAAGAGACTTCTTTAAAAAACATTAAAACTTTTGACTGGTAGCGTTAAATTATTGTAATATATATTTTTAATTGCCGATATCAGGCGATTTTTAATTTTATGGTGCCGGTATATTGTTCACCCTTAATATGAAAAGGAATATAGCCGGATGGATAGTGTCTCAAGTCTGATGCAATACTTTAGAGAGTCCTTCGGCACTGACTGTGGCCAATTAAACAGGAAATGCTGTATCCTTTGAAGCGCCTGTCAGAGGAAGTGAAACAGTGAAGCAGGATACAATGGGATTTAGGGCGACTGCTTTTCTTCTACTGTGTTCTTTCCTACTTTCTATTCATTTCTGCGGTTCACTCAGCTGTAAACTATTAACTGTCTGTTTGACTGCATTAATAACATCCAATGTACATTTTTTGTTTTCTTAAACATTTGCGTTTTCCACATCACAGTCAATTTTGATCAGCAGTCTGCAGTCCTGTTGTCATGGCCACGGCCGCAAATGTTATTTCGGCTGCATTGCCTCTCTGAATCTATGGATGTGGCCCTCCCTCCCTTCTTTTTCATTGCTTCGTTCTTCTCTTTCCACTTCTCTTACAGTCTCTCTGTCTTCTTGACCTTGGGTCTGTTTACTTTTTCCTTTTGCTACACTTCAGTTCACCATTTAAGTGCTGTAAACCCCTGGAGCTCAGCAACGCCGCTCACAGGCAGATACTCACCCTCTGAGACTAAAACCTTCTTGGGTTGGGATCGATAGCAGATCTAGACAAATAGGCTCCTGTGGGTCATGGGTCCAGATTTTGTACATCACCAACCCCCATATACACATACTCTCACAAACACTTTTTTTTATGAATTGACCTCCATTTTGTCTAAAGAATGAAAGCGTGTGCTTTCTCTTTGTATGGTGGTTGGATGTCTCATTGTCCAAGTTTCTCTCCATTCTTTGTTTGCTTTGCTCTCATATTGTCTAAGGATAAAGCAGGCCAAAGAATGTCATAGTGAGAGAATGCTTGGAATTCCTTTGCACTCAAGTGCTCTGTTCTCTTTCTACTCATTATATTGGCGTCCATTTCGAAGTTATAGATTAAAACAGAAAACTGCCATTCGCTTCTTTTTCACAACTAAAAAATATCTGTCCAAAGGGGCCATTTTTCTCCAGTCCATCTGTTGGAAGCAGCAGGTTTCTTTCTGTGTAGGTAAGAAGGTGCCCTTCACTGCTGATTTGAGACCAGATTAACAGCTTTTCCCATAATAGATAATGTTTAGAGGGAGTTGGCAACACCACCACCATGGGCTGGTTCCCTCTGTTTGTAGAAGTGATTCATAAATAACTTGGGAGGAGAAAAATTTAGTTTTTAGAGAATTACAGTTCTCTATGCACATTAAAAATCAGTTTTTGAGATGTAGTCTTGGCTGTTTTCTTTTTTTAAATTACAACACTGAAGACGTTGGGTCAGTTTGGCCCCTTTTGATGCGTTTTTTTTTTTTTAATGCTGGAAACTGATACTGTAATTTAGCGCCATGCTCTACTCGTTGAATTATTATGATCGTACCCAGATTTGTAACCTAACTGAAGAATTTGCCCATATGTGTTATCTTGCTTGAGTATAATTAGACATACAGTTGAGGTCAAAAGGTTACATCTCCCTTTCAGAGTCTGAAGAATGTTAATTATTTTTCCAAAATAAGAGGGATCATACAAAATGCATGTTATCGTTTATGCATTAGGTAATGGGGGTGAAAACTTTTTGAATTTGAAGATCAGGTCTTCTGGGAAACATGTAACTTGTAATCTTCTGTAGCCTCTGAAGGGCATTACTAAATGAAAAAATAAGGTATTTAGGCAAAATAAAAATGTATGCATCTCCATTCTGTTCAAAAGTTTTCACCCCCGGTTCTTAATGCATGGTTTTTCCCTCTTGAGCTTTAGTGAGCGTATGAGTCCTTCAATTGTCCTCAGTGTGAAAAGATGGATCTCAAAATCATAGTCATTGTTGGAAAGGCTTCAAATGCACAAAAATGCTGGAAAACCAAAGAATTTGTGGGACCTGAAGGAATTTTTTTGAAGAACAGCGGGCAGCTTAACTGTTCAGGACAAACAAGGGACTCTAAACAAAAAAACACCGCTGTGGATCATTTAGGTAACAACACAGTATTAAGAATCAAGGGGGTGATTTTTATAAATTCAACTATTATTTTCTCTTGTGGACTATATGTAAACATCTTTTATGTGAAATATCTTATTCAGGTCAGTACTAAATCAACAGTGACAGGCATTTTGTATGATCGCTGTTATTTTGGTAAATTAACATTTTGCAGATACTGAAAGGAGGATGTAAACTTTTGAAATCAACTGTAGACATGTTTTCAGCTGAATCTGAAAAGCTGTTCAGGAAGCTCTTGCATTATCACATTAGAAGATATATATATATATACTGGTTGACAAATTTATATTGTTATATTGTTATTCTAAGCTCATCCCATTATCATTAGCTAGGCATGAAAGTAAGTAAATGTCTGAGCGACGCCTGATATGAACGGTAGATAAAGATCTGATGGGTGTGCCGCGGATTACAGACCATCTTCACCCGCGCTAGCATGATAATGCTATTACTGGCCCCCTTCCATAGTAAATGAATGGGCCTCATGCTGTGTGTAATAGGAAAGTGATTTTGAGGAAAGATTAGGCTCTAACGCAGCATCCTGCTCATTTGAATGTGTGCCATGCTTGAGGATGTGTACAGCATGATAAGCGTCTGATGAGAGATGAAATGTGACTGAAACATAAGCAAAGAGATGAGTTGTTTTGGATTAGGATCAAGTTAAGAATAGGAGCTTCTGTGGTCTTTGGTTTTAATGTTGTTGTCTCCATGGTATGACCAACAAAAACTACACTGGTGTTTTAGAGATTTGCACCACTTCACAGATTGTATGTAACACTCTTACTCTGTCTCACTGGGAGCTGTCAGACTCATCTCCCTGAGTCAAAAAGGATTCTTGCTAAAACTTCAAAGACGATCACCAACTCTGAAGCAATGGAGGTTTCCTCTTTGCCAGCTGTATGGACATGCCTGACGTCTCGGTTTCAAAACACCTGTGGAATATTCCTTATATAGTGACAGTGACACTTGGCCAACATCTCTCTCTCTTTCTGTCACATCACAACCAGCCCTGGGCTAAAACCTATTTAATCTGGCTTCTCTGAGATATGTCTACAGGATTTACCCACATCTCTTTTCACCTGTGCAGTGATGAGTGGCGTGGAAGGTTTTGGTGTTCACAAAAGGTTATGTGGATGGCTTGAAAATAAGACTAAATAAATAGTTAAAAGACTTTTCACACTATGCTTAAAGCTGCATTTCTCACTTGTAATTTTGAAAGGGAAACCTAGCCAGGCTAGCCCTGATTTTCAACAGTGTGATTTCCTAACCTGAAAAGGTCATGGAAATGAATAAAATCACAGAAAATTCTGTAGTTAATAGAAATGTTTATGTGCAGTTATAAAATATATGTTTTGTTTAAAAAAATATCTTGTGTAAATATAAATGTGTGATCTCTAGGGGGAAGAAACATAAGTAAATAAATACATAAGGATGTTATTTATGCACATTAAAATGGTTTTTAAGATATGCAGTATTGGCTAAAAGTAGGGTTCATTTAGGGGTGAGCAATATTTAAAAAATAAAAAAATAAAAAAAATCTAATAGATTTAAAACCATCACTTTTTCATGGAAAAGACATGGAAATTAATAAAATGCTAAGTAGTTAATATAAAAAATTGTATGCCCTGTTATACTATTTATTTTAAATTTTTTAATATCTCTGTAAGATTCATAAGATGGATAGAAGCAATATTTCTAGTCAGTTAACAGCAAGTTATTTGAAAACAAACAACTGATCATAAACATTCTCAGTGCTTACTTCATTAAATATTCATAAGCTTTTTGTGCCATTTTAGTTTAGCACCTGAGGGGAAAAAATATTATTGAACAGCGCCAACAAATATGCTAACTGGAATAAAGTAGCATCTGTATTATGTTTGTACTATATTTCAGAAGATTTAAAATGACAAGCAGATTTATTTGGCAAAAATTTTCCTCAGATAAACTAGCAAGCATTAAAGCATGCTTCATTTTGTTCCCAACCTGATGTTTACAAAGGTACAGTGTGAAATCTCAAAACTTTTCAGGATTATTTACTAACCGAGGGTGAAGTATGAATTGTGTGAAACCCTTGGTTTATATCAACAGTTTCAAGTCTGAAAGCCCACGAGACTCTTTATGCAATGTTCAAAAGCAGCTCTCTGCCCCTGGAGGTCACCTTTCGTGGAGATGTTTATACTGTCGCAGGAGGCCTGGGTGTGACAGGACGTACTGTAGAGAGGAGTGAGGAGGTCACAGGGAGAGTATGAGCGTATGCGTTTGCTCATACTGTGAAAACAGCCCTCCGGCCTCCATCCCTCCTGTTTACTTCTTTCTTTCATCACATCTTTCACTCATCCTAAAGCCTTTTGGCTGCATTTCACGCTCTCTCCTCTCATTTTCGCTGCTCTATTCTGCTTTTAATTTCCTGCGACTCTCTCCTCCCCCTCCCTCGCTCTCTCCAGCCATGACTCAGACTGCACCTTTGGCTGACCACCAACTCCTTAACATGCAGACTGCAGCACTTCTGCCCAAACCCTCCACCCACTTCTGCATCAGAGAAACAAACACACCCAGCCGGAGATTACCTTCTTATGCTGATCCTTCAAACAATATATTATGGAAAATATATCTAAATCTGATGTTGAATCCATGCAAACCATTTGTTTGTGGCATGATGGTCTTAACACCCTGGCTATAGATATTCAAATGCTTTTTATGGTAGTTATAGTTCGATAATTAGCCCCATACCATTCATGTGCAATGAGGACAGCTCAGTGTTATTTTAGTTGTTTATACTGTTATTGTGTGTGTGTGTGTGTGTGTGTGTGTGTGTGTGTGTGTGTGTGTGTGTGTGTGTGTTGGTAAATTAGCTTTTTTTTTTTTTTGAAAAAGGTGATTTTCTCTATTCTTTTTTTTTTTTTTTTTTTTTTGCATCCTCAGGTTCCATATTTTTAATGGCTATATCACAGGCAAATACTGTCCTATCCTAACAAACCAAACATCTGGAAGTTTATTTGTTCTTATTTATTCATTTATTCATGTAGAAAGCTCAATTTAAAAAAAAAAGACCCTTACGACCAGTTCAGGGTCCGGGGTCACATTTTAGAATTTTAGAACTTATTTAATTTTTAAGTTCAAAATATTAACAACATAAATAACTGGTCTTTCCAGCTTGGTACTAATTTGGTTTAGTGATGTAATATGGTGGTGACATGCTAGGGTTTGTACTCTTAGACTCTTTTTACCCATCTGTTTACACAAATAGCCATCAGCCGTTTGTTGGCCTTTAGAAACGTTTCGTTCATGAACCATTCCGCACACTATCATTTCCTTTGTTTACCTTGTATACCCTCCTTTAACTCCTTTACAGAACCCAGGCTCAACAGCTTAACTGTATTTACCAGACAGATGTTGTTCAAACTACAGTTCCCACAAACCATTGTAGTCTGTGGGTCGATAATGAAAAGCTTTAATAATAGTGCTCTTCCAGATGGGAGAGGACTTTTTCGGTATGAAAATAGGCGGGTTAGCAATGAAAACAGCTGCTCCAAACAGTCTGCTCGCCATCTGAGACGCGAATGTGTGCGCCAATCTCAGCCATTCAGAGATACGGTGGGTTTCGATCACAAGGACGAGGGTGTTGAAATGCAAGCCGCTTCAGTCCAACAAACGCGATGTGGATTTTTGGAAGGAGACTAAACAAAATAAGCACTGGCACTTTACCGCCCCGGCCGCAATTTGCACGGTATCTTCTTCCCTAAGATTAGATGTGGACTGTAAAATGAGTGGAATTTGGAAGGGGTTACTCAAATGGATTTAAACCTCGATCCTTGGCTTCAAACGTTTCCCACCAGCCACTCAAACGGAATGCTAATCTCCATGCCTCGTGGGTGCCACAGACTTGCTCTTTTATGGTTTCTCAACGGGCAGATAAACAGACACCTAAGCCATTTGGTTTCAAAGGTCCTCTCCTAGACACAGCCTGAGCAGGCTGTAATCGCCTGAGAACACGGCCTGAAAGCTTTCTGTGCTTGCCGGCATTATTTAAACCACCTCAACATTCCATGGGAAAGATCCATCGCCTTAGTAACACATACTCATTATGGAACACAACACCTCATGCATAATGCAGTAAGAAGTGCATTAATATTCATGATTTAACCCCCCTCCCTTTTCTCTCTGGCATGTTATGGACACTACAAATGTGAGTGGAGCAGCTTTTGATCACAAGATGATAAGAAATTGCCTTTGAGCCACTTTTCACCACAGATTGTTCAGAGATGACATCCCTGTTGTTCCTCCAGATCCCTTGAAGAGCCATTCTGCTTTTAACCCTTCGTTTTACCATCCAATTTGTCATTTTTTTTTCTTAGTCCCGTAATGGTTTGAAATGACTGTTAATTGGTTTAATTTTCTCAGTAGTTGCTCTTTTGTTCCATTGACTGCCACATAGGGTGACAGAACAAAGAAAAACGTGTTAAAATGCTCGAAAGCCCTGGGTGTCTTGGAGGTTGGTCGCCGCTTCTGAAGATTAATGATGCATTACGGTTGATCATGATCGAGATGGAGACAGAAATAGGAGCAGCTGCATTATGAATTAAAGGCCTTGAGACCTCCTCTTTCACATCTCCTGGGTTTATCACCCCTGCTTTTATCGGTCATGGTTCAGAGGTTACGCCTTTGACACTCGCAACACTTTCCACTCGCCTCATAACACAATGAAATGACCAAAGGCACCTTTGATTCAGTGTTTGCCTCTGAAATTAAATTGAATTTGGTTTAATTATTTTTAGAGGAAATGGCCCTTAGCCTTATGGATTATTCTAAGGGAATTCTCTCATCGTGCTGATCAATATCTAATATATCATATGAGTGTTTCTTTTTCCATTAATGCTGCTTCCTGCTTCAAATTGGACTGTAAAGTTATTTGATGTATGTTGATAAGCAGAAATTGTGTCTTGGGTAAAGGTCAAAGTGATGGATCAGAGTGCTTATAATTAGTCCGGGCATTGGGAAATCCGTTTGAAATCTTTTTGTTGGCCATTCTTTCAGAGTTGCCGATATGTGCTATTGTAATTCAAATGATTTACCCTTGTATTTGTTCTCTTTTTCACCAGTGTTTGCGGACGTTAGTCGGCCACACCGGTGGGGTCTGGTCCTCTCAGATGCGAGACAACATCATTATCAGTGGCTCCACAGACCGAACGCTGAAGGTCTGGAATGCAGAGACGGGAGAATGTATCCACACGCTGTACGGTCATACCTCAACAGTGCGCTGTATGCACTTGCATGAGAAAAGGTAATATATTGTGGAAAATAAAATATTAATTAAAATGGCTGTTTTCTTTTTTTTTTTCAGTCATTACATCAGTCTTCAATGTCACATGATCCTTCAGAAATCATTCTAATATGCTGATTTAGTGCTCAAACATTTCATATTTTCAATAATCGCTAGTTTTATAAGCCAATAAATAAGTTTGCTTTGTTAAAACAGTGAAATGGAATTTAACAGATTTACATGAATGTTAATGCAATGTTAATACTCTAGTAAATAGATTATTTTATGGTAAGATGATAAAGTGCCCGTTTGTTTCAATATATTTCACCCACTATAGATTTTATTTCTGGATACAGTATATTTAGGATTAAATTAATAATTATATGTAGTAAAATGGGTATTAAAACATTTTAAATGATTTAAAAATCTTTAATTTAATTAAAATATCAAGGATAATAGAATAAATTGAAACCATTTTGGTTCAAATAAGCTGAAAGTGAAACACTGGTGTAGAGCATCAACTTCAAATAAACAATTACCAAGCATGAGTTAGTTTACTTTGAAGTATTATATAAAGTACTGTATATTATATTATACTTTTAAAGATAATTCTCTTCAATAGTAGCACACAATACATGATTGTGTGCTAGCTAAACCACACAGTTCCCATCTGGTTTCAGCTGTACACATTGACCATTTTGAGTATTCACAAACAGTTGAGAGTCTTTGCTTCTGTTGTAAATTACACAATTGCTTGTCTGACAACATTCTCAGTGTTTTCAGTGCCTCTGGGCCTATTGGTGTGCTTATTTTCCCTTTGTACCGTGCATGATTGCTTATTTTGTGCAATGACCGCAGGCTTCATTCAGCAACAATAGTAGTTTCTGTTTGTGGCTCTTTTCTTCACCAGCACCCATTTTAATGTTCATTTTGCTCATTTTAAGAATATGTATATATACATTTATCAAACCGGTGTCCTAGGGCTCTTGTTTTGTAAGCAAATAATGTTTTTCCTTTGATTTATGTAATGCTATAAGCAAACACATCCCTTGAAGGTACAAGAAATTGACTGTGGTAGACTGCTGAATTAATGCCTGATTAAATTCTCCCATTATAAGTTGAGAAAGAAATCATTTCAACTGTACTGTATGAAACTTTTAATGCAAGTGCACTACTTTAAGACTTTGAGAAGTAAACTAGTTTGTTTGTTTCTCTCAGGGTGGTGAGCGGTTCTCGGGATGCCACGCTGCGGGTTTGGGACATAGAGACGGGTCAGTGTTTGCACGTGCTCATGGGTCATGTGGCGGCCGTTCGCTGTGTACAGTATGACGGCCGTAGGGTGGTCAGCGGGGCCTATGACTTCATGGTGAAAGTGTGGGATCCTGAAACCGAGACCTGCCTACACACACTCCAGGGTCACACCAACAGAGTCTACTCCCTACAGGTAAACAGACATTTATGTACACATGACACACACCGGTCAACCACTTTTCTCGTCTCTGAGAGGGCAGATTAATGGCTGATGGATTTATAGTAATTTAAAGCAAAAAAAATAAGCCTTTTGTTTAAAAAAAAAAATATATGTATATTTCTGTGGGTCATTGCTCTGTTATTCTTTGTAAGTCTCAGTAAGGCAATAAATCTTTAAAGCTCGGTTTACTCACTCATTAAATCACTCATTGCAAAGCATTGGTTAAATAGATATTTTGTCTAAATAAGAAGCAGTCATTCTGCCTTTTCTTTTGAAAATCATTTATGACCCTTCCTTCTGTTAACTGTGTAGGATCTTTATATAAGTGCTATTAGGTGTAACAATAATGGGATGTGCAAATCTGTTAAAATATTTTGTCTTTGCCCAAATGAAAGAGTTTGTTTCATAATCAGTAACATTAAACTCATTCAAAAGTGTTTAAATTGCTATTTATACATTATTCATGTATATTAATTAGTAAGTCATTAACTTATGAACATTTGAAGGTTTTTGTTATTTTTGTCTTGGGCATTTTCTTTTGTCATTGACCCAGCAATTGTGCGACAAAGCATTTGTGCTGTAGTCCATACTAATCCGCATTTGTCCTGATTTGTTCATATATCCATAATTTTAAGAGCTTTGCAATAATTACATTAGAAATATTTCATCAAACATAGTGGCGTTTAATACAATAACAATAGAATGGAAGAATATCTGGAATTCAGCTTGTGCTGCATCTCATTGTGAAATGAATCAAATCCCTGCCATACTCAGTGCAGCTTTTATTGAATTGTTCTTGGCTTTTATTCTAGAGGGAGAATAAGCCAAATGACTACTCTGGGTGTTTAGCCACAGTCATTTCTTATATAACATATCATTTAATAATTACTGAACAATGATTTATTTAATCTGCATTTTCAACAGTTTGATGGCATCCACGTGGTGAGCGGATCATTGGACACGTCAATTCGGGTGTGGGATGTAGAGACTGGAAACTGTATTCACACGCTCACAGGTCATCAGTCTCTCACCAGCGGCATGGAGCTCAAAGATAATATCCTAGTCTCCGGAAATGCAGACTCCACCGTCAAGATCTGGGACATCAAGACCGGCCAGTGCCTACAGACACTGCAAGGTGAGCAGAGATTGATCTCAAATTAACGGAATAGTTCACCTTAAAAAAAATCAGTTATTTAAAATCACCATGATATTGAATTTGATGGAATGATTTATCATTTTTTAAATTAAAGCCCCCTCGTAGTCCCACCCCAAGCTGTTCCATTCCATCCCAATTTCTTCCAACTTCAAAAGCAATTTATTTTTAATCTGAACATGAGTTTAGACAAGGCGCAAACTTTGGTGTAGGATAAGATTATTAGTGAATAATAACTTAAATTTCAGGCTCTTATTTACACCTTTATCATATGTGAACGTGGACCACAAAACCAGTCGTAAGTAGCATGGGTATATTTGTAGCAATAGTCAACAATGCATTGTATGGGTTCAAATGATACATTTTTCTTTTATGCCAAAAATCATTAGGATATTAAGTAACGATTGTTCCATGAAGATATTTTCTAAATTTCCTACTGTAAATATTTTAAAACTTAATTTTTGATTAGTAATATGCATTGCTAAGAACTTCATTTGGACAACTTTAAAGGTGATTTTTCCCAATATTTAGATTTTTTTAATTATTATTATTATTATTATTATTATTATTATTATTATTATTTTTGCACCCTCAGATTCCAGATTTTCCCATTTCCAAATATTGTCCTGTCCTAACAAGCAATACATCAATGGAAATCTGATTTATTCAGCTTTCAGATTATGTATAAATTTCAATTTAAAAAATGATCACTGGTTTTGTGGTCCAGGGTCACATATGGCTTCAGAAGATGCTATTTTTTCAGATGCAGTTTTTATTTTGTCCTTTTTTGGAGCTTGACAGCCACTTTTGTGAAAAAAAAAAAAATAAATAAATAAATAAATAAAAATAACTGCATATAAATTTGGAACAACATGAATGAGTAAATAGTTGAAAATAAAAATATATTTTTGGGGGTAAATCATTCTTTTAAGAGCTTTAACTTATGAATTAAAGTCTGTGTAAAGGAAATTCATCGAATTGTTTTTAAACGCATAAATGTTAGAAATGTATTGCTGAAATAGATTACAAAGACTATGTAGTACTGAATTGTGGAGGTTGTTTTTTTTAATATGGTCAGGATTTTTTGGGCAGGCCTAAAATCATGTCTCGATGAAGCACTGGAGCCACTGAGCATAGTCCTAAAAACTACCCTTTAAAAACTACAGCGCATTAGCATCAGTGGTTCGCCCGCTTTATCGCAAGTTACTGTCATTACCGTTAGTCACCACAGCCTACAGTTTGTTAGCTAGCTATGCCTTTATCATGTAAATGCATTTTACCTGGTTGCGATAATTTACAAAACGGCTCGGTCTTCTTATTTAAAGTGGCCATGGTTTCAGCTCTGACAGCAGACACGTCCCTAGCGTTTGAGCGCAAAGAATAATGCGCTTTTTTACGATTTTGATCGTGTTTTTTTTTTTTTGTCATTCACACTTGGCTGGGTGCTTAATAACACATTTTCTGTGGTGTGACAAACTCAGAACACATTTAATTGTTCTTTACCTGGACTTTAACAAGTCTTTTGTGTGGTTATTTAATTTGATGGTGTTCTTTATTATTATTTATATTTCAAATATTACATTTTTACTTGCCTGAAGCACTTTATGCTTAAAACAGTGGAATATCCGTTTTAGACACAAACAATATTAAGGCAAACAAGCACTTTTTGCTACTACCTCACAGGCGTTTGTGTTTCCAACGATGTATTTTTCATCATTCCCAGCCTCTCTTAGAATCTTGAGCCTTAATTTTCTGGAAGAGTGAGGGATGGATGACATGATGAAAGGAATTGAAGGGGGTTGGGGTATGTTGTTGGGGGTGCCCAGAGGGTACTAAAGAGGGGGATGGACCATATATCAGTTTGTAGGTCATTTAATTAGGTCATTGAGCATTTCCTGTTATCACTTAATGACTCTCGTTTGACATAATACACAAAAACACGTTTAACCCCAGACAAGATGCTCAACTCAGTGGTGGAGCTTTGAAGTGCGAATGCTCAAACACAGAGTCACTCATTAAAGAAAAGGGACTATTGTGGTGCTCTGTGTAGTGTCTTGCACATCAATAGAGAGCGGCCATCTCATTTACATTCACACAGTTGACTTTAGCACTCTGCTAATGGGTATTCATGAACCAATTCATGCCTTTGAAATGGATATTTTTAGTTTTCATTCTCTCACAAACTTCAGTCTGTCTTTGTTTTTTCAGGTCTAGAGATGTTTAATAATGCGATTTTCCATATTTGACTCTGCGGATTGCCTGTGATGTTGCTGTAAGAGCTCACCACACCCTTCTGCAGTAACAGGAGCCATTGTAGCACATCCCTGTTTTGCTCTATATTCGTCGCTGACAGCAGTCTAACTCTTGTTTAGACTCTATGCTTCTTGGCCTATCAGAAAGACTGGCTCAATTCAATACCTCAAGGGCATAGAATCAAAGCCATTTATACCACAGTATTTTCCGTAACCATAGTTACATGTTCTCTCTTCGCTCTCTCCGCCACGGCAAGTAGCAGCAGTTCAATTTCTTGTCTATTGGTGATTTCAACATTGCAGTGTGTGATGAGCTGCTCCATCTGGAATTCCATAAGAAGTACACTTTACCGTACACTTTACCAACCTTCTGAGTAGTTTTATTTAACTCAACTATTGTTTAAAAATAATTAATTTCTTGCTTAATTAAATACTAAACACTTTTTTTAAATTAATAAATGTTCACCTTTTGATTATAGCTAATGCCTCTAGTAATTATGTCTGATTTTTAATTTACATCCTATTTTGGGTTAATTTTAAGCCAGCCATATACAGTTGAGGTCAAAAGTTTACATGCAGAATCTGTAAAATGTTAATTTTATCAAAATAGTCCCTTGTTTGTCCTGAAACTGCCCTTTGGTTTTTCAGCATTTTTGTGTGAACCCTTTCCAACAATGACTGTATGGTTTTGAGATCCATCTTTTCACATTGAGGACAACTGAGGGAAGGTTTTTCCTTCTGAAGCATCAGTGAGCATTTGAACCTACTGTAATAGTTGCATATGAGTCCCTCAGTTGTCCTCATTGTGAGAGAGAGGATCTCACAATCATACAGTCACTGTTGGAAAGGGTTCAAAAACACAAAAATGCTGAAAGCCGTATAATAACAGTATTTTACATGTGCTTTAGCTTGTGCTTTAGTATGTTACTAAGCAGATCAAAAATGCCTTCAAAAGCAAGATTAGTAAAACAATTAGTTAAAATGTATGTTAGGGTAAAACTTTTGATTTTACATTTATTACACTTTTTAAATTGTTATAAAACATAGTTATGTAAGTGCACATTCTATAAATATTCCACCCAACAATGAATTCTGTGTCATCATTTACTCACCCTCATGTTGTTCCAAACCCATAAAACTTGGTCTTCTAAACATGAAGATCTTTTTAATGAAACCTCAGAAGTTTTTGTCTCTCCGTTGAAAGTCTCTATTTTAGCTGAAGAATCCATTTAATTGGCTTCTATTTCAGCAATATTATATCTGCAGGTTTTTAATAATTCCGTACTTGAAATATTTGAAATGTATTACAAGCATACACTTCTTTTTTTTACAAACGTCTAACTTCTGTTTTTTATTTTGCTCCCAGGTCCCCACAAGCACCAGAGTGCAGTAACATGCCTGCAGTTCAACAAGAATTTTGTCATCACCAGCTCTGATGACGGTACGGTGAAGTTGTGGGACCTTCGGACGGGCGAGTTCATCCGCAACCTGGTCACACTGGAGAGCGGAGGCAGCGGCGGCGTGGTGTGGCGCATCCGCGCCTCCAATACCAAACTCGTGTGTGCGGTGGGCAGCCGTAACGGCACAGAGGAAACCAAGCTCCTGGTGCTGGACTTCGATGTGGACATGAAGTGAAGGGGGTGAACTTAAAGGGGACTTGTTTGGAAAACGGGGAGGGTGGGGGGAGAGCAACCTGCCCCGGGGTCTCTCCGCGCCAGGACCGATCGCTCACTTCATGGCATCTCCACCTCCCCGATATGTTGCCGCCAACATTTCTCCCCGTCGTGCCACGGTCCACGACTGCCGCCACAGTTCCGTTCACCTTCCGAAGGGGGGGGTTGGGGGCAGACGCTCATGCACCACAGCATTCTGGGAAGGAAACTGACAAGAAGGACTTGGGAAGACAGGATAGTCCCTTATCCTACCACTCAAGGCGACCTTGCACAGAGACTTGTTCGCTCAAGCCTGACTGAAACTCACCCATATGTACAAACGTTATTTTTTTGATCAAAACAGTCAACACTGTATACATGAGACCCTAACGCATCAACATGGACACCGAGTGATAAATAGTGTATACAAATTAAATTTTAATGGAGAATGATGAGAATTTGAAGAGCTTTGTACTGCGGGAGTGATTCGAGAAAGAGAGAGACAAAGGAAGCCAATTTTGTCAGTCCTCATCAACCTCAGCACACGCCAAATATCCCTTTCTTCCTCACGTGTTGATTTTCTTTTGTATCCGTTTTTTCAGTTTTTTTTTTTTTTTGTTCCCCACAACTTGTCTTTTGGTTTTCGCGTCAACAGCTGTGAATTAAAGTTTTGTGCTTTCTTTTCAAGTTCAGCAATTTTTTTTGTTCACTTCCTGCCTACTGTTGCAAACAACAGGTTTCAGTATTAAGCTAAACCCACTCTGCTGTTTCACACATTTTTGAGGTTTTGTTTTGTATTTTTTCCTTTTTTTTATTTAGTACTTCATAAGCAGTGCTTCTCCGGATCGGAGATGACCTGCGTTTATGTTTTTCAACCAGTCTGGTCTCATTAGCTCATCAGTGCTGGTGCTCTGTGGGAAATGGGAATGTTTTCCCATAAGCTCCTGGGAATATGTCCCCCCCCCCCCCCACCCTTTTTCCCCCAGTACTGTCCATCCCAGTGGCCAAGCTGGATTTTATGCTGCTAGACTCACAGAAAAATAAGGTGGAACTTTAACTGGCTGTGACGTTTTAGTCCCAGACGAAATTCTAAACAAAAGTAACTTGTAGAGTTTGAACTTGTAAAAACGACACAAACAAACGTACCAACAAAATATCGACATAACAGCTTCTCTTTTTTTGCCACTGAAACTTGAGCCAAATGTGCCTCTACGAGGCGTAGAGGAGGGAGAATGTCTGACAAAGAGACGGGTTTGTCTGCTGAGATGAAACGACGGACGTGTAGAAACTATTTTGCGAGCATGACTGGGTGTGCGTGCGGGTGTGTTTGAGCAAATTGTTCACACATTCCTTGGGACAAAAGCTCTGTCAGCCTGTTGTGTGTGGAAATGTATGCTTCAACGAAAAAGAATACCGTTCTTGTTTTTAATTAGTTGAAAAACGAGATTGTTGGAACCAACGTTAAGTTACCGAAGAAAAAAGGTGGTCTTAGTGTACAGAAATCTGATTACATTTTAAGTGCTAGAGCTAACCTGGTTCCGGTGGTGACGCTCTCATGGATTTTGTTTTTGTTTTTTGTTTTTTTTCTTCTTTTTTTTGTTTTTTTGTTTTTGTTTTGAATGGTAAAGCAGCTTCATAGATAAACAGGACGTAACCGCATCCGTAGCCAAACGATTCGTCTCATCCTCCAAGTCACACAACTCAAGCTGAACTGTGAAAGTGGTTTAACACTGTATATTAAAAGAAAAAACAATCTTGTTCTTTCTCCTGTTTTTATTTTTTTTTGCTCATTTTTTTTTTCTTCCTGTTTAATTTATAATCTGGTTTGTGAAATCAGATGTTGGAGCTGTTTTATTTTTTCAGTTTATGTAAACTGCCTGGCATAACAGACAGATAAAAAAGAAACCTTAAAGGGATTGTGTATTTGTTTGATTCATTTAGAATTTTTATTTTCTTATAACTTAAGTGCAATAAAATGTGGGTTTTTCTTTGTTCATTTCAACGATTTTGCTTGTGTGTTTTTCTCAATGTGTGAATGTGTCTCATTTTGTCCAATAAAGCTTCTAGAGTTTGTTCTGCTTAAGAAAAAGCCATTCCAACCATGGGGCTTATTGCTTAATGTGATATTCATTTAACAAGGCAGAATAGCTTGTCTTTTCAAGTCTTCTAGACAGGATGACATCTCTTCGCCTTCTCCTCCTACATCTCATTCTTTCATTAAAGGCCCAGATGCTTGAGTTACACTGCAGTGTGTCCTGCAGAACAGCTTATGAATCAGTCCAAAATATCTGCCTGATATTTCTCAAGGGTAGATTAGTAATCCTTCTAAACCAGCCAGTGCTTGTTCATTCTTTAGAGTCTGCAACTCATAAGTATCATGTACAATCTTTGTAGGCCTTCGTGGTCACAAACCTTCGGCATCAAGAGAATGCAAGTCTGACCTCTTGGACTTAACCAAACGTTTGTCAGTTGAGGGAAGATGTGTTTCTCTGTATCTATTGCAGAGTCATTCTGCCTGAAGCTACAGGATGTTCATAGACTGTTGCCTAGCAATGGTTCAGCTCCGCTTGGTTACCACAGTGTTTGAATACCTGTTACTATAAATGAGAAGAAGAAAATCCATACTGTAGCTTGTATATTATGTTTTCTGCATTTTAATAATATTGCATTAAATTTAAGGTTTACAAAAAACAAAACAAAAAAAACATTTGTGGTTGCCAGAAATTCACAGTAAAATGTGACCCTGGACCACAAAACCAGTCATAAGTAGAACGGGTTTATTTGTAGCAGTAGCCAAAAAATACATTGTATGGGTCAATTTTTCTTTTATGCCAAAAATCATTAGAATATTAATTAAAGATCACGTTCCATTAATATATTTTGTAAATTTTCTAAAGTAAATATATCAAAATGTAATTTGATTAGTAATATGCATTAAGAACTTAATTTGGACAGCTTTACATTTTTTTGCACCCTCAGATTCCAGATTTTCATATAATTGTATTTCAGGCCAAATATTTTCTTATCCTAACAAACCATATATCATTTGAAAGCTTATTCAGCTTTCATATGTGTGTGTGTGTGTGTGTGTGTGTGTGTGTGTGTGTGTATATATATATATATATATATATATATATAACTTTGAACTATATATTTCATCAAGTATACTTGAACTGCTAAAATATGCTTTTTTCCTAAATATTTATACTGATAACATGACAACATAGAAAGCCACAGGATGAATTGGATTTTGAGGCCAATATTCATATACAGACCAACTATAACACTAAACACATTAACTAACAGAAAATTTAACACAAAAAAAAAACCCTAATGTACATTACTGAGAAAAAATAAAACTCAGTAAAATAATCATATGTGATATTACACACTTGGACTTGTTTTTTACCATAAATTATGCAGTAATTCATAGTTCTTAAAAAAAAAATCTGCATTAATGTACAGTAAAATTACAAATGCAATGTTGTACAAAACATACAATTTTCCATGGTATATGGTCAGGTAATTAGAGAAATGTACTTGTTTTTTGTCATTTTTAGTAATTTCTGTGTAAAAATGGCATGCTTTGTTCAGACGTTAATATTTTTAATACTAAAGTTGGTTTTGCTTGTGGTAATGTTTGAAAAAGAAAAAAAGAAAAGGCATTAGTTATTTTGTTATGAAACCGCTAATGTGTATATATGTTAAAGATAACATTTAATAAAAGAATTTAAAAGTTTTATTTATTGCTAGTCAGGCTACATTTCAAACTTTGTAATGGAGTTAAAAGATTAAAGACCATTACATGAGGTTCAGTGGAATCCATTTATTATTTCTCTGTTCATCTTTTCTGACTTTTTAAGAGGATGAATGAATAAATTCCAGGATGTAGTAGTAAAAGATACAAAATGGGTGCTTCATTTATTGAAAAGAAGTTACATAGACTCATGTCAGGAAATTGACTAAATATTTTTAATGTATTAAAAATTCAAAACCAATTCTAAAAGATGCTCTGCATCTACGTCTATACAATGCAATAATATTTATGCATCATGTTGTTTGTATATAAAGAGCTTAGACATCTCCCCTCTTTGTCAGCTCTGGTTATATGGTTTTTTTATTCATTTCACAAAAATAAAGACTAACATGCATTAAAAATCAGCCTGAGCCCTGTGAGAGAAGAACTGTTTAGAGAAATTCAAATTCTTGACCATCAATTTAGTTTTGGCATCCTTAAGACTATTTGGAAATCGAACTTGAAGATTGACTCGTTTGACAGTCGGTGACTAATCGCAGTAGACTTTCATGGGATTGGATGTCAGTTGCTGTTATATGGTTCACCTTTGACACATCTACTCTACTTGACTCACTAATCTTCTTTAGATACTGCAAAGCAGTTTTCAATTTCAGTTCATATGAATCCTTTTCACTGAGAAAAGTTTTGTGAAATCTCACTCATTCATTAATGTTTGATCTTTTTTCATATTCAGGCAGTTTATTGATGAATAAATATCCCTCAAAGTTCACAGAGCCCTGTCTATTAGTCAAACACAATATGAAAGAGAAAAAAGGGAGGGAGCGTATCATTACTATGATAAGAAGAAAGGGAGGCCTATATTGAAGAGATGAGGAATTTATAAAAGTGGAAAGGGGGATAAAGGATTAGGATCTTTTTCTTCACCCTGGTTTCTTTGTTCCTGTAATCCTGCCTCCCAGCACGAGCGGCGCTCCATGGGAGAATCCTGTCTGTACAGTCTGATACTACTGGCACCACAATAGATAACTGATCTACAATCATATTCACTGCTGTGATAATCTGAGGGATGTAAAAAACAAAGCAGTCGTACCCAAGAGTAAAACCCAGTCAGTCTCGTACATTTTGCTTAAGGAAGGAAAACGCAACACAAAATCACTTTGTATAATTAGAAGCAAATCTCTGTTGTCCATAAATGTTGATGTAGCTGTTACAATGAACCGTTTAATTTAGAAGAATGCCAGTGAATATGCAAGCTAGGTCTTTGAGAATACATTTTAAACTGTTGGAAATTGGGACGATTCTGCATGGCTTCTAATGTTTTCCTTTCTAAAACATATTCTACAGGCAAAGCGTTTGAGGATGCTGTATTACTGCTTCATGCCTCATTTACTTGCTGTATTGCTGGAGAGATCAAATGCAAATTAAGTAACAGGCCTGTTTGAGCTGTGGTTCTAACTAAGGGTGAGGAGATAACTGAAGACAGTGTTCAGTCTGTTTTCCACTGGCTTTTCATTTCTTTTTAGCTTCATAATGCTGGTTTTTGCAAACATCAACAACTACCGTTCAAAAGTTTAGGTTCGGTAAAATTCTTAAATGTTCTTGAAAGAAGTCTCATATGCTCACCAAGCCACATTTATTAGCTCATAAAGGCAATAAAACGGTAATGTTGTGAAGTATTATTACAATTTAAAATTGCTTTTCTATTTTTAATATATTTTAAAATGTAAGTTATTTCTGTGATAGCAAAGCTGAATTTTCTGCAGACATTACACCAAGCATCAGGTGTGGTTCGATTCCTGAAGAGATAATCAATTCACCATCAGTTCAGTTATTATACATCAACACTCCCAGTTTCTGTTAATAAACTGACTTAAAAAGAACCAGACACTAGTAAATTCTTTCTGATTCCAATCCCTGCTGAAAATTCTCCGTTATGTGATGTAATTTCTCAAATGTCTTTTCAAATCACACCAAACCTAAATACTTGTGACTAAACAATTAATCACTCAATTAGGAGATTTATCTGTCTATACAAGGATTATAGACAATGATCTTATGCACTGACCAAATAGAAAGAGCATTTCTGTTATACAGTCATTTAGAATAATTGCCAAAAATTAGAGCATAGATGATTTTTGAATGCTGTGCATTGTTTCAAACCATCCTAGTCAGTGATCCAGTTGTTAAGTAGCACAGATCAAGCTGTGCAATGAGGAGAGAAAGTCCATGAAACAAAAGACTGACTGTGTTTGACTCGCATCACTGAGCTCTTTCTGAAGCAAATGGACAAGCTGGCTTACTGTAGTGCACATGGGAAAAACAGGCATGATTTAGTGAGCATCACAGCTTCCCTGGGCACCAAGCTGGAAAAGCAATAACCAATGGTACCCCAGCTGGCGATGAGCTAACGGGATTATTCTAAAACGGGTCACGGTGATACAGAATGCCAATGTGCTCAAATGTCCCATCCCTCAAGAGGTAAAAGGTGACTGAAAATGTCACTCATCTTTAGGTGCAAATCATGTCCCAGTAAATGTCTAGATGGCACGGGTCAAGAGTTCAAATCATCCTCTGAAGAGAAAACAAATGCAAACTTCAAATGTTACAAGACATATGAACAAGTCTGTTGTACAAATGTAACTAAAAAAGCCTGGCTCATGCTACAGGATTTTTAAATCCTAACGATTATGAAATCTGGTTGCAGCACACACATATGGAGAATCTTTGCAGATACAGTGCAGACGTACAGGTCAAGTCGGACACTTTCTGCTCTCGGTAGTGATGCTCACCCAGTTTGCGTGCTCTATATCACAGATTAAGTGAATAAAATGCACTATTGGTCAAATACACAGATGTTTCAGAAACATTTTCATAAGCAACAGAAACACCTTTTATATACTGCTTAATACAGCAACATAGTTAAGGATAAACATATATAATACTATTTAAATACTAATAAAGTATATATGCTTTTATCCATGTTTAAAGCTGCAGTCTGTAACTTTTTTGGTTAAAATTTATACAAAATCTATTTTTGGTACATAACCAGCCAGTGTTCAAAACTATCGCCTTACTTTAGCCCGATTCGCAACGGTTAGCTTATAATAATGTTTTTTAAACTGAGTGGTACGGTAGGTTTTCACTAAAATTCAAGCATGCCACTGTGTCATTATGTCACATCTGTAAACATAAAGAAGGCATCCCGGCTAGTAGCTTTATCGCATGTGAGAATGCTGCAGGTGCTGGATCGTTTATAGCCTTTTCTCACAGCGGCTAAAATATTTAAACATCATTTTGATTGCGGAATGTAATTCAAAAAGTTTGTTTATGGAGTATCGTTCTTAGATGACAATATCCTGTGAAAATTCTTATTTGGGCCATATATTTGAATCTGTTAGTCTGTGATTCCTAAGTACAGTGAATTTCCACAATGGTGCAGTGACTGACAGCTACCAAAACATTAGATTCATCCACGCTGGAGCCGTGCCGGAGCACAACGCGGATAATTCCGCAATTAACTGCAATTGCAGGTTTTCAGACAGAGATGGCGACAAAGAGGCAAAACTTACGGACTGCAGCTTTAATGATAAACTTGACTACACTTGACTTAACGTGCAACTACAGGTAAAAGCTTATACGGTTCTAAAAACATACAGATCTGTTGCAACTGTGGGAATTAAAAAGGTTAGAATAAACACGAAACACACATGATCGCTGTCATGGGGTGAATCTGACCAATCATGAAACAGCTGTTACATAATCAAAGCCTGTGCAGCCGCTCTTGAAAAACTGCAGCGGCTGAGTTAGCCGGCTGGTCTCGAATCGCTATTGCGGTACTTTGATGCTACTCATGACAGTCATGTGCCGTCGGCACCGTCTCAAGTTGGACAAAATTTCTAACCGGCATGCATTGCTTCAAGTCAGAATCTGATCGAGCTGCGCAGCGCTGCGTTAAGTCGAACGCACCTATTATTAAGATTATCATGCCGGGGGGTCGCCTCACGTGATCTCATGCAGCAGATTTCAGCAACTAATGTTTATATATGTTAGCTAGCATGCTAGCAGCTTTCTACACTCACCCGGTACATTCAAAACTGAGGCGATTTCAACCCAGCTTTATATTAATCGGGGTGGCCCCGATTTGTGTGCGAGCAGATCGGGAGATGCAAGATTTGATCTGTGAACACCTCACATTACCAGATAATCTGCACTGAACATCGGAAACCGATCAAGGTGCTCGACAACATTTTTGCTCTGATTCTCGGGAGGGGAAAATCGGGGCTAAAACGGGCTAAAACTCCTGTAGTTTGAGCCAGGCATTAAACCAAAGCAGGGGTATCGAATTAGGCATCTTAGTTATAGGTATGGTCAGAGTTGTGAACTCGAGACTTGACTCAGACTCTAGTCACAAATTTGATGACTTGTGACTTGACTTGACATAATCAAAGAAGACTTGAGACTCGACTTAGACTTTGACAGCAATGACTCGAGACTTGACGGCAAGTCTTATGGCTATATCTTATTAAAAAAAAAACAGTTCTGATTGATATAGGCTGGTTGCTAAAGCTTATGATTACAATAGTATGATTGGCACAGCTTTTGGCACTGAGCCAGAGAGGGACTCACTAAGTGAGCACTTGTATTGTTTTTATCCACATAATTAGGGTGACCAAACATCCTCTTTTTGGACTTGTGCTTCTGGCCGGGATTCTTAAATCACCCCAAAACGTCCAGGATTTGGCTTTTGCTTTCTACAGTCTCCATTCATTGTGTGCATTTTTGTATTAAAACCTTGCGTGGGACTGATTTCTTATACCGCTCCTGCAAACATATTGAATATAATCGTCACGCATTACGGAGTTTAAATACAGAGTATTTAAATCGCTTTGGATGCAGCTTGTGTCCACATTTTTTAATCGGAATTGGTCGGATTTTCAACTGTTGTGGCGGGTTGATTTTCTCACGTGGTTTAAAAGTTTGAAATATTCCATAAATTCCATTTATTTATGACTGAAATGCTTGTATTGAAACATTTTACATTCTACCTGTAATAAAACTGTGGTAGATATTAGTTTTGTGAAGTATGGCCGCTGTGGCAGGAAGCTTTTTAGCTGTGTTTATGATCAATCTGCATAGCGGTGACTGTAAAATATGTAGTTTTGGTATGGAAATGACATATTTTGATACCAAAACTATGACCCCAACTGATTCATTCAAATCACTGAATCATAAATAAATTAAACAGTGGACTTATAAATTAATAATTAATAAATTATTCATTCAATTGTTCCTATATTTGTTCACAAACAATAATTAATTCCTCAACGAAACACCACTAATTATTGTATCTTTGAAATTATTCTTACTATAGACTATTATCGACTTTAAATTTATTGTAGCAATTAATACAGAGACACTAATTTGGGCAAACGGCACTAATGACTTGTTTAGGATTTGAAGCTTAAAGTTGAGGACTTGCAACTCGACTTGGACTTGCCCGTCTTGACTCGGGACTTGACTTGTGATTTGTCTGTCTTGACTCGGGACTTGACTCGAGACTTGAATGCAAAGACTTGAGACTTATTTGTGACTTGCAAAACAATGACTTGGTCCCACCTCTGGGTATGGTTCACCCAAAATGAAAGTTCTGAGATGGCCCAATTATGATCCTATTAACTAATTTGATTAAGATGACTTTTATTATACTCATGTATGGTGTTTTATGCAATCTTTTCTGAAGCCTTAGCCTAAACTGATTATATCACCTCACTGAAAAGACATAACAAATTTCTCCTGTTGTGTTCCACAAAATCAGAATCATAGCAGATTTGTGAGAATTACTGTCATGTAATGGTTGGAATTACTTTTCTACAGTTTTGGGCCAGTGAGATTTTCTTTTTTGAAAGAAATTAACACTTTTATCAAGCAAGGACGCATTAAATTGATCATACGTGACAGAAAAGACATTTATAATATTACAAAAGATTTCTGTTCCAAATAAATGCTTCTTTAATAGACCAATTTGGAATAGATGTCAGTTACGACAGTTATGTCACTTGCGGCTGTGCGGGCGTTGTTGTGGTGGCAGAAAAACACTGTTAACAAGTGAAGGGAAACAGATAAAATCCATAAGAGAAAAAGATGAGAGAAAAAAATTTATTGTGCCTTTGGATGTCAGAGTCAGAATGCAAATAATTTTATCGAATACTGTCATCAAAAATGCCATTTGAAGCTAAACGCAGACATTTTAAAGACGGACTATGGATGAAACCTGCTATGACTACCTTACTTTTAAAGCATAAATTTGAATTAAACAATAGGTCTACATAATATTCACATATGCAGTTCACAGGGGGCATATTGTATTAGTCCTACAGTTATAGCTTGAAATGCTTTTTAAACCTATAACATTTTACATAACATTTACCTGTTTTACACAAATGCAAGTTTATACAGTATCTACTGGTTCAGACTTTATAACTCAATTTAACTTAAGCTGAAACTCATGATTCTGAGCTGAGGGGAAAAGAGAAAATGACAGGTTGATTTTTCTTATCAGAATTGTAAGATATAATCATTTTGAAATATAAAATAAAATTTACCTTTTTTATCTTTAAATCCATGGCTTCCATAGACTGCTACTTGAAAACTGTAATTTTCTGCCACCAGATAGACTATGCCCATCAAAACGTCATCACTGTTTCCAAACACAAAACTGGTCTATTAAGAAGCACAACGTTTTAAACATTGATTGTGACAAGAAATGTTTCTTAAGCACTAGAATCAGCATTAGAATATTGCACTGTAAGTTTTTGATTGACTAAAGAGAACCAACTCAGTAGTGACATATGCTTGACTGCTGTTTGTTAATAGTCATTTGTTTAGGACTTAGACTACTGCACTGTATATTTTTTATTCACTAAAAAGATCTGGATCATAAGAGTAATTTGCTCTGCAATCAGACTACACTGGTCCAGCTGTCTATTTCACTCTTGTATTTTACCAATTCTATTTGCCAGCCTATTTTTTTCAGTGTGTTCAGTCATTTTGCTTACCACATCTGCTCAGATGGAGGTCTATTTGATAAACATCAAGTCACAACTGTGTGTTGTGAGCCCCGGAAGGTCATCACTACATTACATTTTTACCAGGCGTGCTGCATTATACATGCTCGCCTCTGCAGACCAGTTGACGAGAGATGGTTATAGAGGAGGAGGCTGCATATACAAGCAATTATCACAAATAGCAGCAGGCCAGACTCACCAAGTAATTACACCCTCCATCTAACAGATCTGCAGCATGTTGCCTACCATGACAGCTCTGTTATTACACTGGCATGGTCACCGCTCACCCAAGAGGGAAGGAAGCTCATGCTCTCTTTCCACCTCCATCTTTTTACAGAGCATGCAAATGATTATAGTCAGCCATGCAGCAGGCAGAGCCACTTCCAGTTATTGTGCCCATATAAATGCACAAGCTCTGTTTATTTCCCCATAAACTATTCAGAGGTTTGTGGAGATATTGTACTCCTTAGAATGAAATCTTGGCCTCTGATTAGTTCAGCTAAGCACAAATGCTGCTATTGTTGTATATCATTGTGAGTGTGTGGAATACATCTTGTTTCTCTTATGGCTGCCCACATGTACACTTCAACACCTATTTAGTATTCAGCAACTGATAAAAGAGTGTGAACTATGCTAGTATGCAGAGGTTAGGCAATCATTGGTAGAATAGCAAAAATAGCCTATTTAATTCTAGTGGTATGTTTCCACTGGTGTGGAAAAGTCAGGTCTTTGTGTTGTGGGTGTAAATTGAACGTAGAATACGCCTCCTAAAGGATGTGTCTGAATCAATTGTCTCTTAACCAGAATTGTGTCTAATCTAAAATCTATTCAGAGTCAGAAATGAATAAGGTTTGGGGCAAAAATGCCTCCAGAATTAATAAAAATCCCTTCAAAATTCAAGAAATGGGTGTAGGGCTATTATGGTTAATTAAAACAAAAACCATGAAATAATCACTTGAAATAAAATAAACATGAACTGAAATATATGGACCACAAAACCAGTCTTAAGTAGCCCAGGTATATTTGTAGCAATAGCCAAAAATACATTGTATAGGTAAAAATGATAGAATTTTCTTTTATGCCGAAAATTATTAGGACATTAAATAAAGATCATGTTCCATTAAGGTATTTTGTAAATTTCCTACCATAAATATATCAAACCTGATTAGTAATATGCATTACTAAGAAATGCATTTGGACAACTTTAAAGGTGATTGTCAATATTAAGATTTTTTTTTGCACCCTCAGATTCCAGATACTCAAATAGTTGTTTCTCAGCCAAATAGTGTCCTATCCTAGCAAAACTACACAAATGGAAAGCTTATTTATTTAGGTTTGATGTATAAACACAATTTAAACACATTTTATAATTTATAGCAGGTGAGGAAATACTCCATCCAGAAGTCAGTTTATTTTAGTTTATACAGTATCTGCTAGTTCAGACTTTATAACTCAATTTAACTTAAGCTGAAACTCATGATTCTGAGCTGAGGGGAAAAGAGGAAATGACAGGTTGATTTTTCTTATCAGAATTGTGAGATATAATCATTTTGAAATCTAAAATAAATTTGACCTTTTTTTTATCTTTAAATCCATGGCTTCCATAGGCTGCTACTTGAAAACTGTAATTTTCTGCCACCAGATAGACTATGCCCATCAAAACGTCATCACTGTTTCCAAACACAAAATTGGTCTATTAAGAAGCACAATGTTTTAAACATTGATTGTGACGAGAAATGTTTCTTAAGCACTAGGATCAGCATTAGAATATTGCACTGTAAGTTTTTGATTGACTAAAGAGAACCAACTCAGTAGTGACATATGCTTGACTGCTGTTTGTTAATAGTCATTTGTTTAAGACTTAGACTACTGCACTGTTTATTTTTTATTCACTAAAAAGATCTGGATCATAAGAGTAATTTGTTCTGCAATCAGACTACACTGGTCCAGCTGTCTATTTCACTCTTGTATTTTACCAATTCTATTTGCAGTTTATTTTGTGTGAAGAGCTGTAGTTTTGTTGTAGTTACACTTCTACTTCACTTTAAGTACATGCTGCTTATTCATGCACTTAAAGGAGACCTATTATGCCCCATTTACTAGACGTAATATAAGTCTCAGTTGTCCCCAGAATGTGTCTGTGAAGTTTCAGCTCAAAATACCCCACAGGTCATTTATTATATTATTTTGAAAATGCCTATTTTCAGTGGAAGCAGAAACCCACTGTTTTCTAAGTGCACACATCCTAAGCACAAGCACAGAAAGCAGCAGTCAAGTGGCATGTGAGTACTAAACTAAGTTCTCTTTCATGTCTTATTACTCTTAAACACACAAGTTTATGTTGAAAACACACAGGAGTTACAACAGTAGTCAGTTATATCTGTGAAGGTAAACAGCTGGGAAAGAAATTGCATGTTTATATTAGATCTGTGTGGCAGCAACAGTAAAAAAAAATAAGTAAATCCGTTTTCTGTGTTAGTAGATGCACTGGGGACCAGATTAGAGCAAAAGTTAGATTTTCATGATATGTCATGTTTAAAACTATAACTGTAAAACTAAATTACAATGTTGCAATTGGATTGCGGTGTCTAGTGCAAGAATCCTTGACAAACACCTCAGGGAAATGGATCTCTGGAAAGAAAAGCTCTTTATGACATTCACCTGAAACACCTGAGCTGGTGTTGCTTTTCTCACTGCTATTTAATGCTGATACTCTACAAAGGATTTCCAGCAGATATATAGCTGCTGTACACTTGACCCCCTTCTTAAATCTGTACTACACAATGGCTGAGCCTTTAAAATCATTAACACCTCTAAAAAACAAAGGTGGGAGACAGGAAAAATATATCAGGTACACACTGTTAGAAATGAATCTCGACCAGTAGATATTTGTAGGGTTTATCTGGCTTTAGGAAAAACACTTAATAGCAGAGATGATTAAGTAACTTTGGAAGCTGCTGTTAGACAATGCTGTGTGACCATGGAACATCAGTAAATAAAATGATCTGGCATCAGTAATTATATTTCATTTTCTTTTGTTTAATTGTTTTTGAAGTGTGCAGTCACCAAGAACCACAGTTATGAGTTTAATCACCCCATTCATCAAAAGAGCTGGTCAGTGTAAAAGACCATTTTAATTTCACAGAACAATAGAGTGAGTATGAATGTAAACACTTAAATCACAATTGATTATTGTGCCGCATAATAAGCTGTGATCTGTAAATTTGCTATTACGTCTTGTCGCATCAAGTGTTTTCACATGCAACACTGCAGTTTCATGTTATGATGAGTGCTCAGTACTGAGCACAACTTATTGTAGTGGGTGCTGTTTGATTTTAAGTGATTTTAAATTATGCTGTGACAACCATGGAAACAGAACTTAACTGGTGTTCACTAAAGGGGTCATGAGATAAGAAATCAAAATTCCTTTGATCTTTTGACATGTAAGATGTCAGTGTGCTATAAAAAACATTCTGTAAGTTTTAGAATTCGAAACTTTCTTGTTAGTCTAAAAACAGCTTAGAAAGAAAAACTTTCAGAAAGATTGAAACTAAAAGACTTTTAGTGCTGTGCTAACTATATTGGATTTGACAGTAATGATGCACCACACAAGTGTGAGTAACTGTTTTTATTATTTGGTTACTATTGCTTTGTCTGTTATTACAGATCTTTTGATATGTACAGTATTTATGCGTTTTTTTTTTACCTAAATCATAGCAGTGTACATCTGTGAAGTATGTAGGCTGTCAAACACACATCATAGCAGTGGGTCATCATATTATTGCATAATATCGCATATTATTGTTAATTTAGTACTGACCTGAATAAGATATTTCACATAAAAGAACATTTATACATATATTATTCACAAGAGAAAATAATGGTTACATTTCTAAAAATGACACAGTTCAAAAGTTTACACCCCCCCTTTTTTGTTTAGTGAGTTGTTCACGAGTCCTTTGTTTGTCCTGAATAGTTAAACTGCCCACTGCTCTTTAGAAAAATCCTTCAGGTCCCACAGATTCTTTGGTTTTTCAGCATTTTTGTGTATTTGAACCCTTTCCAACAATGACTGTATGATTGTGACATCCATCTTTTCACACTGAGGACAATTGAGAGACTATTCAACCACTCACTAATGCTTCAAAAGGAAAAAAAAAAAACATGCATTAAGAGCCGGGGGTGAAAACTTTTTGAGTTCGAATATTAGGGTAAATGTAACTTATTTTGACTTCTGGGAAAAAATTAACTATCTTCTGTAGCCTCGGGCAATATTTAATGAAAAAATAGCCTATAATATTTAGGCAAAATAAGAAAAAAAGTTTTCACCCTTTGCTCTTAATGCATGTTTTTTTCTTCTGGAGCATCAGTGAGCACTTGACTTTTCTGTAATAGTTGCATATGAATCTCTCAGTTGTCCTTGTTTTGAAAAAATGGATCTCAAAATCATACAGCCATTGTTGTAAAAGGTTCAAATACACAAAAATGCTGGAAAACCAAAGAATTTGTGGGACCTAAAGGATTTTTCTGACGAACAGCATGCAGTTTAAGTGTTCAGGACAAACAAGGGACTCATGAACAACTATCACTGAACAAAAAACACAACTGTGGATCATTCAGGTAACAACACTGTATTAAGAATCAAGGGAATGTAAACTTCTGAACCAGGTAAATTTTCTAAATTTATTTTCTCTTGTGAACTATATGTGAATATCTTTTATGTGAAATATCTTATTCAGGTCAGTACTAATAAACAATATCATGCATTTTGTATGATCCCTCTTATTTTGGTAAAATAATTCACATTTTGCAGATTCTGAAAGGCAACTGTATATTGTTTCAGTATAACAGTTCATGTTGTTCATGTTGTATATAACTAAATGTTGTATTATTATGGGTGTCTAGATGGGTGTCTCAAGGAAAAATACAAATAGTTAAAAATACAAAAATGTCTAACACAAATGTAAATGTGAAGATTTTCTTCCCAGTTATTTAATCCTGTTTAGTCAAATATTTGAGCTGAGCTACTCTATATACTGATATCATCACCATCCTCATAATTTCTGGCTTCATTTGATTAATGGGGTCATCAAAAGTAATTTAATTAACTCATGATTTCGAGTTAACGAGAAATACCCCAATGTTTGCATATTCAATTGGCTTGTCTTCAAATTCCTATTTAAAACAAGACATTACCCAACTTTCACTTCAACAGTTTTATGATTCATGGCCTTTACAGCAACGGGTCCAGTTGATTTTTCTGTATTGTGTGTGTAAGTAAGATTGTGTCAAATTATGACCAGTTTTTGAACACGTGGGTGAGAAACTTTTCACTTTAAAGCATATTGATTCACTGTTGACTCTGGGTCAACTAGTCGAAACCCTGACGCCTAAAAGACGTCAAACATTAGGCTACTTTTATCCTTACCTGGGAGTTGGTTCACCCTCCGCCTATAGTTGATTCAGTAAAGTCTTCAGTTATACTTTATTGTAAGGTGTCTTTGTTACAATGTAATTATACATTTAAACTGAGTAATATTAATTAATTACATGTACGTACTATATGGTTAGGTTTGACTTACAGTGACTTGTAACTCTGCATAATTTATTGGTATTATAATAGTAAGTACATGTAACATGTCTAACAAGGATACATTAAAATAAAGTGTTACCAAGTCTTCATATGTGTAAAATTGGAGCAGTCCAGTTGCTTTAATAACAGAATTAATTACAGATCTTCTTCTGTGTGAAATGAATTATCGAAAAAAAAGAAAATTATGTTTGGCGCTGACTCGGTTCTAGTCATTTGTTGTTGATTGGATGGAGAGTTGATTCACTGAAAGATTGAGTATTGATGATATTTTAATTTAAAATTATAAGGTCAAAAATAATAATGTACAACTAAAATTAAACATGTATTTGTAATATACAATAACATTAATAACATGCATTCAGAAAATAAGACTTCAGGATGTTGAACTTCAGTAGCCTATCTCAAAATTGTGAGTGCTATTAAAAATGAGAGGCAAATTTCAGAGTTTTATAATTCTCTGTTATCATTACTAGTTATCAAATTGCAATTGAAGCAATGGAGTCAAAAGGTCCTAGGACTTCAGGAAAAACACATGCCCCCCCCATAAGACAGTACATGAGATGCTTTTCAACACCACTGACATTCTCCTCTTTTCTGTTTTACATGCAAAGATAAAAGCACTGCTGCTATTGTTGGTCAAGTTGAAGTCTGTGAAGGAGGTACAGATGATCTGCGATAACATTGTTGCCTCTGGCCATGTGGAATGACTTGCATAATAATGTGTTTTTATAGGAGCTGATCAAAGCATTCTCAGAAGAAACATCAGGGACAGGCAAGAAGCGGCCTGCCTTTGCCTGTCAATCAAAAGATGACTGTCATGTTTTCTCAGACTAAATCATTGCTATGAAAGGCACATACATCAACAACAGGAAATATTTAAAGGGAAAATGCAATTTTCTTTATATTTCATTACCAGAGTGCCAACAATATATATATAAATAAAATCTGAACATACTCCAGGTGGAGGAATTCATATCTTTTAAAATTACAGCATGAGAAGGGATGTGAAAAAGGAATATAAAACTATGGTTGTTTACCTAGAGCTCTGGTATTAACATTAAAAACTTAAGACTTGAAGACTTGAAGGAGGCAAAACATAGAATAAATTTTCCTTCCACATGAGCTATAAATTTTGTAGGACATAATAAGATCTAAAACAGACTATTCAAATGACTATGTCTTCTCAAAGCTGCTCGCTCTTTCAATCATTTTTATGACTGCATGGTAAAATTGTGCACTCTCAGAGAATGAGGACTGTTAAGTTTGAACACATTCCCTGTAATAAACCAGACAACACCAGCATCAAACGCCATAGTCTATTCAAATTAATATTCTGCATACACACAGTTAAAAGCACCTTCTTAGTGTGAGGAAATTACTCACATGATTCACTAGCTGGCCTCCAAACCGTGAAGCCCTTTATTGAATTGAATAGCCTGATTAAATAATATTAGAACAATCAAATGCAAATTGACTGAGAGGGTTTTGTTTTTGACTCTGTATTTCTTGAAAGAACAATTAGCTGTGATTTAGCCTGTCTGTCTGAAATGTTTGGAAAAATAAAATCACATTAATATTCCATTAGTTGGCCCAACACTAAACTAGTTATGGATACACTTTAGATGAGAACATCAGATAGCTTGTGTTATATAAAAGTCTGTACAGTACATAATATGGAGGAATATCAGCTCAGCAGTCACCTTAAGTTCATTATATTTGCAATATATAATGATAACCACTGAAAGGCTCACTTTAAAAAGTAGATTTACTTTTTGCATGCATTTCTGCTCTACTGAGAAATCAAATAAGATGACATCCTTTCAATTACAAATTCAAAAGTCATTATATAAATCAAATATAAATAATTTGATTGTCCTTTAAGCTGTATGTAGAAAATGATAAAAGATAGTGGTTCATTTTTTGCTTTAGATACGCAAAAAAATAAACCATTAGAGAGCCGTTGCATAAGTCTGTGACTAATCTGCTGGAATTTGTAGCATCAGTCGATCAACACTTTACTTTTTACTAATTAACCCACGTCCAATTATCTGAAGATGTTCTACTGTCGAAACCTGAAAAGCATAACCAAACACATACTTTACGTTTGTAAAGAGGTGAGGTCCTGTCTAGATCTCAAGACTCAGCTTGTTCAAGAATAATGACCTGAGAACATGCCCGGACTGGTCCAGATCGTACGTGTTCTGTACTCTCTGTATGTGTGCAAGGCACATCTTTCCTGGAAGAAGTGAGATTGTGTGTGCTGAAATGTCTGCAGTCAATGGGCAGCCCTACAGGCAGTAAATCTGACAGTGTCAGCAGTCCCTCTGGACAACCGCTCTGACAGCATTGATCTATTCTACCTGCTGCACAACCCACAGACTCACAGAAAAGACTGTTTTGCCTCGTGCAAAGCAATTATAGAAGGGGTCTGACCGAATGACAGGTTTCTGTTGTGTGTGATAACAAACAGAGTTATTAAAACCAATTCCAAAGACACTTGATGTCCGCTGTTTAGAGCCGGTGAAGTTTGCATTACTATCCATTTGCCAAACCGCTTATCCTGTGTAGGGTCAAAGGTATCCTGCAGCCTATCCCAGAGGGGGAAACAGCATGTCCATCACTGGGCTAAAAGACACATTCACACCTACAGGCATTTTAGTGTTTCCAGTTCCCATGTCCTGCAAGTATTTGGATTGTGGAGGAAGCCAGAAGAAGCCCACAGAAAAGCCTCCTGGCTCATCCGGAATTCAAACCAGACACCTTGCTACCCACTGTGCAACCCTGTAAGCATTATAAGTAAATCAATCATTTAAATTGCATATAGATAAGTAGTAACTGGTTGGTTGCAAGTCTGAAGGGACCCTGGTGGTTTCAACCAACTTCCGGAGACCAGCACGAAAGACGTTTTGGACAGTTGACGGGCCACTGCTTTGCGTCATCACGTTTGTGTGTGTTTTTAAAGCCTGCATGAAGCGGAAGTTTCTACAGACTTTATTTCAGTGCAGTGACAGATTTCCTACTGAAATGGAATATTGACTAGAGAGCGGGTTTTTATTTCAGCGCTTATCCTCTTGATCTCTCGCTTGTAGAAAACTAATGGTTAGAGGGGCGTGGCTAAGGATACTCCGCCCAAGCCAGCAAACTACTGTAATCAGAGAACGAACGCCATTTCATATCAGAAGCAAATGTTTAGATTTTTTCATTTTTAGATTAATGATTACCAAGACATGTTTTTTTCAGTGGATTAATTTGCACACATTAACTGTTCACCTTAAGACTAGCAATGTGTGCTAACATAGTAAATTTAGTACATTCTGATGAGGACTTTAAGCCTTGCCTATTTAAATATTCAAGAGATTGTAACACATACAAGCACAAGAAGACACAAAAGAACTCAAATGAGAACACATAATTTTCTCTTTCTCGTCTTCTTGTGCTTGAATAAACAAATTCACCTCGCAAATTTAAACGTTCAAGCACAAAAAGATGTGAGAAAGCCTTATTTAGCACCTGTGCACATGCAGACAGCTGCGTCTCACAGTCTGTGAACATCAAATTGAGTTTTGTATCTTTCTGCACTTGAATAGACAAATACATACAAAATTATGTTGAAATTATGTTGGCGAGCATACTCGAAAAACTGTCAATTATTAATGAAAAGTCTGTAACATACTTTGGTTGAAATTTTTCAATGGTAGTGTAAACAACACCCTTTTTACCTTGTCAAAATCAGCTCTTTTCCCAGCAACCCGTTTTGTTGCATGTCTCTTTAAATGACAATGAGCTCTGCTCAGCCCGCCCCTTCATTCTGTGGGGTGACGAGCCGTCCTGTTTACTTTAGCTGCATTTAGCCTATGAACTTGCAAACTAGCACATTATTAGGAAAGGTGATTTGCAAAGATTCATAAAAACCCTTATACTCACTTGTTTTGTAGGTAAAGCTGAAAAACAAAAGTAACGTTATTCCTCTGCATCTTCAGTGGCTCAGATGTCAGGAGTAAATGACGACTGCTATGATCATTATAACATCCAACAACAAAACACCACAATCGCTTAGAAGCTATTCTTGTCTACGTCCCTACTGCAGCTTCGAAACAGTGGCGGTCTGACTATTCACAGCTCACTTAAGCCGGGCTCACACTACAGGATTTTTAAAATCCTAACCGATTATGAAATCTGGTTGCAGCACACACATAAGGAGAATCTTTGCAGATTATCTTCCCTCAAATCTTAAACATGTACACACTACAAGATTTGAAAATCGTGGCACATCTCACACTACAAGATATTATTAAGATTATCATGCCGGAGGAATTGCCTCATGTGATCTCACGCAGCAACTACTAGCAGATCCCGATTTAAAATCCCAAAAATCAAACATGCTTGATTTGTGTGCGGGCAGATCGGGAGGTGTAAGATTCGATCTGTGACTGCCTTACATTACCAGATAATCCGCGCCGAACATCGGGACCGATCGAGGTGCTTGACAATATTTTGCCCCAGATTTTTGTGAGGGGAAATTCGGGGCTAAATTGGGCTAAAAATCTTGTTGTGTGAGCCAGGCTTTAGGGTGGGTCTAAGGTAAGACGGCCATGTCAATCAACTATCGTGGGAGTGGCCTTGGTCTGCGTGATGTCACTCAACAGATGTGTATCATAATATTGGATTCATGCATGTCTTAAAGTGAGCTAATTTACTATCTGTTCTGTGTCCTTAATCTTAATGAATTAGTCATGTTCTGAACCTGAACACCTACAAACCTGAAAAAACTCATTGTTTAATTTGTATCTTTGTTCTATTTGTTTATGTAAACGATTCCAAACAGGGCCCACAACCTGCATCAGGGCCCCACAAAACCCAGCTACAGTCCTTCACCAGTTTCGTTTGATGTCAAAGTTTGGTTCATCTGGACAATGTAAATACTGTTTTCTTAACTTTGGTGTGCACCTGGGAACCTTATCTGATTCCGTCTAAATAGGGCAATCTGTTCATGCGAACTGTGGTATGTTTTTTGTCTGGTGTGAATGCTGTCATCCTAAATCACAGAAATGTACCACTGCTGACGACGTATGAATTGGTCAATGTGTTAATTTGTTATTTATTATTTAACATTATTTTTCTCACTCACTTCCCTTAAAAACATGACTGGTGTGCTGCAAGCGGAGAGAATTTATATCTCTTTTCCACTCACCTTCAGCAGCAACTGACTTTCATGTTCTTCTGAACCTTTGCATCACATTTGTGACAAATAGACACATGTTATGTTCTGTGTTAGTGCTTTGGAAACAAAACCAAATGTTCAAAAAAAAAAAAAAAGAAAAGAAAAGAAATGACCTAGCAACAAGGGTAAACAACTGCCACTATCACGCAAACGTACCATGGTTCAGAACCAAAAAACAAAAGTGTGAATACAATGCAGTGGAAGCAATCAAACCAAGTGTGAAAGCACACTGAATATGGGTTCAAAACAAGGATGTGATTTGTGACAACCGCAGTGTGTTTTGTGCAGTGAATTGGTAAATATGGCATGGTTGCTTCATCAAATGCGTTTTTAAACACAACAGAAGATTAACCATTTATCGCCACTCAGGCATTTTAGAACTTCTGCAATACATAAAAGCAAAACAATAAGTAATACACATGTAATAAAATGTTGACAGATTTACGTTCTGATAAAGCTTGACATTCTTTTAGCACCACTCATTGGACATTTACAATGTTGCGAAACATTCAAGAAGCAATGCAATATAATTTTGTTCAAATGTCACCACAGTGGCATGAACAAATTATTGGACTGATTTATGGATTGGAGGTTTGGAAGTTATTTTCGATTATTAAATGTTCATCTTTTCATAGAAGGTCAGAGGCCTGTTCTGCTCTCAGTGCATTAAATGATAAAATCTCGCCAGTTGTGTGGTTCAACTCCAGGTTGCTGGGGCAACAATTCTCACCTTTTCATTACTTGCTGATATTTAGCTGTTAAATATCAAAATGCCAAAAGGAATAGGACCTGACTTTCTGGAACATGCTTTTGTTAAATAGGGGGCTTGATACTTAGTGACACAGCTTGACCATGACTGTTTTACCACAACTAGGGATTAAATTAATTCAAGAACGTCACATTACAGAAATGGTTCTGAAGCATTTGAGTCATTTGTCATTTGAGTAAGTGACATGCTCACTAGTAAAATAGAAGTTTGCCCAGGAACACATAATTTTCCCATACAGATTTAGCAAGAAAGCCATATACAGTGTGCCTCTGTGAGTTCTCCCTCACAGTACTAGCACATCTGCAATATTGATTCAATCTCTAAATAATGCATGTGGCAAAACCATAAAAGAACAACTTCTCTGTGCTGACATATTATCATGAGAACTCAACTGCTGTCTTGACATAAGCTTAGAGTAATGCTGAAGATCTCGGCCAGTGATTATCTGACCTTTTCTGTCTCTCAGGTACACTATACTTAAAAAAAATTAAAATGTTTAAAAATTAAATGTTTAATTTACACAAATTTGCAAAAATTACCCTGTTCAAAAGTTTACATATGATTCTTAATACTGTGTTGTTACCTGAATGATCCACAGGTGTGTGTTTTTGTTTAGTGATAGTTCTTTGTGGGTCGTTTGTTGTCCTGAACCTTTTCCAACAATGATTGTGTGATTTTGAGATCCATCTTTTCACACTGAGGACAACTGAGGGTTCAAACGCTCTGACTGATGCTTCAGAAGGAAGAGTCAGGGGGTGAGAACTTTCTGAATTTGGAGATCAGGGTAAATTTTACTTATTTTGTTTTCTGGGAAACAAGTATCTTCTGAATCGTATGTAGGGCAGTACTAAAAAAGAAGATATTTAGCCAAAATAAGAAAAATGTACTCATCTTTTTTCTGTTCAAAAGTTTACACCCCTGGCTTAATGCATTGTGCTTCCTTATGAATCATCAGCGAGCATTTGAATGACCTTCTGTAATAGTTACATATGAGTCCTTCAGTTGTCCTCAGTGTGAAAAGATGGATCTTAAGATCATACAATCTTTAATGTGAAATCTTATTCAGGTCATTACCAAATAAAAAAATAACATGCATTTTGTATGATCCCTCTTATTTTGGTAAAATAATTAATAAATAAAGATATAAATGAGAAGTTCCAAAAGGAAACCCATAAAAACAAACTCTCTCATGGTAAACCATCACAGAAGTCATTAAAACACAAGAAAGGCCTACAGGTTTGACTGCGGGAGTGTGAGAACGCACACAAGCAGAGTGTTTTCAATCGGGTGTGTGCTTATTGTTTTGCATCATGACCTGTTTTGTGTTCGGCCCTGGATTGTGTGTTATGTCTACGGTAAATCATGACGCCATTTTAATCCCTGATGAGTTCATTCTCAAGTATCAGCGGCACTCACTAGTGAGTCTTGCAGTACATAGCTGCCCCAATTTTCAGGCCCCAATTATCTGTATTTCAATGAATCTCTCTCTCTCTCTCTCTCTCTCTCTCTCTCTCTCTCTCTCGTTCCTACCCCCTCTTTCTCCTTGTCTGACTCATATCTATTTCTTCTTTAGGTTTTTTTTTTTTTTTTTTTTTTTTACCTGTCCAATTCTTTGACTGGCAGGTCATTATCTCATATCCCATTTTTAGAGGCAAGACAGTGATCCACTGGAGGCGTCATGTGGCAGCTCTGTGAACTTCCTCTCTGTCACCTGTGGAGAGTTGCGATCTGCCCTCGGCGTCACGCTCAGAGAAGCTGAAAGAGACACATGCTCCTGATTCTTATCACAGCATCTCAAAGCATATGATTCTCTCTCTTTTTCTTTTTCCGGCTGAGGAGTGATGGTTCTACTGAGAGGAACAGTCGTGGAGTTTATCAGACCGACAGAAAGCTGAAGACATGTTATTGTTGAAAGAAGGTCAGGCCTGTTGACTGTGTGGTGGTCTTGGCTATTGATAGTTTGGAGTGTAAACAGAGATGACAGCACTGGGTGATAAACAGTTAAACTGGTAATTCTACCACAACTTGATGTTGTCTCAAACCTATATAGATGTACTTTCTTTCATCTGTGGAAGACAAAATATGATGTTTAGTTGAATATCCAAGCTGTTATCTTCCTTACAATAAAAGTAGATGACCAAAATTCACTGGAATTCATTATTCACTGGAAATCTCCTGGCTTGACAATGGTGGTTGCAATTTACTCCCAGAAAGGGAATAAGGACAACGTTGAAATGGTCCATGTAACATCGGTGGCTGTAGCATCATAAAATTACGGTTGAACTACTAATGTCACATGGACTGTTTTTATGGTGTCCTTACTACTTTTTGGGCCTTGAATGTTGAAGTTATGCTACTGTCTATGCAGGGCCAGAAAGCCCTCTGATTTCATCAAAAACATCTTAATTTGTGTTCCAAAGATGAACGAAGGCCTTATGGGTTTGGAAGGACATGAAGGTAAGTAATTAATAACAGAATTGCAATTTTTGGGTGAACTATCCCTTTAATATATTAAAATAATCTAACTGTAATCTAAAGTAAACTACTCAAATGAAAACAAAAAATCTTCTTTTTAAATAAAAAATATATATTTTTATTTGACCTTAATAAATGTTGTTTTTGTTTGAAGAATATTCAGTTTTATAGTGAAGTTCTAACTTCTGAAGTCACAAAAAGAATTGTGGTTAATTTAATATGTTAAATTAATTAACCACATTAATTCGGTATATTAAATTAATTAACCACATTAATCCAGTATATCAATTAAATAAATTACAAGTGATAATACAGCAGAAGTACTGTAAATATCTTAGTGTATACTGGGGGTATACTTTTTTGACAACCTGTGGCCTTCGAGTCAAAAGGTTTAGACATCCTGCTAAATTTCTCCTCTTTTATTCCACAGAAGAAAAATAGTAAATTAAGTTATGTAAGACATGAAGCTTTAAACTGAGGCAAAATTAAAATTTTAGGCTGAATTATTCTTGTAGATTTAATTTATATTTCATGAAAACACTAGCAGGCCACATATTGTGGCGTGAAAACATCCAAAACAAAAATCTGTAAACATCTTTGTTGCTCTAAAGACTTCTTTATTTAAAGCAGCCATTATTTAACCTGCAGCCTCTGTTTGACCTGGCTTGTCTCTTGTGGTCTAACACTTTATTGATTTGTGTACTCATGATTGGTTGACATGAGGGTAAATAAACAGCCTTTGTGTTTGGCAGGCCTGGCTTCCTGTGCTGTTGTTTGGCTAGGCAGGGGCTCCTGTATTCTGGGCTGCGCAGTGTACAACAGGGCTCTTGTTCCATGTCCCCTCGTGACCGCACGGCCTCATTTGTCTCCGTCAACACATTAACACATCAGAAAAGCCCCCTGCTGCTCTAAAATGCTGGAGAAAGCGTTCCTTCCATTACTGGTGTAAGTGCTCCCCCTCCTTCCTCTCTCCTCAGTCACGTTGTTATGCTGTGCTTTATGGCGGCCGTATATTCAGTGTAGCCCGTCTGCCAGATGAATAGGAAGTTGTGTTAAGGTACTCCGAGGCAGTCTCCCTCTCTTATCTTGAGCTGACAGATCATTTGGCTATCCACTCTTATGTAACAGTCGAGCCTGTTGGTTTTGTGTCCCACCCAGAGAGTCTCCTCAAGTCTCTCATTTAAGCTTATTCATAAATAATCTAGGTCTGCACAGTGACGTACTCAGATGGAAATATAGTCTGTGTGGTTTTTCCAGCAAGACAGTCGCCTTCTACCCGCACTCACCCCAATGTCACGCCCACTGACGCTTGTGTGCACCAGGCTTGGCAACTCACAGACAGAGGGTTTGGGATGTCGGATGTCTCAGACGTAGTCACAGCTCTCTCTCTCTCTTGCGTGCTTTTTCATTTGCTCCCAGAAGGAGTCAAAAAGGTACTTTCCTCTGTAGAATCTCTTTATTATGTATAAAATTCCATGGTTTTATGCAATTGTCATCGTCTCTTGTATAGATCTATGGTGATTTTAGAGGATTTTGTCATGATTTACTGATTGTTCCAAACCTGTATGACTGTCTTCAGTGGAAGACGAAAGAAAATATTCAGAAAAATGTCTCTGGATAGTTCACCCCAAAATGAAAATTTTGTCATTAATTCCCTTATGTTGTTCCAAACTAGTAAGACCTTTGTTCATCTTCGTAACACAAAAGTTATATTTAAGATGTTTTTGATGAAATCTGAGAGCTTTCTGACCCTGCATAGGCAGCAACGCAACTACCATGTTCAAGGCCAAAGGTAGTTGGGACATTGTTTAAAATAGTCCATGTGACAATAGTGACATCAGTTAATTCTATAAAGCTATAAGAATGCTTTTTATGTGCAAAGAAACATCTTTATTTAACAATTTCTTCTCTTCCATGTCAGTCTTTACCAGTGTTGGGGGTAACGCATTACAAGTAACGCAAGTTACGTAATAATATTACTTTTTTCTAGTAACTAGTAAAGTAACACATTACTTTTATTTCCAAGAAAATATCTGAGTTACTTTTCTTTAAAAAAGTAACACCAGTTACTTTTTGTTTCCTTTATGTATTTAATTCCATTTTATTAACCAGTGACTTTGCTGCTGACCTTTGTTTATTCAATTCAACTCTACACTGCAAAAATATTCTTCTTACGTACATTTTTTTTGTCTTGTTTCCAGCCAAAATATCAAAATATTCTTAAATCAAGGAGGATTTTCTAGACAAGTAAATAATTATTTTCTTGTTTTCAGAAAAAAACAAGTCAAAATGAAGTGAGTTTTTGCTTAGAACAAGCAAAATAATCTGCCAACGGGGTAAGCAAAAAAAATCTTATTTCAAACAGAAAACAAGACTATTTTGCTTACCCATTGGGAGATTATTTTGCTTTTTTCAAGCAAAAACACATAATTTTGACCTGTTTTCAGAAATTCTTTTTGATTTAAAAATTTTTAGATATTTTGGGTGGAAACAAGACAAAAAATCTAAGTAAGGAAAGCATTTTTTGCAGTGTAAAAATAAGCAAAACTTACTTTATATTAACTAACATTTGTGCTTTTTTTTCTCATTGCTGAAGAGTGTTGAAATTTCTTTTCCTACAGTACTGTACAGGCGTGAATTTAATTTTCCATTAGGCTTATTCACTTAATTTCATTTTGGTGCAAAAGGGCTTTTACATTTGCTAAGAATCTAACGTTTTTATATTAAAAACAAACAAGCAAGCTCTGCCCAGATATAAAAAGTAACGCAAAAGTAATGTAATGCATTAAAAAGTAATGTAATGCATTACTTTTCATAAAAAGTAACTAAGTAACGTAATGAGTTACTTTTGTAGGGAGTAATGCAATACTGTAATGCATTACTGTTAAAAGTAACATTCCCCAGCACTGGTCTTTACTGCGCATTCACAAGAGTATCCCAACACGTGTGTGATGCTGCTGATGCTGGAGCTGCCGTTCTGACAAGCAGAAGGAAACGTATGCTGCAAAAACTGTCTTCTGTGCTAAGATTTCTACAGAGAGAATGACTTGCAATTTTTTGCCCAGCCTTACTTATTTGAACCAGAATATACAGACAATGAACTAAGAGAGATTGACATTCTATGTCAGGAGAGATACTCTCATGAACACATGTCAAGAACTGACTTGGAAGAGAAGAAATTGTTAAATAAAGTTATTTTTGTTTTCTTTGTGCACAAAAAGTATTCTCATAGCTTCATAAAATTAGGATTGAACCACAGATGTCACATGGACTTTTAACAATGTCCTTGCTACCTTTCTGGACCTTGAACCTGGTAGTTGTGCTGCTGTCTATGCAGGGTCAGAAAGCTCTCAGATTTCATCAGAAATATTTTAATTTGTGTTCAGAAGATGAACTAGGGTCTTACAGGTTTGGAATGACATGAGGGCAAGTAATTATGACAAAATTTTATTTTTGGGAGAACTATACCTTTAATCTTGGTTTGGACACTGCTGACACACATTGTGGGCTCAAAAACTGTTGAAACTTTCTTTGAAATACCTTATTTTTGTGTTCCAAAGAAGAAAAAAAATCATAAAGGTTTGGAACAACATGAAGGTGCCTAAAAGATGAAAGAATTAAATTTTGTTGGTGAATTACTTCTTTGAAGTCATGATGTAACAGAAGTAGTGACAGATTTTTTGCTTTCATATAATGACATGTATCAAAAAAGAAGGAATGTAGGGCAGGCCTCTGATTATCAGTTGATGATTAGATGGAGGTAGATCTAAATGCAAACTTGCAGTGGGTTGTAAGAAAGGGTTAGGGGCTCATTTTTTGAGCACATAATTTAAAATCAAAGTGTCATAACTTTGATTTCTTTGGTGACATCGCCGATCATTTAGTCTGCTTAAACCCTGACCCTCTTTATGATCCACACACACATACAGTCAAGCCAAAATTTACTCAGACACCTTTAACATTTCTCACATTATCACAGTTTATTTGCTGTAGTTTAGAAAATTATAATAAAATACGACAGGAAAATACTGTCAGAACAAATTCATCTTGATAATGTCAGATAATTTTGATAGAAAGGTATGTAATGGATTACAATCATAAATTCTGTTAGTATGACAATATTTACAAAACTATCAATACTTTAATACGATCAATTACCAAATGCCTGATTTTGTTCAGTCTGTGGTGTAAAAAGGTTGCATTATCAGTTAAAGAAAAAACACTTAAGCAAAACATATCAAACCATATCAAATAGTGTCTGAATTTTGTTTTGGTTCTAAATTTGAATCAGTTTTACTGGTAGTCCACGGTATAACAGTTTACTTATTTTGCTATCCTCATTTACATAAATGAACTATAGTGTCCTGCACCCACTAGTAAAAAATGTGTGTGTGTGTGTGTGTGTGTGTGTGTATATATTGATGAATTACAATAAATAAGGTGCATTTAGAAAATAGGGTGAATTTTAATTTCATGCCAACTTTTAGACTCATCTTATATGCCTTAGAGTTATTTTAAATTTGTGACATGGCAGTTGAGTTGAATAAATCATACAAACCTGTCTTTTAGATATTCAAATGATAAATATATCACAAGCATAAATGATTGAATGATCTGACTGAATGATCTGATAGTTGTTATTGAAGTGGAAAGCTCCAGTAGTTCATACATTAACTGTCACGAATCACCTAAGTGATTTTTTTTAGTCAGTCAGTTTCTGCACTCTGCGTATCAGATCTCATTTACAAATTCTGACAGTTGGGTCTTGATCTAAAGATGTGTCACAGCAACAGTCATCCCAAAACAGGAAAGACCTTTATGTTACGTGCTTTTTCTATGTTTCTCAGGATTTCGCTTAAGGTCAGCACTTTCCTGTTCAGACATAAACAAATAGAGTTGTTGTGTGCATTTGTTGGTCTGACACAATGACCTTTGGAATGCTAAAACATATAATGCCAACTTTACTATTGTGTTTAACAATGTAGTACAACATAGATAGAAAAGGTTTTTGCTATTTCTACTTTTTTTATATAAAGTTCATGCCATTTGCTATTATGTAGTATGTGCAAAAGCTGTAAGGTATAAGCTGTATGTCAATAAGTAAGAAAGTAAGAAGACACACACATTTGTATCTGTACCCCTATAGTGCCAGTAAGTTCTAGTGTCCATATAATCAATTTTTACTTCATTTAATTAGGCATACAGTGATTAGACACAAGCCACACCCCCACCTCATTCCCCAGCAAGCCTAATCAACAGCACAATAAAACACTCGCTTAATTAAAACTCATTAATCTGCCAAATTATGCATTAATGGTTCCAATTAATTATGTAAGAAACTGATGCAGTGTAAATAATGAATGGATGGATCATCTGGAAATAGAGAAGCGCAGCTGTGCTTAGGGGCTTGGCTGCCACTGAAAAAACGTACAGCATTTTTTATAGGTTTATGTAGATTTAGACAAGAAACACTGACCTTCTATTAGCTCAGGTCAAAGGTCAAGTGCAAATTATTTTCAAAATCTGTCATTTATTATTTGAATCTGCTCTGCAGTGACAACTCCAGTTGCAGTAAAGCACTTTTTTTTTTTCTCTGAACAAGTGAAAGTGGGGTAAGATGTAAGAAACCAAACCACTTCCGTTATCTAGTGAACTGCACAGTTTTTATGTGGTTTAGCTGAATTAGCATATGTTTTTGTGATTGAAATGGACACATGATGAAGTGTAAAATGGTGGAAATTAAATTTAGCCAAATTGCCTCATAAAATTAATTATCTTGTGTATAAAACAGGTAAAAAAAAATGTCTTAAAATGTCTCAATTCTCCCCTCCACAAATTAGGGCCTTAAGATAGATGAAGAAAGTCTTACATTAAATATAAATTAATTTATTCCTCAATGTTTTGTCTTGTTTTCCAGTACAAATATCTAAATCTTCTTAAATCAACAGTTTCTTGAGATGCAAAATGAAGATATGAAGTCTTGATTTCTGAGAAACTGAACAAAAAGAACAATTATCTGCCAATGGAGTATGAAACCTTGTTTGCTATTTTGATTTTTTCTAATTTTACCACACTGGTGGATATTATGTTCTTTTTAAACCATAAACTCACTTAATTTAGATTAATTTCTTTGTGTTCCTTTTCATTAAAGCCTTACATTTACCTTCACTTACAAAACCTGCAGAAATCCTGCAATATTTTGCTTTAGCATTTTTATCATAATTTGTAATACAAATCTCTGTGTCTGTTTTAGTGACGCTTGCCTGTTATTTTAGAAGATAAGAAACCTATGAAAGAATAACATTTTTTTCTGCCTAATTTCTCCTTGCCTTTGAGACAACTTACATACAAACTGGGCCGTCTTAGCTCATTAACTAACTTGATAAACGACAACATAATTTCTCCGTCTTTGCTGTTTTCTCTTTCTTTCTTCATTTTGCTTACTCGCATCAAAGCAATACAAGCAGTCATATTTTTCTCATGTCTGGGCAACTCACCAAGATGGAAGATTGGTCCTTGAATTTATCATTAGAAATTACCATAACAATGCTTTCTGGATCCCTGTTGAAATTATGATTGTGATGCGTTGGCAGAATAACTGTACATTTATACATGGTCCAGATCAATGAAACTGCTGCTTTGATGTCTTTAAACCAATTGTGTTTGCATTTTGAGGCCTTGATTGTCAAACTCTCTTCTTGTCAATTTCAGATTCAGAGCACAAGCTCAGAGGCAGTCAGTGCAGAACAAATCATATTAGTTTTCAATTCAGCCGGCCCTCATTGCCGCAGAAGACAGATAAAGTTAAAACAAGCCAGCTAACTGAATTTGTATTTTTTTATTTTTATGTATTTATTTTCTGAATTAGGGTCACTTTTCCAGCAATTCTTCTTACTTCATCACTCTGTAGTTTTGTAATTCTTAATATTCCATTGTTTTTTGTTCATGTGAGTGAAAAACCTCCCAAGGTGATTCAATTTGAGTTGTATCAAGTATAACAGATGGGAAAGAAGCTTTTAAATCTTCCCTTTTCTCCCTCTCTCGTCATTCTTTACTCACTCACAAATAGATCATAGACCAGTTCTTGATGGAAGTGACCTGATTCTCTGCCCTACAGTTATGGCCAGCTATTCTGGGACAAATCTTTCTTTTCAATTGTCTTATACTTCTATAAGCAAGTGATCACAATTGATTAACCAAAACATTTCAGCATATTTTCAGTTAGGTTTGTTCAAAATCACATAATCACAGAATATCCTTTTCAATACACATTTGGTTTTCTATCTATTTCATAATGCTGTTATCTTTTTTAGGGGTTCAAGCATGTAGTGTTGAAACCCTGTCGTAAGTGTTAGAATGGCCAAAGATTAGCAATCTCCATGTATAACTGCTCGTGCAGACCAAACCATAAGTCATAGAGGCTTGAAACTTGGAGGGATGGTAGTACCCACATCGCCGACAATGTCACCAAGGCTTGCCCCAATCGGCATTATAAATCCTAAACCACCAGTCACAGACTCAATTGTCTTATATTGTTGGATTCCTTGGCTCATGCCAGATAAATCACATGCTTCAGATTGGATTGTGAGTCTGACGCAATTTTCAGGTATTTTGTATTTTGTGAAAAACCTACTTTTGCAAACTAGTCCTGTGTTTATCACCTGATCGGAACCAGTGCAGAAAGATTCTCTGGAGAGTGAATATCAATAATTATCAAAAAAAGTTTAACTTTTGACTCATCATCGCAAAGGAGCGCCAAAACATTTGAAAGGGGCAGGGCCACTTTTAGTAAAATGCCTATAACTCCTGAACGGATTGAGATATCTCCACCAAAATCAGAACACTCATGTAAGGTAAGAGCTCGAAACATAAAATGGCTATAACTTGTCAACCATTTGTCCTATCAACATGAAAATCAATGTGCACGGTCTTGGTCCAAAGTACCACAAATGTCTATATGCACATTGCACAGTTTTTCGCACATACACACAACGTTCGCATCATATGATAGAAGTCCTCATTCTGGACAACTTTGCCTCTAGACCCACTGCTGTCAAGATTTTAAAAACCTACTTTTGCAAACAAGTCCTAGAAAAGGGGCCTGTCCTAATTTGCCCAAAATCCTATAAACTCAAAACTTCACAAAACCTGGTAAGCATTCCTTTCCTTTCCTTTCGTCCTTCCTTAAAGAAATCAGACACATACATATTTTCATATCTACTTAAATGACTTAAAGTGCTTGAACTTTGTTAATCACTGCTCACAACAATATTTTAATTTGCATCTCTTTACATTCAGTTTAATTTAAACTGATGACTGATAGTCTATAGAACAGCATTTCTGAATTGGATAACCAGGTGTGATGAATTCTTGTTACAGTGTAAGTAATATTCAAAGTGGGTGTGTATGACATTTTACATTTCAGTATGGGATGTGATACTGTAAAGGCCTTAGTATGGCAAAGATTATTGTCAAATTATTCACCTTTCATTTGAAAACGTGAACTACAGTACAGATTCATTGTATGGTACAGTGTGAACCTTTACTGTATTATCAAACTCTGTTTATAAAACTCTGTTTTGGCATTGAACCATTGATTATGTCATATCTTCTGATATCACACTGCATACTAGTACAAACATGATTTTTACGTAATTATGTCAATTTTTTTAAGTAATTACATCAGTTACGTAAAGTAAGTTAATGTTAATGTTAGTGTATTTTCTAATGTGGTAACTGTAGCCTGTTTTACTACACCATTTTTTTTATTTTTGCTCCTTATCAGAAGCACATCTAGACTTTCATGTCATTGATCAAATGATCCATAAGAGGGTCTTAATGTGTCTGTTCCCGCAGTTTGATTCACTTCTCACTAGAGGATGATGGTTATGGATGGTTTAGATTTAAAAAAATCAACTGATGCTGAGCAGATACAGTATATAGTGCTGTGAACGGATTGTCTGCTATTGTTCATCATCACGCTGTCAGCTGGTGGTGAGTTTTCTCTTTAGACTCACACTGTGTACCATCACCTCCTCATGTAGACTCAAAAACTAACATGTTTCAGTTTCATATCAGCACATTAATACTGCTCTCCAGGATGATGAAAATCTGAAAGTGACAGGAAATATAAGAAAGAAAAACAGCAGGAATTTGTTACATATTTTCACACAATATAAATGTTAATTCAAAATATAGCCTAGACTTTTTCTAAAAAAAATAATATGTGAAATAGTAAAAGAACATCCTTTATTATGCGGTATTTGCAGGAACACACTATACATTGTCTTTAGTAGTATTGTATTAACAGCAGCTTAGCAAAAATTACTGGCTTATTCAGGTGAATAAACTTGAACCTGACTCAATGAGTACCATATAAATCAATAATTAATGTATAAAATGCATATAATGTCTTTATTAAACAACTTTAGCAATTCATTACTCAAAACTGTAAAATCAATACTAATTAAACGTTATGATTTATACTATTTAGTTTACTGAATAGATGTAAATCTTTTAACATGCATAAATATAATACACATAAATATAACATATATATTATGTAAATTAATTACACACACACACACACACACACACACACACACCCTTGAGTTTACTTAGCTATCTAAATGAGGTCATTACATAGACTTCTATTGTTTTTAATTTAATTACATTTTCTAACCTAAATCTACCCCTAACCACCCCTACCCCTAACAGAAAACCCTAACAGAAAACCCTAGCCCTAACTTTCTGCATTTTTATACCAGTTTTACAACTGAGAATGTCCCTAAAGGGATTTTGTAAGGCTTTTCTTCACATTTGCCCCCAAAATATAGTTTAGTGGGCACACACACGCACACAAAATGGTAAATAATGGCTAAAAGGGGTGACAATTTACTTAAATAGTCCACTTTAGATATTGATTAGATATAGATACTGACTATAAGTAACTTTGCAAGTACATGTCAACTTACTGACCGTAACCAGTCTATAAATAAGAGTGAACTTTCAAAATAAACTGTAACCCTGAAAGTCATTTGTTACTATATGTCCAGTTAATCATGTTAATCATTAGCTACTGGTCTGTTAATGCTTAAAGAGATAGCTCATCCAAAAATGAAAATTCTGTCATTAATTACTCATCCTCATGTCATTCCAAACCTGTGAGACCTTCATTCATCTTCACAGAGCTGGTAGACTACTTATTAATTGTAATCCATTACAATTCCACATTACATAACAAAAATTGTAGTAACATAATCCACTTCATTATACATTTTAGGTAATCTAGTCAGATTACTTATTGATTGCTTTTAGATTACTTTTAGATTGCTTTTAGATTACCATCTGCAAAGTTACGATGCTCAAAGTTCAGTTTGAGAATGTCTGCAAATAAGAAATAATGACAATTTGTGCGTTTTAATGAGTTTGAAAGACAAAAGCCTTTCAATAATACATAATAATACATGGTCAAATAAGCTACAGGGTGATAATTCAAATAAAAATGAATGTGTTCATCAGTAGTTGATGCAATGTTGAAACACTTCTTAAACCTGAAATGATTTTTGTAAATCCATTGGTCAAATGCTGTGTCGCCACCTGACTAATAGTCTACGTGTGAATGTCCACAAAACTAGACTTTCTGAGTGTATGTAAGCAGTAGACTATTTTAGAAAGGAAAATTTAAAAGATAAAAAAGAGGAATTAGAGAGAATCAATAAATGATGAATAATTTATTGCTATTGTGTGAATAATGTGTAATCATAACAATAAAAAGTAACTGTAATTGGATTACAAGTATTTTAAAATGTAGTTTACATTTTAAAATTAAAGTACTTCATTTTTAGAATCTGATTATGTAATCTAGAATCTTAATTACATGTAATCAGTTACTACTAGGGGTGTAACGATTCACTCGTTTTCTCGATGCATCCATTACAAAACCTGACGATGCATATGCATCGATCTTGAAAATGGATTTTTGAATCATGAATCGTTGATTTCGGCTATTAATCGATTTAAAACACTAAGAATCGAATGAATCGCGATTTCAAAATATATAAATTACTACAAGCATGAATTAACGAAGACCTTGAACAGCGTTGTTCGTTTCCTCACATCTCTCCTTCACGCGCTTCATTCACTGCCTGCCACTGGACTGCGCGCGCGCTCTCACCGACAAGTTTTTTGAGACTTGAGCAGTCAGCGTGTGGTCTCCGTATTCTGGCCAGTACAGCTAGAAGTAGTTTTACTTTTAAACTCTCAGTCATACCATTGGCATTACCTGAGCAGTTGAAAGCCGCGTGTTTGGATGGAGCAAAACAATATGTCTCTAAAAGCATACGCACAATTACATTGAACGTGAATGACGTTTTAACTTAATGTAGCCTAGTTAAACCGAAAGTACAACGGAAATGGCCAAAATAACCGCAGCAACCTTAAAATAAGAGCGCGAGGTTTAACATTATCTGTCACATGCATGAAGTTGCGTTCAAATGCTGTAGCATTTTATTTTATGAAGTGACATTAAAACTTATTATAAACATATTATGCTTAATATTAAGACATTCAAATAAAGTTTAATTATAATTTTTATATCAGTCTTGAGGGATGTATTAGTAAATATGTTAATAGATTTAAACTATACCTGGTTTGAAATAAATGTATTTTAAAAATATTACTTTTCACTAGCGTAAATTTCTACATATGCTATATTTCATACCATAGCATCATTAAACTAACATCTAACAGTGGACAAACATTAATTTATTTATTTTTTGCATTCACTTTCTGACTCCATTAATTTGCCCCTGACTAAGCATATAAAGAATTTTGGGGAAGCATTTAACTAACCCTGTGAATACACTTAAAGTATGCAGAACTGAATCGTTAATAATCGAATCGCATTGAATTTTATTGTGAATCGTCTCGAATCGAATCGCACTTTCTCGAATTAAGTTGCACTTAACAACTATCCCATTAACTACTTCCTAAATAAAATGTTACCTTATTTTCAAAGAGAAAAAAAAGTGTTTATTTAACACTTTCTACTATAGAAAAGTTATATTGCTGACTCTGAATGCTAATAATAGAAGACCAGAACTTTGATAAATAGGAGAGGACAGAGTATAGCAGCACTTCTGTTTTGAACCGTGTTACATTCCCTACTCACAAGTTTAGAATATCTATATCCACATATTTAGTTTTATCAATTTAGATATGCATTTAATTTAAGTGAAAATTTACATTAAAACGGATGATTTCCAGCACCTTTAGCTAACAATGTCTCAGGAGCATCCACCAGTGAGGAGTGTATGAGAAAGAACTGCATGTTTACAGTTATCATCATTAATCATTCTGTTCTAACACACGCAGCTCACTGACTTTGATACGCAGTGTGGTATCTGTACAGTTTCAATTAAAAGATAAATACAACAGGTGTTGTTTTGAATCGGACAAGTGCCACCATGATTCTGAATGTTGAATAAATGACGCCATTCATTTCAGATTACATAACTCCCTTGTGGGCTTGACACTGAGATTAGATGAGCTGTAATTACACTTCTGAGTCTTTCTTAATCGTGAGGTTATATGAGCCTATAAAAACATGAATACATCACGTTTCCCTTGGTATTAAGTTGTTTAGTGGTAATTTCCTGTTTTAATGTGGTCTGTCAAGGATAAAGATCTTTAGCCTATAATAGCTTTCATTAAAAGTCTAATTCTGAGTCAAGTTTAGACAAAGTGCTCAAATTCACTATAACAAGTCTGAAATGTTGTGATGTGCAATATTCTGGTCTTCAGTTCAAATGTTTTTTTTTTCTATAAAAATATAAAATTTTATTTTGTTATTCAGGCTTATAAGTCACATCTTTGAGTAATGTTGGATTCAGTGGATTTGTTCTTGTTTTAGAGGTAATGCATCTGAATCTGAACTATGCACAGTGTTTGGGCATTAGGCAGAACTGAATTGTTACCATGGCAATGCCAGACATTGGTATTGCTCTAATAATGCTGTTGGCCTTGTAGATAGTGATTGCTGTGAAACACTCTTGTGCCCAAGAGGAGATTCACTTGCATACTATGTCCGCCCATTAAACATCCCTGTTCGAAAAATGCATAATTTAGAGATATATTTCTACGTAATTTTATTCTGCAGTATAACAGTGTTTTAGTGCCATGTTAAATTAAATATATATATTTAAAGTGAGTTAATATTTTGAAATTTTCTGAAAATTTTCATAAAAGGTCTTTTTCACAGGGCATATTATGAACATTTCCTCTGAAGCATCCTGATAGCTATAAGAAAGTCTTAACATTCTTTACAGTTTTCTTAATCTTCCACTCTTCACAAAACCAATTCCTTATTCTATTTTAGAGCTAAATTATTTGTGAGAAAGTCACTAAGTATTTAAAGCATTATCAGAGCCAGAGAAAACTGGCTTTCATTTGTGCCTGTGTAATGAGCCTTGTCTTTTGAGTTTTGCTGCTCTACAGACTGTAATGGGAAAACAAATCAAGGACATGAGCCTCAATCCTGCTGATTGGGCTCTAGGCAGCTATTTCAGAGCTTAAATGAGTGACAAATATATGTCAAGGAAAGGTCAATCTCCCTTTGAGTTTTTCTTGAAATTGGAGGCTACTTGAATGACCTTGCAAATTTTTGCAGATATTTAGCTCTCACTGTGATTATGAACTATAGACCATCTGCTAAAGGAATTCAATAATTGTGCATTGGAAGAAATGTTAACATTTAAAGCTTTATCTCAGAGAAAGCAAGGAAATGTTGGTTTTAGGGCTGTTAACTGATGCGTAGGTGGTTAAAGGGAAACCACTGTTAAACTGTTTCTTATTGAATTACCAGAGATTATGTTACACAGAGACAGTCCACAGTATGGTCACTCAAGCGAAGTCCCATCTTCCAGTAAAAAAAAAAGAGATAAATGCATAGACTGTAAAAAAAAAAAAAAAAAAAAAAAAATATTGACAATGTACTTTCACTATCCACCTTTTTCTTCCTGTAAAAGTGGGAACGGTCATTTGTAAATGTATAGGTATGGCTTCTGGTCTCATCCGGGTCCAGAGATTTTTAGCTGTACAAAACAGCTTGTTTTGCTGCTTGATTTTGCAGATTGGAGTGTCTTAACATATTATTGTAATGTATTATCTTAATTATGAGCACACCGGTTTTTAGTGCAAACAGTTTTACCATTTTTACTGCATGTTGTTATTCTTCTCGTTATTTCCCTATAGCGGATAATGAACCCAAAAAACTCACCCATAGGCTTACTTCAGTGCTGAGGAAAAAGGTGGATAGAAAAGTGTAGCCAAAATGTCCCAGGTATGGCCGCTGTCATCTTTTACTGACAAACGCTGCATCTGCCTTGCTGCCTTATCAGGCAGTGACTTCGCAGGCAGCGTTTTTGGACTTCATGAAAAACAAAAATTGAACATACATCGGTGTGATAAAAATGACCCATTACGTGTCATTTTTTTGTTCCATTTATTGACATTGACATTTTTCAGAAGCAATTTTAGTGATATTGACTTTCCCCTATTCAGGTAGATAGGAGATAGTCTTATATGCCTGAAATAGCGAACTGATTTGTGATTAAAGGAGTCATGAAATGGAACATGAAATCCTTGATATTTGCACATACACTGTAAAAAACTTTTTTTTTTTGAAGATGTAAATAAAACTATTATTTATTATTAATTTTACAAGAAAACCAATAATGTTTCAGTCTTTCTACTTCAAAATGTCATGTTTCAGTGTGTTACTTGCCTCTTTTTAATATTTGTTATATTTACTAGAAATTTTTGAGTGAAAAGTCTTTTCAGAGGTTACTGCAACATGCTGCAAGTTTCATAACTCAAAGCTAACTCAGCAGTTTAACATTTGATTTTTTCTCAACCCAGGATTAAAAAATTTGAATCTACACACCCATTAACATGTGTAGGCTATAAAAATTAAGTAGGTGTGTCCATAACAACTAATTTCTGTCCATCAGAAACAAGGCCGTCCAATGTTGTTCTGTCCCTGGATGTAGACCCCCCTCAGTACCGATCTGCCCTATACGCTCACTACGCAAGGTGCGTAGGGCCCCGCAAATTATGCAAGGCCCCGCCCCCGCCCCCGCCTCCTCCTCCCTGTCAGCGCACTGGTTAATGTTTACACCTTACCGCGTACATAAGTTTGATGACAATATGAAGCGGAATTATCCATCCGGACATGACAAAAAAAAAAGTGAGAGTGAAATGCGAGAACAGCAATCAGGTAAACGTGTTCTCTTGTCTCTACGTTTGATGTCAGCTGCTGCAGTGCTGCAGCAAAGTTAAGTTGATGTGATTGTCAGTCTGTCTTGCTAACCTAGCTGGGCATGATTGTATGTTGGTCTGTCTGTTTCTCGCTTGCTTGTCAGTGACTTTGTGTCTCAAAAAACAAACATGAGAGTGAAAAGTACATTTATTATGTTTCATAAACGCAACTGTGTTTTCTAAACTGCCATGCCGTGATGACCGCATCTTGCGTTTACGCGCGTGCAGCCGTGCACAAAACATATTGCTTTCTTTCCAGCAGCAGTAGGCTATCTGACTGGGGACCATGAGCATAAATCATGATGTGGGAAACACCTGTAATATAATGACATCATTGATGACTTTGCCTCAAGAAAATGCAGAAAAGGAATCTTTTAAGGGTAAGATTTAATAAAATATACAAATGTTTACACATTTAGTAACATGTAAGACTGTATACAGAAGTACATGACTTGTTTGACTGATATAGACCATTACTGACTAGTATAGACATATGACCGCTGAGACAGACTGCGAAGTTCCTGTCCTTAAGTTGCTTTAGTAACTGGCTAAGTGCAGTGATGTTTGCGACAATGATTTATTTTGGCTCATAATTATAGGGTTGTGGCCCATCATGTCACATCTATGCCGGTTTCCTCCATGCTGTAAATCATTCACGGTTGCTCGGACTCCCTCTTGCTACGTAACCTCCGGCCACGCCCCCATTTGGACGTGGAAGTTATTTATTCACACTTTCAGTTAAAAAAGTGTTTATTTTAATGTTAAATGGCAGTTTCTTTATTAAAATGTAGATATTATGTAATTTGTGTACACTATGATCCATAGAGGTGTCTAATATGCATGTTGCCCTTTAACTAACTATGTTCTCTGTTTGTTTCAGACACTTGAAAATGGCCAGGCTGTAGAGGGAACCAAAACTTAAAGCTGTGTCATAGTTTGTTTTTTATTGTTCATATATTTTTTTTGTTATATTTAATATATATTAGATTTATTTAGTTTTCTGCTTATTTTCTGTAAAATAATGTTAATATTCACTTTAATATACAACTTAATATAACATCAATATTAAAATTCAACTTGATTAAAAATATTCTTTTCAATAAATACTTTTACATTTAATTCTGCATTGTTCCACTTATTCTTTGACCGACATATACAGAAAATTGTTTTGTTTAAAGGAGAGAATGGTTTACATGGCTCATGGCTTATGTAGAAGGGCCCCTTAGCAGAATTTTGCTTAGGGCCCCAGGGAGGCCAGAATCGGCTCTGACCCCCCTAATAAAAAATAAAAATATATGCACACCATTCCAAAAAAATCAAGCTATTAGAAATGCATGGCTGAAATTTCTTTTTAACAACATGCCTGAAGGATTTAACAATAATGTTTTTCTTTGTTCGAATAATTTGACAATTAACTTAGCTTAATTATTCTCAGCATGCTACCTTTTTTCTAAATATCTCGTATTGAGAGCCACGGAAGTGCTAAGTATTTTGTCCTTGAAGGCAACACTGCTAAGTATGTTTCTTTATAATCTTTAAACTTATTTGTAATAAACATCAAGCCAAGAGAATAAGTGTATTATTGTTGGAGTGCTGCTAATCAAATCAGCTCATACACAGAAGTAGAAATATTTTTTTGAGTTGAATATGAGTAGACCGTGTGAAGAAAGCATAGTCAGGTTAAATATGCCAGTGTAGTTTATCTCAGTGTTGGTGTGCTACCATTACCATTACACATGTGTTTGCATTTCTGAAAGAGGTAGCCCCTTAAAGGGATAGCTCACTCAAAAATGAAAATTATCCCATGATGAATGCATGTACAACAGTTAGCGGAAGCTAGAGATTATGGTTTATAAACTGGCAAATATGGATTATTTTCTCGCTTCAGAAGGGCTTTATTAACCCCAGAACCACGTTTATGATCAATGGATGTAATTTATTAGACTTAAAAATCTTAACACCCATTCACTGCCATTATAAAGCTTTCCAAGACTCAGACCATATTCATCTAAAAGAAAAAAGTCATATTCACCTATGACTTGAGAGTGACCAAATCAAAGAGTAATTTTCATTTTTGGGTGTCCTTTTAAATGGAATGTTTTTGGCACAGTTTGAAAATGAGAACAGAAAATAATCATTTTTAATATTTAAACCTTTTTGGTACAAAAAACTTTGTGAACTTCCAAAGCTATAAAGTTCCGAAAATCCAGTGCATGACCTCTTTAAGCGACTTTGGAATTAGACATTGGAGTCCTGCTGGTTCATATAATCTCAGAACACAAGCATATCACCCACTGCACCAGTGCACAGAAACACAAAATGAATCTAGTAATAGGCTCTTAAGCAGGAGAATAAAGATTTTTTAGTGTCTATACATTTTGGAATGCTACGTACATGTAATATGCACTCTAGCTGCAATACAGATTTAAATGCACTGTGATCCCAGCCTAACCTACAGAGGAAAACAATCAGGGTTAATCAATGAGCAAGACAAACAAATGGAGGTGGAATAAATGTGTTGCCTTCTGTGCTGTTTACCAAGCAGCTGCTAAATAACCTTCATAAATGGAGATGGATGTGTGTGTGTGTGTGTGTGTGTGTATGTGTGTGTATGTGTGTGTTTGATTCATTTCCTATATGATGTATTTCAGTACAGGCAGCTATAGCATGAAGTCAATGTTTGCTGCAGATATGTAAATCAAGAGCCTGTGCATGTGTACATTGTATCAGTGTTTGCATGTCGTACTGTTTCCACCTGCCATACATGAATTTTTCATATTCCCCACACATTTATTTATGAAAAAATATTGCTGCTTTAGGGGACAATAAAGTTGGAATAGCAATCTATCTTCACCATGCTGTCAGTGGCTGGTCTTGCATAGGGACTGCGCTGATACAGCAGTGAACCCCTTTGAGTTTTCACAGAAATGCAGACCAGTCCTTACTATCGCAATGTTGCTGCCATGGTAGAAGCAAGAGCAAGACAATAGTGTGTTCTGATTGGACCTCCTGAGGATTTCCTGTCTAGCTAGGAGGATTTGGTGATTTGAAGAAACATCCACAATGGCACATCGGCTTTTAGAAATGACTTTACTGTGGTTGAGTTTAAACAATGTCACAGCATGCCTCATGTTTTAGGTTACTGAACTATATTTGAGACCCTTATTCAGTGTTGGGGGTAACGCATTACAAGTAACGCAAGTTACGTAATAATATTGCTTTTTTCAAGTAACTAGTAAAGTAACGCATTACTTTTTAATTTCCAAAAAATATCTGAGTTACTTTTTCAAAAAGTAACGGCAGTTACTTTTTGTTTCCTTTATGCATTTAATCCTATTTTATTAACCAATGACTTTGCTGCTGACCTTTGTTAATCCAGTTCAACCGTACACTGCAAAAATACTTTTCTTACTTACTTTTTTTTTGTCTTGTTTCCAGCCAAAATATCAAAAAACTCAATTCAAGAGGGATTTTCTACACAAGTAAATAATTATTTTCTTGTTTTCAGAAAAAACAAGTCAAAATTAAGTGAGTTTTTGCTTAGAACAAGCAAAATAATCAGCTAAAAAATATATATATTTCAAACAGAAAAAAAATTCTTTTGCTCACCCCATTGGGAAATTAGTTTCAGGCAAAGTGTTTCAAGCAAAAACACTTAATTTTGACTTGTTTTCAGAAAAAACAAGACAATAATTTTTACTTGTCTAGAAAATCCTTCTTGATTTAAGAATTTTTAGATATTTTGGCTGGAAACAAGACGAAAAATCTATTTTTTTGTAGTGTACTAATAAGCGAAACTTACTTTATAGTAACTAATATTTGTGCTTTTTTTTCTCATTGCTGAAGAGTGTTGAACTTTCTTTTCCTACAGTTCTACTGTACAGACGTCAATTTAATTTTCCTTTAGCCTTAGGATTATTCACTTAATTTCATTTTGGTGTGAAAGGGCTGTTACATTTGCTAAGAATCAAACTTTTTTTATATTAAAAACAAACAAGAAAGCCCTGCCCAGATTTAAAAAGTAACACAAAAGTAATGTAACGCATTACGCTTTCCATAAAAAGTAACCAAGTAACATAATTAGTTACTTTTTTAGGGAGTAACGCAATATTGTAACGCATTACTTTTAAAAGTAACTTTCCCCAACACTGCCCTTATTAGTCGGGTCTTTCTTGCCACATAAGAATAAAAAAAAAATCCAATGCAAACATTTTAGAAGCTATATTATCTCAACATGCTTTAATTGGAGAAATCATTGGTTTCTGAAGCAATCAATGGTTTTAAATTTTGAATCACAGCACTGTGGTGTCAGTCCCTGATTCATGCCAGAATGTAGCTATGATTTTATGAAATCCACAATCAGTTTCATCAGGAGTCATTTTATATTTAAAGGTTCACCATCCTCTAAACCAGTAAAAATCTTCGAAACACACTACAAAAAAGTTTAGTCTTTTTTTGAGAACATACAATTTTTTTTATTGTTACAACATACTGTACTGTTTCAGAAATACAAAGAATAACTAAAATTTAACCCCTTAACTGTCACCAGTCCCCTCAGTGGGATGCCTAAGTTTACTTCACCATTTTACAAATAAATCCTAATTTAATCATGACTAATATCGTTGGAAAGGTCTAAGACTCCTAAATAGATATTTTACCTTTTTTTGTGTGTTACAAATTATGTAGGAAAAGTAATAGATTCATTTATGACAAGAGTGCACTTCAAAAATCTACTTCATAACAGGAGTTTTGACCTTTGTCATAAAAAGACTTTCTTAGTTGCCTTTTTCCCTATCACGCTTTAGGAATCATCAGCTTAAAATCTCAAAATTCATCCTTTGAAACCATTTTAAAATCAGAAATTGCATTACCATGGAAAATGTACATCAAAATCATGTTAGAAAATAATTTTGTTCATGAATTATAAAAAATTAAGTTGGAATACTGCATTTTCAAATCTATGTTCAAAAATGGGAGTGATAGTTAAAGGGTTACACTTCATTTACTTGGTTTTATGCTGTTTAAGATAGCTTTAAAAGAAATATCACTTTGTAAAAGGAAATTTGATTATTACATTCGTTTTTATAAAAGGTAAATTATCTTGAAAGTTAGATGGTTAGATGGTTAGTATACACCCAGATGGTTCATCTTACCCACTGACTCGGGTCAACTTACCCCTAACCTGGGGCAAACTGAGCCATGGGAACACTTTTTGTATACGTTTTGTTAAGGTCAGTTGCAGTCCTTTAAATCCATCATCCATCCATTTGATCATCCAAATAATTTGATCTTAATTAGGGTTGCAGGGAGCTGGTCTTAACCCAGAATCTTTAGCCAAAGGAGGGGAAACACAACAGAAGGATTGTCAGTCCATCACAAGGCTAACAGACAGATTTTAAAAAGTAATTTCCCTTTCTCTGATATAGCATGAGGTAAAGATGTTCAGTTTTACTTATAGCATAATCAGTGGCTCAGCTTCTCTCCCTAGGTTCAGTTTACCCATCACTAGGGGCAAGTTGAGCCAAGAGACCACTTTTTAAAAAAAAAAAAAAAACAACATATTTGAAAGCAATTTATTTTAGAGCAAAAGTGATTATTCCCAAGGATGCACCACATCCTGAAATTTATGTACATATTTAAGTTGGACCCATTACTGCCATGTGCTCATTTTAAACACACCATAAGTAAAAACTGGAAAACTCACCCTATTCCCTATAACTCAGAAATGCAGTTCATCATTTTGAAACTCACTCTCTAAAAAACAGAAACATTCATCCAGTCTAAAATGTAATTGACTGGTTTGATAACATTCCAATTTAATTGCTATAGGTAAATCAATTTATAATGGCTGGATCAGAAATAGTTACTCTTGCTTCTGTAGCCAGAGACCTGCATTGCTTATCTATGTGTGTATAAAGGTGTGCATTGCTTAACTTAGTGCTAGCTACCTTCGATTCAGTTACTTCCATTTCTAATGACCCCTCTGCACTTGTTGAATCTGTGATTTCCCATGTGACCATCAGCATAACGCCAACCTCTTCACTCTAAGAAATCCATGCAATCTGAGGTCTGCATCTTTTTCTGCATAATGTATTATGTTCTATCAATTTATTCATCCATCTCTTACATCTTGTTTTACACATGCGTGGAGTCGATGTGATTGTAAGCTGAAATCACGATAGGCTCTTCTTTACACCCACGTAGCAGCTATAATTTTTCATAATTGTTATACAGACTGATTTACATCCAGACACGTGCTTGACATTTTATGCATTGATATTAGGGAATAAATTAGGAGCGCAGTAAAGCATAATTGAATTTAACCCCTCTGACAAGATTTAATATGCAGCATTCTGAATAAGATTAGTGGTCAAGCTACTTAACATATTAATCCATATTCATATTAATATTAACTGAAAGACATGACACTAATGTATGTACATACTAGAGTGCAGAAATATAAGCCTGTAAAGTTATGTAAGTATCTTCAATGTGTGACCAAACAGGTGTACCCTTAGAAAGAGAAAATGGCTAAATGTTTAAATATACGTACAACTTACACCTGTCTCTAAAATACATCAATAAACGTAAAATAAACTGTCAATAAGCTTACATCCTATTGATATATTTAAACCAGCGTGAATTCTTGTGATGTGAATTCTTCAGTTTGGTGAAGAGATTCTGTACCATGTTGACCTAATAACATTTTTGTTAGTTGACTGCACATTAATTCTGTGAATCTACTGTTCCGCCACATCCCAAAGCTGCTCTGCTGGATTGAAATCTGGTGCCCGGAGGCCACTGAAGTACACTAAACCCATTGTCGTATTTATGGAACCAATTTGAGATGGCATGTACTTTTATGACATGGTGCATTATCTGTGTCCAGTTCTTAGCTGGCATAAATGAAACCTGTTTTGGCCCTCTGCTGCTATAACACAATCACTTCAAGGTTTGACGATTCGTTCATTCACAGGTACAATAAGTCTAGCACTATTGCAATGTGTGTCCATTTCAGTTACCCTCCTGTTAGCTATACACTGTAAAAAATAAAATGCACATTTTGCTGAGTTAAAATAATTAAATAATTTGTTACCTGGCTGCCCTAAAATTTAAAGTTGTCACTTAGTACAACTTAAAAGTTTTTTTTTTTTTTTAAGTTGAGTCAACTCAAATAAGTTTAGTCAACATGAAATGCTAAGGCAGCCAGGTAACAAATTATTTTAAGTTGACTCAAATTGTTTTTTTACAGTGTAGTCTGGCAATTTCCCATCTCTCGTATTAACAAGACTTGTTTTTTTTTAACACACATAACTGACACTTTTTGTTTTTCCCATCAGCAATCAATATCACATTTCTTCCTCATTTTATGCTTTCATATTTTTTACCACATGATTGACATACAGGTATACCTCATAGAAGGCTGCTGATTTGTAATGTTTTGGTTGGTTAGCATGGTCCAGTTCGCTCCTGCTCGTATACATCATATAATTCTAAAAAGCATATTTCTCAATTTCTCCATATTCTGAAAGAATTATGAGTGCTCAGTTGTATGAAAGGCTATTAAAAGCAGGAAATTCACTTTTTATTATATTTTTGTAATTTACATTTGTATGTTTGTCTGTCTTTTTGTAGTCATAAACTAAAGATTGCTAGTAAAGGGCCTGAAACTGTGCCATTAGCCAATCAGCATCACCATGACGTAATTTCTCTGTAAGTCCAGAATAATTAAACACATGGCGTTTATTGCTCAGGTGATTGGTTTCAAAGCGTCTGTTGTTAACAATGATGGCTAATAAAAATGACATACTTTGACAGAACTGTCATTAAATGCTGATAGATAGCCTTCTCTAGGCTTAGCATATTACTGACTATGCAATGCAGGACCACGTTAAAAATTATTTGTTTTTTGTTGCTGTTGTCTCATTTACACTTTTTACAATTGTTACAAAATGATAGAATTAAGGACATAACAAAGAACATGTAAAAGAAAATTCACAATCTCTAGTTTTTGTAGCTTTTAATAAGTAGATTTGTATATGTGACCTCCTTTTTAGAGAAGGTCAGATTTCTAGACTTTCAGACAAATTCTTAAAGTTGGCATACAATGAAAATATACATTGGTCAGGCATAACATTATGTCCACTTTCCTAATGTTGTGTTGGTTCCCCTTTAGCTGCCACTATCACATCATACTGCTCAGGTCCTGCACACGCATGCTGATGGAGTGTCCAGTATTTGCATATTTCCGCCCTTGGCCAGTTGTACGCAGTCCACCACCAACAGAGCTATTGTTGAAAAAGTGTTGTTTTAAACTACCATTGAGGAAAGTATGTTGCAGACAAAATGGGCATCCAATGTTATCTTAATAATTATCATCATAATCCATTTTATTACAAGTAAGTACAACTTTTTATATTACAAATTTTAAATACAAACAGATGCATTTTACAATACTAATTTCCCAGAATATAGAAAATAATTTCTCAGTAAATATGAAATGTATATATAATTGGCACTGTCAACATTTTTATCTAACGTATTAAATGTAGATCCAACTGATTGGTCTTTCCAGGCATCTTCAAAAGCAGTGACTTAAGATGGCTTATAGTCATATCTTTTTTCATATCCTTCTGAGTATGAGCGTCATGACAATTCATGCCTTCTGTTTGCATTATATGACATTTCTTCCTTTCACATGAATGCGAAAAAGTCAGGTGATGGAGCAACAAAAGCGTGTCAGTCAAATGGTGTAGTACAGCCACTTAAGATTCTCAGGAAGTGTGAGCAGCAGCGGTGTATAGTCTCAGGGGCCAAGGGTTTCTCTTCAGACATGGGCAGAGGAGAACATGACTGGGATAAGAATGGAACTGAAAAGGTTGCTGCATTCACAAACTCTCATGGGTTACTCAGCAGAGATATAGAGCTTAGAGTCAAGGCAAGTCACAGTAGCGTTGCTCAAAAAAACCCAAAAACATTTCAAGTTGGAAAGGTTTGTTTTGTAAACGGTTTATTTATAGCCTGTGTGTGTGCATACATTCATCACCAGAAAGGCACTTTTGAGCTTTTAGTCTTTTTTTTATATTTTCTGCAGCCTCTTACTTCATTATAAATCTTGGCACATGGGTTTCATCTCTGACCAGCATAAATTAGCTCAGTATTAATTCACTAAATTCCCGCTGCACAGAGGATTGTAAAGGTACTCTCAGATGATTTGCCTTTATTTCTTTTTCTTTTTGCTGTCTTATTGCTGTCTCTATCCTCTCACACAAAACGAAAGTTATATCAAGAAGGCACACATACACAGATTTTATCAACTATCATCAAACCTAATTGGTGCATGCACATTATGCAAACACATAACTGCCTTGTTAGCATCTCTCAAACTGATTTTTGAGTGTTTAAACACAGTTTGAAGATTGTGATAATCTCCACATTCGTTTACCCAGTAATCTAATTTAGTTTTAAATGCCCTGTGCTGTAAGAATTTACTGGTTATATGTTAGGAAGATTGATGTGTCAATGTTTTTAGACTTTTCAAATCTTTCATCAGAACATTGATTAAAACATCGAACGCACACATACAGTACACAAATTACATTAATGAATGCAACATAATAAGTACATTGTATATACTTATGGATTAAAATAAAATGTTGAATTTTCCATCTTAATTTTATGTGACAGGGTTGAGTTGTTAAGCTTGACAGTACTCTCCCTGACTATAACAAAATCAAAATATGAATAAAAAGTATGATTCTACTAACTATTTTCTACACCATTATTAAAGAGACCTTATGTGATGTCATTTCTGGTAAATGTTGTCAAATAAGTGTGCAGTCTAAATTATTATGGGCATAAAATGGTTAGTGTGACGGGGTTGAGTTCATACTGAGTGACATAACTTTAAAGTCTGTTTTTTATCAAATTTTTAGCAATTTTTTAGAAAAAAAATTCTAAAAGAAATACAAATAAATGCTTACATTGTGGCCAAAAATCACAGACACTATGCACATTTGGTTGTTAATTTTTTAATTACATACTCAGTGAAGTGCCACCGGGACATGACAAAATGCTTGGTTTAAGATATATATATATATAAGACATTATTTTATACTAAAAAATATTCAAATGCAATAATTATTTTTATTTATTATAATGGGCATCCTAAAGTTTTGTAAAAAGCTTTTAAAAAATTCATTTTGGTGGTGAACCACCACTTTAGAAACTCTGGGGGACTGAAATATTACCGAATGCCAGGAATGACCCTTAGATTCGGACTACAGTAAGCATTATGTTCACAGCGCACACAGCACAACGCCTCACTTACTCCCGTTTTCTCTCAACATGGGGACAGAAGAGCAGATAATAAGTGGGAAAACAAAGTAACTGGCCTTATTTGAAAAAGTAAATTAAATTAGGAAGTAATGCATAAATACTTTACAAGTTACTTGAAAAAAGTAATTTGATTGCGTATTATTGTTACTGCCGCTCTGTAGTATAAACAGAGTAGACTATCTCTGCGCCCCAATGTTCATACCATCATACTATAAGTAAACTATATACTATACTATATATAGCATACTATAAGTGTGTCCCAAAGCATAGTATGCTGTAAAGAGTATGCCAAAAGTCCCCGGATGGAGTCGATTTTTGAAGTGTGGATCTGTGCACACTCTAACGCCGGTTTCACACTGCATGCGTAAGTAGGACGTAAACAGCGGGTATTTTTTCCAGCGCCCATGTTAACAAATGAGAGCATTCACACCACCCGCAGTGGCAGTGTGTAGCAGGAGCAGAGCAGAAGCAGCAGTGCCGCGATCGTTTCGTTGTTGAGTCTATTTTTGCTGTGGTGTTGACGCCTGATTAAAGCCCCAATGCAATGTTATTGATAAAAATTTACCTGATTAACATGATTAAATAACAATTTCACAATAGAATCATGTAAGTGAGTTTCGCGTTTCACAATCACAGGGTAAACCAGCATGGCTCACCAGCATGGGGCAAAAGACACACAGTAATCTTTAGCTAAAATAATTTTTATTTATTTATTTATTTATTTTAAATGATGTCTAAGTTAATACTTGTTCAAAAAATCATGTTAGCAAAGTTTGTACTATTTTCTGTTTATTTTAATAAATAAAAGAATCAATCAATAAATATAGGCTACAGTCATTTACATTTTACATTTAATGTTTCTGCAAAACATTTTAAAATACAGAAACAAAATAATTTAAAAAAGTGAAGATAATGAAAGCATTGAAGAAGACCCCATAATAATTTAATATTAGATAGATTTACAGTAGTAACAACACATATTTTATATGATGTGTTTAATAATAATCATAAAATAATATTTTAAATATGATGCTTTCATTATAAACATGGTGATTATTTCCAAGGTGGACACCCAACATAATATATGATATTTACCATTTGAATCCAACCATGTCATGTCAACTAATGGAAAAGTCAGTCATCTATTATTTTCTTGTAAATTGTGACTTTAGCCCCAAAAGCAGGGGCGATTTTTACCCCAAATATCATACTTTTACATATTATTTTCGTTATTGAAAAACTGTGAATCATTAATCATCAAATCTAGAACATTACAAACAAACAAGCAATAAATAAATAAAATATAATAAATAAAATATTAGAGTTTGCACAGAATCAACTACACGGAGTTATTGCCCAAACTTAAAAGGCCTGTTTAAATGATTAAAACTAGAGGCATTTATTACATTTAAGATTATTTTGTATCTTGTAAACTACAGGCCGCATCACAGCACGCTACCATAAATCAAAGCACATGACAGACAGTTGTCGGAGAACACCTGAAAAGCGTGACCGAATGAGCTATACTCGTCTGTATTTGCAGTACACACGCCACGGTTCAGCTGCGACAAACGCTGCCAGTGTGAAAGCACAACGGGCGCGTGCTGCTCCCGCTCTGCATACGCACACCTTCTCCGCTGCCTCTGCTTTGCTTGCGGAATCCAATGTGAACCGGCGTACTGGCTAGTATTGCCCACAATTCATAGCGCTTTGTCGAAGGATTCGGTCCAGAACTACAAACACGAATAAAATGCGTTAAAAACTACAAACATGGCGGATGTGCGCGACCGGCCTTTAGGTAGAGATGTTTAGAAAAAGGTGTTTGAGTTACTAATAATCAATATTTAACCTGGTAAAACATATTTATTTAATGTTATCAGTGTTATATTTAACCTGTAACAGAAATGTGAACTGAAAAGCGATTTCAATGCACTGCATATTAGCCTAATAGCGTCTCCCTGATACCCGCAATATCTAATTACCCAACTGTATAATTGCAGGAGAAAGCATTGAAATATATATTTTTTCCTTCAATCTGGTATTATTAGTACACGTCATTTCCTTTCCGAACACGGTATTCAGATTCGGGCATATCCCTAGGAGGAAAAGCCACGGCCAAAGACGACAGGGCCTCCTGACAGCTGTATGCAGCGGGTGGTGACATTTAAAGTCCAGCTGATGTCACCGTCTGCCTCGGGGTGCAATGAATGTCTTCATGAAACTATGGCTTCAGGTAGAGACTGCCCTTTTGTGCTGAACTCGGACCAGCTCTAACAAATACTTGTCAAAACATTAAGCATAATGCGTAATTGTAATGTGTGTGGAGGCGTAAAGAGATGCCCACAACAACTCAAAGTCCAGTTAGATGGAAACTTTACTTTTAGTAATGAAGGCATATAATTACATCAGCGGGGGTGAAGCTCTTGGCCAGCACTGATGGATTTCGCTCTTTACCGTTTTGCTCTGGAGCCTGCAAGCAGTTGAATGACTAAAAGAGGTAAACACACAATTAACTACAGACAGTGATACCCCTATTTAGAATGGTTAAAACTGGGAAGAAAATTTGGTTATTATAATGAATTGTACTTGTGTAAATATGATCAAATATACACTTGTATAACCATATAACCTCTCAAATTGATTTCTGAGTGTTTAAACACTCACTGAATTAATTGTGATAATCTGCACATTAATTTGCTTAGTAAAATAATCTGTATATCTAATCTGTATTATTTCCAATTTTGTATGACCCTGTTGGTTGTCTGTTAGGAAAGTTGATAATGTGTCAATATGTTTTGCATTCTTTGTAATAATGCTACTTAAATATTTACTACTTAAAGGATTAGTTAACTTCCAGAATAAAAAAGAAATCCTTATAATTTACTTACCCCCATGTCATCCAAGATGTTCATGTCATTTTTTCTTCAGTTAAAAAGAAATTAAGGTTTTAGAGGAAATATTTTAGGATTTTTCTCCAACTGGTTAAAGGTCCAAATTGCAGTTTCAGTGCAGCTTTAAAGGGCTCTACATGATCCTAGGCAAGCAATAAAGGTCTTACCTAGCGAAATGATCTGTCATTTTCTAAAAAAATTTGAAAATGCTTATATTTTTTAATCACAAATGCTCATCTTCAAGCATTGCGCAGTCACGTGAAGCGTGATGTAGGTGGAAATGCATTTCCTGCAACCCATTGTTTACAAAGTGAAGTCAAACGTCCTTTTAAAAAAAGTAAAACAATGTTGTTGGATGATTTTGAAGTTGGAGGAAAAAATGAGATGAAATTTTTTTGTCCTACCCTACCTTTGTAAACCGAAGTACACAGACGTAGAACTTACCACGCATGACTTCTTAAATGTGATTATGTAATGTATGAAGTTACGGATTATGCATTTTAGAGCATTGACACTGCCTTTTTTTTTTTTTTACTTACAATTATCACATTGTGTAATTTTCAAAGGAAAAAAGTTTTTTGCAAGTTGCATTCAGAATCCTCAAGATTTTTTCAAAGAGAGGGAAACAGACCATTAAAAGAATCAATGCTCATTAAATGAAAGCTCGTCCGTGAATCTGTTAACAAGCTTGATAATGATGTTATATCAAACATTTTGTAACCACTTATGAATAAAGAAAACCCTGTTTTCTGCTGTGGGGTTAAAAATAACTGTGTTGCTTACTCCTGCTGTTTTTGAATTATCTAGGTCTTTTCTCCTATTATAGGATACATCATTAGGGGTGCTGATCCCAGCACAGCATAGAGGACCAACCACTAACAGGAAGAAGACTGGATAAATGCAGAAGGATTCATGTTTTCCAGGTGAGGTGAATCCTGCATGTTTACTGTTTAATTAATGTCCTACCATCTGTCTACCTTCACCACACACTGGGAGGACAACCAGCTGCTGTCTCTTTGATCTCACCTGTCTGTCCTCACCATCTCATTTTCTGTCTGTCTTAAAGAGGCCCTCACCTAAAATGACAAACCCCTCTCATAATGAGTCTGCAAAAGCACTTACTCTTTTCGTAACCTTCGCAGGTAAAGTCACTGGTGGTGAAAGAGTCCAATAAATCCTTTAAGCATCTTTCAACAAACTGGTACCTTCAAATCATTTAAAACAATCCCACTCACCTCTCACAAATCAGAAGGATTTATTAGCTACTCTCAAAGTGGAACTGTTTTTAGTTAAGCTACAGATTGAAATTTTTCTCTCTCTCCCTGTATTTCCAAATGGCACCATCAGCCACCATGTGTCTCATACGTCAAGGTGAAATGTAATTGTCTTCATCCTGAAGAGAAGGTAAATCATCATAGATCACAAAAGCTCATGCCTGTGATGATATTGAAGTACTGACCTTCATCTCCTCTTCATAAATGAAAGGAAAATACGCTAAAATAAATCTATAAGAGGAAAAAAAAATTGTGAATGACTGAAATTCATTTATAAAACTAATTGGAATTCTGCCCTAATGCTTTGACATAGAGCATGGCTTGTTGACATTAATAATGTAAAAGATTATTGCAATTTACAAAAATTTCTGTTTTCTATTTTTTTTAAATGAATTTATTCCTGTGATGACAAAACTGAATTTATTGCAGCCATTACTCCAGTCTTTAGCGACCCTTCATTCTTCTAAAATGCTGATTTGGTGATCAAAAAACATTTTTTATTATCATCACAGTTAAAAAATTGCTGTGCTAAACTGTTCTACTGTTGAAGAATGTAAAATGTAAAAGAAAATGTAAAAACACTGATCCCAAAATTTCAGAATGTAGTGTATATTAAGTCAGCTAATTTGCTCGTTGAACATCTATGTAGTAGATACTCTTTGTATGACTTATTTTGTAACTTTAGGGATTCCAATTATTTCTAAAGTGATATTTTAATACTTCAATGTCTTATGCTGTCATACAGCCATCAGTGCCATCAAAGCATCTATCACATTTGAAATTCAGAGGAGATCCAACCTTTAACGCAGTACAGAAGCTTCTAAAAGTCTTGTTATTGAACTTGGCAGTTCTCAGTTCCCAGCAAAGTCAGAAGTGGAGATTCAGAAACCTTCATTTACTTCTGTGCTCTAATATATATATATATATATATATATATATATATATATGGGGTCAACAAAGGACATTGCTCCATAAGTGCAGTTTTAACAGTATTTCTAATTAGCTGTTTCTGAGTATGCTCATTTTTTATGATCCCATATGTGGATTATTATAATTAGCCAGCAGAGAAAATATGATTACATATGCTCTCCAGTGCTGGAGGATGGTACAAATCTTCAGCAAATGTTAATAGAGCACTCTTTATGTACGATATTCATAAATTATCATGGGGGATTTGATAACTCAAGCAAAGCTTGTATGCTAGTGTTGTTTAGTGAAGGATTAAAGTATTTGCATCGGATCTATTATGAAATCAGTTGTGACGGCGGATCTTTTATATTGTTGATGCCGGAAATGTACAGTCTTACTGTGGCTAAGGAATGTTAATTGCATAATGTGATTGGTCGTCTCACAGAGCCAGACTTTGACTATTGGCATAAAGTCTCTCCACATTGTAGCTTTTTGTGCCCATTTTGATGAGAAGAAACAGTCTGACAATTTAGAATATCCAGTCTTCTTGTTATGTGACATTTAGAGGTTGTAGAGGAGTCAGTTGGAGACCATGCAACAGTTTTTAATCTTAATGAAACAAATACTGTAGACCTACATGCAGATTAACATGAGATTTGATTTGAAGTTTAAATCAAAAATGTATGCATCCTGACTCATGGAAGAGCATAGCAGCTCACTGTCAATTGCTAGACAAATTCATACACGCTAATGCAGGAGCTAAAGGTGATGAACTGTCGCTCGGTTTTTCTGTGTTGATCTATACATAGATATTAAGGAGGTATTGATTTTCTTAGAGGATCAAATTTTTTGTAATACCTGTATTGACCTTGCATTCATACACACTGCCTTATCACAATTTCATGTCGCTTCCATAATTCAAGGATGATGGTTGTTCAAGAAGTAGAATTGTGTGGAAAAAAAACGTACTTGATGGATTTTCTTATACGTATTGTTTTTCTACCAACTCCAAATTCAACTACCTCCCTTTCTTTTTCTCTTTAAGAGAGTCCTGAGGGTGTTTGGAGTAGCGTTGTCTGACCCTGGGACAGAAATCACATCATTGTTTGTCTGCTGTATTTTCCACCTTCCACGAAAATGAGACCCAAAATCCCTGGGGCCAGTATGAAAGTGGTATACATCACTTCTTAGCTGCCCAAACCATTTGTGTCAACGATAAAGAAAAATAAAAATCTGCTGAAATATAAAAATTCGAAAAACAAATGTACCATCATGAAAAAATAATAATTGTAAATTAATTACCTAATATTAATCTTTAAAAATGTCTTAATTTGTTTTAAGAAAATAATAATAAATAAAATATTTATAAATAAAACATTGGTAAATTCATGATTAATTCATGCCATTAAGGCTTTAAGAAATTGCAACACACAATATCTTACAGTCTGAACTAACCTTAGCATAAAAGTTAAATTATCTGATGTCAAATCCTAAATTTTAAATATATAATATAATATAATATAATATAATATATAATGCAGATAATATAATATTAATTAACTGAATGTCACTTAATTGTACTTAAAATTAATATGCTCTTATGACTGTTTCTTCACACACTTCAGTATACTTTAAATTTGAATTATTACAAAGCACTTTTTAAACGTTTTACATTAAAGTTTTACATTATGTTTTCATAATCTTTTTTTGTCATTTTTAAAGACGCACTTATTTTGATGTATTAACTAACATACTAAAACACATGTAAAATACTTCAGCATTATAAATGTGTAATTATAAATATATTTACATACAAGTTTTAATAGAAATTACATAAAAATATATATAAATATATCATAATATGTCATATAAAAATATATCATAAATGCTCGTGAGTATTCAGGAAAACACTTTAACCATATTTCACAGGAAGAGAAGTACTTATAAAAGTACATATAAAGACATACTTACTTCAGTGGCTCTAAAGTTAATTACACTAATTGCATTTAGTATTAATTTAAACTATAATACATTTTCATTAAACTGCAATTAACATGTAATTGAGTATACAATAACATTACATTCAGTTTGCACTTAAGTATGTTCTTTTTATTAAGTATTTTAAAAGTGTACTACTTTTTCACAATTTTTGTAAATATGGAGGTGATTGAAGTGATTAAATGTGCAAAAGCATGATGTTGCAGACTCTTCACAAACAGATTCAAAAGACTACCTACTACTGTAATCCATATGCCACATATGGTCATTTCATGTTACATAAAAATTAAACTTTAAGATAAAAGTGTTTGGTATGTCATTAGTGGACTACATTATGACACTATGATGCCACTACTAATGGTGTAACTGAGTGCAATATCAGTGTGCACTGACTTGAGACCAGAAACCCTTTTGAGCACTCTCAGAATAAATCGATTTGATTAACTTTGACGGGAATAGATTAATGGCTCTTTTAGGAGCAGCACAGAGAATATACTTGTGGAAATTGGTTGTGTCTGGAATTACTTTGCTTGATGAGACCATTCTTCTTGCCATTCTACTGAAGTGATTTTATACTGGTTTGTGTGTGTGTTATCATGATGTCAATGCTTTTGATTTGTGGAAGGCAGGAGATTATTACAGATTATAGAACTAAAGGAGGAATAAAGGTGTTTGTAATCACTTAAGGAGAAGCTAAGACAATGCCTCTGATATAGATGTGATACTTTAACCATTGTGCCATAGAGAGATTGTGCTCCTGGGATTTATGCCCAGTTGCAACAAAACCCTTAAATTGAGAAAACATATCTGTGGATGCCAAGTAAAACATTTCATTACATTTGACCCCTAGTATAACCTGCTTTGAAACAGCAAACACCAACATGAAAGCCAGGGAACGTATACAGACACTTTCTGTGGATGAACAGGCCCATGTATTCAAGCAAAACAATCATTAAATGCTAAACTAACCAGCGCTAATGGCAGCAGCAGTCAATGACTCTTATAACAGCACTGTTTAATTTTCTCTCCTGTGCAAAACAAATGGATTTCAGGCCATTTTTACATTTATGAAAGAAATGACTCATACTTTAGACTATTATTTGATTTTTCTTTTTGGGAAAAAAAGACAAAGAAGTTAGAAATTGATTTGTTCCTGCCTTTTCACTGTGTCTCTTACAGACCAACACTTACCAGCTCTATTTACTGTCATTTATCTTTTACGCTCATTGGTCTAAACCACAGCTAATGTACAAATTTGGCAAGTTGCATAACACTTTTTTCTTTGCCTCGCATTCCTGCTTATTTAGTCTTAATGCTAATTGAATTTTGATCTGCGTGTGAAGTGAAGCTGTCGGTCTGTAGATGTTACACAGGAAGTCTCAGACAGGAAGTCAGTGATCAGTCAAAGGTGGCTGAAATGGAGCAAGGAGATGAACAAATGCTGACTAATCACTGATGTTTGATGGCTGCTGTGGTGTTCTGTCGTACCAGAATTTTTTGAAGAGAATCTAAAATATGGGATTTTATTACACTAGGTAGACTTTAGTAGTGTATAGCAGATTTCTATTGTAGACTAACTGACTATTTGGTTATATTCTAATGTGGTTTTAACTTTTTTGCTAATAAGAGGAAGAAGATGAAAGCTAGAACTCTTCTCTCACAGTCATTACCAGTGGATTGATGGATCACAAAGTTCTTTAATGTCTAATGCCGAGTTCACACTGCATGATTTTCAAAGTCATCGGATCGCTGTTGTTTTCACACTGCATGACTATCCGGGGTATTATTCGGTTGCTGCTGTGTTCACATTGCATGATGGTTCGGCGACAGGAGGTTACACACTGCATGACCTTACAACAGGAAGAATCACCGACAACGCTGTCTGGTCCGCAAAATACAGTCAAACGCACATGAGAAGTGGTAAGGAAATAATGATCTATGGTCCTCCCCAGACACAAAATAATTAACAAAAATGACTTCAATGTTAACAACATATTCTGCTGGGAAAATTTTATGTATTCTACACAAATCTAAGCACTTGAAAATGAAACCAACGTTTTGTGCATTTTATAATGAGTTTAGCCTATTTCTTATAGCCTACAAAAGCCCTCATATTGATGAAAACGAAAAATGCTATAAATCTTTTGTCCTTTATATAAGATTATTTACAGGAAAAACCCTAGCCCTGTCATGTGGGTGTTTGGGGTTTTGTTCCATGTTCTTGTTTTTATGTCTTTTATTTTGAAGTCTAGTCTTGGTTGTTGTCCTGTCCAGCTTCCTTGCTTCCTCTTGTTCTCCTGCTTGTCCATGTGTCATGTTCTTATTGGTTCATGTTCTGCTATGTGTTCTTGTTCTGATTGGTTGCCATGTGTAGCTCTGTGTTTCTTATTGGTTGGTTTGTGTCATGTGACCCTGTCTTTTCAGTTTAAGTTGCCCTCATGTTTCATTGTTCCTTGTCGAGTATTAATGTTGTAACCCTTGCTGGTGAGTCTCTGTTTTCCTGCCATATCTGTTCCATCTCAAGCCGTTTTTCCTAGTCTGTTTCCTCTGTTCAAGTCAAGTCAAGTCAAGTCAAGTCAAGTCGTTTTCATCAGTTTGGATTTCTGTTTTGTTTTCTCACTGGATATTCACGTTTGTACAATAAACTGCACTTGGGTTCACCATTCATCTCGCCTCCAGTGGACTTACCCTGACAAGCCCCCCCTTACGTTTAATTGTATTTTTTATTATACATGTATTCGTATTGAATTGTACGGTGCAAGGCTTTCTTTTTTCCTATGCAGTTCAAACCGAAGGATTGTTTGGACTAATTAGGCGACATTTGATTTGGAAAATAAAAGAGCTTAGATTTGTGTGAAAAAAAAAAAATGCACACCAGGATGTGGCAGTGAGTTTGTTAAGAGTTTTACCCTCTTCTCCTCGCTTTTATTCGCCTTTAAATTGCTTAAATGCATTAAATCGCATTTTTTTAAACTTTTGATTTAGTGGCATTTCGGCATCTATTGCCGGCAATTAAACGTTTAAGTATATTTAAATATATTAAACATAGCATGCTTAATATATTAACAAAACAAATACACCATGATATATAGGCCTAATAATAAATAAATAAATAACTTACACAAAGTTTAAATAAAATGAGCACAGTGGATCCAAATAAATAAGAGGCGAATGTTAAAAGCTTCCAAAATCATCTTTGATAAACAACAACAAAAAAATTCTCCCCGAACTTCTTGCTACCCTGTATCTTGCTCTCTCATTGGCTGTAGGTCATTGCCAATGTATGTTTCAGTCAGAACTCATTTCACACAGCAGGATTTTGAATCGCTGACAGGTCTAGGTATTTAGCATGCCAAATATTTCACGGGCAACGGCGACGCATCGGCGATTCTGTCAGATCGCGTCTTTGGTAATTCACACTGTGTGATTGTCACTCGCGTGAACAAGCCCCGATTTGCATGCGATTTGGGGCATTTGTTGGCGATTTCACAAAACCTGTCGGCGACTGAAAATCAGGCCTAAAATCGTGTGAACTTGGCATAATGTGGTGCTGTGTTGTCTGTGCTGCTTAAAGATGCACATAAATGTTGGTCTTCTCTTCTCTCTCAGAAAACTTAAAAAGGTAACCACACACAGTGTTTACTTGTCTCTGTATGTTATTGTTTTAGTTGTGTTCTGATATGTATGTATTTTAATTTGAATGGATTGCATGGGAGTTATTTAGTGGTAACTCACAAACATTTCTCTATTCTATTTATCGCTTGGGTGCCATTTAAAAAAGGTGTACACTTTTTGCACAATTTAGGTTCTTATATGTACACTATAGGTACTATTATGTACTTTTAAGTTACAACCATGCATCCTTTACAGGTAAACATGGTACAAATGTGTACCTTTTGACAGCGGTTGTACCTTTTTTGTATTGAAAATGTGTTTTTCTCTTATTAAAAATCACGGTAAGTATTTAATAGTCACGTTATTTATATTATTGCTAATGATAAGGACAACTCAATGTTTGCTCTTAAATTTGTTTTTATTTCATGATTGACGCAATAGTTGTAACATCAGTTATAAATTCTCATATTTCAAATGACAATGAAACAATAATAACATATATAAATGAATAAACTCACCATGTGTGCATTTGATCAGTCTCGTTCAAGGCCTCTAAACATTGGCTCTGGAAGTACTTTTCTACTTTTTTTTCTTTCATCTTCTTTTCAAATATAATTTTAATATTCATAACACTAAATATGGGAAACAAAAAGGGACAAATGTTCTTTCTAAATTACTTATAATTTAATTTAAAATTTTTATTTGCATTTTCACATAGCTGTTGGACTTTAAAGGGATAGTTCATCTAAAAATTAATTACTCACTCTCATTCCAAACCTGTAAGACCTTCATTCATCTTCAGAACACAAATTAAGATATTTCTGATGAAATCCAAGAGCTTTCTGACCCTGCATAGACAGCAATGCTACTACCATGTTTAAGGCCCAGAAAGGTAGTAAGGACATCATTAAAATAATCCATGTGACATCAGTGATTTAACCATCATTTTATGAAGCTATGAGAATACGTTTTGTGCACAAAGAAAACAAAAATAACGACTTTATTCAATAGGTATGAAATAATAAATCAAAAGTCATTCAACAGATATTTTACTATATATTGTGAATGACACATTAAAACAAAAGGCTTCATTGCACACTCAGCAGTGTTTCCTATAGAACTCTTCAAAAACCATCACTGCATACGAATGAGAGATATAGATCCTTCAGAAATTCTGTGTAAAGGAAGGCTGGTTCAGCTTAATCCATGATAGACAGTCCCTACCAATAACACTGGCTGTGTGGTGTCCAGTGAAGCAAATGCTGCTACACCTTTATAAATAGCATCCTTGTTCACTCCACAGAAAGTGAGAAGATCTTGCATAACATAAAAGGCTGATGCGGAAAATACTACAATTGGTGATAGGGGCTGGTGTTCTGTAGTGATGCTGAAAAACAGTGAGATCTCAACTGAATAGATCAGCAGGTGTTATGGTCTATTAGGAAAGGCTTAAAGACTGTATTAAACATTAGGATCTGCAAGAGAAAAAGTTACATAAATATGTTAATCTAATCTGTACTGTAGTAAAGAACTGATATAGCTCAAGTAAATAGAAGTAAAAGCACAATTTACTAAACTTAATCCTCAATGATCCATCCTTTCACTTATGGGTTTTCTTAGGCTTTATTAGCTCAATGCATTGCTCAATAAAAACCAAAATGGCAATGAAAGCATGCAGTAAAAAGCTGGGTTTTACTGAAACACATTATAGCTATCTCTTTTGTGAATCTTCTGCATTTTGATAGTAAATAGAGATGCATTTAGCTCAGTGCAAATAGAAAAGAACAGGCAAAAAAGCAGGTGCGCATCTAATGAATAGATCAGTTAAAGGGGTCTTATTATGCTTGTTCACTTTTTGAATTTTAGTCAGTGTGTGGTGTGTATGTTTGTGCCTAAAAAGGATCTACAAAGTTACAAATCTAAAAGTCCACTCTAAAGAGAGATATTTCGTTTTTTTTTAAAATTCCTTTTCAAAAACTGCAACAAATGGCTCATTTGGACTACAAGCTTTGTTTCCCGAATGTTATGATGTCATAAAATAAATCCTGCCTACGGAAATTCGATCCATCCCATCCAATCCAGTCCCATCCAATCCATCCATCTCCCCCTCCCATCCAGTCCATCCAATCCAATCCAGCCCACCCATCCATCCATCCATCCATCCATCCATCTTTCCCTCCCATTCAATCAATCCATCCATCCATCATCCATCCATCCATCCATTCAATCCCATCCATCCATCCATCCATCCATCCATCCATCCATCCATCTTTCCTTCCCATCCAATCAATCCACCCATCCATTCAATCCCATCTCATCCATCCCATCCATCCATCTATCCATTCATCCATCCCTCCCTCCCAATCATCCATCCATCCATCCATCTCTCCCTCCATCCCAATCCATCATCCATCCATCTCTCCCTCCCTCCCAATCAATCCATCCATCCATCTTTCCCTCCCATCCAGTCAATCCATCCATCCATCCATCTCTCCCTTCCAATCCATCCATCTCTCCCAATCCATCCATCCATCCATCCATCCATCTATCCATCTCTCCCTCCCAATCCATCCATCCATCCATCCATCCATCCACCCACCCACCCACCCATCCATCTCTCCCTCTCAATCCATCCATCCACCCACCCATCCATCTCTCCCTCCCAATCCATCCATCCATCCATTCATCTCTCCCTCCCAATCCATCCATCCACCCACCCATCTATCTCTCCCTCTCAATCCATCCACCCATCCACCCATCCATCCATCTCTCCCTCCCAATCCATCCATCCATCCATCCATCTCTCCATCCATCCACCCACCCATCCATCCATCCATCCATCCATCCATCCATCTCTCCATCCATCCATCCACCCACCCATCTATCCACCCACCCACCCATCCATCTCTCCCTCCCAATCCATCCATCCATCCCTCCATCTCTCCCTCCCAATCCATCCATCCTATCCTATCCTATCCTATCCTATCCATCCATCCATCTATCCCTTTAAATAAGTAAGTAAATGTATTTATTTAGCATTTTTATACCATCTTGTATATGTTCCAGCTTACTGTTTAGCATAAAAATTGCACAGGATTACAATTAGCAGAGGTGTTGTATTTCATGTGGCTCACTGATCTGAGCTAATGAATCTCAGTTTGAGTGAACGTTGGTAAAATTTTCCACAAATACTATTTTTCCCACTCGAAAGCTGAGATGCATAAATTCAGATCAGTGAGGCCTATGGCCAATCAGTTCCAAAAGGAAATAAAAACCTGTGCTAATTGAAAGAAAACATGTTGACAAAACGATTGAATCCAAGATTTGGTGATAATATAACATAATGAGACAAGTCATTTTTAAATTGATGGTCATTTTTGACTTGGAACAGAATAAAGAATACATTAGATAAAGAATCAGCACAGCACAAGGATTAAGGTAAATATACATTTAGGGGTAAACAAGGTACAAAGATACTACTTAGCATTTGTACCTTAGGGTACCACCTCAGCTTTGTACCTTTTTTCTGAGAGTGTAGAATAAACACAAGACTGAAAAACAGGGGTTTAGTGCTAGTATCCTAAAGTGATGCATTCATGACTTTTGATGGAAATGTACCATGCACCACAATCCCACAACCTGTGCATTTTTGACCTTTAAAGCTATGAATCTGCTAGCATACCCATTTTCACGGCCATGTAAGCCTGCATGAAGTCTCCACTGAATAAAAGATCGAGAAGAAACAAACACACAACAAGCACAGCGGTGTTTCTGTTTAATTTTCATTTCTCAGGACTAAGCAGAGGGTAAATGTCTGGAGTTTTTTTCTTTTTAGCACATAAGATTAAAAATATTCCCATGTAATTTCCTCCTGTTCCAGTTTTCTCACACTTTTGAACCAAGCACTTTTCTAACAATAGAGATTTCATAGATTACATAACTGCAGGGCAAAAGGCTTCATTTGTAATTTATCATATACTAAAAATACAATACGTATCATGGCAAGCAAATGGTTGGGGTAATTAAATCGTCAAGGGAGGCAAAGAGAGGTCTTAATTAAGTTACGAATACGGCATACGCTAGAGCCCCTGAGGAATTTCCAGTGGAGCTTGACATACTGTGACTTATAATGTAATTATAGCTTTAATACCAAGCTAAAAACCAATGCAAACAAAACACGCTGGCTTCTCTCACTGTTTAGTCATTTAGACCCGAGGTCATAATCTGAAGTGATAAAGAAAGCATTAATCTGTATAAATATGTGGAAAATCACAACTCAAAAAACATTGTTTAGTGTTAATAAAAAAAAAAAAAGATTTGTGGCCAAATAGTTGTGGCAAACACTGTGCAGATGCAAATAAGATAAAGTTAACTTGAAACCAGCTGTCGTTTGTCTTAAAGGCTCAAGAAAATACAAAGCTTTAAAAGCTAAATAATACTGAAAAATACTCTTTTTTTTGGCTTAAAATATTTTATATTATTATTTTAAAAAGATTTAGTGATTTTAATTATTTTTAGATTTTTACTAGATTTATTCCTGCAGGAACATTGGTTGCATACAGAGTCTAAAAAATATATTTAAATGGGATTATCAAAAACCTAATAACAGGCTAAAAACCAGGTAGGAGAGCCTTTCTCATCACTATTATGTGAACAAGGTTTAGTGCTTTAGGGAGGCTGACCTTACATTTAATGCACTCTAAGATGATTTAGATGAAAAAACATCTGCTAAATAGTGTGCAATCTTGTACTGGTGCTGTAGGCAGAGAGGCACAAAAGAAGAGGACATGAGTCAGCGGATCTCAGTCAGACCTTCATCTAGAACAGCTTCACACCCACAGACCAAATTTACTCAGTGTGTTGCTGAAAGTAGTTATTTTCTTTTTTTTACAAACAGAAATATATTAGAATATAAGTGAAACCCAGAGTTCATACAAGTCTAAGCAGTCAATGAATCAGTCTGATTACTGAATCTTTCTATTTGAATCATTTTCACATCATCATCGATAAGTAACAAAGACACTCACCAAAAGACAATTTGTGTTTTCTTTCGGACAATGACCAATGTTTGCCATGTAGCCTATATTCATACAAGATTCTAAGTCTGCTGAATTACCTACTGTTATTTGTTCCTGAAATTTTACACACTTTAATAATAATCCTATGGTCTGCATCTGTTTGTTTATTTGCAATTTGTGCATGTTCCGTAAAGTTTTAATGTCATTTAAGGTACACAAATTAACAGTGGTTGGTGGGCCCCTCCCTTAGTATATTTTGTAGTGGCTTCTACTTTAAGAGAGTAGGGACAGTTACAAGGCAATGCGCTATACTAGTTAAAAATTTGGAAAAACACTTTAGTTCACAGACCAATTTGCAAATAGTATTAGTTAATGCATATTATTAGCGTATTGGCTTCTTCTGCAAGACCATTTTTAGATCCCTTAATTCTATCCCATACTGAAACTTAACAACCTCCTTACTATTAGTAAGCAACAAATTAGGAGTTTACTGAGGCAAAGGTCGTAATTAATAGTTAATAGTGAGAACTGATCCCCAAACTAAAGTACTTTTTTTATTGTTTTTGAAAGAAGTCTATTATGCTTGCTGAAGCTGCATTTATTTGATCAAAAATAAAGGAACAACATAATATTGTGAAATTGTATTACAATATAATTGTATAATATAATAATATATTATTACCTTATAAAATAGGTTTTGTTTGTTTTTAATTCCTTTGACGGCAAATCTGAATTTTCATCAGTCATTACTCCAGTCTTTAGTCACATGATCATTTAGAAATTCTAATATGCTGATTTGGTGCTAATATGCTTACAATTTGGACATTTTAAGTAGCAGAATAATAATAATTGATAATAATAAAAGCCATTATAAATAACTGAGCTTCATCAATAATTGATAATGATTTCTGAATGCTCAAGTAGCACTAAAAACTAGAGTGATGGCTGCTGACAATTCAGCTTTTCATCACAGGAATCAATTATATTTTAATTCATTAAATTAATATTGATTAATCAGTTATTTTGAATTGTAATAATAATTCGCAATATCACAGTTTTTTATTTTAAATTAAAAAAGTGCAGCATTGGGGCCAGATTCAACAGCTTGCATCAGTGCAAACCTTCTTTTGGTCACTAAAGACTCACAGTGTAAAATTAGCAATGAAAAGGCATGGCCACAGCTATCTTTGCAACCTTATTGCAATTGCATTTGTTTCCATTTCAGACGCAAAATTTATGGGACGGAAGTATTTAAATGAATCACACAACATGATTTAAAGAAGATTTGCTGTAGTCAATTTACTGGCATTTGTGTGGAAGAAGTGAGAGGTACACTGTAAAAACTTTTCACCAGTTTTTTTTTTTTTTACTTAAAGTTTAGCAGCTGACTTGAAATTAAGTTAAATCAACTTCAAAGTACAAGTAATTTCAACTCATAAGTTAAATCAACTTAAAAGTACAAGACATTTTAATTTATTTTATTGTAGTGAGTTGAAATGACTTGCAGTTTTAAGTTGGTTAACTTAAAATTTTAAGGCAGCTGCTGAACTTAAGTTTTTAAGCAGAAACTGGTGAAAACGTTTTACAGTGTATTTTGTGAGGAAGTAAGGAATTTATTCCCCCCATTTGTTTTAATTTATTTAAAGGACAACTATTATGTCCCCAGAATGTGTCTTGGATGTTTCAACTCAAAGAACCCTACAGATCATGTATTACATCATTTTGAAAATGCCTATTTTGAGTGGAAGCAGAAACATACTGTTTTTGTGCATGTCTCTTCAAATGCAAATGAGCAGTTCCTTGCCCTCTTTTCCATAATAGGGCTATTCCTGTAACGCTAGATCCGAGGAAGAGACGGGAGGTGTGCGGATCCATTTGCAGACTTTATTTAAACAGTAATCGTAACAGACAAGCGGGGTAAAACAGGAACAAACATGGACAACGGAGAATAAACAAAGAAGCGTCAATATCCAAGCGAAGGGGTCTGGGGCCGGCAGCGAGCTGAGTAATCCAAGGGCAGGCAAGGGGTCGATAGGCGGGCAGAGAACAGTCACGGGAACCAGGAACAAAGGAGCTCGGCAACGGGAGAGCAACCAGAAAATAACGCTCAGAATTGACAGTAAAACTATACAAGAGTCAGAGCAGGGCTTTTATAGTGTGAGAGTAATGAGGTAATGACTGCCAGGTGTGCGGGTGAAGGCAAGATGGCCGACAGGGGTGAGAGGTGAGAGGACACAGGAAGTTCATGAGAATGGGGTTATGGGAAATGTAGTGTGAAAATGGTCCATGAGAACAGGGAAGGCTCCCTCTAGAGGTGGAAAGAGGTAGCCATGACAGCACAGTTCGTGACAATTCCTTTACAGCTTGTATCTCAGATACTTTGCCCAAAACATTTTTAGTTTTGAATATCATGTCAATCACAATGAAATCATTGGTTCTAAACCATATTAGTTTAAACTTCTGAAATACTTTTCTAAGCGTAGACACCCAAAGTGCGTGCACAGAAAGTAGCTGTGAGTTCTCTTCTACGTCTTATTGCGCCTAAAATTTCAAATACACACAAGTTTATGTTAAAAAACACACGAGTTACAGAAAACAGTCGGTTACATCTGTGAATATTAGCAGCTGGGAAAGAAATTACATGTTTACATTATATCTGTGTGGCATGTAGCAGCATAATATACACTAAATAAATCAATAAATCCACTGTTCTCTTGTCTGCTCTGAGGCTGAGACTCTAAATAGTGTTCTGTGCTCATCTGTGCAGCCAAAGACACAACAGTTAGCATGCTTTGCTCTAACTGTTTTTGTTTTTTTTTTGCCATGGTATTAGAACTGGTACACCGTTGTTGCTTGCAAAAACAAAATGATGGCGCCATGGGTGGAAATGTGCAGATAAGTGGTGGTAATATTCTAATAAAATCCCCTTCCTGCGTCACAGGGGGAGCAAAATCTGAGCAGCTCATTGTTTCACATGCTTGCAGAGAAAGGCTTACTAAAACAAAGGTAATGGGTTGTCCTTTTTCACGTTTTCTGGGTTGGTAGATGCACCAGGAACCCGATTATAGCACTTAAACACAGAAAAAATCTAATGTTCCATTTCATACGTTCCATTTAACCTCTTAACTTTCACCCGTCCCCTCAGCGGGACGCCTAAATTTACTTCACCATATTACAAAAAACATCATGACAAGCTATATATTGTTGGAAAGGTCTAAGACTCCTAAATAGATATTTTACCACTGTGTTTTGTGTTACAAATTATGTAGGAAAAGTGATATGACAAGAGTGTACCTCATTACAGGAGTTCTGACCTTTGTCACAAAAAGACTTTCTTCGTTCCCTTTCTCCCTGTCATGCTTTAAAAATAATAAGAAATTGAATATCGATTGAAAACATAAAATCTCAAAATTCATCCTTTGAAAACCATTTTAAAATCAGACAATAAAATCGAAATCATATTACAAAATATTTTTTCCAGAACGTATACAAATTTAAGCACAGGTTAAATGCCAGAGGAAGACATTATTCAAGCATATTGTTTGCTTGTTTGTGATGTTGCGCTGCTTTGCGTTGTTCTTGGTAGATTGACTTGGTCATTAGGTAAATGAGATGTTGAGTCTGTGTTCTTTAATTTGCGCATTGTCAGGAAATCAACACACTTTTCATTCCCATTAGCACTTTTTATGGAATTGTGCATTTGCGCTAATTTGCCTTAGTAGATCTGGCTCTTGGTGGTTCTTAATTATTCTGTAATGTAATGTTTAATTATATATTTTTAAAAAATCATGTGGCTGACCTGTTAAATGCTCCAACTGATGTATGAACCGAATCAGTTATTAATCTGTTGCCACCGGCAAAAAGCATTTACACAGTATTTGACGTAATCTCACCCCATGTCATCTATTAGCAAGGTGGGCAAGTGTTACGACTGTGATAAGCAGAAGTCGAATCAAAGCACATCAGACTGCCATATAATCAAACAGAGGAGGTCAGGCGTGGCACATCAATATCCAGTTTCTAAAGTTCTACTTATCTACAGGAATGGAAATGAAAAGACACCAACTTTAATCCAAAAGGTCATAAATTAATTAAGAAGCACTGATTTATTTTTAGCTAAAATTGGATTGCATCAATGTTTCTCAATTTTGTTACGGTTCACCCAGCACATGTTAGATGTGACACGCAGTATGAATTGTTAATTTTAATGAGTATTGTTATGCTTACACACATCACACGATGATGTAAAAGTGTTGTAAAACACAATAGTTTATTGTGGTTTGAGTATTAGTCCTGAGTAGCCTGGGAAATGACTACATTTGCTTGCTTAGATTCAATTCTGTGTCGCTTCGACAGAATGCCACATTTGCTTAAAGCTCTTGCGTAGATATAGTTTGTTGGCATGCCAACCAGCAGAGACCAGACGTGTGGGCCTGTAGCATTTCGTCAAGGTCATGAGAAACTTGGTCACATAGAAAATGAGTCTAATGGAGTGACTCACAACGCACACACAAACACACACTTATTCAGCACTTTAATCTTATAAAATTGTTGGTTATAAAAATCCTGTTGTTTGTGTTTGCACTTCAAAGTGGAGCTCAAAAGGCAGAACGGTTCAACATGTAGACGTCAGCAGTCACAGGATGTGAGGCTGACAGATATACATTATACTATAATTACGTTCTAGAGATATTGTGCTGCTTATTCGAAAGCTTTTATTACGATTATAGCAGGAACATCCACAAGCTAATGTTGTTTTCATGAAACGTTCAAATGTGTTTATTTACATTTAATGACAGCTTATGCAAATAATAGTTTTTTTTTCTTAGTTCTAAATAAAACACTTTCTTTCATATTAAGGAGCAACAACAACAATAATAAAGAAGTTAATCATCATGTGACCTCATTTACGCATTAAGCACATATTGTTCTGGAAATTGTAAGCTTTTAGTTAATAGCATTTACACTCATTGACATTCAAAATGAAATCAGTTGTCTAATATATGCCACAAATATGCAGTTTAGCGCATAATACAGCAGATGCGATTATCATGGAGAATTGACAGTCACATTGAGAAAAATCTGTCCTTTTATACAGATCCAAGGCTAGCTTCTTCTACCCGAAGCTTCATTTTTACCCATCAGAATAGAAATTTGCTAAATCTACTGAAATCCTTGTAAAAGCGTACGATTTGTCAGAGCCATGTCAAAATAAAATAAAATATGGCCAATCTGTAAATGTTAAACTACTTTATTGGACTGGATTAGGTTGTTGTATGTGTTTACCACACATTAAAGTTCAAGGCTCACATTCTCAGACAGATTAAGCAGGGCAGACAAATATTCAGAATACTTTAGATTCCTCAGCTTTTTGGACCCCTTTAGCTTAACCTCAGCTAAAGAGACCACTGGATAGCTTAAACCAGAGTATGACATTCTCCATTACAGTTATTATTACTTATTATTCAACTCTAGGACGACCTTAACTGAAAACTACTTCTAGTGAGTTGGCTTGCACGATGGAACTGATATAAAAGGGCAGGCGAGATAAATGAGCTGACAATTTCAATGCATTGAGTTCAGACGTGTGGGAATGTGATGGACGAAGCAGTGATCAGTTGCTGTTTGACAGCCGGGAGAACAGCTGCACACATTCCATAGCTGCGCCTGCAGGTGGTGAGTCCTGTCTAATTAGACCTGACCTGCCAGCCACCGTTAGCCAGCCTTAGAGTGATGGCACACAATCAGCTAATGTACCTGAAGCTGTAACAGCTTATGTTGAAGAGCTTAAGATAGACTTCCTCTGTCAGTGAAAGCTCTGCCAAACCATGCTCACTCAGTTTACAATATCTTTGGCAGGCAGACAGGCTGAAAGTGGCTGTCTAAATCATCTTATCATTCACAAACAAAATGCTTTAGTTTTCACACTGAAATGCTTGGGTAAGTGTCTAAATAGAAGGTTTTGAGGATTTGTGGGGATTTGTTGTAATATTATACTATTCATTTCAAGGGATTTAGTAGAGTTAGAGGGGTCCAGATAAAACAATGACCATGTCAGTTTTTGGAGAATAACGTATAACTTCATAACATCCATAAGGAGAATAACGTTTGATCATGAAAGAGAAATCTTGTACCCTAAGGTACATCTTCGTACCTTCGTATCCCCAAATGGGACATTAGTAGGCTACCTCAAAGGTACATATTAGTACTAGTACAGTCCTGCCGAGGACATCTCATTCTTTCACCTTTGTAATACTGATGGATATCATTATTATACAATGTATATTTCAAATAACGTGTCATATTGGCACACGTCCACACAGAATGTTACATAAGCAGGCTGTGTGATTATAGGCAATGCAGGAAATGGAGGCAGAAATTTCATTTTGTAAATGTCCTTGCAGTGATGTCCATGCTAGCACAGAACACACTGTACAGACCCAACATGATAAAGTCATCATACTAGTTCTTTGTCCATTGAATTTTCGTAGTCCATCCTTTAAAGAACTAAAAGATAAAACATTCCTGTCAAGTAATAGCACATCTGTAGGGTATTGTTAGAAGTGATGTATTTTCATGCCTATCAATCATTATCATGTTTTGTCATGATAGCTTTCATTGTAACTACCTTTTTCAATTACTACAATTTTACTATTGTTGAATTCCTTGTGTGAACCACAACATTCATATAGATTTTTTTTAAAACATCATATTTTAAAACAGTCATCTATATTGGAGTATTTTATGTTACGGAGTATGTTATTTAGTTACACTAAATAGATACACTAAGATTTTTTATGCCTTTGAACGTTTAATGTTAATGTTAGCCTGCATTTATTTGATCATTTTATTAATATTTATTAACATTTTATGTTACAGTGTATGTTATTTATTTACATTACCAGTCAAATGTTTTTGAGTGTAAGATTTTTAATGTTTAATGTAAATGTTAACCTGCGTTTATTTGATCTAAAGTAAAGCAAAAACAGTACAATTTTGAAATATTTTTACTATTTACATTTTTTTTATTTGAATATATTTTAAAATGTAATTTATTCCTGTAATTTATTTTCAGCATCATTACTCCAGTCTTCAGTGTCACATGTTCCCTGAGAATAATATGCTGATTTGCTGTTGATAAAAATGTATTATTATCAGTGTTTAAACAGTTAAGTACATTTATTCAAAGATTTAAAGATCAGCATTTATTTGAAATAATTTAAAAACTTATGTAACATTATACACTTAGGGCAATTCCTTGCAAATATCATTTTTACCAAAGGTTTTTATACTAATAGCACAGATGTCAACATTTGGTGGTTGAAATACCCATGTGAGGTCTCTCTTAAAGTTTTTAAAGCATTTTTTTCTATTTTCCATAGTCTGGTCAGTGCTATATTCAGGCTTGTCACATCCATAACAGCCCATATTCCTCATAAATAGACACATCAAAATTAAAATAAAGTAACAATTATATGTTCTGTGAAGAGCTATTGTTTCTCTATTTGTTGGGTTTATAGCGTCTGGTTTGTGCATTTTAATTCACAGAAATCCTACAAAGTATGTAGTCTCTCAAAAACCTTTTTTGAGACATCCATAATGCATGATTCTTTTCCTTTTTTAACATAGAAAACTTGTGCGTAGACACATATTTTTCTGATGTTTAGAATCTATCAACAAGGTTTTTTTTTTTTTTAATATAAACATATGGTTCGGTATATTGGTAACACATACATTCTCTAAGCATGTATATGTCACATCCATAACACAAAATGTCACATCCATAATGCTGAATGTACCCTATCAAATTAAAAAATTTTTTTTGGTCTTTATAGTCAGAACATGACAAACACTTAATGTTTTTTTTATTTTTTTTATTCTTCACACTTTTTCAAGTCATTTTTCCTAAGTATCGTAATAGTTCTGCATGTTTTAATGAGTAATATTGTTTAATATTTGTTTACCTGATATTATTGTTATCATTATTATTATTAATAATAATAAATAGTAGTAACAATTTAAAATGCAGATGTAGATTCGTGTTCATTATCAAAATCAGTAATATCTGTAAAAAATTTAGCATTTTTATATGGTGAAATGTAATTATTCTGACTGTTTGAGGTTTTTTTTTATTATTAACCATTGCTCTTCCATAGTATCATGATAATAACAGTCACAGATAAAAAATATAATAAAATCACAAATATAGCACCTCAGTACCATGGTAAAAATGTAATATATTTCTTATCTGTATAAAAAAACTGTAGTCTAAATACATTTAGCATAAATGCATAAGCGCTATAGCTTAATCACAAAAAATACTGTAATTACATTCCATTTCTCCTCCTTCAATACATTAAATACATGTCTACATTATTAATATAATAAAAGTTGACACAAACATACCCACATTTCTGACACAATACCACTGTGCAGTTAGTGCTACGACAGTAAGTCTATGGTAAATTTTGGTGATCTGTAGATGGAAAAGACTGTATAGTTGAGCAAAGTGTTTCTCTTGTTTGACAGCGCTGTTTAATCTTGCTATAAACCAAATAATTTGTTTTCTTCTCTGAATTCAAGCACTTCTGGCTTTGTTTAGTGCTCGAGACTCATTAGCGAGTTAAAGCATCTGCTCTAATAAGTTTGTGCTGTGCCGCCGTTTGAACTTTGATCCGAGTGGATAAACGGTTTGAGTGGCGCTCTTTTGTTCCGCCTTTGCCGCATAAAAATTATATCGAGCATATTTCGGACTATCGTTTATCGAGGAAATTCATATTGCGTGATAATTACTGTTATTGACATCTATTTGCTACAGGAGACCTTTATTCACTAACCCTTTGATAACATGTACATGTAGGAATTATAAGAAATAACCGAAAATACCTTTCTATTATATGGCAGTAAGACTTCTTTTTTTTAAGTAAAATTTTAGCAAACACAACTGCAAACAAACATTAAGTTACTTTTATTAGTGGTGCTTGTGAAGCAAAGCATGTCTATTACATGTCTATTATCTCACTTGGGGGTGGCCTCTTAGCTAACTTAGCAAGCAGCCAATAAATGGTGAAATTTCTAATTCCTAGCCACTCCCTAGCAACCAAACACGGTACCCTAGCGAACTTTTAGCAATACATTTATCTCTGGATCAGAACATTGTATAGACATAGTGCTTGGCTCTTTTAACTCATACTAGCAAACATGACTTCTGACATGCTGTACATGCTAGCAGAAAAGATACTAGCTTCATGCTAATAATGATTAGGTCAGTACAAAAACATGCTAAAAATTCTAGCTTGTTAAAAGATGATAAAGAGACCCCACTAACTTCCTTGTACCTAGTTTTGCCACGGCAAGCACCACTCCCATTTTCTTCAGAAAATGTACACTATGCTAGTTATTATTATTTCCTTCTCCTTCCTATTCCTCCTGCATAATAAAATTCTAGGTTGAATGTTTTCAATGACACACATAACAGTGAGGTCTGGTTTGTTTTTGGATGAAGAAAGGACTGTTGGATTCCAAGCATTTGAGAAAGCCTCATTTTGACTCATGCTTCAATTATAGATGAGCAAAATCCTCAAGAGAGCATGTAGAGAAAAAGACAAGGAAACTTCCTTGAAGGACCATGATTATTTTGTTGAACAGTTTAAAATTTTTAAATATTCAGGACTTTAGAACTTCAGAATGCGACTCAAACATGACAGTCTTTAAGATTTAGCTAACGGGTAGGAAATTTAAAAGACTGTGTTTATAATCTGTACCATGCATACAAATGTCATTCTGATTGATGTTTTTTTCTTTTGTTGTTTTGTTTTTCACATTTATGGCGAACAGTTTATCATAGATAAAACAAGACTTTCAAAATGCTGGTATATTTTTCTTCTTACTAGCATTCAACAGTTCACAAAAATTACACCATTTCAAATGACTGCATATAAGCAACACATGATTTAGTAGAGACTGTAACACAGTGAAGTAGGATGTGGTTGCTATGGAAACATACAGCAGCTCTCTGCTCTTATCTGACATTGAGTTAAATCTAAAGAGAGATGCTAGAAATTCTTTACAATGAAATACAACAGAGACTGAATCTTCTGACGCACATGCGCTTAGATGATGCACTGCATATCCTCTCGTCGTGTCATGAATTTTCGAATCGTGATTTAAAATATTGAAAGTGATAGGAGGCACTGGCTGACACACCTGATACATTGTTTAAAAAGAACCCAGAGTCAAAGGGTGCTTGATAAAAGACTCCTTCAGTGTCTATCTATTATAGCCACGCTCAGGGCGGCAAATATCTTACGTGCACAAACACACACACTTGGGCTGCTCTGTGGGTTTTTGAATTGTGTGAGAGAGGCAGGAGAGAACCTGGGGAATAGGAGAGACGTGAGGACTCATAAACAGTTTAGATAAAGAGGGGCAGAGAGTAAATCTCGTTGCTATCATCTTAGCACAATTTTTTTTGTGTTGATTGCAAATGAGCTAGAAAAAAACATCAGAAAGTTAAATGGTCTTTCTTTCTTTCTTTCTTTCTTTCTTTAATGAAAAAGGTTTACCGATCCTTTAGACAAAAAATATGTAAAAACTTATTTTTGTAAAGTTTATGTATGTGATTTTTCTTGAGTGTCTAGTTGATACAGTCTTATATGGTTTATTGAATGATATAGGAGAATATGAAACTCATAGTGAAAAAACACATAAGAGTCCCAAACTGACAGGAAAAAGTGCAATTCAGAGCAGTTGCTTATATATATATACACACACACACACACACACACACACACACACACACATATATATATATATATATATATATATATATATATATATATATATATATACATACAGGTGCATCTCAATAAATTAGAATGTTGTGGAAAAGTTCAACTCAAATTGTGAAACTCGTGTATTAAGTAAATTCAGTGCACAGAGACTGAAGTAGTTTAAGTCTTTGGTTCTTTTAATTGTGAAGATTTTGGCTCACATTTAGCAAAAACCCACCAATTCACCAATCTCAACAAATTAGAATATCGTGACATGCCAATCAGCTAATCAACTCAAAACACCTGCAAAGATTTCCTGAGCCTTCACAATGGTCTCTCAGTTTGGTTCACTAGGCTACACAATCATGGGGAAGACTGCCGATCTGACAGCTGTCCAGAAGACAATCATTGGCACCCTTCACAAGGAGGGTAAGCCACAAACATTCATTGACAAAGAAGCTGCCTGTTCACAGAGTGCTGTATCCAAGCATGTTAACAGAAAGTTGAGTGGAAGCAAAAGTGTGGAAGAAAAAGATGCACAACCATCCGAGAGAACCGCAGCCTTGAGAGACTTTGTCAAGCAAAATCGATTCAAGAATTTGGGTGAACTTTACAAGGAATGGACTGAGGCTGGGGTCAAGGCATCAAGAGCCACCACACACAGACATGTCCAGGAATTTGGCTACAGTTGTCGTATTCCTCTTGTTAGGCCACTCCTGAACCTCAGAGGTGTCTTACCTCGGCTAAGGAGAAGAAGAACTGGACTGTTGCCCAGTGGTCCAAGTCTTCTTTTCAGATGAGAGCAAGTTTTGTGTTTCATTTGGAAACCAAGGTCCTAGAGTCTGGAGGAAGCATGGAGAAGCTCATAGCCCAAGTTGCTTGAAGTCCAGTGTTAAGTTTCCACAGTCTGTGATGATTTGGGGTGCAATGTCATCTGCTGGTGTTGGTCCACTGTGTTTTTTGAAAACCAGTCACTGCGCCTGTTTACCAAGGAATTTTAGAGCACTTCATGCTTCTATCTGCAGACCAGCTTTTTAAAGATGTTGATTTCATTTTCCAGCAGGATTTGGTACCTGTCCACACTGCCAAAAGCACCAAAAGTTGGTTAAATGACCATGGTGTTGGTGTGCTTGACTGGCCAGCAAACTCACCAGAGCTGAACCCCATAGAGAATCTATAGGGTATTGTCAAGAGGAAAATGAGAAACGAGACCAAAAAATGCAGATAAGCTGAAGGCCGCTATCAAAGAAACCTGGGCTTCCATACCACCTCAGCAGTGCCACAGACTGATCACCTCCATGCCACGCCAAATTGAGGCAGTAATTAAAGCAAAAGGAGCCCCTACCAAGAATTGAGTACATATACAGTAAATTAACATACTTTCCAGAAGGCCAATGATTCACTAAAAAGGTTTTTTTTTTTTTTTTTTTTTTAATGAAGTATTCTAATTTGTTGAGATTGAAGGGTTTTTGTTAAATGTGAGCCAAAATCATTACAATTAAAAGAACCAAAGACTTAAACTACTTCAGTCTGTGTGCATTAATTATTTAATACACAAGTTTCACAATTTGAGTTGAATTGCTGAAATAAATGAACTTTTTAATTTATTGAGATGCACCTGTATATATTGTCAAAAAGTAAGATGAAATTCTGGTTTTAATGTCAGCAATGAGATCTTTATAGTGGTATAGCAGATTACTTTCATTACAAAAAAAAGTATATATGTAAATATCGTTTGCCACTCTATATCCGTCTATAAAAATCATAAGTTTTGTAGAAATCTAATTATATGAATTTACCATGCAACAGTTTGCCAAAAAGTCAAATATCTCATTAGATTGGGTTGGCCATCCAGCTTGAAAAAGCATTTACAGGGATAGTTCATACATTTTTCAAAATATTCTGGGTAACACTTAACAATAAAGTCTCATTTATTAATTTATTTATTGTTATTTGTTGTTAATGTTTTTTAATAGTCTTTCTTTTAAAGTGTCCTTGATATAGTGTAATTATACAGTTATTTATATTAATTATATAATTATACAGCACTGAGGTTATTAATTAACAACATTTTTAATTTGGTTTTGGTTGTTATGCATAAGTTACTGTGTTTACTATAGTATATACATGTAACGTGTAACAGGAACACTGCAAAATCAAGTGTTACTGATGCTTACCGAATAAATGATAAAGGTAAGGCAAATTTATAACACATTTTTGAACACATTTCATACTCAGTGGTAATTCAAAGTGCTTTACATGAAAGGAATTAAAATAATTAAAATAAAAAATAAAAATATTCACAACAATGAAAGCAAAGAATTAAAATGTAAAAATGATTTAAAATGAACTAAAACAGTTCAGAATAAAAGATGAAGGTACATAAAATACAGTGCAATTATTCTGACGTAGCACAATGCTTATTCAGTAAATGTTCCAACTAAGTGTAGCAAAATATCTAAAATTTTTTTTTTTTTTTGACCCCTGGAGTCAAGGTATGCATTCACTTTGAGAACTTCTTCTTTGTTTCCAAATGCAGTTTCAGTTTTCTGAAAGTTTTGTTAAGTGAAGAAAGTTTTATGACATCCAACTGTTAATTTTATCAGTGCATTGGCAGAGGAAGACAGTGGGGCTATAGTCATTAGCTGATAAGGCTGGATAAACCTGGGTGTCATCTGTATAGCTGTGATATGGTTCCTTCTCATTATTTGACTCAGTGGGAGTATATACAGGTTGAACAAGATTGCCCTAAGAATTGAGCCTTGTCTGACTCCACATGTCTTATATGTCCACTCAGACTTATGATCACCTGTACCAGGGGTGTCCAATCCTGCTCCCGAGGGCCACTGTTTTGCAGAGTTCAGCTCCAACCCCAATTAAACACACCTAAACCGCCTAATAAAGATCCTCCTGGACATACAAGAAACTTCCAGGCAGGTGTGTTGAGGCAAGTTGGAGACAAACTCTGCAGGACATCTCGGACACCCTTGACCTATGCTCACATAATGTCCTATTCCTAACCTATCCCCACATAATAACCTAACCTAAGTATGACCATCCCAGAAAGCCCAACTTTCTTTCTTTTTTTTAAACTTTCTAGAAGTATGTTATGATCGACAGTGTCAAACACAGCACTGAGATCTAATAGTACCAGCACTGATATTTTGCCAGCATCAGTATGAGTATGATCAGTATGATCTTTAGAGACTGTCCTCAAAGAAAATATGACCCATGTTTACGTTTTAAAGTTAAGCGCCCTCTAGCGGTCGTAAAAATAATGACAGTGTCGCGTTGGATCTGACGTCATGGAATGACGTATGAGTTTTTATGCCGATTGCACGGTAATTTAAATGTGTTTTACTAGGTGTAATTCGTATAAATGACCACACCTAACCCCACCCTAAACCTACCCCTTACAGAAATAGTGCAAAATCATGATTTCTAGTGCATATTCCAAAAAAAAAACATACAATGAAAACATATGTGTTCTCTGGTATCAAACCTGTGTTCATATGATTATACCACTTTGCAGTGCAACGCGCTACTAATTGACCTACACATAATGCTAAGGTTGATAAGGGAGCAAATGTTGAATACGCTCTATAGAGACGTATTTGATGTTGAATACGCTCTATAGAGACGTATTTGAGGATTTGTGAAAACGACTTACGTCGGTCGTATAAATTGGAGGACATGTTGGATCTTTATGAGTGCTGCCTCTGTGCAGTGATGCATATGAAAACCAGATTGAAAGTTGTCCAGGTATCCATTTGATTTCTGGAGCAGGTTTTCATCAAGGATGTCTCTGTACATTGCTGCATTAATCTTTCAGTCATTCCAGTCTCTCAGTTTCTGCTGCTGAAAAACATCCCCACAGCATGATGCTGCCACCACCATGCTTCACTGTAGAGATGGTATTGGCCAGGTGATGAGTGGTGCCTGGTTTCCTCCAGACATGATCCTTGCCATTCAGGCCAAAGAGTTTAATCTTAGTTTCATCAAACCAGAGAATATTATTTCTCATGGTCTGAGAGTCCTTCAGGTGCCTTTTGGCAAACTCCTGGTGGACTGTCATGTGCCTTTTACTGAGGAGTGTCTTCCATCTGGCCACTCTACAATACAGGCTTAATTGGTGGAGTGCTGCAGAGATGGTTGTTCTTCTGGAAGGTTCTCCTCTCTCCACTGAGAAATGCTGGAGCTCTTTCAGATTGACTATCGGGTTCTTGGTCAGCTCCATGACTAAGGCCCTTCTCCCCCGATCGCTCAGTTTGGCCGGGCGGCGCACTCTAGGAAGAGTCCTAATGGTTCCAAACTTCTTCCATTTATGGATGATGGAAGCCAGTGTGCTCATTGGGACCTTCAATGCTGTAGAAATTTTTCCAAATTATGTCCACTTGACTGAATTTACCACAGGTGGACTCCAATCAAGTTGTCCACCAACATCTCAAGGATGATCAGTGGAAACAGGATGCACCTGAGCTCAATTTTGAGTGTCATGGCAACGGCTGTGAATACTTATGTACATGTGATTTTCTTTGATTTTTATTTTTAATACATTTGCAAAAATTTCAAACTTCATTCACGTGTCATTATGGGGTATTGTTTGTAGAATTTAGAGGAAAATAATGAATTTAATCTATTTTGGAATAAGGCTAAACATAACAGTCATGGCCCTAATGGTTAGAGGATCGGATTTGTAACGAAGGTTGCAGGTTCGAGTCTCAGGTCCGGCAGGGATTTTTGGTGGCACCGAACCCCCAACTGCTCCCTGGATGCCGCAGCAATATGGCTGCCCACTGCTTCAGGTGTGTGTTCACTACTGTGTGTGTGCACTTGGATGGATTAAATGCAGAGCACAAATTCCGAGTATAGGTTATTTCTGGACTAAGCACTGTTAACACCTATTACCACAAAAACATGCACTGATATGAAATGAAACTGTCAATGACCACCAAGTGAGTGCAGGGCATGGACCTTCACATCATCTTTTGGCTGCTGTCCACAGTCTCACTAGACAGTTCTGCTCTGGCGTTTCCTCTGAATATCAATAACAATACTAAGGTGAAAGCTGTGGGCTTAATACAAAATTCACACATACTTATTCTCTCTCTCGTTCTCTCTCTTGCCAACTCATCATGTGACAATACAAACCAGTTGAGAAGTTTTCTTGCTTTAATTCAAAAAGTAAAACAACAACAAACACTGCCATGTCCTCAAATAAGTGTCCTAATAAAAACATGTTGGGGTGGTCATGAAAAAAAGAAGAACCATAAAAATGTTGCTGTTGTTGAAAGGAAATAATGAAATCCAATTCTCCAGTAGTTGTTTATCTACCTTCTCTGCGGAGCAAATATCCTCTATGAAAATACTCCCGTAGATGAATTGATCAATACTGGTGGTGGTGTATTGCAAGAACTATGTGGGATGATATAGAGTCTTAAAAGAAAATGAGTGTAATACAATAGAGAGGGCCTCTAAAGAGACATAAGTGCTGATATAGCTATATATCAATGGAAGATCAATGTCTAAAGAAAAATATGTTTTGAGGGATTTATTTTCTGTTGCACTTGACTGTCAGCATTGCATGCATTTGTTTTGTTTTGCTAGTGTGGCTATTGACTTCTAGCACCATGGAGAACATCCACACTGTTTGGTTCACTCTCAGTTCACACTCTCCGATTCAGCACCATGGCCAGCTCTATTTAAGTGAGCCGACTAACTTGAAACTTCTCAGCATGTACTCACCATCATGTCTAGGTAATAAAAACACATTTTGACCTGCTTGTCATACAGTAGCGTAAACAGCTTCAGAAGACTTTTATGACTTGTATATAAGCAATATAAACTAAATATAATATTAAATATAAATAATATATAATGCTTTCCTTTTAGCTTTTGAAAGCTGCTCCTCATTTTCACTTTCAGTAAATGGCAAAGATTCAAAAATTCACTTTTATGTTCCACTGATTAACCTGTCTTACAGGTTTTGAAGAACATGAGGGTGAGTAAATGATGACAGTTTTCATTTCTGGATGAATTTAGGGGAAGTATCCCTTTAAATGTTTCAGCTGAGACCTCAAGATAAACACTTTAATTGGAGTTCTGAACTCATTGGAGCCCCACCAGGAATGGAGGAGAATATTATCAGCTGCAACAGCAAACTGCTGTTTTTTAAACTTTTGAACAAATTAAAAAGCTTACATGTGTCATTTTTCATTTTCATGAATACAATGTAGAACCCGTCCAATATATTTGGCAAAGCACCATATGCCGAAGGCTAAACGATGCACAGTTCTACTCATCCTTCATTCTCCTCTTCTCACACAGTAGGTGGCTCCTCTGTGATCCAACTGTCATTCAAAGTGAAAAGAGAGAGGCAGTTGCAATTGGACCAATGAATTTGGCTGCTTGCCCTGTAGTTAATGTCTCTGTCTCTCTCTCTCTTTCTCTTGCTTTTTCCTTCCCTCTCTGCAGCAGAAGCAGTATTTATCACTGACTGCAGTGGTGTGAATGTATGAGACAGCTAAGGACTCCATCTCACTGTCAGTTGTCCAAGTCTCATGCTTATATATATGAGAACTCACATGAGTGCATATCTAAACACGCTAATCTCAGAATGTAGGTTAAACCTTACATGTTCTTCATTAGCCTTAAGAATAACATGCAGAATTTTACAGCTGTAATTTAATGTGGCAGATCAGCACACAGCAAGTTCTTTGCTCTCTCAAACTTTCAATGATGTATCTTCATGTCCGATCATATTATAGATCATTAATCTATTTTTGTCATTTCAATTTCAACTGCAGTCAAACATATTTAAGACCTTCGTATTTAACTAGCAAGCACTTAGTCGTAAACTACAAATTAAAAACAGACATACGCTTACTGTCAAAAGTTTTTGTTCGGTAAGAAGTTTTTAAAGAAGTCTCTTCTGCTCACCAAGCCTGTATTTTTATTTAATCCAAAGAACAGCATAAACAGCAAACTTCTGACATATTTTTACTATTTAAAATAACTGTTTTCTATTTAAATATATTTTAAAATGTAATTTATTTATGTGATATATATATATATATATATATATATATATATATATATATATGTATATATATATATATATATATATATATGTATATATATACATATACAGTTTGTAATGAGGGATGAGTCAGGTTAGGATCCAAACACAACATTATTAAAGTACTCATGGTAAAACAGGCAGGGTCAAAATACAGCAGACAGGATCAACGAAGACAGAGCAGAGAATAGTCCAAGTTCAAGCAATAGGTAGGGGCAGGCTGCTGGGAAACAAGGGTAGTCCAATAAACAGTCGTGAATCGAAAGGCAGGCGGATAACAATCAGAGAGAGATTGGGTCGGAAACAGGATAACAAACACTGGGTAAACACTCGGAAATGACAGCCATGGCAAATCAAGACTTCGTAATGACTGAATGTGAGCATAGCTTTATATAGTGTGAGTGTAATGAGGGGAAATGATCGACAGCTGTACCAGGAAAGGGGTTATGGGAAATGGACTTTGGCGAGCGCTGGTCTGGCTGGAGTGATGCTAGCAGGTGCTGGACTGCCTGGCGTGACGCTAGCGGGCGTTGGCTTGACGAGACCGGCTGCGTGAGCAGATAGCAGCGGTGGGTCATTCATGCTGGATATTAGTTTGTGATATGCAGATGCAGTGTAAGAGAGAGCCGAGGTAGCCGCCATATTGTGCTCGCGCTCTGGTGTGACCGCTGTCTTGTACACATGCTCCTTCACAACCACCATCTTGCGAGCGGGCTGTGCGGCAAGCATAGCGTTAGACCCACGCGATTGTCCTGCCACCATCACTGCCTTGGTGTTGCATTCCCCCGTCGTTGGCACCCTTGGTAAACAATGAAAGGGATGAGCGTGGACCCTCGAGTCTAACTCTCGACTTGAGTGGTTCATTCAGTCCATAAGTAAACAAGTCCATAAAGAAAGTCTCATCGTACAGGGGTACCTGGTACGACAGCTCACAGAACTCTTGAACATATTTCTCAATAGTTCGATAACCTTGCCTCAGACAAAGGAACTGGCCAGCTGGGTCCATGGTCGAGCTGGGAGGTTGAAATGAAGTTGCTGGATCCAGGTGTGATGAAGTCTTCTGGAACGAGGGATCAGTCAGGTTAGGATCTAAACGCAACTTTATTAAAGTACTCGTGGTGACACAGGCAGGGTCAAAATACAGCAGACGGGATCAACAAAGAAAGAGCAGAGAATAGTCTGAGTTCAAGCAATAGGTCGGGGCAGGCTGCTGGGAAACAAGGGTAGTCCAATAAACAGGTGTGAGTCGAAAGGCAGGCGGATAACAATCAGAGAGAGTATAACAAACTGGGTCAGAAACAGGATAACAAACACTGGGTAAATGCTCGGAAATGACAGCTGTGGCACCTGGGAAATGAAGTTTATGATGGAGTTCAAAGTTCTAGTGATGATTCCCTCTGGTGGTGATAGGAGGGAACCACAGAGGCTTAATTCGTGACACAGTTGAGTACATTTTTTTAGGATTCTTTGATGAATAGAAAGAGCCAAAGATCAGCATCTATCTGAAATAAAAAGCTTTTGGAACATTATACACTATACCATCCAAAAGCCTGAAGTCAGTATTTATAACAGAAATTATATAAATTAATACTTTTATCTTTTAAGGATGCTTTAGATTGATCAAAAGTGATGAAAAAGACATATATAATGTTACAAAAGTTTTTTTATTTTAGATAAATGCTGTTCTTCTGAACATTCTATTCATCAAAGAAACCTGAAAATAATCTAGTCAGCTGTTTTCAACTTAAAAATAATAAATGTTTTTTGAGCAGCAAATCAGAATATTAGAATGATTTCTGAAGGATCATGTGACTGAAGTAATGATGCTAAAAATTCAGCTTTGAACTCACAGAAATAAATTACATTTTAAAATATATTTAAATAGAAAACAAAATTGTACTGTTTTGCTGTATTTTGGATCAAATAAATGCAGGCATGGTGAGCAGAAGAGACTTCTTAAAAGCCATTAAAAAAATGTACTTTTGACAGGTAGTGTATATGACTGTGTCTGTGCGCTATGGTTTGGCATCTCGACACAACTTAAGTGTGTCTATGGGTACGCAGCTAAAGTTTGAACTTAACCATATTTTGTGGACAAATGTGTAAAAGTAAAACAAACCTGGAAAAACCTCCTTTTGAGGATGTCCTCATTTGTAAAAACATAATAAGAATAGACTTTTTTTTTTCTTTTTGTAAAAATGCAGAAAGTTTCCTGTTTAGATTAGGGTTACAATTAGTGTGTGGGTTAGGGTTAGGTTATAGTATTTATAACTAGTTATATATAAAAAAACAATAGGAGGCTATGGTATTTCCCCATTCAGATACCCAAACAAACTAGTATGTGTATGTGTGTGTGTGTGTGTGTGTGTGTGTGTGTGTGCCCAGGAAAATCTCATTAAGAGTATCATTTTGGTAACGAGCGCACACAAACCAAATGAAGGAAGGAAACTGTAATGGCCTCTGACTGAAATCCAACACATCATTATTTTTCCATTCCTCAACTATAATTGTTTGCCTGGCCAAAAAAAAAAAAAAAAAACCTCACAAAGTAAAAGAAAGACAATTGTAAGAATAATGCAAACTTCTGTCTATCATTGCTTCCCAGCGTCCAGCAGAGAACACATATTTCAGTTTGTCAGCAGCAAACACAATGTGAAGATGGTGATTTTCCATAATGGCTCCAATTGAAAAGCTAGACAAATGTGTTTGATTGATCCTGAATCATTTACTATAACTGCCTGAGAAGAAAGTTTCTAATGGGTTCTCCATGATTTTCAAATGCATATGCTGTTTGAATGTCTTTTCACAGTCATAATTACAGGGCTTGTCAAATTTGACTTGAGAGAAAGCTGAAAAAAACAAGATCAAGGCAAAATGTCATCTGAGGTGATATTTAATGCTGCATTAACTGCTGGGGTCTAAACTTTCAGACAGGATTTAGAATGAATCTCAATCCATACATGTCCATCCACACTCCAATAAACCACCGGAAGCTTCCAAATCATCAAAGACTTTCATACAAATATCTTTCAACTGACATACTGTGTACACGCTGTAGTTTTATTCTACTACTGATTAATGCAGAGAGGTGTTCATTATGACACATAACAATATTAGCTTATTAAGTATACACAATGCATGAAGAAACACTGACAGAAAATGTGCAGTCTGGATCATTTAAAGTCCAAACACATTTTAAAAAGAAAGAACAATGAGGGAATATGGATTATAAAGTGATAATAAAATACTTTGCTGTCTGTTTTAATGGCAAGTCTATAATACTGACAATTTTACACACAATATAATTCTTAATAAGCAAAAAAACAAGGCTTTTTAAAACAAATGGTTTGCTCTATTGTTCCATGTCATTTCTGGTTTTATACTAGAAGGAATTTTCTGGAGGTATCATAAAAAGCTTTATTTTCCTCACCAAAAGGACAATTTTTTCCACCTGCAAACCAATTAAGATAAGAGCAGACTTTGAAAAGATAAACTAGCCATACTTCAGGGACACAGTATCATCTCTGTCTCTGTGTTGATTCAGGCCTCCAAGGACTAAATAGAGATAATTGTGTTCATTATGAAAGATCATTCAATTAACTTTACAGACATATAGACAGGGCTGATAGATAATGCTCAGCGTGGCTAACTCCCATCAGCATCCATTAGTGACACACAACACTAATCAATAAATTAAATTACCATGTAAGGGAAGGATAGACAGAATACTTCACATCGAAGTGGAGGAGGCAACACGTGTTCCTTAGGCACAAGGACAATTGAGACCTCAATCAAAATATGGTCTTTTTCTGCCTAGGATAATATATATATATATATATATAGCTGCAAGCAGCGATTACAGTGGTTTAAGCATTTTAAGGCATTTAAGCTAATGTGGAAAAAGGCATTATATATTGTTTAGAAAGCCTGTCAGCCTAATATGAAATACGCTGTAGAATTTTATTTTATTAAATTTTTTTATGCTAATGGTTGTTATAGTGCCAGCTGTGGTCCGATCTCCTTACAACTTTGCAAGCTTGTTTATAATCATCTGTTGCATGTGCTCACCAGATTTCATGAAGTTTTGAGTTTTCCTTTAGGCTTTGTAGGATTTGGGGTAAATTTGGACAGGCCCCTTTTCTAAAAGACCCCGTTACAGCTTCCCAAAAGGCACATGTGAAAGTTTTTTTTGATAATTATTGATCTGTCCAGAGTTCTGCAGTGTTTTTTTTTTTTTTTTTTTCAGATGTAGCGAAAAACCTATAGGACTAGTTAGCAAAATATTTTTTTTTCTATCTTCTCAATCATTGAACAAGCTATTCTAGAGGCAAAGTAATCCGAATGGACCCTTTTCTCAAGACTGTGATGACGCATTTAACGCTCATCAGCATCAAGAAGTTTTTAATATTTGTATTTTTAAAAAACTGTAATTTTTATTATATTACCTTTGAGTCAAAACTAGTTAACGCTAAAGCCAGGATGTTTCTAATGGTGCTTCTGTGGGATAGATGGTAAATTTGACATCATTCTCTTTTCTGACTGCCGTTACTTTTCCTTTTATTAAAAGTCATGAAAACACATTTGTGTAGTTTTTCTTTTGCATTCCCATTTGAGCAAATGGGAATGCAAAAAATATATTTGTGGTACTCCTCCATTCACTGCTCTTCAAGTTAACCCAACTATGAAGACTTCCACTGCTGAGAAACCCAGAAATGTGAAAAGGTCCATGAGGAGGTCTATCATATAAAACGAATATCACATATATGTGTTTGAAAAAAATGAGATATTGAAATAATCAAAATTCCAAATACTAAAGTATTGTGAATTAATGTTAACTTTTTATATAATTACTTTTCATTAACACGTACACTTTACAAAATTCGTTAACATAAGTCCCAGCAGTAAACATTAGTTGATGCTTTAACTAATATTGACTAAAAATGAGCAATGCATTTGTTATAGTATTTAGGCTATTCATCTCTCAAAATAACACTGTTCTTTGTTAGTCCCTTTACATTAGTTACTAATTTGCAACATGAACTAAGAATGGAACAGTACTTCTACAGCATTTATTAATCTAGTTAATGTTAATTTCAGCATATGCATTATTAAAATTAAAGTTCATTAAAATTAGTTAATGCACTGTGAACTAACACAAACAAACAGTGAACGACTGTATTTTATTACCTAACATTAACAAAAAAGAAATAAAAAAGTTGAATAAATGTATTATTCATTATTTGTTCATGTTAGTTAATACATTAACTAATTAACAAATGACACCTTATTGCAAAGTGTTACCCAAGTTTTAATTTTAATATCAGTAAATGTTGGAATTAGCATTAATTAAGATTATTAAATGCTTTAGAAGTATTTTTCATTGTTGGTTCTAACTGATGTATTTAACTAAATAGAACACTACTGTAAAAAATTACTTTTAAAATTGTTGTGAAGATAATATAATATAAATAAAATGGTGTTCAATAAAAAAAAAATAGAAGCTTTTTCAAAACTTTTGGATCCCAGTACATTTTGAAATCCTGTAGGTTAAGTATTTAGGACAGCTTTAAAACAATTTCATATAGAAAAAGAATAACAAACGTTGTCTCATCTCTTGAAACAGCAAAATGATGCCAGCAGGCAGTTTGCCCCCTTCTTATTGATGTGTTGCATCAGATGTGGCTAATAAACATCAAATAAACATCAAATGATTCATTTCTTTCAAACTGTGAGATTCTCACACTACAATATTCAAAGACATTTGCATTTCCAGAGAAGATAATAAGCGTTATATCTACAAACTTTTACATTTTGGATATATACGTTGCACTATGTAAAATGTTACATTTCTCTTGCATGATGACTGCATAATCTCATTGTTATGGTAACCATGGAAATGAGTTTCTTATACAGAGCCAAACTGACTACAATGACCAGTGTGTAAGACCAGAAAGAGAAACAGAGCAGAGAGAGAGGTGAGCGAATGCCCTAAGTGTCAGTGAATGTAATTATTACTTGGGGGGGCTTGGAATTTGATCAGCATGCTGCTCTGTTGATCATCTCTCCTCAGCAGACTACACAACGTGATACGGTCACTGGATGAGACGATGTGAGCAAACAAATATTGATTCGCACATTAACTTAATCACACATGTTAGTTCAAGTGAAACTTAGCGGATATATCATACTACTGTTATTACTAGTGCATGACTAAATGGCCACAAATGATCAATACTGTGGTTGGAAGAGAGAGATTATATTACATGAATAAGTAAATGTGTATGAAACATAATCTCCCTAGAAAGCATATACATCCCTTTAGACTATTTATATATTGATATTTTCTTTTTCATAACGAAATCCACATTGTCCATGAACTATAAACCTGATCTTAGATCAGCACTACAGAACCAACTTCATTACTGTTGACTGAACCTTTTAATTCAGGGTGTGAAATGGGATTTAAATAATATTTCTACTCTCAGACACTGTCAGCACAAACCCCTGACATTTATGACAGGGAATCTCATTAGTTTAACACAAACCCCTTCAGTTCAATAATGCAATAACCATGCATCCAATTTCAAGAAACCAGCGACAAACATATGCTGAATAAGATGTATACCAGACGGGCAACATGCAATTTGGCCTTTTAGAGCCACAGAAAACAGTTAATTTGAAAACCTACAAACATATATACTGTTGAAGTCAATGGTTTACATACACCATACATACACATCTGCAAAATGTTAATTATTTTACCAAAATAAGAGGGATCATACAAAATGCATGTTATTTTTTATTTAGTAGTGACTTTGAAGTTGTTTACATATAGTGCACAGAAAACAATAGCTGAATGTTTTAAAGTTTACATACACTTGATTCTTAATACTGTGCTGTTACCTAAATGATCCACAGCTGTGTTTTTTTAACCCTTTCCAACAATGACTGTATGATTTTGAGATCCATCTTTTCACAATTAGAAACTCATATGCAACAAGAAGAAGGTTCTAATGCTCACTGATACTCCAGAAGGAAAAACCATGCATTATAAGCCAGGGGTGTAAACTTTTAAAAAGAATGAAGTTTTTTCTAATTTTGCCTAAATATAATATTTTTCATTTAGTACTGCCCTTCAGAAGCTACAGAAGGTACTTACATGTTTCCCAGAAGACAAAATAAGTTAAATTGACCCTGATATTTAAATTAAAAAAGTTTTTACCCCCCAACACTTAATGCATTGTGTTTGTTTTAAAGCATCAGTGAGCATTCTTAAAATCATAGTCATTGTTGGAAAGGCTTCAAATGCACAAAAATGCTGAAAAACAAAAAAGCTGTGGGACCTGATGGACTTTTCTGAAGAACACCAGGCAGTTTAACTGTTCAGGACAAAACAAGGGACATGTAAACAATTATCACAAAAAAAAACAGCTGTGGATCATTCAGATAACAACAGTATTAAGAATCAAACTTTTGGACAGAGTAATTTAAAAAAATTCAGCTATTATTTTCTCTTGTGGACTATATGTAAATGTCTTTCATGTGAAATATCTTATTCAGGTCAGTAAATAAAAAATAACATTCATTTTGTATGATCCCTCTTATTTTGGAAAAATAATTAACATTTTGCAGATTTTTGCAGATGTAAACTTTAAGCTCAACTGTATATATGCAATGCACGTCTGTAACTTAATGCATTATGTAATGATGTTGGAAAGGTCACACGTAATATGCAATGACTTATCAGGAATTTTTTATTCTGGAAGTGAACTAATCCTTTAAGCGCAGCTTTCAATCATTGTCTTAATTTTTTTTTTATAATATGTTCTTTACAGTAATCATTATGTTCTCACCTCCTATTCATCAGATAATCAGCTACTGATGCACAATTCATAGATTTAGTTACCAGTTACAGTTCTTGCTGTTTTCTATCCCTGCCTTGGTTTGTCACTCATATCAAGCATGCCTAAAAGCCTTAGTTTAGACCTTTTTATCAGTATTCAATATAGTAGAGTCCCTGAAGCATTCAGAAAAGTGAGAAGCTGCCCATTTACATATACCATTTGGGTGTGTCTATCAGACAACCAGACTATCTACTTGCACTAAAGATTGTTTCTTTGAGTAGACAAATGGCAACTTGAACCATTTATTGACTATGGGGACGTGAAAGCAATTACAGTCAAATATCACCTTGTCTTTACTGTCCTTAGGTATATAAAAATAGCTAAAGCTTGGATATTTACAAAAATGATCTACTGCACCCTGTCTATAATTGAATTTGAATCACAATGGATGATAAATGGATCTTGTTCATCTCAGACACTTAATTCTATGAGCAGACTGTTTTCCGCCTCAGTCGTTCACTCCGACGTTACATCGAGTGACGTATTGGGATCGTACTTGAGAGCCTTATCACCCCGTAGTTGGCTCGCCCACGCCTGATCTAGACAGTACGACACGAGCGCGCGCAGTCGGTGCTGAACTGTCTGAAGCTTTTCAGACACAAGACAGCGGTCCCTCTCAAATTCTTCCAGGGGCTCTTGGGGCATATGGCAGCCACGGTCACGCTGCTCGGCTTGCTCCATTTGAGACCTCTTCAGTACTGTCTACATGGCTGAATCCCGAGATGGGCATGGCACCGCGGCACACTCTGGGTCAGCGTTACACCAGAATGTCGCCGCTTCTTCAGCCCTTGGTCAGACCCTACCTTCCTATGGGCTGGAGTACCCTTAGGACAGGTGTCGAGGCATTTAGTGGTCAACACAGACGCCTCCATGACGGGCTGGGGTCACGGGCATGGTGCCTCTCTAGCGGGCATATGTAGAGCTGTGGGCCAGTCGACCCAGAAATACCTTTGCAAGGTTCTATTATCTTCGTATTGAGCCTGTGTCCTCCTGTGTGTTAAGGTAACATAAGGTAATTTGCGGGAGGCTTGCTGCACCCTTCCTTATGGATCTGTGTGCCGTTTCCCCAGTTGTTCCCCTTAGGTGAACTCTTCGGCCTCACACAGCCCGGACTAGGACAGAGTAGTCCGTGATTGTGCTCCGGTAGAGGGTCTCCTTCGTCCTCCTATTGTGGCATCATGTCTCAGTACTCTCCACGGTTACTTTACAATGTTTCCCATTCATATATCTATAACTTAGGTATTTTCTTTCCTTTCTATTTACACATGACTTAGTTTGTCATTGTCTCCGCCCCTCAACTGTTGCTTCAGAATTTGGCACCCCTGGTGGGCCTGTTAATCCAGCTTTCAGGGCATTGAGCAGGTTACATGTTGAGTCCATTTGTCCTTACATTCATGTCTGTCAGTATTTGTACCTCAAAAACGTAATGCAGTTCAGGATTGTGGCGTTTTCCATGGGTAGCAGTGTTAATTTCGTTGACGAATAATTTTCGTCATTAACTTCATCAATGACATTTTTTTCACAGATGAAAACAAAACGATAACGAACTAAAATTCTTCTTGAATGACAAAAACTATGACAAAAATCTACTGGGATTTTTGTCAATGAATAAAAATGAGACAAAAAAGTTAGGGAGGGACGGTATGGAAAGAGATTTATTCAGAAAAAGCTGTTGCATAGTCAGGAGGTTAGATGCATACAAACCAGGAGGACACAAGCTTAAATACACTTGCTTCCTGTCTTATAAAATGTTCAGAAATGTCAATATGTAGGAGAAGTGCAGACATATGGATAAGTTTGATGACGCAAGAGAGAACTCAAAACGGTCTTGTTTTCTGAGCGTAGACACCGAAGCATACACACAGAAAGCACCTCTCACACTCTTTTGCGTTGCATGAGCTGAGAAATACACACAAAATTATCTTGAATTGTCCGTTTTGACGAGTATTAATGTAAACACAGCCGATTACGTCCTAAATTAACGTAAACAGTAGGGAGAAAGTGTTTCAGTACATTGCATCCATTGCATTCGTGCATTCGTTTTTAAAGATGTTAACTAAGCAACAAAAGAAAGACAGAAAACTACTGCTCTTAACTGAATCACTTACGTAGCCCTAAAGATTAGTCTAAATTAATTTATAGAAATAAATGTCTGTTTGAAAGAATGAAGAATATGGTTAATAAGTTACTATGAAGAATGCATAATTAGCCTATATAACCTTTGGTATTTCATTGAAAAGAAGACCATGTTCTTTACGAGAAGTGGTTTTATTTAATTTTAATATTAAGGCATGTTGTGTATCACCACAGCGAAATTGTGTGTTTATCATAATAAAACCTTAATATCAAACCTATATAATGAGTTTAAAATTTTAGAGAAATTCTTAATAATTAATTGCACTGTAACTAAACCCATTAAGTTTTAGCCGACTAAATTTATTGTAGATTTAGTCAACTAATATCTTATGATATTTTGTCAACTAAAACAATTCAGATGATTAAAATATGACTAAAACTAAATGGCATTTTAGTCAAAAGACTATGACTAAAACTAAATCAAAATTTGTTGTCAAAATTAACACTGATGGGGGTAGACCCCAATAAGTCACTCAACATAACGTCGGAGTGAACAACTGAGGGGCAACGTCTAAGTTACATCTGTAACCCCCGTTCCCTGAAGGTGGGAATGAGATGTAACCTATACGTTATGTTTTTACCTTTGCAACTCTGGCCTTATAATAATTTAGTCATATTATTACTTTATTAATACACTATTATTATATTAATATTAAAGTAGTACAGTAGTTTTGTAATAATATTGGTAATTGCATCATGTTATGTATGCAGCTTCCAACAGTCAACAGTGGGTTGTGTATCATCATTTACTAACCATTTTTCTGCTATGCTTAACATTTAAAAATCCACAGAAGATTCTGTTCAAATGGACCAATTAACAAAATAGCTGTTCAAATTTAAAAAGGGTTTAAAAGGTACATCAGATTTTAGCCCGGACCTTAATGAATGGCTTTAAACTGTAGTCAAATAGATTGTGACAGGACTGTGACAACCTTCACCACACAATGAAGAAATGTCAATCTTTTTGGTAAGTTGTCACAACCTTGTTAGAAAGTTGTCTGTGTTGTGACACTGTTCTGTGTTTGTTTGGGCCTGTCAGTTTGATGTCGATACCAACTGTGATTTCCACATCACCACCATTTGATTCGTTAAGGTATGTTCTCAGTCTCCAGGGCATTAATATCGATTTGTTCAGGTCCAGTTAGTAACAAATAGGCCACAACCAAAAACTGTGAAGAAACTGCGGAACTTCTTGGTATTTTTTTACTTATATTGTAGAATCATTTGGGTTTGCACATAACAGCAGTACATCTGACCGCTTGTTTGTTAACACCTTAATATTAGTATAGATCTAACATGTAGTTATTATTGCTTGTGATTATACTGATTTGTGAGTTTCTTTGGGAAAATCCACAATCCACAGCCCCAATACAATATCTTAATACATAAATTGTAAGATTCCACCAATCATATTGTAGCCAAAAAAATAACATGAGTACATCCCTACACTGTGCTTAAGATGACTTACCAGCTGATTCACAGGCCTTACTTTATTCTAATGCATTCTAAACCTTTTTATTTTCCCATGGTCGGAGAAAATTCTGGCTGTTGTCCAATGTTAAAACTGCTGTCTACTGTAAAATCTCAGGTGCACTGCTGGGGCCAGCATCGGTATAATTGTCCTGCAGGTTGGCTGTACTCTTCTCTTGAGTTTGTTTTTGCTTTAAGATAGAGGAAGAAATGTAACAGCTCTGGGACATTGCGGTCCAGCTGATATGTTGCTGACCAACTGCAATTTTGTTAGAAGTGTGCAAGAAGATCACCAGGTAGGAGAGGAAATGCCAACAGAACAAGGGGCAGAAGTTATTTTTTAGCTATTTAATTTGGAGTACAGATTTCCCTTTATATGCAGGATCTCTGTTTGTTGTTGTCAAAACATCACAATTTAAAGAGTTAGTTCACCCAAAAATGAAAATTCTGTCATTAATTACTCACCTTCATGTCACCTTCAGAGCTTTCTGAGCCTGCACAGACAGCAATGCAACTGACACATTCAAGGCCCAGAAAGGTAGTAAGGACATTGTTAAAATGGTCCATGTGATCAGTGATTCAACCGTAATTTTATGAAGCTACAAGAATAATTTTGGTGTGCAAAAGAAAACAAAAATAACAACTTTGTGCCAAAAGTAATAAGTCTTTTAGAACATAAGCATGTGCTGAACTGCTGAGCTACTGTGTAGCTGGGTTGCCTATACTGCCAGTTTACTGTGGGTAAACTGATATTTTTTCTCCACATTACTGTCTCAGTTGAGGAAGTTAATGCACCATGGTTTATATAACAGGTGCCCATAGCTATAGAGTGTCTTTTTGCATCATTCTGGGAATGGGGCCTGAAACCATTCAGCCTTGCCTTCGTGCTTTAGGTCTCTAAGCTAAATTAATGTGGTTGTTCAGAAAAATGTTATTTGATAAAAGTGTGATTTTTTTTTTTTTTTTTTTTTGACCTTGCCCAATGAAGCCTGGTGGTGTCTCTGAGTATTCTTGGCACAAACAAACCTGTGTGACCTTTTTAGATGGTGTAAATTAATGTAATTCCCAGAGTGCAACTCCAAGAGTAGGTTGGAGTTGTCTTAAAACTACTCTGTTTTGGACTGCAATACCCCAACAAACCTACTCTTATAAAATGGAAGAGAAACAGAGGCAAACTAACAGAATTATGTAACAAAGAGAGATGGAGAAAATAAGATGGTGGTGCAGAGAGATTTACAGGTCAAGATGCCAAGACTCCATTCATTAATGTTTAGGCCTCCATTAAATTCTATAGTGAGTTCAGTTCAGTTACCTTTAGTTTTGTTGTTATTAACTTGTGGGGATGTGATCATTTCATTACCATTATCATGTCATTACCATTTCACTACAGCTTTCAGGTGAAATGAACACTAGTGGCAATAAAACACCAACAATGGTTATTTTTCCAGAACATGAAAAAAAAAAAACTACCTTCGAAAACGTACCTGTGGGAACTTTTTCGCAAGATGCAAAATATGTACCAATAAGTAGATATCATTGCAGTTTCCAACAGAAATGAACACTAGAGCAAACATTTGTAATTGATTTCGTACACAGTTATGATTACAGCTCCATATGTTTCCTTTTCTGGACGTATCAAGCTTGCTCTGTAGCTTAGTGGCACAGAATTGGACTTAGGATGAGGAATCTTTGGGTATGAATCCTGTAAAAACCATGACTCACGATGAAAGAGCTAAATGATAACAGAATGAAAACAACCTAAAACAGCAGACATTCGATTGCGTTTTTATGTCACATTCTCTTTTGTTTATATTATCGAGTAGGTTTAGGTATTATGACAATGTTTCAGTGCCACATTAAAAAAATAAAATAAAATCGAAAATTGCGAGATTAAAGTTGGAAGATTTTAAGAATAAAGTTGAACTTACAAGAATAAAGTTGAGAATAAAGACGGTATTTTAAAAAGTCACGGAGCAACGAAACTGCGGTGATGTGCAAAACCAATGTCACATAAAACATACTATATGTAATTTTTTTCCCAGGGCAAAAAAAAGACAACAAACACTTTTTTAGCACCATTCAGTGAACATTTTACATTGAATATGTCACGAAACGTACGTAATACGCATATTGCAAAAACGTTCCCACAGGTACGTTCTCGTCATGAGAGTAGGTTGCAAAAAAAACAAACTAGAATAATTTTTTTTTTTTGCATTTTTTGTGTACAAAAAGTGTAGGAAAACACCTATTAGACAACCTACACAAAAACAACTGATCATTTGGATGTGTGAGTATGTTTACCTGTACAATTTAAAATGACATTTTAAATTAACAAAAGTACCTAATTGCTATGTTTGTGACAAATTGCTTTTATACTTCTATCTTTAAAAACGCACATTATTTAAAATTCAACAGAACACAGTAATACAGTAAGACATGCAAATTAAATGTCACATTAATTTCACCTAAAGGTTGTTTTAAACAATGAATAGCATTCCATTAGCCTAGCAAACCATGTCATCTTATCTCCAGGATGGATTTTTCTCGTCTTAATAAAATTAAAGCACCCTACTGACATCCAGATATAACAATTGAATTATTATTCTTATACATATCAGTTCTGGTTTAAATTAACGTTGACTCAGAGGTCAGGTGGTGTCAGCATTATCTTAGTGCAGCAGGAATCATATTTGGCTATGCATATCATGTACAGCGCTACTGAACTGCCAACTGACTGAATTTTAATCACACTATATAAGTACATAAAAGAAAAAGAGGAGGTGTTACTTTACATATCTTTAATCAAATTGAAACAATTACATTCATTAAACAGAGATATTTTGTCCAGAGAACATCTCAATTTTTGATATTCAGCATGATTTTAGTTCATCTTGCATTGTCGTTACTCTCAAGGAAGAGGGGTTTCCTACATAAATGGTTTGGAATTGAACATCACACAAAAAAAAAAATGATTTAAGCCAATAATAATTCATTGTTAGTCTACAGCTAATGACCTTTCAGAGCTTTCAGCCTTATCTGTTAAAATCTAGATTATTGAACAGTCACAGCTAGTCATTCCTCCTGCTATTTTTCACTGGCTTCAATTGGTGTCAAGAGCCCAATTCGGATGGCAATTGTCTCTCATGTGGCCATCTTTAAAAATAAATTTACCTCAGTGATAAAACTCATGCATTTGGATGGTGATTTATTCATGGTGGAAGAGTGAGTTCTGTGATCCTATGAACCTGCGTGCTCCTCACATGATCATCTGTTGTAAATAAAATATTATTTGCTTGGAAATAATAGGAATAAATTCATATTTAATTTAAAAATAGAAAAATAATACCTATTTATTATTTGTTTATGTAAATCTGTTTAAAAATAGTAAAATCATCATGCTAGTGTTAGTCTAACAGTTCATGGTCTTATTATACTTTGTATAATTGTTTTGTTTTTTTTAATCTGGGAAATTCTTTTGAATGAATATTAAATCAAAATTTAAGGTTTAAACTAAATCTATAAATGTAAGTTGAGAAAAACTAATACATTTGATTGTAAAGAATTAGAATATTATTAAAGGGGCCATATGCCATTGCTACAAAGAATATTATTTTGTATATTTGGTGTAATGCAATGTGTTTATATGGTTTAAGGTTAAAAAAAACCACATTGTTGCTCCTCTCTGTCCTGCCTTTCTGAAATGTGTCAATTTTAACAAAGCTCATTGTTCTGAATAGGAATATCTGCTTCCAAATACTGACACACATAAACGAGCATTTGCTGCATCCAGTGGGGACATAATTACTGATTATAATGACTTATACTGTCTTTTTTTGCGCATTGCATCACGCCACAGGGAGATCAGACGATACTATGTAAACATAAAACAATGTCTTCATTGCGGTTGTAGAAACGAAAAACAGCAAGTGCTACGCTACACTGCTCAAAACTCACTTTTGAATAGTCAGTAGCAAATTCTTTAAATATGAAAACATACTTACAGGCTGTGAGACAGAAGCACACTTGCAAAGTTGGAAGGACAGCAAACTCTTCCAGGTTTAGGAAACAGTCTTCCGTAAAATGCGACGCACACACTCACATTTTTGAGTTGTACTGTTCTGGTACAGTGTTGTAAATACATCTTAACATGAAATCACATCATATGACCCCTTTAAATTTGGTCCTAAGTATTTTTTCCTGGTGTATTGAGTCATCTTCCTGTTTCATTTTATATTGTATTGGTCTTGATGGACAGTGTACTATCACTGTGATAAGCCCTGTACAATGAAAACAGGACAGTTTAGAGAGTGGGTAATCACACCACACTGCATCGTCTTCATGGCTGGCCTTTAGATCTCTTTTTGTGCCATAACGTTATTCACTTCAAACGTTCTAACAGGCATCGATTGGCATACCTTACACAACCCAGCCGTACATAATGGCCATCTCTCCCTCTCAGAGATATTGTGCTTGTGCTTTGATCTATGAAGGGTAATGCCTGTTAATGGAGGAGCAGATGATCAGTTCTTCCGCGGTCTATGGAATGTAATGGAGCACTGAGGAAGAGCTTAAATCTGAACCCTGACAACACTGTAATCATTCACAATGTGCTGCCTAATTGGAATGTATTACCTTGTGATAGTTTCAACTGTTAAAGGTATAAAGGAACACGATTGTAAAATCTTTTAATATTACACAGTATTTGAACAAAGAAAAGCTATAAAATAATGTATGATTGTCATATTATTATCTAAAAAATCTTAAACCAAGTGGCCTTATTTAAAAGGAATAGTTCACCCAAAAATAAAAATGTGCTGAGAATTTACTCACCCACAGGCCATTCAACATATAGATACGTTTGTTTCTTTGTTGGAACAGATTCGAGGAAATTTAGCATCACTTGCTCACCAATGGATCCTCTGCAGTGAATGGGTGATGGGAGTTCAGCTGACAGCTGATAAAAACATTTCAGTAAACCACACAACTCCTGTATATGAATAAAGGTCTTGCGAAGTGAAAAGTTGCATATTTTTAAGAAACAAATCCATCAAAACATTTAGGGCCATAACTGTGCAGTGCTAATTCTTCACTACGTGTCTTTAGTAAATCCCGACAGTACTATTTTAATGCCAAAAGACGTTTGTGCTGACAAAAGCTGTTAGTAAATCTTGCACTTAAACTGTAAACCATTGCTTATGGCCAAAATATGATCATTTGAAAAAAATCATGAAACTTCTTGGTTTGTGAAGTGTTAGTGGGTCATGTTTATAGTCAGTACTGTATGATGAACTGCCTGTGTTTATTTTGCTCAAAACCTGTGTAAGTTTGACGTCCGATGACTTCATATATCAACTAAAAATCACTTAGCCCGATTCAGATGATAATTATTATTTTTCATGGGTAAGTAAGCTATTTTCAATATTTTGAGGGTTTGGTTAGTGATCTTATTGGGGCTCAAATCCAGAATGTCAATGTTTGTTTTTTTTGACAACTCCCAAGAACCATCTGTTGCGCTTTAATGTAATTTGCATGCATTTTAGATGTACGCTAATTACAGAAATTCTGTGTGAAGTATTTACAAGAACAATATTTCACCACACCGAGTGGAAAGAAAAAGAAGTGTGGAAACATTTGAAGTAGGCCATTATTACAACAGGTAACAGGTATGCAGTACAATTTTAAAATATGTGTAGGCTACATCAGAAATATAAACCAAGCAGGTCTATGTCTACCTTATGTAAATAAGAGGTTGTATTTATTTCTGCTAATTTCCATGTTTTTTCTGAACCTTCAGTATTAATATACAATACTGAAAACAATATGATTTATATGATTTAATCATATACATTGGTTCCACATGAATCAGTTAAGTAACACAAACATAATTTGATCATGTAGCTCAGGATTTATTTAATTGATTTTCATATACAGTTGCAAAATTAATCAAAATGATTCAACCCCCTTGACCTCCAAGACATTTTGCTGCAGAGAACAAAATGTTATGAAAACAATTCTAAGGCATCAGTAAACTATTGAAGTTTATTAATACACATCTGAGTGATTCTGAGAATGTAAAGTTGAGTCAAAAGTCAAAAGTCAAATTTGGTGCAGAATCTTTTATTCTTTATAACTTCCAATAAATGATGCCTGTAAGCGCTTGGAAGTTCTGTCACCTTTCTACTGCAGTCTTGGCCCATTCCTTACTTAAAAAAAAGTTTAAGATCATTGATAATCTTTGGTTTTCAAGTTTCTACTGCTTTTATCAAACTCAACCAAATATTTTCAATAAGAATTAAATCAGAAGACTTAACAGACCACTCAAGAACGTTCTACAACCAAACCCTGAACCAAGCTTAAGTATATTTGGATGTGTACTTTGGGATGGCTGCCCTGCAGGAAAGTCCATTGATCATCAGCTTCAGTCTTTGCACCAAAGTCATCACAATTCTTGACAAAATGGCCTAATACTTTAAAGGATGCATGATGTCCTTCATACTGTCATAATTTTCACTTCCTGCTACAGTAAAACAACCCCATAACAGAACTGATCCACCTCTATGTTTGACAGTGGAGATTGTGTTCTTCTACTTATTAGTTTTCATAGGTCCAAAAAGTTCCAGTTTGGTCACGTAATTTTATAAAACATTCTTCCAGAACTCCAAAGGTCTATCCAAATGTATTTTAGCATGTTCAAGTCGGCCTTTTTGTTCTTGTTGGTCAAGAGTGGTATTTGGCAAGATGTCTCAACATGAAGGCCATACTTGTTTAGTGTTCTTCTTGTGCACTGCAGTGATTTTTTTTCCTCCTTTCGTCAGGTCATCTTAAAAGTTTTTGGCTGTACATTGCAGTTTCTTTTTCAGTTCCTCTGATCAAACATTTTATGATATTGTGCTTTTTTTGTTTAACACCCTCAAAGGTTTTCTGGTACAACACATTTTAAACTAAGGAATAAGGCTAGCCTTAGCCTTTTTAATATAATAAAACTATTCCTTATCTATAGATATAAATACATGTATGTGTAACAACTCAAGCCAATTCTGTATTTTTAAAAGAGTTTCTAAAGACTTAATTGTGGTTTAAGACAATTTTGTCTCCTACCATAAAATAAGTGACTTAAAAACTGCAAGTCTGAATATGGGTTAAATAATTATGACATAATTATATAATATAACTGAAAAAAGATTACATTATATCATTATATATTGACATTATCACTTTAAATATGCCAGTAAACTGTTGTAGATGCTATTTTGATAAAATCCTGGATCTTCAGGAAAAACTCTGCCAGGCATTTGTTACAATATATTTACTGATTATGTTCACCTGCCCCTTCTCATTGAAAATATGATTTCTTTTTATTTTTCAATTACAAATATCAATGAAAAGTTGTGTTTAACCAGAAAATATTTCTTATTATTTTTGCCATATAAAAACATAGCAGTATAGCAGTATTCAATGAAAAGAGTTTTTTGACCTTCAGAAAATATTTCTTCTTATTATATAAAAATGTAGCAGTATGCTATTCCGAATTCAGCCATTTACTTAACTTCCTGCGTGTAAAGTAAGGGACACAGTAAAATATAGTGCTTAAAATAAACCCTTTTGCCCTTATTTACACCACTATTTCAGCTTTTGTTTATCTTAAGCAATCACACATTCCTGGCACAAGCTAAACAAAGTGATTTTCAAAACATGGCCACTTTTTCTCTTGGAGAAAAAATAAGGTCATTTTTTAAGTCATCTGTGTTTTGTTTTTTGTTTTAATGGAACTGTATGTTACCGGGTGTAAGTAAAAAGAAAAATCATTTTTATTCTGAACCTCAGGTTGCAAGGACTTTGCCACTAATAGTTCAGCCTGAAAGAGCAAATGACCCCACTAATGGAGAAACTATGAAAGGAAAGTGAATTAGGCATGAAGAACAATTTTTTAACAAGGCAGGAAGCAACACAGTGCTGTTAATTGCCATGTTTTGATGAGCTGTGTAAACGAAAGGCCTTATTAAAACCCCGTTGGATGTCTAATGGATTTGTTGGATTGAGCCATTGTGAATCTGGTACATTTAGTAAAAACTTGAGGGTATTTCGAGTGTTTTTGCTTTTATTTGTTTTGGTATTCATTTCACAAGAAAGTGGTGATTTTTCTAAAACCTTTGTACAAAACTCCAAGACGATCACAGAATTGATCAAAATAATTCTAACTTTTACTAACATACTGTAGTTGTTAGCACTTAATTTCACTTATTTGTTTGCTTGCTTACTTTAAAATACATCATTTTTTGTTATATTCTAAGCTTTTTAAATTAGATTATTCTAGAAATACTAATAATTATATAAGTTATGGCAGATCTTTGAAAATGTAATTATGTTTAAGGAACTATGAATACTTAAATCTATTAAGTGTTATGTAAATGTCTAAGGAGGGCCAATTTTTGCAACATGAAAAAACCCTATTGATTTACCAATCAACAACTACAGGGCCTTATGAAAGTATTCATACCCCATCATTTTTTTCATGTTTTATGTTGCAGCCTTATGTTTAACTGCTTTAAATAACGTTTTTCAATCTACACTCCATACGCCATAATGATAAAGATGTCCTGTAAAGCTCAGAAACAAGATTGCATCAAGCATCTGGGGAAGAGTTCAGAAAAAATCAGCTGCATCAGAACTTGGTGACAAAGAACTTGGTGACCAAGAAGTTGATGGTCACTCTAGTTGAGCTACATGATCATTTATTCAGGTGTGAGAAACTTACAGAAGGACAAACATCACTGAAACACTCCACTATCTGGTCTTTACTTTCGGGTACAAGGCCGCTGCGACGCGTGTTGGTGATGAACGGGAGGGAACGAGTGGTTCTTCGCCGGGTAATTCCCCACGATCCTCTCGCCCTGTGTTTGCCGATCAAGCTCATGGATAATTTTGAAAATTCGTCTCAGTACGGATTGGATTGGTTAAAGCAAGTTCACTTTCTTGACGCCCCCATTTCTCAGGCTGGCCTTTTCGGTAACACTGTTGAGGAATCCTGCCTCGTCGGGCGCCGGCTCCCAGTCCCGCACCCCCAAAACAGCAGCCACCACCTGCTCCACGCTGAGGTCAACCGCCTTCCAGATCGGCACAGGGCCCTCCACAGGCTGGTCCTGCACCTAAACCAGCCTTGCGGTCGAGTTCTTGCAAGAAGGTGGCGCCGTCAGCTCATTCTCAGGCCGCTAAGAACCCTCATCAGGCTTCGAAGCGCTCCTGAAACGAGCAGCCCAAGTCTGGATCCACACTCGGCGAGGGGACGAGTGTGGGCTTCGGCTCCATCCCAGCTGTCTGCCTCACGGCGGACGGCCACCACATGGTCAATGAAAGAGCAATTTCCTTCTTCTCTGGGTGTAAAAACCAATGTGACTGCGTCCCTCCGGGGTACCCAGCCACTGAAACACATCAAAGCATGCTCAACCGCACACCCTGCGCTTCTGCATACTTTGATAAATCAAGCGCATCCTTCAGTCGATCCCCTGAGCTCAGGCGATCCTCTGATGGATCCTTGTATGTAGGTTACGATGATCGGTACTTCCACTGTGACTGGGTCCCTCCGGGGTACCCAGCCATTGAAACACATCAAAGCATGCTCAACTGCACACTGGATCCTTGTATGTCGGTTATGGTGATCAAAGCACCTTATGTCCTCCGGGACAGCGCTCCCCCGAACAAAGGGCTTTCCTCACAACTCAGTCACAACATACCCACCCGAGGTACGTCGGTGGTCCCCCTGAGACCGTTAGCAGAGAGTCTTACAGCTTGGCTCGAGTTACCCAACCTCTCTCCCTGGCTTCTCAGAACCATCCGACTCGGCTATGCTATCCAATTTGCAAGGAACCCGCCCAAGTTCAGCGGTAAACTCTCTACCGCAGTTCAGGACGAGAATGCCACTGTTCTTCTGGCGGAAATCGCGACCCTTCTGGCTCATAGAGCCGGTCCCCTCGGCCGACATGAGGAAAGGGTTTTACAGCCCCTACTTCATTGTACCCAAGAAATGTGGCGGTTTAAGACCAATCTTGGACCTGAGGGTTCTGAATCAGGCCCTTCACAAGCTCCCCTTCAGAATGCTAACCCTCAAACACATTGTCACGTGCATCAGGTTCCAGGATTGGTTTGTGGCGATAGACCTGAAAGACGCGTACTTTCATGTCTCGATTCTTCCAAGGCACAGGCCCTTCCTACGGTTTGCCTTCGAAGGTCGAGCATTTCAGTACAAAGTCCTTCCATTTGGGCTCTCCCTGTCTCCCCGCGTCTTTACGAAAGTCGCAGAAGCAGCCCTTGCCCCTCTCCGGGAGGTGGGCATACACATTCTCAATTACCTCGACGACTGGCTGGTCATAGCACACTCTCAGGAGTTGGTATGCAAACACAGGGACATGGTCCTCAACCATCTGGCCCATCAGGTCAACTGGGAAAAGAGCAAGCTCGCCCCAGTACGGAGCATCTCTTTTCTCGGTGTACAACTGGACTCGGTCGCTACGAATGCACGGCTCTCCCCGGAGCGTGCACAGTCAGTGCTGAGCTGCATCCAGAAGCTCTCACGCAGCCCTACGGTCCCCCTCAAACAATTTCAGAGGCTCCTGGGTCACATGGCATCCTCAGCCGCAGCTGCAGTCAGATCTCTTTGAGCCTCTTCAGTCAGTCGAACTCAGTGCTCTCTTCCAAAAGACGGCTGTCCTGACTGCGCTCACTTCTATCAAAAGAGTGGGAGACCTCCAAGCCCTCTCTGTCAGTGACTTGTGCCTCGAATTCGGGCCGGCTAACTCTCACGTTACCCTGAGACCTCGGCCCGGTTACGTGCCCAAAGTGCCCACCACTCCCTTCAGGGACCAGGTGGTCACTTTGCAAGCTATCCCTTCTCAGGAAGGCGACCCCAACCTCTCCTTGTTATGCCCAGTCCGTGCCCTGAGCATTTACTTGGAATGTACTGAAAGCTTCAGACGGTCGAGTCAGCTCTTTGTCTGTTTTGGAGGACAGCAGAAGGGGCAGGCTGTCTCCAAACAAAGAATTTCCCATTGGATTGTGGATGCGTTTCGTTTGGCCTACCAGGCCAGGGGTGTGCCCTGCCCGCTGGGGGTGCACGCCCACTCCACCAGGGGCATCGCAGCGTTGGTAGCGCTAGCGAGCAGGACCTCTTTAACAGACATTTGCAGAGCTGCAGGTTGGGCTACACCTAACACGTTTGCCAGGTTCTACAATCTGCGTGTAGAGCCAGTCTCTTCGGGAGTCCTGAACACAAGCCTGGCGACTCCTGAAGCTGACACGGTGTAGAAGCTTGCCATAGCGTTGTTCCACACGGGTGATGACGCTTCCCCAGTTCAGTAAGTTTCCTGGCGTGAACCCTGATCAACACTTCCATCATGTTGCACCCACAACGTAGCTATGTTCGGAGGAGGAACTAGCTATCAGAATCTAATATGAGCTTAGGTTGCCTCTTGTGAACTCTCATATTAGGTTGGTGCTCCACATGTAGTGGCTCCTAATGCGGCCCCATGGGTGTATTTCCACCTATATTCTCAGAGATGCGGTGTTTCCCAACAATTTTGTCTCTGATCCTGAGTTCAGCAGTCTCTCCTTATGTGGAGCCTGTCTCAGGATCTTCCCTTTGTAGCGCTCCCCAGTGCGAGCCCTCAGGTGTATTTCCCACACAATGACCTCCCTCCGGGCAGGGTGTGGTCTCCGTAGTGCCCAATGGCCCAATGTTCTCCAAGATGTTCAATCAAAGGTGAGGAAAGGCTGGCTGAAGCTCTTGGGCATTGGAAGGTCACGCAGAGGTGAGTTGCATTTATTTAACACGTAAGACCTGTTATTATTTGCATTCCATACACTCGTGACACAGTCCGCTGGTTGTGGCATTTTCAACTGGGACCCCTAGTGTCCTTCACGTCGACACAACGTTGAGCGTGAACGGCAGACGGGAAACGTCTTGGTTACGTATGGTAACCCTCGTTCCCTGATGGAGGAAACGGAGACGTTGCGTCCCCCTTGCCACAACCTCGGACTGCCTCTGAGTGTAGCCGAGTGGCTATTCGGCTCCTCAGATCAGAACAATGAGTGTTGCTTAGCCCCCTCCTCTTATACCTGGATGTCCGGGGCGGAGCTGGCTATGCAAATACTGCACACCAATTCTCACTGGCCTTTTCTCAAAGCTGTCAGAGGTGTTCGGGCTCCCTAGAGCGACCCCTAGTGTCCTTCACGTTGACACAACGTCTCCGTTCCCTCCATTAGGGAATGAGGGTTACCATACATTATTTTCACTGTTAAAGAGTTGGATGTATAACAGTATTTCTGTGCCAAACACACATCCGTTTTTTTTTGATCATGGCTCTTCATGACATCCTGAAGGAATTAACTCCTTGTATGGGCATTTCTCCCAAAAGAGCACGCCCGCGCACTGTATCTTTATTTTGTAAATATGATCAAACTAAAGAGTTATTATAAAACTAAAGACTTATTAATATTTGAAGGATGCAGTACTACTCTATAGGTACTCAAGATTAACATAAGATTGGGTGTGTGTTATGCCCCTTTAATGAAAACCTATTCCAGAGCATTCAGAACCTCAGATTAGGCAGAAGGTTCACCTTCCAACAGGACAATAACTCTAAGCACACAGCAAGAATGGCTTATTGACAACTCTGTGAATGTCCTTGACAAACACTTCTGGAGAAACCTGAAAATGTCTGTCAGCCCCCATCCAGGCTGACAGAGCTTAAAATGTGAAGAGGTGTGGAAAAGAATGGCAGATAATTGTCAAATGTAGATGTGCAAAGCTTGTTGCATCATACTAAAAAGACTTGAGGCTGTAAAGGTGTTTCAACTAAATATAACGTTAAGGGTATGAATACTTTGGTGGTGTACTTTATTTCAGTGTTTTATATGTAATAAATTTGCAAAATCACAAATCTGTTTTTTGCTTTGTTATTATGGTGTATGGAGTGTAGATAGGGGTGCAATGGTTCAACTTACTCACAGTTCAGTTTGTATCACGGTTTTAGAGTCACGGTTTTGATGCGGTTTGGTATGTGCTATGTTTAGGGAAAAAACTATACTGTCAAATAAAAATAAATAAAATAACATAACATAATTACAAGCAACAGCACAAATAAATACAATAGAGTAAAGATACAAATAAAATAAGCAGTGTTTTTCAGGTTGTTAGGTAGGTCTAACAGTTTTTAGGTACAGAAATAGAATAAAGTAATCAAATATTAAATAACATTGCATTCATTCAGTCAAGAGCAGTGAGTTATTTCCTTGTTGTTGCTGTTTGATTAATATTTAGAAAGTCACTTTAAAAGAATGCACTGATCCAGTGCACTACGTTCAGCCGGCTATGTCTGCTAGGATACTTACCAAGAAGGTATTTTTATGTGTGAATTTGTCCATTCAAACAAAACACTTCAAAGAGAGCTTAATATTTGCGTGCGTTCTGAGACGCAGTTTTACACACTTCGGATGAGCGCACACAAATCCTCTCACTGTGTGAGAGCATCCTCTGTCTCTTAAATGTTAAATGAGTTTAGTTTAAACACAGATAGCAATGTGTGCTGTTTTTGTCTCACCTGCATATGTGCGTTATCATCGCCGGGGTGATGACGGAATAAATGACTGCTCATATTCCGCATTGGACAAGAGTGAATTGTTTGTCCGCGTTTATTTTTTTCATCGCTGCTGTTGTACTGGGAAGCCAGAATGTGTGAAATATATATTACAGATGCGTTGTCGGATTTAAGTTGAACCGCGGTCCTGGAGAATGGTACGGTTCTTTTTTTTTTTTTTACCAAGAACCGTTGCACCCCTAACAGATTGATGTGGAAAAATTTTAAAACAGTTTAACATAAGGCTGCAATATGACAAAACATGAAAAAAAAAATTAAGGGGTATGAATATTTCTCAAGGCACTGTATACCTAAAAAACATTGAACAGAAGCTGATGAAATGAATGACAGAATGACAAAAAAGAGCACAGCCATCCAACAAATATTGAGATTTAGTGATATGGTCAAGAGGAAAAAAAATATTTTTTTTTTTCTTGTACAAGGTCAGTTGGAAACTTCTACAGAAAAAAGGTGCTTGGGAATCGGAAAATACAAGCTTCAAAAAGAAGCTTTGATCTGACAAGATGAGGCTTTACAAAAGAAAAGAGCTATGGTAATAATTGTGGAACTCTGACATCATTCCTCAGAGCAATTCCTTATTGAACCTGGGAAGAGTCTTCTCAATATGTGTCAGGAGAGAAAACCCTGCCAAAGATAATATTGTCTGTGGAGAGAGCAGGATATGATGCATTATGTATAGTACCTGGACACTTCAAAGAAGAATGACTGAAAAGCCAGAAGTGTAGAGAAGTCCTTTCTGTTTCATCTTCAACATTCAATAACATGCTGCTCTTTCTGTCCACAATATGCAAATACATAATGTTCAAGCTCAATGAGAGATTGTTTAAGTGTGTGTTACACAATCAACTACATTCTGTGTTATCTAAATTTTGAATCCTTTTTCTACAGAAGGATCCTCCTCCAATCCTGGTAATGGTGTGATTCATCATGAGCTATCTCTGTGTACTATGAATAGGAGGGCATAGCAGGTCATTCCTGCAAAAGCAATGGATGAACATGATCAATGTGGCATGGCTGGAATGAACAGTGTTACATTCTTTCACACAGGCTATTTTGAAGTTAGAGTTTTTTTCTGAAAGGAAGGCAAAGAGAAAAAATGTACGGTCAAGGACACTGTCACAACTTTCTTGAGCAAACTATAAGGTTTCTAAAATCTCCTGTATAAACCCTGTAAGCCTTTATAGTTCAGCTGCAAGAACAATGGCATTGTGCAGAATTGTAAAGAGACTGATTTAAAGTTTGCACCACAGTGCTTCATTACTTCTGCTCAGAAAGCCATTAACCTCTTACACACCGCATCAGAGAACATTTCGCGTTTACTTTTCATCATCTGACGCAGAGAAAGAACTACATTTTCAACATCATATCTTCTACAATCTTGTTATATATTCTAGTACAGAAAAAAAAGATATTGTAAAGGGGAGGAATCTTGTTCTCAAGGCAAGGAGAATAAGATCTATTTGAAAGGAATAGTGCACCAAAAAATAAAAATCTGCTAAAAATGTATTCCCTCCAGCAGTTCAAGATAAGTGTGTTTCTCCATCAAAACGGATAAAAGAAATGTAGCTGCTTACCAATGGTTCCTCTGCATTGAATTGGTCATGTCAGAATGAGAGTTCAAAAAGATGATAAAAACATCACAATAATCCACAAGTAAAAAAAGTTTACATTCACCTTGCAGAATGCCAAAATGATAAGGGTCATACAAAATGCATGGTATTTTTTATTTAGTACTGATAAGAATAAGATATGTCATATATAGTCTACAAGATAAAATTATAGTTGAATTTCTAAAAATTACCCCGTTCAAAAGTTTACATATGCTGGATACTTAATACTGTGTTGTTACCTGAATAATCCACGGCTAATGGATTTTTTTTTATTTGTTTTGTTTAGTGATAGTTGTTCACGAGTCCCTTGTTTGTCTTCAAAAGTTAAACTGCGCTATTCTTCAGGAAAATCTTTCAAGTTCCACAAATTCTTTGTTTTTTCAGCATTTTTGTTTATTTGAACAATGACTGTATGATTTTGAGATCCATCTTTTCACACTGAGGACAACTGAGGGACTCATAAGCAACTATTACAGAAGGTGCTCACTGATGCTTTAGAAGGAAATACAAAGGCCTAAGGGGTGAAAACTTCTGAAATGTAAAGATCAGGGTAAATTTAACTTATTTTATCTTCTAGGAAACATGTAAGTATCTTCTATAGCAGTAATAATACAAAAAAATAAGGTATTTAGGCAAAACACACAAAGTTGTTTTGTGTACACCCTTGGTTCTTTATGCATCGTTTTTTTCTTCTGGAGCATCAGTGAACATTTGAACCTTCTGTAAGAGTTGCATATGAGTCCCTTAGTTCCCTCTCAAGGGAACATCGTACTGCGTCCTCTAGGGGGCGCTAGGGGAACGCCATCAGCGTGACTCGTGTCTGAAGCATACATCCAAAAACTACAAGCGGTGGCCGGCAACAGCCTATGACGTCACTCTCGGCACGACTCGTCGCCGCCGGCGCGTCACTACCAGGCGCCACCATAGCATAAAAGGCCGCCGGTAGAACACATCATTCTCTTCTTCGTCTTCAGTGATTACTTTGTTTGAAGGCATGCATCTTTGGTGAGCTTTATCTATTCTTACCTCTTCTTTTGGCAAGCACAAGCCAGATGTTTTAGAAGTGTGTTTTAATCCGTGTCTTCTCATTTTTTGACACTTGATGATACACACTCTCTTTAACGACATATCGCACATGCACGCAATATCCCCGGTTGGGGCTGTTGTGTGCATTTTTGAGGAAGGAAAGGCAACTATCTGCTCCCTGCAATTCGCATCTTGCCGTTGCTGAGGCACGAAAGAGGGTGAGTTTGCGGGGATTTCAGATGAGGTTGGCTGATGGGCTTCACTTGAGGGGCTTAGGAGGTGTTTCCTGTGGGAATCTCTCCAGAGCTGGCCCGGTGGAGTGCTCATTAGCCTATTGTGGGACTGATTGGGGACCTCTCTATTATATCCATCTGAGGATGGTTATTTTTTAGTCACTGTTATTACAGGAGGGGCTGCTTGAATATGGCTATCTGCGGCTAGCTGTGTGTTAACTAGCCCTTTCCTGAATATGTAGCTGTCTGAGGATAGCTATGTGCTAGTTCAGGGATTGCTCCCCTCTTTAGGGTTTAAGTAGCAGTCATTTTGAGCTCTGCCTGGATAGTGCTGTCTTCCCTTTAGGGTTTATAATTAGACGGCCCACTACTGGTGGTCTTGGCAACTGCAGAGGTCCCCTTTCCTAGTGCATAGCTTTCTGAGGGAAGCTATGAGCTAGTTTGGTGATCGCTCCCCTTCCTAGGGTTTAAATTGCCATCTCTTTCACAGCCCACTCTCTGTACTCAGGTAGTCCTTCCTATACTCATAGCTATCTGAAGATATCTACGTGTTAAGTTCAGTGACTGTCTAGGTATACTCCTTATTTAGACAGTGCTGTCTCCCCTTCATGGTGAGCCTGGTGTTGCAGTATGTATGGCTGTTGTTGTGTTCTTCCTATGTTTCAGGTTTAGAGCCTCATCAGTCTCTCTCTGTGGGATATGGAACCCTTGCCTCTGGAGTCTGCTGCTAAAGCACTTGAAGATGGTCTCCCTGATTACTGGGCCCCTGGTACATGACTGCAACCCCTGAACTGCTGTGGTCCCTCTATGCAGGTAGATGCATCATTTGATGTTGCTCCAAGGAACTGCCTGTTTTTGGGCGGGTGAGTACGACCCTTTTTTGTGTGTCCTGCCTACTTTGCTATGTTTCGGGGACCTTTTTCTGTTGTGCTTTATCTACTTCTCGGTAGGTCCTCAACGAGTATCCCCCTCTGGTCTGATGACTACGGTTTTGGCTTGCTCGTTTACTCTGGATCTGCTGTTACCTGCCTCAGATCCCTGCGGAACCTCCTGGCTTCCAGGTCCCCTATTAAAACATGGTATTCCAGGACTCGTAGTCCTTCGTTTAGGTAAGCTTTCTGGATGTCTTTCTTCATAGAATGCACCTGGACATCGCTGGCAGGACACCCTGCCTTAGAGGCCCGTCTTCTAGCCACCCAGCCTTCTCTAGTGGATTTATAATCATCCCTCTGCGGAGTGGGTTTGATTATGAGGTGTTTTTGCAAAAACTCCTCCTGAACTGTTGCCTCTGAGGAGCGACATTTCTCCAGGCTTCTGGCTCTTCTAGACTCTGCGGGGTCTGGTCGAGTCAGAAGTCCATGCTTCTGTAGAGACAAAGCATGATCCACTTTGGGTTGGTTATAACCAATGTCCCTCGATACTACCCCCTACAGCTTGAGGGCAGGGGATGCTGCTTCTATGCAGGCATGTCGAGTGGAATATCTTGGTCCCTTTCTCTACCTCTTCGGTAGGGTATGCTATGTGTACGGCTATGCTCCCCTCTCTGCGGAGGGGTTTCCTAAGAGCTTGCCACCCTGTGAAGCTCAAGATATCTCGCTCCATGGCAGTTTTACCAGTCGACTAGCAGCTTGAGAGCTACCTGTCATGGTTGGGTGTATCAATGCTCCCCTCGCCTGAGAGTTACCTATAGATAGCCCTTACTGCCTGTCACTCAGAGCCCTGTTGAGTGTGACCTCCCTGGCACACAAAATCTAAAATCCATTGGTGGTAGGTGTGCACCCAAGTCTTTGCGCACCTTTCTAAAATCCACATTAGTGGTAAGTGCACACGCAAGTCTCTGGGCACTTCTCTAAAATCCACATGAGTGGTAAGTGCGCACGCATGTCTTTGTGCACTTTTCTAAAATCCTTTATGGTATGGGCTACGCGCTAGACTTCGTTCCCATTTTCTGAGTAGGTCACGCCCCGGTTACCTTGGGCCCCTCTCTATTTATGTATCCTAGCAGATACCTCTTGAGCTTCCACTACCTAGGATTTGCCGAGGCATTCCTTGGTTAACCCTCCCCCCCTAAGTAACGGTTCTTCAAATCCATGTTCATGGTAAGTGCGCACACAAGTCCCTGGGCACTTCGCTAAATCCACATGAGTGGTAAGTGCGCACGCAAGTCTTTGTGCACTTTTCTAAATCCTATATGGTATGGATTACGCGCTAGACTTCGTTCCCATTCTTGAGTTGGTTACGCCCCGGTCTCCTTGGGCTCCGCTCCACCCTCGTATCTTCTGATACCTCTTAGCTCTAGGATTTGCTGCGGCACTCCTAGGCTTAGACCGCCCTCTGAACAGGGTATTGCTACCTGTGTTCTGTAAGTCGGCTCCTGAGGGAGCAGACCTTTCGGAACTACTCGTAGCTCCTTCTAGACAAGCAGGCCCAGTTTTCACTGGGCTCTTGCTGTATCCCCCTTAAAGGAGTCTGCTCGATTCCAAGCCTGAGCTCTATCTGCCCCCTTTCAGGTAGTCAGGTAGTGGCTCAGGCCTCTGGCCGAAGGGGGTAATGTCTCGACAGCTGTCACTTAACGTCTCTGGGGCAATTCTCTTAAAGATAAGTGAATTGGTACTTAGTGCTCACCTCATTAGCATGCACTCCCCTCAGCATGGCAGCGTGGGTATAACCGTTCCCCTAGCGCCCCCTAGAGGACGCAGTTCGATGTTCCCTTGAGAGGGAACGTCTCAGGTTACGTATGTAACCATGGTTCCCTAGATAGGGAACGAGACACTGCGTCCTCTAGGCTGGTCGCCATGCTTCGGACGTAAGCTTCAGACGAAGAAGCGAATGATGTGTTCTACCGGCGGCCTTTTATGCTATGGTGGCGCCTGGTAGTGACGCGCCGGCGGCGACGAGTCGTGCCGAGAGTGACGTCATAGGCTGTCGCCGGCCACCGCTTGTAGTTTTTGGATGTATGCTTCAGACACGAGTCACGCTGATGGCGTTCCCCTAGCGCCCCCTAGAGGACGCAGTGTCTTGTTCCCTATCTAGGGAACCATGGTTACATACGTAACCTGAGACGTTGTCTTACGTGTGAAAAGATGGATCTCAAAATTATACAGTCATTGTTGGAAAGGGTTCAAACACACAAAATCTGTGGGACAAGAAGGACTTTTCTGAAGAACAGCGGGCAGTTCAACTGTTCAGAACAAACACGTGACTCAACAACTATCAATGAAAAAAAACAGCTGTGAATCATTCAGGTAACAACACAGTATTAAGAATCAAGTGAAAAAACTTGAAAAAAATTTGTAAACATGGCCATTTTTATAAATTCAACTATTATTTTCTCTTGCGGACTACAAGAGAAAAAAATACATAAAAGATGTAAAATATCTTACTCAGGTCAGTACTAAATAAATACTATACTAAATACTAAATAACATGCATTTTGTATGATCCCTCTTATTTTGGAAAAAATAATTTACATTTTTGCAGATTCTGCAAGGTGTATATAAACTTTTGACTCCCACTGAATGAGGGCTTGTACATTTAGCCGGAAGCAATGGTTTGAAGTTAAAAATGTCTTAATAATGGATTTGTTTATTACAAATAGCTTGTGCATTGCTTGTGGATTATTGTGATGTTTTTTCATCTGTTTGGACTCTCATTCTGATGCCACCCATTCACTGCAGAGGATCAACTGGTGAGCAAGTGATGTCATGCTAAATTTCTCATAATCTGTTTAGATGGAATATAAAAAAACAGTCTTTCTACATCTTGAATCTTGCGATATTAGCCTGAAGATGAGTAAAATTTTCGTTAAGGAGTAACTATTCCTTGTATCAGCATATCAGTACTAAGAAAGCATCTATGGCATATGTGGCTTTACTTACCACAAATTAGGGGTAACTTGTTGTTACTTGTAACCATTTGAAGAGACTAGGATCTGTCTATTCATTCGTTCATTTGTTTGTTTGCTCAGAAAGAAGCAGATTTACTTGTACATTACGTAATTTATTCTAATTTCAGTTATTTCCCAGTTGGCTTAGAAAAAGCAGTTAACAAATCCTCAAACATGTCAGAATGATTAAACACTAATTAATGCAGTATAAAATCACATTATCACATACACAGTGTACTCATCTTTTTATAATGCTTTTTAGAATGAATTTTCAAGTTAACTTTACTTGACATTTCCAACACAGCAAGAACTAACGATGAGCAATTGTTAGTTACTTTAAGCTGTAGAAGCCCAGAAATGTTCCTATATAATGGATACCACTTTATCTAAGGATCAACAAAAGCACACATTCTGTTCCTCTCAGTAGTCTGGCCTTCTATCTTCATTTCCAGGTCTTTCACATTCAACTGAGTAGAGGGTCAGAAAGGGATTTCATGTTGCCCTTCTCTCTTCTTTTACCATCCAGTGATTGCATTGGATAAATTGTTACAGAGAGGTTTACTGATAAAGAATGTTGTGCAGATTTTTATATCCTTAGCGTGTTTCCTGTGTGTTGGCAGAGTGGCATGATGGAGTATGCTAATTAAGATCCCATTCTGAGGGATGTTTTCTTGCACACACAGCTGACATGCCAAACAGGCTAGAAAAGTCAATGACATCCCATTTACCGCTCTCTCCATGTCTCTTTCTCACTGGAACATAATGAGAAATGACACTCTGTGACCTCTGCTGTAATCGTATACTTCTAAATCATACACATTTATGATCCAAATCAAATTATGTACTGTATGTGTTGACAAGATTCCATGGTGAAAATTACATTGAACTGAATAAAATGAACTCTTTTGTTGTGAAAAGGATAACATCATAGACAACACGTTATGTACATTTTCACTTAATTTGACAAAATTATAGCCTAGTTGGAAATGGCACACAAATATTTATGTTATAATGATATATAATTATCCGTTTTGTTTGTGTTGTTCATTTCAAGCATGCCCTTCTGACACTTGTGTCTTTTGAAACTGAGAACAAAAACTTTATTAGTGGTAAAATTAAGGACATGTTTACATATAGTTCACAAGAAAACATAATATCTGAATTTATAAAAATTACCCTGTTCAAAAGTTTACATCCCCATGATTTTTAATACTGTGTTGTTTACCTGAATGATCAGCCTTTTTTGTTTGTTTGTTTGTTTGTTTGTTAGTTTAGTGATACTTCTTCATAAGTCCCTTGTTTGTCCTGAACAGTTAAACTGCCCGCTGTTCTTCAGAAAAATCTTTCAGGTTCCACAAATTCTTTGGTTTTCCAGCAATTTTGTGTATTTGAGCCCTTTCCAACAATGACTGTATAATTTTGAGATCCATCTTTTCAAACTGAGGACAACTGAGGGACTTATATGCAACTATTACAGAATGTTCAAATGCTCACTGATGCTCCAGAAGGAAAAACAGTGATTTATGAGCTGTGTAGGTAAAAACTTTTTAACAGAATTGAGATTTACATTGTACATTTTTCTTATTTTACCTAAATATCATTAGTACTGCCCTTCAGAGGCTACAGAAGACAGTTACATGTTTCCAAAAAGACAAAATAAGTTAAATGTATCCTGATCTTGAAATGAAGTTTTCACCCTTAATGCATGGTGCAACAAACAAACAAATGAAAAATGCCTGTTTAAAACAAGGCTTAAAAAGTTCTTTGAAAAGTTCTGAAAACGTTTGAAAACTTGAAAGCTTTATATATATATATATATATATATATATATATATATATAAAAAATGTCCATAGTTATAAAAAAAAACATGCATATGAAATACATTTTGCATAAAATTAAAAGGCAATAGATAGATGTACTGACAAGTCCTTATTTTAACAGTGAAGGCCATCACCTGACATGCTCCCCTGCAGTTTTCCCTCTCCCCTCGTTTTTTTCCACCTCTGTCTGCGATAACTGCCAGCAAGCCACCAAATTGATTAATCCCCCCACCACCACCTACCCTGTCCAGCCCTGCTTTTGATAAGGTGCCTCTAGATGATTGAGGTGAGTTTTAATATATGCTGTTAGCAGGGGACACGGCCTCTCCGTGTGCTTTAGCAGAGAAAATCACCTATGAAACACACAGAAACAGCAGCTGCGGGTGGTAAAATTTGATGTCCACAGGCTCCTTCAGGCCTTCAAAGGGATTAAAGTCTGTCAGAACACCTGTCATGCTAAAGAGAATATTTTTAAGGCTGAGAAAGACATAACCTAAATTCCTCTAAAATATGAATTTGGCAAATTGGATCTGAATCTCACAACGTTTAGTTAAAGGTATAGTTCTCCCAAAAGTATTTTTCATCCGTTTTCGACTATTTTATGCAAGTCAGTGGTGTCCAAAACCTTCAAGCTTCAAAAGGTACATAAATATACTGTAAAATTAATTCATTTCACCTGACTGGTGTATTTCCAAGACTATTTCCAAGTGACCTAACAAAGAGACTCACTTTTTAAATTTTTAGAACATTTGAAACATTCTTCAAAATCAACCTCACTCTCAGGTCAATCACTATTATGTTGTTAAAGGAACACTCCACTTTTTTTTAAAATAGGCTCATTTTCCAACTCCCCTAGAGTTAAACAGATGAGTTTTACCATTTTCGAATTCATTCAGGCGATCTCCGGGTCTTGCGTTAGCACTTTTAGCATAGCTTAGCATAAATCATTAAATCTGATTAGACTATTAGTATCTCATTCTAAAATGACCAAAGATTTTTGATAATTTTTCTATTTAAAACTCGACTCTTTTGTAGTTACATTGTGTACTAAGACTGACAGAAAATGAAAACTTGTTTTTTTTCAGGCTGATATGGATAGGAACTATACTCTCATTCTGGCGTAATAATCAAGGAACTTTGCTGTAATATAATATGCAAGATATTAGAGGCAGATACAACTACAGTTACGATTGCTTTGTGTCAAAAACAGACCCAAATGTAACCACTGTCTCATTCTGTCAAACTACTCAAATCACAAACACATTCAAAAGAAGCATTACATCAGCTTTGCTTGTAAAAAATGCTGTTAGCAGTAGAGTTCACATTTATCTTTTAAATGAGATATGAATGCACTAATGGAGTGGGATCATTTTCAGTTTTACTCTGTATTTCATATCAAGATATTGTATTGTATTTGCCTGTTACATGCTTATATTTTTGAAAACTGGTTATATCTATGAAACATATGAAAATATAAATATATTTAAAAATCTTTTATAATTTAACAAATGCATGCAAAGATTTAAATGTGTCTGAATTTGCCGCACAAGGCAAGCAACTGAAAACAGATTAGCATCTTAATAGTGACATGCAAGGCATTTGCTTCAGTTTACCATGTTTGAAGTTCAACATGAAGACCATGCTTTGGTTTTTGATGCTTTGGGAGTGAGAATGGGTTATCAAAAATATCTTTTTTTGTGTTCCATATAACTTTTTCAAAGCCGTGTGAGTTTGGAAAGACATGAAGGTAGGTAAACAAAGACAGAATTCACATTTTTGAATGAACTATTACTTTAAGAACACACACTTTTGCATCACCTTCAGTCTGAAAAATGCTTTCAACAGCTTGACTCCTGAGAAATTAAAAAAAAAAACACCAGTGTCAAATCAAAATTCCATCAGCAAAAAGCATTCATCCTTGAAGTTCTGTTTTCCTATATAATTCACAACTTTATATGCTTGTACAGTCCTGAGACAGCCATAAAGTTGCCTCCAGCGAGAAGGACGTCATCGTGAAGACTGCACATACCCAGAAGAGACAGATTTTTGATAGGAGAGCGGGCTGTTTCCCCAGCCTGTCTTTCCATCATTAATTTGTGGGCTGACAGCTTTATTGCCATGTCACAATTCTTTAAGGGAGCCAAAAAACACCAAGTTAAAAGCACTTAGAGACCCTGCAGTGTTTGGAGGAAGAATGCTGTGAGTGTCAATGTGTTCTTTGGCTAAATGGACAGAGGATAGGCAGATGTCATCGACAACAAAAAGGGCAAAAAAAAAGGAAAATTGCCCTATGGTAGGGGGCTGTGGGCAGAATCACTATTCGCAGATGATTCTGACATGTGCAAGTGTGTCACTAACAGTGGTCTGCTGCTTATGCTGTCAGATAAAATCAAGCCTTCTGGGTAAAAATGCAGCTTCAAACAAAAACATGACTACAGCGGATAAAGTTGGCTGAGAACAAAAGAATATTAGTGGACCTAGAGAGTAAGTGTTTTGCACTTTATATGTATCAAACCGTAATATATTGTAATATATTTGAATAGTAATGTCAGCTTTATCAACATGTTTAGTACATAAACAGTGAATGTTACATATTACATATCATTCAAGAGAATCGGCTGATTGGGATGATATTGGGATTTTTTTTAACATTAAACTCTCTTTGTAAATTTAGGCAGCACTGACCAGACTAATTTTGACTCTTACATCGGTGGGCTGTCTGTCAAAAAAGTAAAAAAAAAAAAAGTTGTACAATGTATGGGTCAAAATGATTTTCTACCAAAAATCATTAGGATATTAAGCAAAGGTAAAAAACTTACTTATTGCTAAGTATTGCTAAGAAGTTTATTTATTCATTATATAAATCTCAATTTCACAAAATTGACCATTATTTTTTTTTATTTTTTATATTTTTTTTTTATTGGTTTTGTGGTCCAGGGTCACATATATGTTAGGGTCAACATGTAATGTAACATAAAAACAATATACAAATAAAAATTAACTGATTATTTTATTTTTAATTTGTTTATTAAAATGAATTTATACTTATATTAGAAATATTTTTTTGTATATTAGCAATCACAAAATTGGAATATATTTTCAGCATTTGATTATATTTTTATTGATTTATATTTTTATTTATTTATTTACTTATTTTTACCAGTTTATGGAGTTTTAATCTATTTATCGACAAGTTAACAGTTGATCACTTAATTGATTTAATTTTTTTTATTATTGTATATATTGTATATTGATTGTATAGACTACATAGATTGATTGTTTTAGTGGGTTAGTGGGAAAAAGGTCTTTAAAACTATTTTCACTCAGAGATGGTGAAAAAAGTATTTCACAAAAACTACAAAGAAGCACACTGAATTAAAAAATTATTTCTGAAGTAGAAAATCTGAAATAGCTAGTTTACCAATTCAGGTTAATATTTGGCTAAATGATTTGCATGGTTTTATATGCTGCTAAATCACCTATATGCATCATAAATATTTTAGACCTGTACAATTTTGCGTTGATGTAACAGTCAGTACAGTACTTTGACAAACCAAAAACAGTAAATGGGTGCCTTTCAACACTCCTCCCATGTGTTTCTCCTTTCCACAGTCTGGCAGAATTTGGGTTGGTTCCAAAATACAGGTCCTTCTCAAAAAATTAGCATATTGTGATAAAGTTAATTATTTTCTGTAATGTACTGATAAACATTAGACTTTCATATATTTTAGATTCATTACACACAACTCGAAGTAGTTCAAGCCTTTTATTGTTTTAATATTGATGATTTTGGCATACAGCTCATGAAAACCCAAAATTCCTATCTCAAAAAATTAGCATATTTCATCCTACCAATAAAAGAAAAGTGTTTTTAATACAAAAAAAGTCAACCTTCAAATAATTATGTTCAGTTATGCACTCAATACTTGGTCGGGAATCCTTTTGCAGAAATGACTGCTTCAATGCGGCGTGGCATGGAGGCAATCAGCCTGTGGCACTGCTGAGGTGTTATGGAGGCCCAGGATGCTTCGATAGCGGCCTTAAGCTCATCCAGAGTGTTGGGTCTTGCGTCTCTCAACTTTCTCTTCACAATATCCCACAGATTCTCTATGGGGTTCAGGTCAGGAGAGTTGGCAGGCCAATTGAGCACAGTAATACCATGGTCAGTAAACCACTGACCAGTGGTTTTGGCACTGAGAGCAGGTGCCAGGTCGTGCTGAAAAATGAAATCTTCATCTCCATAAAGCTTTTCAGCAGATGGAAGCATGAAGTGCTCCAAAATCTCCTGATAGCTAGCTGCATTGACCCTGCCCTTGATAAAACACAGTGGACCAACACCAGCAGCTGACATGGCACCCCAGACCATCACTGACTGTGGGTACTTGACACTGGACTTCAGGCATTTTGGCATTTCCCTCTCCCCAGTCTTCCTCCAGACTCTGGCACCTTGATTTCCGAATGACATGCAAAATTTGCTTTCATCCGAAAAAAGTACTTTGGACCACTGAGCAACAGTCCAGTGCTGCTTCTCTGTAGCCCAGGTCAGGCGCTTCTGCCGCTGTTTCTGGTTCAAAAGTGGCTTGACCTGGGGAATGCGGCACCTGTAGCCCATTTCCTGCACACGCCTGTACACGGTGGCTCTGGATGTTTCTACTCCAGACTCAGTCCACTGCTTCCGCAGGTCCCCCAAGGTCTGGAATCGGTCCTTCTCCACAATCTTCCTCAGGGTTCGGTCACCTCTTCTCGTTGTGCAGCGTTTTCTGCCACACTTTTTCCTTCCCACAGACCTCTTGCTTGAGGGTGTCAATGATGGCCTTCTGGACAGCAGTCAGGTCGGCAGTCTTACCCATGATTGCGGTTTTGAGTAATGAACCAGGCTGGGAGTTTTTAAAAGCCTCAGGAATCTTTTGCAGGTGTTTAGAGTTAATTAGTTGATTCAGATGATTAGGTTAATAGCTCGTTTAGAGAACCTTTTCATGATATGCTAATTTTTTGAGATAGGAATTTTGGGTTTTCATGAGCTATATGCCAAAATCATCAATATTAAAACAATAAAAGGCTTGAACTACTTCGAGTTGTGTGTAATGAATCTAAAATATATGAAAGTCTAATGTTTATCAGTACATTACAGAAAATAATGAACTTTATCACAATATGCAAATTTTTTGAGAAGGACCTGTACATGGTCACATGGCAGTAAAAGTGTACAGTTGGCAAGATACAGGGGGTGGGTCAACTTACCCATTGCTCAACTTACCCCACTCTCCTCCACTCAAGTAAGTTTTATTTACAATTTTAAAATAGTTTTGTTTACATTGTGTAAATTTGTATTACAACATCACAGGTGGTTGGTCATGTATGATTTCATCCCTGTAGCTCATTTCTAATCGGTCCAACTGATGATGTTACAAAAACAGGCTTATCAAAAGTAAATTTTCTCATTGCCAAGAGTTTTGGAAATAGCCTGTGTTTGATCCACTGAGGCGCTCTAATCTTAAAATCATTTCTTTTTTGTGAAGGTTTATTGTCGTTGGACAAAACATCTTCAATAAACGCCTCAAAATGCAGTTTGTAATAGATTTCAAATCCATTGAGAAAGCTTATTTGAAGTGTTTGATTTTGAGAAACACAATTAGGGAGAGAGGCATGGCAGTGAACAGGGTCACGGATGAGCGCTTGTTACAGAGGAAGCTAGAAAAAGAGAGAGCAGAAATGTGGCAGCTTGATTGTGTTTGTTTCTCACTCACCTGCATGTGTGAGACACATGGACGTGTCGTAGAGACTGCAGCTTTGGTTACTCAGTCCAGTCACACCTTCCAGCAAATTACACTGCTTATTACCCCTCAGTGTGGCAGAGACGCTGTAAATCACACAGAGTTATGGGAACACAGCAGAGGAGAGAACTCAGCAGAGAGCCAAGATTTCATCCACAGCCTCAGGGATAGAAATCTGCCCTCTGGTGCGCTAGGACAATACAATTCAGAGAAATATGACTCAAAGCCAAAACAAAATGGACTTGGATGGATAGACATAAATAGGCAGGAAGGATAAGATGTGATACATAAATACACATGCAAATGTGCAGAATACAAAAACGCGTAATAGTCACTGTCATTGACGTCAACATAGCTCTCTAGTAGATCTGTGGAATTCTTCATTCTGATTGGTCACTTGTGCCTTCCTAATATTCACCATTTCCACTACAACTTTTACAGTCGTACAAGCATTGCCTCAAATCTTTTAGTGGTTATTATTTTAAAATTAGAAAACCTACAAATTTATTCTTGATATAATTTTTAAAATTGCCCTTAATTTTTTTTTTTTATTATATATTACCTTTCTTGGTAGAATAACAAAGTTATAAATTGTGAAAACAAATATTTCTCTTCAAACTAGCTTAACGCACCGCTTGCCTGTTAAAGTCTGTGAAACACCAAACCAACATCAAAGAACTAGCAAAAAAGCAAAGCCAAATGTTTTGTTGCCTTGCATTGCCTGCTTTAGGGCTAGAAAGTTGTACTTGGACTCTTTGCATAGAGCCAGCAGCCAACTAGCATTCTATAGAACTATTTTCAATAGATGTCACAGTGATGTCACTTGCAGCTGCGTGTGCATAGTGGTTGCAGAAAAACACAGGTAACAAGTGGAGGTAAACGGGTAAAATCCATGGAATAAGAGAAAAAAAAATGATGAATTGATGTCAAAATCGGAATGCAAATCATTTTTTTTCGAATATTTAAAGCTAAACGCAGACATTTAAATGGACATACTATGGATGAAAACTGCTATGATTACTCTACTTTTAAAGCATAAGTTTGATTTAAACAATATAGGTCTACATAATATTTACATATGCTGTTCATAGGGGACATATTGTATTATGGAATATTATTTAAACCTAACATTTTTACAAAACATTTATTTATTTTATCTCACAATTCTGACTTTTTTTTCTCGCAAATGTAAGTTTATATATCCTAATTCAGACTATAACACAATTTAACAAAACTAGTGAGTGTGTTAATTCTGAGGGAGTAAAAGCCAGTAGTGTGAGATATACACTCTGAACCAAGAGGAAAAGGGAAAATGTGAGATATAATCTTGGAATTGCAAAAATAAGTCAGAATTTTGAAATATATAAGGAAAACATTTCAGGATTTCTCTCCATATAATGGACTTCTATGGTGCCCCCAACTTTAAACTTCCAAAATGCAGTTTAAATCCAGCTTCTAACGATCTAAACGATCCCAATTGATGAAGAAGGGTCTTATCTAGCGAAATGATCGGTTATTTTCAAAACAAATTGACAATTTATATACTTTTTAACTTCAAGTGCTTGTCTTATCTCATCTCTGCGATGCGCATGCGTAGGATGTGTGATCCGGGTCAATACAGTGGGGGTATTTGAAAAACTCCCATCTCGTTTTCGTCTTCAACTTCAAAATCGTCCTACAATGCTGTTTTACCTTTTTTGTAAAAGGCATTTGATGATCTTTGTAGGTTCACTTTGTAAACACTGGGTTGGTACTTCTACAGCAATGTAGGCAATTTTGAATTTGGGGAAGAAAACAAGATGGAAGTTTTTTAATATACCCTAACTGTATTGACCCGGACCACACAGACAGAGGCAGAGACAAGACAAGCATTTGAACTTAAAAATGTCAAATTGTCAATTTTTTAGAAAATAACAGATCGTTTAGCTAGATAAGAGCCTTCTTCATTGGCTGGGATCATTTTTAAATAAAGTATTTTGTACCGTATCTGTGTAATTCTCTAGCCGTAAAAGGCTACTTCTCCCGGGTTTTCTGCAATCATGCTGCGCACACATCCCAAATGTTTACAAACATTTGGGATGCGTTGATCTATAAGCGTTGGTCTATAGGCTACCTTTGCTGTGTGAGATAATAATAATAACTCCCCTTACCAAGAGGTAGCTATAGCTATATAGGAGTAGTCTATATTCTTCATTGAAAATGAAACTTGGATTTCGGATATACAAACTGTAAGCAAAGCAGTACTTTCTGACCATTTCAAATATAAATCATGTTGACCAGAAGGTCTTCACTTTCACTATTCCAGATGGCCATGTTGTTATCAAAATATTCATGTATTTAAATGCTCAAGTAAGGTTAAGATTTAAAATTAGAAGAGCAATCTGTGTGTCCCCTCTTTGTTTGAGTCATTGCTTTTCTTGCTTTCATCACTTTCACTTTTGTTCTTTTGCATTGGTTTGCGAAGGTGAACAGCCAATCACAAGGATCTGTCTCACCAATTGCACAATGCCAGTTCAACACGCTCAATCAACCAAAAAGTCCCATTAGGGCCTGACAAGGTCCGATGATATGGAACACACCACAAAAACTATTCTGACAGATGCTCAGCAACGGCCCAACATTGGTTGATGGCCAATGGTCGGCTTGCTGTCAAGACTTTAACTGACACTACAGTGGAGACCAAAATTAGAGAACAACCTAGAAACTTGATTTTTTTTTTCTAAAATATTGTTAATCTTTATCACTCAATTTTGAAAGGAATATTAGTTGTAGGTGCACCGCTGTTCCACTAACATGTTTGACAAAATATCCAAGGCATTTCAACAAAAACCTTTATTTTGTTATCGAAATGAGAGAACAGTAACCACTGTGAAAGAAGATTAGCATGAAAGAAGATTACAACTAAATTTTTCAAGGGTTACAGCTGTCAGAAATTAGTAGGAAGTGTAGAGGCCCTTGCTTTGTAAGCCATAACTTTGTCACCGAGTATTTTCAATCAGGTTTGGATCAGACCAGCCATATAATATTTTAGTGTTCTTAGCTTCAAGGAACTGCTTTACTTGTTTTGCAGTGTGATGGAGGTATGTCTTGAATGAAAATTGTAGGCTGATTGGGAGGTGCGTGCAGGGAGGAAACTGCATGTTGCTGAACGAGGTTGTTATGAATATTTGCATTCACCCTGCCATGTCTCTGTACAAGAAACCTAACTCATGCTTCAGAAAACATCCCCCAAATCAGGACACTTCCTCCTCCACCTTTAACTGACTTCTTTATGCACTTGGACTTCAGTTTTTTCTCAGTTTAACACTGAACAAAATGTTTCCCATCAGACCCAATAAATTAAACTTGCTCTCATCACTAAAGTGAACTTTGGACCAGTTCTCCTCTCTCCACACAAAACTTTTAAAAATAATGGCTCTATATTGGTATTGATGGATCAGTGAAGAACCTTGAACATCCATGGAACCTTTCTAAAGGTTCTTTACAGTGAAACAGGTTTTTTTAGATTTTTAAAATGTTCTTCAAAATGTTCACTGAAACTTTCTTTGAGGAACCAAAAATGGTTATTCTATAATGGCATCACTGCAAAAACGCCCCTTTGGAACCTTTATTTTTAAGAGTGTACTCTTCAGCCAAGGTGAACTTAACCTTTTGATTCTTTCTGCTTATGAGAGGTTTGGTCACTGCAGAGTGTTCTTTCGATCGTACTTCTCTTAAACATGCAGAGACGTCTCCTTACTCTGTTCATCCTTGAACTGGGAAGAAATTCCAGCTGCAGTATTGAAATGATTCCTCATTGAGAGTCTCTGCATTGTCATGTCTTCCTGTGCAGCGTTTTTGGTGGATTTGAATGAATTAGTGTCATTGTAAACTTGCAATATTCTGGGAATCGCAGATTTGGAATAACCAACTTCTGCTGTATTGGCTAAAAGGGTCATCCCTTGGCTTTCATCTGGACAGCCTCCTGCTGTAGGGTTTCAGTAACCTTAGAGCACCCTGCCAACTTGCAATCTCAGTGAAAATTGGAAGAATGCTGCCAGTTTAATAGGGTTTGTCATTTAATTAAGGAAAATTAGCACTGCTAGATGCTAGATGAGCACCAATAACTAGGAGGTATCTGTAAGTGTTCTCTAATTTTGATCTTCTTTTTCAAATATCTAATTTAATTTTTTTTAAATACTATGCTTCAGAATACAATTAATTTATTAAATATGCTTAAAAAACTGTCATTCTACTCCTGTTTAAATTTGGAAATTTAGGAAAAAGTTATTCTCTAATTTTGATCTCTACTTTCTCTAGTGTATGTCTCTCATATCACATCGTGGACTTGCTCTCTCATTTCACACAACGTAAATGCCATAATTCAACTTTAATTTATATGTTGAGTACATTCCAATATATATTTATTTGGTGAGAATTTGTGTAGTAAGTGGGGTAGTGTGAGTCAGCTTATGATACAAGTACTAATGATACCACATTTTTCACAATTGTCACATTTAGGGAATAAGAACATCTAAAACATTTCGTCAGCTCTGTCAGGTTATTAATATTGCAGAACAGCTTTACTGGTGGAAGTAAGGAGCATTTTTTAGAAGAGGTAATATAATGATTCAGACTTACATTGAATGCAATGTTAAAATGTTGCTGTAAAATTTTAAACACCCTTCTCCAGAATCTGAAAACTTTCATGTACTGCACATGAAAATACTGCACAATAGATCATCCAAAAAGAGAGATCAGGCATGGCCTGAATGCAAATAATTGGAAAAGCTCCCTCCCTGTGAGATGTGCAGGGGAGTTTGGTTCTGGCTCAATGCTCTGTCTGGCAGGATATTAACAGAAAGGCTGATTATTCAGTCTGGGCCTCTGTGCCACTACTAAACCACAGATATTGCGTGTTTGTTGCACGCACAGCTCCTGGTCCCCAATGAGAGTCCTTAAAATGCTGTTATGAAGGATCATTTGCGTTCAAATGCATTTCAATCAAGTCATTTTGTTGACAAACAGCTGTGAGGAGAACTCCCACAATGCTTTGAGGAAGTGAAATGGAGGTTATGAGCTGTGGGGATAACTGTGGGCTTGTATTGTTTTACTTTTTTGATATTGTGTAGCTTTTAAGAAATGAATAATGGAATTTGGCAGTAAGGATGGCACAATGGACCATATATTATTAATATATTATTTTTGAAGTGCCTCCCTATGCCTATTTTCTACATTATTTGTTTCTTCTATGTAAAACATCAAGAAATGTGCAAAAGGTCTTAATGTTTTTTCACATTTTTCTTCCTCCATTGATTTTTTTTCTCTTGCATACTAGAGTTTTTTTTTTTCTTTTTCTATTATGCTTGCTGTTCATTTTAAAAATTTCTTCACCAGATTTGAAACTACATTCTCTTCAAAACGAGCCACACAAAAATGAACCAAACAAAAAGCTATAACATTTTGGGAGATAACAGCACAATTAAAAACAACAGTACTAACACCAAACACAATCTTCACAACATTTAGTTGTACTGAACAAATCTTGACTCATCACACTCTAAGAATACCTGAGAAGTTTGTATGACAACATTGATGACTTTTAGATCACATAGACTTCAATGCTATTATTGCATACCACACATAAATAGCACAACAAAAAAAAAATTAAAATGACATTACAAGGTCAAAGTCTTCCAGGTTTAAAATACTTTTGTCCAGACAAATAATAATTAGTGAAGGCCACTGGATCTGACAAGGACATTTTTACAGTTTTTACAGCTATGCATCAGTGTTTAGTAACTTGCCTAATTATGAGTCTCATACATGGTCTAATGGATTTAATTGTGCTTTTGTCACCAATCAGATATCCTCTCAGATGTTTGTATTATGGGAGTGTTTCTAGAATTATGAACAGGCATTTTTGGCGTTGCAAATGCAATTCATGTGTGGTAACAGATAAGACAATTTATAGGCACAGAAAGGTACCAAGAACATCAACAAAATAGTCCATGTGACATCAGTGGTTCAACCATAATTTTATGAAACAATGAGAATATTTTTTGTTGCACAAAAAAACGAAAATAACAACTTTATTCAACAATTCTAAAATATCTTAATGCATGTTCCGAAGACAAACAAAGATCTTACGCATTTGGAATGATATGGGTGAGTAAATAATGACAGAATTTTCATTTTTGGGTGAACCCTTTAACAATGTAAAAACTTATTACAAAAGCACATTTAGTAGACTATACATATAATTCACAAAAACTAAAATGAACTTTAACACACTAATGCAGTTGGTTTGACATGCATGTTTGGATTACACTATAAATTACATGATTTTTGTGTTTTAGTAATATCTTTAGTATAGAAAATTTAAAAGATATTTAAAAAAAAAACACAGTTTGGTTTGGTGACTGTACTACCTATTGATCAGTTGTTATATGCAATTGTATTATGTTATAAATCTCATGTTATATGATATTGGATGTAATGCCAGAATGCAGTATTTCAACCACTTACCCAGAAAGTTGTCGAAAAAAGTCTAAACCAATAACGAAGGTTTACGAGGCAGAGCATCAAGAAAATAAGCATTAGTTACAGTATTCAGTTGTGTTAGAAAACATATTCAGACAGGTTTAAAATCACAAAGTTTGTCAGCAAAACCTCAGGGAAAACAAATCCTATTTGAATTGTGCAACTCTGATAAATGTCTGGAAGCACATTGCTGGATGTTAAAACTCAATGGATTATTGTAATATTGAATAAAACACAGAGGATTAAAAGATGCAAAAACACATTTGTATGATGAAGTGTTTATTAATGTGAAGTGCTCAAGTCAGTCCCCAAAAAAGCATTATGTATCATAACTGCATCTTTCACGGAAAATAAATTAAAAGAATAATAAAAAAGCCAAAATTAGAGTTGAATTTATGACCTTTCTGAAGCTGCCATTGAATGATTTTGGTCCACTATCACTGGTATTTGAAATTAAAGTGGTCATGAATTGTCTTCTTTATTATTTTGTACTGTTCTCTAAGGGCCACTTATAATGTTCTCAAGATTTTTACATCAAAAAAACATCATAATTTAGAAGCAATAGGCTATTTTTTGTCCTGTTTCAAGACCCCTCATCAGAACGATCTGATTGAATAGGCGTGGCAAATTGTAGACTTGGAAGTAAACGGAAACTGTTATGACTGGCTAACAGTTTTGTATGTTTGACAGCCCACATCCTTTGTAGATTTACGATGCAGTAGGCATTGATCTTCTTCTGTGGAGACGGTGTTATCCACACAATTGTGTCATAAAGTGGCACATTCCACAACCTGTCATTTTGACAGATCGGTTTCTAAATAAGCTGTTTTTAGACTAACAAGAATGTTTTGATAGTTTTTATAGTACAATGACCAAATGTCATGTAACATGTCAAAAGACAATTTTGCAGTACTTATCCTCACTATAGGTCAGCGAAGAAATGCAGTGGTTTTGTTTCCTTGCAGATGGTTTCTGTGGGAAGAATAAGAAGTGTGTGTTTACCAGTTGAACCTCCACTCAATCTGCTCTCTCGGTGTAGCTTGTGTTGAAGTGATTCTCAACTCAACAGCTTTGGCATCTTTACAGATGGGAGAAAGCATGGAGCTACAGCAACTCTTCACGCACGGCAAACCTTTTCTTCTGCGCAGATTGATGCATAGCCTTTGAAGCAATCAGAATGATCATTCCACTCATTATATAAGGCAAATGTTAGACCCCAAGCCTTGAGGTGGTTTCGAGAGGGACCCCCTCCTGGGTTGAGGATGCAGCTGTCCCTCTATTCTCTCTGGCATCAGTGCTCTACTATCTGCTGTGCCAGAGAGCTACTGGTTCGTAATTGGTATTTTGAAGGGAAAAAATGTGGATAAATAAAATGAAAGAAATGAATGACTGAGAGGAGTAACGTAGTGTGTTTCAGGCAAACAAAAGCCTGTGTGCCAAGAGATTAGCAGCAATATTGAGTTTTTTTTTAGTTTCTTTTAAAAATGAAACAAAGCTAAATGATAATACTATTACTGTATACATACATATTATTGTTTCTATTGTTGCTTTGTCTTTTGGCCAGCGGAAGGTGAAAATTCTGTATTTTACCATGTATCTAGGCTACTTGCTTCATCCACGTTGATGGATTGACACACATGGACACATACCTGTGGCATATAGCCACTATAGTTAAAACAAACATAGCATATTGCTCTGAAACTGTTCTATTTTCCCATATCCCAGAATGAACAGCCAAAAGCTGGCCTTGTTTCAAACTGATGGCCAACAAGAGGATGGAAAACAGCTTTGAACCAATATTAAAAAGGCTTGGTGGCCAAAAACGAACAAGTATTCAATTTCACTGGCAGCCTGAAGCTGGAGCCAAACAGGTGTTCACCACTTTGAGGGCTTTGATGACAAAGACACTGTAAAATGTCTCCTCAGAGACAACTGTGAGGTTAGTTCTTCAAAAACCCACTAGTAAATCGACAGTAAAGAGGAATATTCTCATTATAAAGGGATTTATAAATTGAGCTAGATGACACCTAGATTTTGTCCAAATTATTATATTAGATTATTTAGATTTAGATTTTATTGATATTTGTTTATTGTATTTTTTTTTCTTTGAAGGACTTTGCCCACTGATTAAAGGGTCAGTTCACTTCCAAAATAAAAATTTGCCTTTAATTTACGTACCCCTATGACGTCCAAGATGTTCAAGTCTTTTTTCTACAGTCGAAAAGAAATTAAGGTTTTTGAGGAAAATATTAAAGGATTTTTCTCCAATATGGTGGACTTCAATGGGGATAAATGGGTGGAACGTCCAAATTGCACAACAATCATTATTTTCTAAAAAAATATAAATAAAAATGTATATACCTTTTAACCACAAATCACGTTAGAAGTTTTTCATCTGTGTACTCTAGCTCAAAAAGTTAGAGTACACAGTCTCAAGTCATTTAATAGCTCCGTATCAAGTCTCAAGTCATTTAATAGCTCGCTATAAAAAATCTATTCAGAATCCTCATGTATTGAAATCTTCCTATTTACAAAGCTGTTTCATAGGCTATAGCCTGTTACTTATGTTTTTATCCATTACCATGTTCAAAACAGTTTTTCTGTAATCAAATTATATAGTAAGACTCCTATCTACCATGACACATAAGGAAATATGTGACACAGGAAATATGTTTTCATCTTGAGAAGAAAAAAAGATAACCAGTAATTTCAAACTTTACGTTCCATCCCAGCCATCTAACAACAATATTCCTAATTATAACTGCATGACTCTTTTGAAACGTTCTTAGCCTACAGATTAATAATTCTAAATGTAGATCAGAAACATCTTGTCACATCAGGTTATTGATAGATAAATAGATAGTAAGAAAAAAGCTAGATTTGCAGCAATTTTTTTCTGCTGTTTAGTGAAAGTAATCTATAATTTTCCTGCTCGTGTTTCTGTTGTTGCTAAAATCTCCAGCTCTTAAACTTGGCGCCGGGGCACGTCCAGAGTGAGAGAGAAAATGCACAGAGCTGAAAAGGCTTGAATAAAGCACGTTTGGCTTTGGATTAAAATATTAGTGTTTATAGTGCTGAAAGATACTTGTCATAAACAACACTGAGCACTTGTTATGTGATTCACTCTGCTCCACTGTTTTGACGCGCTGCTCACTTAAAATAGTGCTGCTGATAGGCTCGCGGTCCGAATGGATGACGGGGTGTGGATGCGGTCCGCCTTTTGACAGTTATTAACAGTTATTAAGTATTTAAGGAAAAATGTCTACATAGTCTATGTGACTACATAATAATGTGTGATGTTAGGCTGGTGCAAGATGAGTATTTGTGGTTAAAAAGTATATAATTTTTTTTTTTTTTAGAAAATGACGGATCATTTCACTAGATAAGACCCTTATTTTTCGGCAGGGATCATATGGAGCCTTTTGTAGCTGCACTGAAACTGCAATTTGGACATTCAACCCATTGAGTCCCATTGAAGTCCGCTATATGTAGACAAATCCTGGAATGTTTTTCACAAAAACTTTACATTTTATTATTAAAATATTATTATTATTATTATTATTATTATTATTATCATCATTATATAACATTTTTACTTATATAAAGTTTGCAAGAAAAAGCACACAGAAGTGAAGTGAAGCAAAGCCTAAAATAAAGTATCAACACAATGCTGAAAGTCCATGTGTGGGTTTTTGTTTGTTCTCTTGAGATTACTTTCTCCATTCCAAATCAGAGAGCCTGGAAAAACAAGAGAATGTGTCAAGAGTGTTCCCAAATTGTGTGTTTGTCTGTTTCTATTCTTGTTTAGTTGGAAGAGATGTCCTATTTTCAAGTATATTCACATCTGAACCATGTAAAAAATAATAATTTCCACAGCTTTTCCCCTTTTCACTATTAATTGCTGCTACATGCTTTAGTAGATACCCAAGTCTACACACCTTTATATAAGAGTTTATTTATTCTTTTATTGCATTTTTCCCACTGCTAAAGCTTCCTTCTTTTTTTCACATACAACAGACTAAATATGTAGATCTGTTTTAATAAAATTCAAAGATAATAATTTGATTAGTAAATTTTTAATCATTATAATCAATTTAGCATTAGCAGTGTAATTTGAAATGCTTGAGAAGCTGTTGAAATCCAGTCCATTGATTTGTGCTCTCATAAGAAATATTATGCTAATCTCAATCAAACCAGTAAGAATATAATTGGTTAAATGCTTAAATGTTGATTAATTTTACAGTTATAGTTATTTTTGAGCAATAAAACATGATTAGTTAAACAGCTTATGCAGGTATTAATGAACATATATGCTAGAACATGTCAAAATGAAATAATTGTAGTTAAATGTGTTTGATTTTTTTAAAACTTCATCAGATTTATCATGATCATGTGACCAGTCTATGGCGTTCCACTGGGTGGAAACGTTTCATTCATGGCCCATTGTTTGAACACTCAGTGTTTGAATTATGGATGGAGGTCATGTTTTGTTCTGTTTAATCAGAAAAGGCATTACGGTATCCATGGTTTCTAGTGAAGTGGGGTTGTGTGTGTGTTTTGTGTGGGGCGAGGGGTGGAGGCTGATAAACAAGCTTCATGTGTGAGGACAGCACTTTAGTACACTCTGCTTTTTTTCTGCCTATCCCGTGCTCTATTTTCTACCCCCTTCTTTTTCTCTCAACCCTTTGAACATGGAGGCCTTGGATTTGTGAAGAGTTGTGGGAACAGCAGGGTTCTGAATAGGTGGCCTTCACTCTCTGGTGCTCCGAGCAGCCCTCTTCCACAGGGAGCGGAGCCAAAAAGAGCTTTGAGCTTTCATTATGACTCTGAATGGAAGAACGAAAACAGATCCTACGAACAAGAGAGGGTCCATCTATGGGGCCCTACTGTAATTAGTTATCTTTTTACCTGGCAACCCTCTTGCTCACACTGCACTTTCTATTGAGTGCGGTTCAGTTGTGGCATAGAGATTCAGGGTTGATTCTCACTAACTCTCCTCTCATTTGTACCACTGGGGCCCCTCAGAGGGATCAGCAAAGACCCTCGCTGGGCTGATTTGTGTCTTAATGAGCCAAGATTTAATTGCTATTTAGAGCGCTGACAGTTATTGTGTTCCTGTGCGTCATGCACCCCCAAGTGGATGCCCCAGAATATTACATGCCAGTATACTGAGTGTATTTCCATCAAACCTTTTTATTTAAAATGCATTTAATTCATTCTAAGTATACTTCAAATCCATTAACATATTGACATATCACTTAAGACTTTCTGATATATCGTTATTTGGAGTATTTTCTTATTGCAGAATGCACATTTCTTAACAGCTTGCTTAAAATGTGTTTTAATATTACTTTTAATAAGGATTGTATGATATCAGTCTTTAAGTGAAAGACATTTAATGTGTACCTGAAGTACTGTTTACTTGCAATAGTTACACTTTAGCACAATCAAATATAGTCTTTAGTTGGAATTAGTTGTTTCAATTTAGCGGACTTTAAATATACCAGTGTAGAATGCTACAAATACAATTGCAGGGTATTTTTATTAAGCGCATAAATATATAAGCTTACAGCTGCAATCAAAATTATTCAATCCCAAATAAAACAAACAAAATTTTATGAAAAGAATTCAACAAAGGCATTGGAGAAAGTTTATTAATACACATTTGAGTGATTTTGAGAACGTAAAGTAGATGAATTTAAAAAAAAAAATCTAATTGTACATTCATGTACAAAATTATTAAACCGCCAAAAGTCAAATTTGGTGCACTCTTTTATTCTTTATGACCTCCAGTAAATGCTGCCTGTAAGTGCTTAGAAGCTTCTGTCACCTCTCTACTGCAATATTATCCCATTCCTTACTTGAAAAAGCTTTAAGATCATTGATAATCTTTGGTCTTCACATTGCCACTACTTTCATTAAATTCAACCAAATATTTTCAACAATCTTAAGACTGAACAGACCACTCAAAAACATACTATGACTGATCCCCGAACCAAGCTTAAGTATATTTGGATGTATACTTTGGGATGGCTGTCCTGCAGGAAAATCCATTGATCATCAGCTTCAGTCTTTGCACCAAAGGCATCACAATTCTTGCCTAATACTTCAGATTCATGCTGTCCTTGATACAGTAATGATTTACACTTCCTGCAATAGTAAAATACCCTTATAACAGATCTGGCCCACCTCCATGTTTGATCATGTTTGTACTTCTGCTTTTAAGTTTTGCCTTTTTTTGTACCAGACATACCGCTAATCCATGGGTCTAAAAAGTTCCAGTTTAGTCACATCACTCCATAATGCTGTCACAGAGTCTGTGTTCTGTGACAAACACATTCTTCCAGAACTCCACAGGTCTATCCAAATGTATTTTAGCATGTTCAAGTTGGCCTTTTTGCACTTGGTCAACATGAAGGACATACTTGTCTAGTGTTCTTCTTATATACTGCATTGAAATGTTTTTCCTCCTTTCGTCAGGTCATCTTGCAAGCCTTTGGCTGTACATTGCAGGTTTTTCTCAGTTGCTCTGATCAAACATTTCATGATATTGTGCTTTTTTTGTTCAACACCCTTAAAGGTTTTCTGGTACAACACAATTTATACTAAGGAATAAGGCTGCCAGCTGTGACTAGGAAATGTTAATGTCTTCTTCATGTAGCCTTAGACTTTCTCTATATAATAATGTAATAAAACTATGTGTTCTCTATATCTTTTGTGAGAGCTCTGTTGATTATTTGTCATATTAGCTACTCAACTTCAGCACATACATGGACTAAATGTATGTATGTGTAACAGTTTCTCAAGATTTCTAAAGACAATTTTGTTTCCTACCATAAATATTAGTGACTTTAATTACTTCAATGTTGAATAGGGGTTGAATAATTATGACATAGCTGTGTAATAAAAAAAATCAAATAGCTCAAAAACATTAGATTATATATTGACATCATCAGTTTTAATATGCCAGTAAACTGTTTTAAATGCAATTTTTATAAAAACCATGGATCTTTAGAAAAGCTTTTAAAGTACTGCAGTCTCTGGAGGGTTGAAAAACTTTGAGTCCAACTGTATTTTAAGTATACAACATACATATGTGTGCACAAATACATATACTAAAATACGTTTTAGTATGTTTTTGAAAAATATTTTCCAGCCATTCAAGAAAGTCTTTGTATTCTGGAAATACATAACACAATATCCACTTTATCTTAACATAAGAGTGGCCTTTTGTAAATTGAATGTACAGTGCTTCAGCAGCAGCTTCAAAATGTAAACTGCATTTTTTAATAGTATTCTTTTAATTTATTGTCATAACCATAAAACACTGGTTTGTAGCGCAAATAGTTTTGCTGTTTACTGCACTTTGTTATTCTTCTACCTATAGCAGTAGATTTTTTTGGATTGAGTGGATTGTATAGAGTGGATTTTTTATTTTTATTTTTTTTACTTTGGAAAAATAAAATAGATCCAATCAGAATTGCTCAGCTGGTTGCCTTAGAAATCCTGGCTGCAGAACTAAGCGCTCATGGGCAAAGATGGCAGATTTCAATTGTGTACTTCTGTGTGATCCTGCACTGAGCATCTGCCATTGAGATTAATAGGAAAGCTTTTGGATAGTCCTTTCCAGTATTACAGATGTCCTTGATATCCATAAACTGTGACTGTAAGTCACTAATTGCGTGATATTGAAAATCAAAGAAAAAGAAGATGATAGATAGATAGATAGATAGATAGATAGATAGATAGATAGATAGATAGATAGACAGATAGACAGACAGATAGATAGATAGATAGATAGATAGATAGATAGATAGATAGATAGATAGATAGAAGTTTAGTAAGGAAGCAACAAACTTCAGAGAGAATAGACTGTAAAGTGAGAAGGAGCTCTCCACTCCCTATGCACAACAGAGACCAGCAACACTAATCACAAATTCATTTTCCACAGATGAAATGACTAATGGGCCAGAAGGCTGGGGAGAGATGGTAAATGAATAAAAACAACCTTGCAGCAAGAGGAATGTGCTGCCGGATCTTGTATTAAGCAGAATAGGAATGTAAAGCAAGCATGAAATGAAGGCGGGCAAGTAGCATTCAGCAGCACGCATAGAAAGTAGGTCAAATATGCTCGGAGAGACTCATTTCAGGATTTAATTCGCTGTTAATCCGTCTCCTGTAATTTCCATATGTAAACATCAGTAGTTAAACACCTAAGGGAGAGAGCGAAATTAAAAACTATTTGTTACTAATAGATACTGAAGACCAAATAGCCTACTTTACACTGAAACTTTAATCATATAGTAACAGTAGAATATTTGACAAATATCTGAATTATAACCTGCAAACTTCTGAGAATAGATTGAGATGTCAACTGATTATCATTTGTCATTTCTACCTTCATCAGAGCACAGATCAGTAGAGTTTACATTGTCCATGAGAATTAGGACCATATGAGTTATAAGAGTGAATATAATCCTTCTGTTTTAAAATTAATTAAAACTTATTCACAGATTTAACAAACATGATGGAGAGATCTGAAGCTCCCCAGCATGCCAATGAAATATGCAAGCAGACACAGCCCATGCCACAGGCGCCATACATAATCGATGACCTCACACATAAACCAGTGCCCAGCCATGACTCCATCACTGCTGCTTGACGCCACGCTGGATAAGGGCTGCGCTACAGCTGGCATGGATGGCGCCTTACATTGGACTGGGCCAAGTTTCCCCTGAACAGTGTTAACTGAATATCACATTCTGTGGATCACTGCTTGTTGCAAAGCGGCAATTCCATATATGGGGGAATGATCACATCTGATTTAAACATGCACTGTAAAAAAACCTCGTAATTTTACAGAAAATAACTCTAATTTTTTTACAGTAGTTTTCTTTTATTTCAGATTATATTCAAAACTCTGTAAAATTACAAACAATATCTGTAAATTAACAAATGGAACATTATTTCACGCATTATATCAATAAAAACAAATTAGAGTATTTTTTGTTTTTAATACAGGCAAATTACTGTATTATTTATACAGTATTTTCTTGTAATTTTAAATTACGTTCAAAATTTTGCAAAATTACAAACAATGTCTGTAAATTAACAACTTGACCATTATTTTAGGAATTATATCAGTAAAGACAAATTACAATTTTTTTTGTTTTTTTATACAAGGAAATAACTGTATTATTTATACGGTACTTTTCTTGTAATTTTAAATTACATTCAAAATTTTGCAAAATTACAAACAATATCTGTAAATTAACAACTTGACCTTTATTTTAGGAATTATATCAGTAAAGACAAATTACAATTTTTTTTTGTTTTTTTATACAAGGAAATAACTGTATTATTTATACGGTACTTTTCTTGTAATTTTAAATTACATTCAAAATTTTGCAAAATTACAAACAATGTATGTAAATTAACAACTTGACCTTTATTTTAGGAATTATATCAGTAAAGACAAATTACAATTTTTTTTTGTTTTTTTATACAAGGAAATAACTGTATTATTTATACGGTACTTTTCTTGTAATTTTAAATTACATTCCAAATTTTGCAAAATTACAAACAATGTCTGTAAATTAACAACTTGACCTTTATTTTAGGAATTATATCAGTAAAGACAAATTACAATTTTTTTTTGTTTTTTTATACAAGGAAATAACTGTATTATTTATACGGTACTTTTCTTGTAATTTTAAATTACATTCAAAATTTTGCAAAATTACAAACAATGTCTGTAAATTAACAACTTGACCTTTATTTTAGGAATTATATCAGTAAAGACAAATTACAATTTTTTTTGTTTTTTTATACAAGGAAATAACTGTATTATTTATACGGTACTTTTCTTGTAATTTTAAATTACATTCAAAATTTTGCAAAATTACAAACAATATCTGTAAATTAACAACTTGACCTTTATTTTAGGAATTATATCAGTAAAGACAAATTACAATTTTTTTTTGTTTTTTTATACAAGGAAATAACTGTATTATTTATACGGTACTTTTCTTGTAATTTTAAATTACATTCAAAATTTTGCAAAATTACAAACAATGTATGTAAATTAACAACTTGACCTTTATTTTAGGAATTATATCAGTAAAGACAAATTACAATTTTTTTTTGTTTTTTTATACAAGGAAATAACTGTATTATTTATACGGTACTTTTCTTGTAATTTTAAATTACATTCCAAATTTTGCAAAATTACAAATAATGTCTGTAAATTAACAACTTGACCTTTATTTTAGGAATTATATCAGTAAAGACAAATTACAATTTTTTTTTGTTTTTTTATACAAGGAAATAACTGTATTATTTATACGGTACTTTTCTTGTAATTTTAAATTACATTCAAAATTTTGCAAAATTACAAACAATGTCTGTAAATTAACAACTTGACCTTTATTTTAGGAATTATATCAGTAAAGACAAATTACAATTTGTTTTGTTTTTTTTATACAGGTAAATAACTGTATTATTTATACGGTACTTTTCTTTTAATTTTAAATTACGTTCAAAATTTTGCAAAATTACAAACAATATCTGTAAATTAACAACTTGACCGTTATTTTAGGAATTATATCAATAAAGACAAATTATTTTTTTTTTTTTTTTTTTTTATACAGGTAAATTACTATATCATTTATACAGTCCATTTCTTGTCATTTTAAATTACACTCAAAATTTAGAAAAATTACAAACAATATCTGTAAATTAACAACATGACATTTATTTTAGGAATTACAAATTAAGGAAATTTAGGGGGAATAAAATTACATTTTTTTTGTCTTTTATACAGGAAAATTTCTGTTTTATACAGCACATTTCCTGTTATTTTAAATTTTTCAAATTTAGGTAAAATTATACTAATAACTTGCAATTACTTGTGTACCTAATCAATATAAGGTTTATGACTATACTAACAACTTAACAGTTTTCTGATCATTTTAAACTAAGCCTTGTTTTAAATGTGTTTTTACAATTAAACTATGTAAGTCTGGATAACAAATTTGGATAGGTACCAATTAAAAATTTCTCCATGTTTGGCTCAGGAAACTTACATGACTAATATATTAACAATTTTAATAAAATGAGAGAGCTCATTAAAATTGCATGTTGTTTTTATTTAGTAATGTCCTGAATAAGCCATTTCACAGTAAAAGATACTCCACAAAACAAAATAATAAACCTGAATTTATAAAAAATTACCCCATACAAAAGTTTTCATACCATTGAATCCTAATATTTTTAATACATTTTCTGGATGATCCACAACAGTTTTCCTGTTTTGAGGTTGTTGTTTGTGAGTCCTATGGTCCTGAGTGCACATCCAGATTTTTTGTGAGTTTGATGTGTTCCTGGGTCAGCATATTTTGTTGACCTGGAACAACACTTTAATCTAAAAATGTAGTCTTGACCACATCCTTACACCTAAACCTAACCTTACCTATCAGTAATCCCTACATTAAGAGGAAATGTTAGATGAATGACACTGATGTACAAGCACCAAACACTGATTATAAGCCTAAACAAAAGAAGTTGATCCAGGAACATATTGCATTTGGTAAAAGCAGTTTGCAGTAGGTTCAAGGGTGAATGTGATTTCACCAAGTAAATCATTTTACTTGGACATGAACATGGAACAACATTCCATTCAAACAATCAGAATCAAGGCATAGCATTTCAGGAAATGTTAGTTTTAGGCTTACGAACAGGATCAGATGATTTTACACACTTAATCAGTTATCATTTCCCTCAGGAAAATCAGAAAATTAGGAAAATTTAGGTTTAGGGGTAGGGATTAAGTCAAGTCTATATTTTTTTCAAAATAATGCTGATCCAGGAACCAATTTGAAACTTGTGCAATAGTTTCATGAGTCTCTCAGCTATCCTCCGTGCAAAATGATGGATCACAAAATCATATAGTGACTTTTGATAAAGGTAGAAGATGCTAGAAAACCAAATAATGTGCAGGAGTTCTTTTTCTGAATAACAGAAGGCAGTTGAACTGGGATCAGCGCAACACTTATAGCTTATACAGTGTGTGTGTGTGTGTGTGTGTGTGTGTGTGTGTGTGTGTGTGTGTGTAAATAAAATAAATTTTTTTTTTTGTTTTATTGTTGTTGTATTTCCCTATTATTTGAATGCTATCACACTACTGGCTGCGTCTCAGTGCATCATTGAGCATGATAGGTTATTCCGACCGTCATCATGGATCTGGCCAATGACAGCTTTGCGCGCCTTCGGGTAAAGTTTGAATATATGTCCGTTGGCCTCCTTGGCATTTGCAGACTGCAGTAGTGCTTTGATACGGTTAGGTGTTTCATACATGGACAAGAATCACAACAGTCAGCGAACATGTTGCAAACTACAGAAGGTAAGAACTTTTCAAATGTTTCCGCTATGTCAGTATTTAACAGTGTGTAAAATGAGAATCTTATCGAATTAGCACAATAGCGATATTAGTATTTCAGTTTACTGCCAGCTAATGTTACGAAGTGCTGCTAGCATGTGTCTGCTAAGTTAGTTTTACGAATAATATAACTGGAACTTTGAATGAATAAACTGAGAACTACTTTGTCACTGGTTAAGCAGAGCAAGTCAAACCGAATTCATTGGACACCTTAACGTGGGACTAATTTACCGGACCGGTTATAATGAGAGTATTTTATGTGGAGCTGGTGAGTAAAACTTTATAAACTCTTTTTCTAATGTCTCTGTAAAGTAATATAAAGTAAGTAACTAATATGAATTATGTCGTGTGTGTTTGTTTCCCTCATGATCCAGAAATTTGGGTAATGAAAAATATCCAGCCACACCATCAGGCGGTGAGTATTGCCATGGTAACATTAAGACAGTTAATGTATGCACACTAGCAGCCATATTACTGGACGTTTGTCTGCATGTTAATTAAATTTGTTTTCAATAGGAATGACCTTTATGTGCAAAAAGATAAATACAAGAGAGATAACATGCAAACAATTACTTTAGATCAAACAGACTATTTTACATTTTTTCTTAAGTTTACATATAGGCTATAGCTCACCACAAAATTAATGTTGTCTTCTCAAAATTAATGTATTTTCAAACCTCTAACGTTATGGCTGTATGGCCATAGATGCTGCTGGCGAATTAAACAAAGATTAAAGGTTACACAAAAGAAAGAAAGAAAGCCATACAGGTTTGGAATAACATTACAGTGGGTAAATGATAAGAGAATTCTCATTTTTGAGTATGCTTTTAAGGACCTGTTCCCAGAGTCCAATGTTAAATTAACCATGGCTTTATAGTACATGTTTAGTAACTGTTTTATGCACATTAAATGGATTAATTATAATGGACCTCATAAAATACTGTTAACTTAAAGACAGAGCTATTGTCATGTCCAGCAATGTGAATTCGAGAAGAAAAAAAAAAAAAAATATATATATATATATATATTATACTTGTCTTCATAGATAAAAACTGTTAATGATAAAACTCTTCACCTTTTTTCTATATAGATCTACCATTGGAACCATAAACTTGTTTTGGAGGCAGAACAAGCAGCAACAAAGAAACAAGCCCATCACTAGTAAGTGTCATCTGCAATCTATAACAAAACTTGCTTTTTGTCCGTTTTAATGGCATGCATCCAAAACAAATACAATATATTCTCTCCTTCATACTATAGATGTATTAAACTTTATTTCAGCTTTATACAACATGATTTACTCACCCTTAGGCATGGGCCGGTATGAGATTTTGACAGTATGATAACCTTAGATAAAAATTTCATGCTATCACAGTGTTTAGATTACAACTCTAAAATGTGTTATTTTTAAATTTCTGGGTAAAAAAACAACAACATTTCTTCTATTAAACACAGTTTATCTTATTTTTAAGAAACATATAGAACATTTTGGAGCAGTAAACATTTCAGGCGAAATAATTCAAATTAATAATTTAATTATTCCTAATTAAATTAAGTGCAGCCACTGCTAAACTTAAAGGGTTAGTTCACCCAAAAATGAAAATTATGTCATTAATGACTCACCCTGATGTTGTTCCAAACCCATTTTTGGGTGAACTAACCCTTTAAACCTCCGGCTCATCAAAACATAACATCTGTGTTGTTAAACCTGCAGCTCAACAAGGTGTTTGGAGACATGCTCATATTCTACACATTTATCTTTTAGTCCAAGTTTGCAGGAATGTTCAGGGATGCAGAACGAAGATATACAGAACGTGGTTCTCTTCTTCATTTAACACTCAACGTAGTGTCAAGTGAGAGCCAGCAGTTTGTTTGTGTTTTAAATGTCGGGATTTTGAACAGATGTAAACAGTGGCAGGAGTCCTAAAACTAGACAGGATACCAGATAGCACTAAATTGCAGATACCCTTCAGGGGTCGTTCACATGTCTGTGCGCTCAAAATGAAATAGATGTGCTCGTTTTTTCTAGGAATAAATTCATTATTTTGGGGTACAAATAATAATAATAATAATAATATTGTTGTTGTTGTTGTTGTTGTTGTTGTTTTTAACAGTGCGCAGTGATCTTGAAAAGAGTGTCCATTACTATTAGTCTATGTTTCTCTTTTGGTGATGTTTGCATTTTCCCATTAGAACATGTTTAAAGGAAAAGTTAAGAAATTAAAAATTGAAAAATTTTCTGAATATTGTTGTTTTTTTCTTCACAGATACACCAAGGATCAAGATGATTACTGTCTGTTTGGAGGATTCTTCTTAATGTGCTGTATATCTGTCTGGTAGGAATAATGGACCTATTAATGTATGCTTTGATTTTATTTATATTTATTCACTTGTATATTTAGAATGTTCAATTAAAAGACAAGTGAAATGTTTATTATCATGACATGGAGTACGCAGAGGTCAGGAACATGTGGAAACCGTGAAAATCCTGTAATTGTTTCAGTTTTCTGATTGTTTTTTGGTTTGGAATGGGTTACTGTATCCTAATAAGAATTTCATGAAACTGTTCTTCTTTTAATTACTGTAAATCTATCCTATTTCTAGTTCTATTTCATTTAAGATTTGTAACTGAATCACTCCATTTAACTTATACTTCAACATGTTTTAAATACTATACAAATGCTGTCTATTAAAGTTGCAAGATGATTTTATTGTTCAGAATTTTATCTTACAAAATAAAACTGTTAAATTACAAACTTGTGTATGTATTAATTTTATTGAAGGTATTAGATCGTAATGATTTAGGGGAAATCTGTTAAATAACATTGTTTTCTTTGTAGAAATATTGGTGTGTATTACTTAATTGAATGTATTTGATCATAATAACCTATGGAAAATCTGTAAAATATAGGTTTAACCATGTAAAAAAGGTCCTGTAAAAAAACGGTCAAATGACTAGCAGCTATGGCTGCCAAACAAAAACCGTAATATTAAAGTAAAAGAATGTAATTGAAACAAGGAAAATCTGCAAAATAAGGGTTTTACACTATAAAAAAGTCTTGTAAAAAAACGGTCAAATGACTGGCAGCTATGGCTGCCAAACAAAAAACGTAAAATTAAAGTAAAAGAATAGAAATGAAACAAGGAAAATCTGTAAAATAAGGGTTTTACACTGTAAAAAAAGTTTTGTAAAAAAAAAAAAGGTCAAATGACTGGCAGCTATGGCTGCCAAACAAAAACCGTAAAATTAAAGTAAAAGAATGTAAATGAAACAAGGAAAATCTGCAAAATAAGGGTTTTACACTGTAAAAAAGTCTTGTAAAAAAACGGTCAAATGACTGGCAGCTATGGCTGCCAAACAAAAACCGTAAAATTAAAGTAAAAGAATGTAAATGAAACAAGGAAAAAACTGTAAAATAAGGGTTTTACACTGTAAAAATTGTCCTGTTAAAAAACAGTCAAATGACTGGCAGCTATGGCTGCCAAACAAAAACCGTAAAATTAAAGTAAAAGAATGTAATTGAAACAAGAGGGGAAATTGTAAAATAATTTTTTTCCCCTGTAAAACCTTTAATGAACATTTCTGTAAAATTATAGTTTTTGCACTTTATTTTAATTAGGATGTTTTGCTGTAATTTTATGGTTTTTGTTTGGCAGCCGTAGCTGCCAGTCATTTGACCATTATTTTACGATTTTTTTTTTTACAGTGTGTAGCAATGTAGCTAAATTCAGAATTAAAGAAATTTGAACTTAATTGGTCACACTATACAGAACGTTACATTTGATTTTTCATTGGAATGCCAGAAAAAGAAAATTGACACAGCTAATCCATTTTGGGATTAAATAAATTTTTCCACCCAGTGTTATGAGCTGCATCTCATTTTGGAGGCAGATAAATTCCAAAGTAAAAAAGAAATGACACCATTTTACATCTCACAAAGAATAACATCTCATTTTACATCTCACAAAGTCAATTTTATTATGGTTTCTTTTCTAAAATAAGACATCCTTGATGATGTATGCAGTCTACAAAGGAGGATCCAGCTTCCGAGATGAGACAAAGAGATTGTTAACTAAAACTGAAAAATATTTAAAAACTGTTTTTTTTAACTGTTTTTTTAATTAATAAAAATAAAATAAAATAAAATAAAATAAAAATGATGAAAAAAAAATTCCCATGGCACCTAACTGAAATAATAAAGTTGAACTATTATAATATAAATTAAATCAAAATAGAAATATATATATTTTTTAAAAATACTAAAAATTAAATGAACACATAAATAATTAAATGAAAACTGAAAAAATAAAAAATATTTATAAAACAAATTCAAAATATTAAAAAAGTATATAACAGAATATTTAAAAAAATACTGAAATAACATTGGTTCTACCTTGGACCACAAAGTTAATTTATTAAATATAATAAAATATATATTAAATTAAATTTTCTGTAGATGGCATTTAAAAAAATGTTTATCTATCTGTAACTTTATTAAAGTTTGTCTTGACAAATTCTGCATTTCTTTTTTCAAAATTACAGCTATATAAATCTGCTACCTTAACCTTTTAACTGCCACTTCCATTTTTTAACAAAGATGGAAAAAAACAGTTTTCACACTGAAATTTGTATAATTCATGAACAAAAACATTTGTAATTTGATTTTGATGTACATTTTCCATGGTAATGTAATGTCTGATTTTAAAAGATGGATTTTGACATTTTAAGTTTTCAAGTGATATACAATTTCTGTGCATTTTATTTCTCTCCAAAATGGCTGTGTGTTTGTGAGTCTACATCTTTCCTTTTTAACAGCATTTTAAATTGCAAAACTTAAAAAAAAATGCTCTGCTGTACCAAGCCATCAGAACCAAACAGAAAATCGTGGTTTTCTTAACCATTTTACAAATAAATCCTAATCTAATCATGACAAACTATACATCACTGGAAAGGTCTAATACTCCTGAATAGATATTTTACCATTTTCTTTTTTGTTACAAATAATGTAGGAAAAGGATTAATTTATGACAAGAGTGCATCTCAAAAATCTACTTCATAAAAAGAGTTCACAAAAAAACTTTCTTAGTTGCCTTTTTCCCTATCACGCTTTAGAAAGCATAAGAAATTATTTAAATGAAAAACCGAAAAAAACTCTCTGACTGGTCGAACTCTTCTTTTTTTGTTGCTTGATTTGAATACTGCGTATGGACAGAGACGTAACTAGGTTTTTATAGTTTAGAGTGACAAATCTATCAAAAAATATAAACATATAACCTATATAAATGTACATATTTACATATACAGTATCTCACAGAAGTGAGTACACCCCTTACATTTTTGTAAATATTTTATTATATCTTTTCATGTGACAACACTGAAGAAATGGCACTTTGCTACAGTGTAAAGTGTACAGCTTGTACAACAGTGTAAATTTGCTGTCCCCTCAAAATAGCTCAACACACAGCCATTAATGTCTAAACCGCTGGCCACAAAAGTGAGTACAGTGAAAATGTCCAATATTGGCAAATTTGTGTGGTCACCATTATTTTCCAGCATTCCCTTAACCCTCTTGGGCATGGAATTCACTAGAGCTTCACAGGTTTCCACTAGAGTCCTCTTCCACTTGTCCATGACAACATCACAGACCTGGTGGATGTTAGAGACCTTTCTCTCCTCCATCTTCCTGTTTGAGAATGCCCCACAGATGCTCAATAGGGTTTAGGTCTGGAGACATGCTTGGCCAGTCCATCACCTTTACCCTCAGGTTCTTTAGCAAGGCAGTGGTCATCTTGGAGGTGTGTTTGGGGTCATTATCATGTTGGAATACTGCCCTGCGGCCCAGTCTCCGAAGCATTCATGGTTGGCATTCATGGTTCCCTCAATGAACTGTAGCTCCCCAGTGCTGGCAGCACTCATGCAGCCCCAGACCATGACACTCCCACCACCATGCTTGACTGTAGGCAGGACACACTTGTCTTTGTACTCATGACCTGGTTGCCGCCACACATGCTTGACAACATCTAAACCAATAAAGTTTATCTTGGAACATGGTTCCAGTAATCCTTGTTCTTAGTCTGCTTGTCTTCAGCAAACTGTTTGTGGACTTTCTTGTGCATCATCTTTAGAAGACCCCCACACCCCTTCAACCTCTGCAGCAATGATGGCAGCACGTCAATAACAACTACAATTTCAACAATATTTTAAGCGTGATTTATGAGATTTGATGTATTTTCAATCCAGTTTTTCTTTGTATAAAGCAAAAAGTTGATCATACTGATTTCAAACTTAGGTTGAAAATACATTGAACCAAACACTATCATAACATTGTAATTGATAATTCGACTATACTTTATTTTTGACAAAACATCCCATGTTTCAGTTGTGACTGCACATTTTCGACCACATCACATTACATAATTTTAACCCACATACTAAAACACTACTAAAACACTAAAATACTAAAAATCTCCGTAACTGTACTAAAAGTTTGTTTCTTTCTCCCAAATAAAGGATTATGTGTTCTAATGGTGACATGTTTCAGGCGTGACTGTTTCAGCAGTGAATAACACCCCAAAAAAAGTGTTTAATTAGAAAAATGGTGTTCGGTAGTAACATTCCTAAATGTTTAAAACAGATATTTTATACTTTTAAACACATTTACCTAAAATGTATGGGGTCTATCTACTCACCATGTAGCTAAATAAACCTTCTCATATAGCTAACCTAAATACTTAATATGAAAAACTTTAACTTACATGAAAAACTTTAACTTTGAATGGTATGCCATCCTATTACAAAGATCTTACATCTGATCGGCCTGTCACAGTCTTTTTAAAGAAACAGTGCAAGCCATAGCTCTAAAGAGGCTACTTGAGAGAAGTAATGGCATTATGCCCAGAGAGACTAACACAAGATTTAATAAAGATTTCTGTCCTTTTTAATGATTTAATGCATGCTAGAATAGAACACCAGATTGGTTAATTGCAATTAGCAATATTGTTTCCTTACTTTAGCAAAGATTAAGTACATAGTTTCCACGCTTTAGAGTTGCACATACAGATAAAGTTCCACAGTGAAAGTTGCTGTCACACTCTGCTCGGTTTCCTATTTCATCAGCAAGCTCTGTGAATCCCTCCCACGCCAACTTCTCAAGCTAAGCTCTTCACGTCTGGCAGAGTGGCCACATTTCTGGCAAATATTTGGGAGTTTTAACTTCAGTATCAAGTATAAACTGACAGGGAACCTCTTTCTTGTTATCCTTGAAAACAGGATGCTGGGGGGGGGAGGGATTGGGGGAAATGGCTTGCTCAGGGATTGCACATGCCTTGGTGAGAGGACATAATCATACCAGTCTAGTATAATTAGGCAGCAGATTAAATTGCATGCTTTGCATATATCTCAAAGCTGGGAGGTGGAGACTTATTTAGGTAATCAAAAGCACGTTGCTTGTGCATTTCGCTGTTTGTGTGTGAGGGAAGATGTGTGAGGTTTCCTGGCCCTATATGACATGAGCAATGACCTGTCAAATCAGGAGAAAGATGCAGCAGCTGGGAAAGGATGCGGCCAAAGTGAAAAAATAAAACATGGAGGTGTGATACGACAGACAGCGAGAGAGGAGGACAAAATAGCTGAGGAGACTCCTCCACGAATTGCATCAGATTTGATATTGTGATGGAGGCTTTTTAAGAAAATGTAATTCTGTTTTATTCAGCAGCACAGTGTGAAAGCAGAGGGACGTATTATACAATTCATCAGCTTCTTTTTACAACTATGACACCATTTCAGATACCTAGTTGCCACGGATACACTTACATTAGATAGCAATTGAAAGCTTAAAAATGAAACTTTCCAAAAAATGTCACTCATTGTAGAGTTTTTGTCATAAAAGCTTAATAATTAGGCCTGAACCATATTTTGTGACAGCTATGAATATAAAAATGCCTTTATTCACATCTATCCTCAGGAAAGTTGTATTCTGTCAGAGACAGTGGTGTGCAAACTGTTACAAGCTCTGTTTGCTTGATTAATATTAATTACATTTAATTAAATATGTGACATTCGCTTTAAATGATTTGTTGAAATGCAGACATCATTTGGTGAGTACTTGCACATTTGTTCAACCCACAATAAGTTCGGAAGGGGTTGTTGCTTGTTCATACAGTGGTGTGAATGCAGTATTGCAAAAAGCTAATGTTTTCGATTAACAATGTCATTATAAAGTTTAAAACTGTAAAGTAGCAGGGTTTGTAAAAATACTAACTTTATCTGAATTAGTCACAGTACACAAAAACTTAAATTAGAATTTTGAATTGATTTTTTTTATTATTAAATATTTTTTAAAAATTAGTTAACTGAAAAAAAAATATTGTATGAAAATCTATTTTCAATTAACAATGCCTTTGTAAATTATAACATTTATTTATTCACCAATTTTAATGTTTATTTTACCTTAATAACATGTTTGTGTTAGAACTAAAAAGTAAAAGATGAGGCCAAAGAAATAGTCATTTCATTACGAAACTAAAATTCAAAATATATGTTTCATGTTATTAGAACTGGCAGGCAAACTACGTCATAAGATGTTGATATTTGGTTAAAATTTGGTTGCGACATGCAAATTTAATGTCAATTCAACCTCTAATGTCAACGTAATTTGATGTCCAATACCGACATCAGCTTATGCTGATTTTTTTTTTTTTTTTAGGTTGTGTAACCAAAATCCTATGTTAAGTCAACATCAAATTGACGTCAAATACTCAACCAAAATGCAACGTCTGTCCGAACTTGGGGTCCAGTGTCAACTTGGCATTATATTGACACCTGGTGCCTGCTGGGGTATTAATGACAATTATTCCATGGAATGTCTGGATACTGGATTCTGATTGGCTGGCAAGTATGCATTAAAACCGTTTAATGCACAGGCAGTTCTTAGTCAGTTATATCACCGTTCTATATTAATGCACTGCTTTAATTGATGCACACTAACGCACAGACATACACAGAGAGAGAGAGAGAGAGAGAGATTGCATTGTGCTGCGCACATACATAAACTTGTTGTCAGCGCTTTAACGCGATTCTTATTAATAAAATAGCTTTGATACTAGATCGCTACATTATATTCCTTAGCAATGAAGTTGTAAAACCTCTGTTTTTGAATTAATTAGTTGCTTGTAGCGAGAGACACGCAGCATTCAGGTAACACCAGACTAACACGCACAACTGTCATCTCTCTCTCTCTTTCTCGATCGATGCTTAATTGAAATAAATGCTATAATTCATTCACATAAATGTGATCTTACTGCACTATTTCATCTCTGTGTCTGATCTGAAGTGGGCAGAATGCTAGAGATGCGTGCCATAACTGACGAAAATAACTGTAATTTTTAGCCATTCCATCAAATATTGCGCTGCAAAGAGCAATACTAGTTTTAACTTGTCTATAGCTGAATGACCATGGAATAAGATGCTTCGCGTCGGGCAGTTATTAGCCTCCACATCGTGCATTAAAATCCGTGGTAACATTTTACAATAAGGGTACATGAATAATCGTGTACTAATGCCTAAATGACTTACTTAATTTATCACATACTAATGATTAGTAAAGGTGTTAACTAATTATTGACTAATGAAGAGCTATCCTTAACTATGACTGGAGTCATATGAATTCATGGATGATTCATTTTAATTGGGCCCCCTTAAGTAAAGTCATGCCCAATCATAATGAATTCACTGTTAACTAAAATCTAATTTTTAAAACTACTTAGTCAGAGTATTTATTATTCCTTCTTTAATAGGCTGTTTAATTTACTTTACCCATAAATGTTAATGCATTAATTATCGAACATGTACTAGCATGTAGTTAAGGCTGCCATTATTCATACATGAATTATAAAACGTATATTTCACTTAAATACTAGACTAGAGTAATGTCTAATTTGGGTAACTGTTCACAGAAAAAAAAATAATAAATAAACTAGTTTGTATCGCACAATTATGGGAAAAAATGTCAGAATTATGAGGTTATATCTCACAATTCTGACTTTATTTCTCAGAATTGTGACTATATTTCTTTATATACTTTATAACACGCAATTGTACGTTTATATCACCCAGTTTGAGTTTATATCTCACAATTATGAGAAAAAAGTCAGAATTGTGAGTTTGTATCACGCAATTCTGAGAAAAAAGACAGAATTGTGAGTTTGTATCACAGTTCTGAGAAAAACAGTCTGAACTGCTAGTTTTATTGCGAGACAAAAGTCAGAATTGTGAGATAAAAAGTCACAATTACCTTTTTTCCTTTTTTTTTTGTGGCGGAAATGGGCTTCCATTAAATGACTCTATGCTCTATAACATCCTACTGTATAACTGTGCTGCCTATATACTTTGGTATTGATCACTTCAAGCACATAAACTACAGTACTGGAGTGTATTTAATGTGAGAGTGTCAGTTTTTCATCTGTATTCAGCCTTAGACTCGACTCGAGTAGCATAAATACTGCCTTCAGGCCCCCGTCCTGAGTGTTCCGAGAAATTGTGCAATGCACACACTCCATTGTGCTCTCACACACATACACATAAACACACAGATGTATGATCAGTCAATATTTGGATGAATTGTGTAGGGTAAAAGGAAGCCATCTGTTTTTGACAGATGCATTTTTATGGTGATGATGACATTGTAGAGGTTGCCCCTCTGGAGCGACAGACTATTTAACACGCGCAACCCTAAAATTCAGCCCAAATCACTGGATCTTTATGCCTCAGTGAGAAATTAGCACACTCTTTTATTTAAAAGGGCAAACTGCACCATCTGTGATTCAGCTGCTTTGTTACTGATACAGTGCACTCTTTCTGACCATATTACTGTGCCATAGACAGCTGCAATAACAGGTTTTACCTCTCGGTTGATCTAATGTACATGATAGATCTCTGCAAACGAGGCATGCATGTGTTAGGAAAGTGATTGCATTCGTATGCCTCTGTTTGTGCATTCAAACAAGTCTTAATGTAGGAAAGCATGATTCACAAGTAAATATCTGCATGCAAATTACATCTACTTTAATAAATCATGAACTCAAACTCAATTAATTTCAGTCATATATCACAAGCAAAATGTCACGTATGAAAAATGCCCTCTGGTGGTAGCTTTTCAGACAGCCATTGGTCTGTTCTGTCTGCTAGTACAGCAAGTCAATTGGAATCTCTTCCATAGCAACAGGCCTACATGGCAACAACTATCTTGAATACAAGATTTCCATTATGGTCTGCCGCCCTCTCAAGAGAGACGTCAGTTGGAGTCTTTCATCCTGAGAGGGAAACTACATAGCTACAGCAGCAACAGCTAGATAAAAAGACTCTCTCTGTATGCATCACAAGTATTAACTATTTCAGAGACTTTTTTCAATTCATTTCTAACAAATAAAAGAGCAGAACCATGATCAAATTAAACAGCATTAGAAATTAGAATCGACAAGTGATGTAGCCAACAAAAAAGTATGAATAAATAAAATGGAAAATAAAACATACATGTCGAGTTGGTTTCATATGGTTCTACTGCATATATATATATATATATATATATACACACACACTACCAGTCAAAAGTTTGGACACATCCTCTCATTTAATGTTTTTTAAAGAAGTTTCTTATGCTTATCAAGGCTGTTTTCACTTGATCAAAAATACAGAAAAAAGTGTTATATTATGAAATATTAATACAATGTAAATCAATGTTTTTCTATATTAATATACATTAAAATTTAATATATATCTGTCATTACAGTTGAATTTCCAGAATCATTACTCTTCAGTGTCACATGATCCTTCAAAAATCATTCTAATATGCTATAAATAATTTTTTGGAACCTGCGATACTTTTTTTTCAGGATTTTTTGATCAATAAAGGGTTAAAAAAAGAACAGCATTTATTTAAAATAGAAAGGTTTTCTAACAATATACACTACTGTTTCAGTCAGTAAATTTTTATTCTTTCTTTTTTTTTAAAATAAATGAATACTTTTATTCACCAAGGATGTGTTAAATTAATAAAAAAGTGATAGGATAGATTTACATTGTTAGTAAAGATTCATATTTTGAATAAATGCTGTTCTTTTAAACTTGTTATTTATCAAAGAATCCTGAAAAAAGAATCACAGGTTGCAAAAAATATATATATAACTGCTTCCAACATTGATAATTCTAACGTGACACTTAAGACTAACGGATCCCGTGACACTTAAGACTGGAGTAACAGCTGATGAAAATTCAGCTTTGCATCACAGGAATAAATTATATTGTAAAGTATATTAAAATAAAAACAATTATTTTATACTATAATAACATTTTGCAATATTACTGTTTTTTCTGTATGTTTGAACAAATAAATGCAGCCTTGATGAGCATAAGAGACTTCTTTAAAAAACATTAAATGAGAGGGTGTGTCCAAACTTTTGACTGGTAGTGTATATTAGGGATGTTTTATATACACACATTAAACAGATATATATTATAAAAAGATATATATCATATTATATTATATTATATTATATATTATAAAATGAATACAAATACACACGTCACGTTCTTAGAAATGTGCTCTTTTTGTATTTAAGCTGGTTTCATATGGTTCTATTGCATGTGACCCTGGACCACAAAACCAGTCATTAGTAAATTTTTTTAAAATCTGAGATTTATTCAATAATAATTGTTCATTATTATGCCTCATTATTCTAAAAATAAACTTTTCACTGATGTGTGGTTTGTTAGGATAGGACAATATTTAGCAGAGATACAACTATTTGAAAATCTGGAATCTGAGGGTGCAAAAAAAATCTAAATATTGAGAAAATCGCCTTTAAAGTTGTCAGAATCACTAATCAAAAAGTAACTTTTGATATATTTACAGTAGGAAATTTACAAAATATCTTCATGGAACATGATCTTTACTTAATATCCTAATGATTTTTGACATAAAAAAATTATAAATTTGACCCATACAATGTATTGTTGCTACAAATGTACCTGTGCTACTTAAGACTGGTTTTGTGGTTGACGGTCGCATATTATTATATTATATTATATTATATTATAAATTAAATAAAAATACACACGTCAAGTTCATATAGTGCATATATCTATATTATATCAAGTGCATATCTATATTATATTATATTATATTATGAAACATTGACATAATGAGTGTTCAAGATTTTTTAAAAAATACACACGTCGAGTTCTTGCATATTCAATGCGTATTGCTAATCAAAAATTAAGTTTTGATATATTTACAGTAGGAAATTCACAAAATATCTTCATCTAGCATGATCTTTATCATCCTGGTGATAATTTTGACCCATACAATCTATTTTTGACTATTTGACTATTGCTACAAATATTGCTACAAATATACCCATGCTATACTATGCTCTCACAGTCATGAGGGTGTTTGTTTGCACGTTGATTCGACCATATGAATTTGTTTTTGTGTATCAGTTTTGAATCAAACAGTTTTAAACAGAAAATGAAATGTAATATTTCATTAGCCTTTTTCTATTATTATATTATAGACTATATAATTTTTTTTGGTTTTTTTTCACTTTTTGCCCACCTGAAAGGTCAAAAATGTCTGATAAAAGACTGATATTCCCCCACAAAATTGGTTTCAACCATAGTTTTCTTTCATTAGGTTAGTTGAGTAATTTAAGGCGCTGGTGGTTTGTCAAAAGTGGGGCTCCAGGGAGGCCGGGTGAGGTCAGGGTTCTTCAAAGAAAATCTTTATGGAGAAACAGGAACTCTAGTATGTGAGTGGTCTTGTATTACTTCAATCTCCAATAAAATCACTTCTCTGCAGTACACTCTTATACTTTCATCTCTCTGACCCCGTTTTCGCCGCACCCTCGAAGGTTTTGCAGGAAATAAGTGATGGAATCTGAGTTGCGTGTGCACTCATCCACGCTCCGGTCCACTTATACAGAGGCTGGAGTCATCAGAGCCATTACTCAAAATGTGCTGATGTTATTGCTGTGGGAATGTGTGGCACTTTAGTGTCATTGTAAGAAATTCTCTAACTGCTCTTTCCTCATGCAGCACTGTTCCATCTCCACAGTGTAGCACTTTGATTTGACTGACTGGATGTTACAAAGTGCACTCTTGTCTTTCATTTTCATCCTCTGGGAAAAGGTTCTTCTGTTGGATCTATACGAATGACACCCCAGAACAACAGTTTCAGATCTGCACAAGGATTAGTTGGATCTGAAGGGAGGCATGGAGCTGAATATAGTAGGCTGATACTTCAATATTCAGAGTATATATCAACAGAATTAAAGTTTGAGGTTCAAACTACGGTCAAGTGTAGCTTTAATCAGATTTTATAGCCTTTTCAAGTAAAATACAACCTATCAAGTCTGTACAAATTATTTAATACATAGCCTAATAAAAGTAAAATATTAAAGGGTTAGTTCATCCAAAAATTTAAATTCTTGCTGTTCCAAACCCGTAAGACTTTCGTTCATTTTCACAAACACACATTAAGATAGACAGCAAGGGTCTTTCCATGTTCAAAGTCCAGAAAGGTACCAAGAACATAAACAAAATAGTGCATGTGACCTCAGTGGTTCAACTGTAATTTTATGAAGCTACGACAATACTATTTGTGTGCAAAAATAAATAAATTACTTTATTCAACAATTCTTTTCCTCTGCGTCACCCTAGTGTCATATTGGAGAGTCCCACAACGCTTGCGTATGCTTTTCTTTGAACGTAAAAAAGATTGTATGGGTTTGGAACAGCATGAGGCAAGTAAGTAATGACAAAATGTTCATTTTTGGGTGAAGTATTCTTTTAATAAAACATCAAAGTTTGTGGTCAGTGAGATGTTTTTAAAGAAATTGATACATTCGTTCAGCAAGGATGCATTAAATGTGACCGTAACCAGTTTTACATTGTTAAATTTCTATTTCAGTAAACGCTGCATGCTCTTTTGACAGATCTATTCAGAATGTATCACAGTTTCTACAATAATATTAACCAGCACTTTTTTTCAACAGTGGTAATATGAAATGTTTCTTAAACACCAAATCAGCATACTATTGATTTCTGAAGGATCATGTGAATCTGAGGACTGGAGTAATTGATGCTGAAAATTCAGCTTTGCCATCACAGGAATAAATAATATTTTATATTAAATAGATTTTTAGCCTATTTGTTATCAAATAAATGCAGCCTTGGTGAATGCAAGAGAGTGTAAGAGTGCAATGTAAAAATGAGTGAATAATGACAAAATTGTATTAATTTATGTATTTATGTATATGTATGTACATTGCGGTTCAAAAGTTTGAGTTTAGCAAGATTTTTAATGATTTTTAATGAAGCTTCTTATGCTCATCAAAGTTTCATTTATTTCATCAAAAATACAAAATAATAATAATAATAATAATAATAATATAAAATATTATTGTAATTTAAAATAAGATTTTGTATAAATCTTTCAAATACAATTTATTTCAGTGATGCAAAGCTGAATTTTCTTCAGCCATTACTCTAGTCTTCAGTGTCACATGATCCTTCAGAAATCATTCTATATGCTGATTTATTATCAATGCTGAAAAGAGTTGTGCTGCTTAATAAATATATATATATATTGGAACCTGTGATACTTTTTTTCAGGATTCTTTGATAAATAAAAAGTTAAAAAGAACAGCATTTATACAAAATAGAAATAATTTCTAACAATACAAGTCTTCACTATCACTTTTTATCAATTTAACACATTCTTGCTAAATACAGGTATTCATTTCTTTCTAACAAACAAACAAAGAAAAAATGACTGACCTCACATTGAATGATAGTGTGTAGTGTTACAAAAGATTTCTATTTTAAATAACTGCTGTTCTTTTTAAAGTTTTATTCATCAAAGAATTTGAAAAAGTGTCACAGGTTCCAAAAATATTAAGCAGTTTCCAACAGTGATAATAAATCAGCATATTAGAATGATTTCTGAAGGATCATTTAACACTGAAGACTGAAGTAATAATGCTGAAAATTCAGAATAAATAAAGTATATTAAAATATAAAACCACTATTTTAAATTGTTTTTTCTGTATTTTTAATCAAATAAATGCATCCCTGATTTTCTTTAAAAAACATTAAAAATACTGATCCCAAACTTTTGAACAGCAGTGTAGGTGAACTATTCTGTTAGGGTGAGAATCTATTTTCACCACCCTACAATTGAGGCCAGGAAAAAAAATTCCAAACTTCTATGGTCTTCTGCTACTGTAGCTCATCCTCTTTAAGTTTTGCTGTGTTCAGAGATCAGCACTATTAACATTAACATTGTAGTAACATCAAGTAACATTGATATTTTAGTAACATTTCAGAGGGATTCTGTAATGCTTATCTCCAGTGGTAAACTGAAAGACTGATCACTAAAATCACTGTCTATTCTGTGGCTGCTCAATCATCTGTTTAAATCCGTGTGATTCAGGGAAAATGGGAGAAATTAGAGGGAATGAGAAGTCTGCTTTAACGGGGCAGAGCAGTTAGTGCTTTCATTCCCTGTGGATGCCTCATTCAGGAACAAAATAAGTCTAGACTCTAAATGATATAGCTCAAAATAGTCCCATTTGAGAAAAATCTATGAACTTTTAGCACCTTTTAACACCATCTTCAAACGCAGCCTTTTAAAAATAAGATTTCCCTGATTTTTAATTCTGAGACTGTTTACAGCTGTCAAGAGATACAAAAAAAAGTTGGATTTTGACATTTGCGTGCTGAAATCAAAGAGTGACAAAGATGGTGTCGGGCCTTCCACACAGACAGGCTCTGAATGACATCAAATGGAAAACAGATGCAGGGAAAATCACTGTCTGGCTACTAAAGCCTGAGTGGCATGAGAAATCACTGAGCGAGGAGGAAAGCAGCAGTAAGGCATCCCCTATGGTGCAGGATGCTGACAGCTCACTTTGCCCCCCACTATTGAGGACACAGGGAGAGAGATACACAATAGATCAACAACGCCTGGGAGATGCAAGTTCTGTTTGTAACATCATCTTGATTATGCTGTGGCAGTTTTGATACTGTGGTAAAAACAGCTTAATTTGCTAAGGGCTTATTTAGCAGTCAAAATAGCTTGGATAAAACAGATGGGTAAATAGCCTTCACATCTTTTAAACCTGGAAACAATGAAATGCTGCAGATGGCCCTTTCTAACTGCCAGCACAGAGCTGGAATAAGATCAAATCTATTGATCACACACTATTCTGATGTTTGATCAGTAACAGTATCAGTGCAATAAGAAAGTTCTGAAAAACAAATGGCTTCCTGTAAGACGAAATTAATATGAACTATCTAAATAATCTTTTAAAGAAATAGTTCGCCCAAAAATGAAAATTTGCTGAAAGTTTGCTCACCATCCAAGATGCAGTGTTTTACGAAAGTATTCATACTCCTTCATTTTTTCCACATTTTTTTTATGTTGCAGCCTTGAACTGCTTTAAATTACTTTTTACTACAACATCAATTTACACTCCATACGCCATAATGACAAAGCAAAAAACAGATTTGTGACAAATTTGCAAATTTATTAAAAATAAAGCGCTTAAATGAGTACGTTGCATAAGCATTCATACCCTTCATGCCCTTGGATAAGGGCTAGCAGGCTAGTTTCTCCAGAAATATTTGATTGTGTTCAAGCCAGGGCTCTGGCTGGGCCACTCAAGGACATTCACAGAGTTGTCTATAAGCCACTCATGCTGTGTGCTTAGGTTCATTGTGCTGTTGGAAGGTGAACCTTCTGGCCAGTCTGAGGTTCTGAATGTTCTGGACTGGGTTTTAATGAAGATACAACAATATTTTGATGCATTGAGCTTTCCTCTCTGAGTCCCTCAGTCCCTACTGCTGAAACACAGCCACACAGCACTATACTTTTGGGATGGTACTCTGCAGGTGATGAGCAATGCTTGGTTTTCTTCAAACATGATGCTTGGAATTCAGGTTCATCAGACCAGAGAATCTTGTTTCTTACAGTCTGAGGGTCCTTTAGGTACTTTTTTGCAAATTCCAAGTGGGTTTTCATGTGTCTTCACTGAGGAGAGGATTGAGTTTGGCCACACTGCCATAAAGACCAGATTAGTGGAGTGTTACAGCAGTGTTTGTCCTTCTGAAAGTTTCTTCCATCTGCATATATAATCACGGAGCTCAACTAGAGTGACCATCAGCTTCTTGGTCACCAGTATAACCAAGCCCCTTCTTCATCAATGGCTCACTTTGAGCCATTGATGGTATATACACCTCTAATTAGCAAAGTTAAGTTCCGGACACCTGATTAAATTCATCAGCTCATTAGTAGAGTGTTTCGTCTCTTGAGTCCTGTGTCAGATTAGGAAGATACCTTAACACTTCAGGGAAGTGTCTGACAATGACGAAGCAGATATTAGCAGAAGCTAAATGGATATTAGAACATTTAGTTTGAGTTGCTTAAAGGAATAGTGAAAATGTTCTCACCCTCAGTTCTTCCAATATGTGGATGAGTTCATCCAAAATGTGGATGAGAAGAGTCCTACTTGTTCCGAGCTTCTTCCATTAGGGATAATAGAAGCTACATGCTTCTGTGAAGCTTCAATGCCGCAGAATTTTTTCTGAACTCTTCCCCAGGTCTGTGCCTTTCCAAATAATACTCATTCAAATTAATTTGCCACAGTTTAACTCCACTCGAAGTGTAGTAATGTCTACAAGTGATATGAATTCTCCTGAGCTAGCTTTTAAGTGTTCCAGGCTACATATGCAATGGAATCATTTCAGTTTTTTATTTCTAATAAATTTGCAAAGTTGTTACAAATCGGTTTTGTGCTTTGTCATTATGGTGTATGGAGTGTAGATTTATGTGGGGGGAAAAAAGTAATTTAAAAAGTAATTTAACATAAGGCTGCAACATAAAACGTAAAAAGAAAGGTACTTTAATAAGGCAGTATAGATTTTTTTTTTTTTTTTTTTTTTTACCAGATTTGAAAAACAAAAAATAGGATTAAAAAGTAAATAAAAATGGGGGAAATTTTGCATTACATCACTTGATCACTACAATTGCAATTTACTGCAGAGTGAATGGGTACCAAGAGAATGAGAGTTCAAGAACATATAGCTCATAAAAACACACATCAATTCACAAGTAATTTACATGTAATAATAATTCACACGACTCACACATCCACCAATTAACAACTTGTGAAGAGAAAAGTTGCATGTTTGTAATAAATCCATCATCAAGACTAAAAATAAGTCTATTAAAAAAAAGTCTATCGCTTTCTCCAGTGAAAAGGTTGTTTCATCTGAATCAAGAGAGAAATATGAACAGGTCAAGCAGCATCTACAAGTAAAAAGAGTTGACAGGATTGACTTTTTCACTAGAAGAAGCATTATTATGCCTTGATGATGGATTGTTACTTACAAAAATGCAACATTTCACTTCACAAGAATGGACTGGAGTCTTGTGATTACTTGTCAATTATTGTTTTTATCAGCTGTTTGTACTCTAATTTTGACAGCACCCATTCACTGCAGAAGACCCATTGGTGATTAAACGATGTAATGCTACATTTTACCAATTTATTTCTGATGAAGAAATGAACTCATCCACATTTTGGATGAACTGAGGGTGAGAACATTTTCACTATTCCTTTAAGCAACTCAAACTAAATGTTCTAATATCCATTTAGCTTCTGCTAATATCTGCTTCGTCATTGTCAGACACTTCCCTGAAGTGTTAAGGTATCTTCCTAATCTGACACAGGACTCAAGAGACGAAACACTCTACTAATGAGCTGATGAATTTAATCAGGTGTCCGGAACTTAACTTTGCTAATTAGAGGTGTATATACCATCAGAATAACAGACATTGCAGGACTATAACATTGGTTTTGGCTGTGATACTGAGTGTGCAGATGAATGCAGGGTGTAAGAGGGAAATTGTGAATAATTACAGTGAATTATGACATAATCAGTACAAAGAAAACTTTCTGAACTTGTGTCAAAATTGTGTATTTTGAAAAATCACTTAGATTAGCTACACAGGCTTATTTGCACAGACAAGTGTTTTTCATAATTGTACCAATTTTGCAATGTCTGGAACTAAGAACACAATTTAGTGTTTCATATAAAATTAACATTATCATACTGAAAACGATGCCTAACACCACAGCCCAATAATAACCAACTTTACTTGCCTCCAAATTTTCTAGTAATCTTTGACTTGTAAATCTTTATTTGCTTGTTCAGGTGTTTCATCAGATTTGTGGCTTAAACGCTCTCTACATAAACAATCATCTGATAAATTTGTATAAAATATTAGAAGTATTCAGTGTTGGGGAAAGTTACTTTTAAAAGTAATGCAGTACAATATTGCATTACTCCATAAAAAAGTAACTAATTACGTTACTTTTTATGGAAAGTAATGTGTTAACATTACTTTTGCATTACTTTTTAAATCTGGTCAGGATCAATACATAAAGGAAACTGGCTTTTTTAAAAAAGTAACTCAGATATTTTCTTGTAAATTAAAAAGTAATGCGTTACTTTACTAGTTACTTGAAAAAAGTAATACTATTACATAACAATTATTATCATGTTTTGGGCTGTACTAATTGGTCCGACCAAGAAAAACATTTGCCCCTGGTTAGTTCAAGCCCTGTCTCTGAAACCAGGCCTTGGAGTTCTATAGACTGCCAAAAGTTATAATAAATCAAGGAGAAGTGCAAAAAACTGTCTGAGGAACAAAATACATTTGTGGTTGGCCAAACTGAACCAGGATTTCCAGTGCAAGAATCTTGACAACATTCGTGTTGTTTCCTGAGCTCAACATTTAGCAAGGCAGGAAAACATTCAATCTACCTGAGGGAAGACGTCTTTCACTACTGTAAGTAAACGCTGTTAAATAGAGGGGAAAATAGGCTTCATTTAAAAATAAATAAATAAATTCTAGCGCATTTTTAAACAGAGACATCATTATATTGAAGTAGAAATCCAAGCACCAGAAGGCGGCCACACTCAAGTTTTCTTTAATTGAAAAATATGCATTTTCATTCATAGGCTATATGATAAAATAACAGCATATTTTAGTTCAAAAATCAGAGTGTTTAGCAAAATATTATTTATTATAAAAATATTATAAAATATGTTTCATAGATACTCAAATGTTAAGAAAATGTGATTATCTCTGGTAACTTTTTAACTGCAGTCAGACAAACATTATGGTTGTCACGGATTGGCCAGGCTCTTCCACCACTCTCACACAGCGATCCCAATCACCTGAATACTAATCATGCACAGCTGCACCTAATTACTCTGCACACCATAAAAACACACACCTCTCACCAGTCATTGTCCGGGCTCGTTTCTACGAAGCGGACTCACCATTATTCCCTTTGTATACTTACCTGTTGTTACTTACCTGATCTCCGTTTGATTCCAGTCTGCTCAGTTTCCCACGTCTCCAGTCAGCGGTGTGTGTGCCGTCAGTTCGTCCGCTCAAGTCTGCATCTGGTGTGTGCATTTGGTCAGCTCTTCTCCTCCTGTCGATCCTGCAAAGGAATACGGATACGTCATCACCCCGGACAATCCTCAAGCAAACATTCTCTCTGAATTATCCATACTCACCTATCTCTGCACGTCATTGTTCTTCTATTTGCTCTGCTATTGAAATAAATACCTATTACTCATCACTTACCTTGGTTGTCCGTCTGCTTCCGTAACAGAAGCCCGGACCTTTACAGTACCAGCATGAGCAATCCCGATCCGTTCCAGGAGCTGGTGGATTCATTGCGGAAAGTTTTGCTACAATCTACCTCACCAAATCTACCATCTGCACCACTTCCCGATGCACCACCAGCACCGAGCACTTCTTCGGCCAACATTCCTTCCAGTCCCATGGCTCGACCGGCGCCCTACTCTGGCGGGGCGGAGGAGTGCAACGGATTCCTGTTACAATGTTCTCTCATATTCACCATGCAACCTGCTTTGTATCCTACAGATCAGTCGAAGATTGCCTTCATCATATCGCTCCTTACTGGATCGGCCCTCCGGTGGGCTGAGACCATCTGGCAGCAAGCCGGGCCGGTAACTCACTCTCTGCAGACATTTGTAAATCACTTTAAGGAGTGTTTGGTTGTTCGGATGGAGGGGTATCCGCTGGAGAGCAACTATATCATCTCAAGCAAGGAACGATGTCCACACAGGACTATGCTCTTCGTTTCCGCACGTTAGCTGCTGCCAGTGGATGGAATGAGCGATCCCTCCTTACCACCTACCGGCTCGGTTTGGAACCCAAACTCCGTCTGCAGTTGGCAACCCTGGACGACAACATTGGTTTGGAAAAGTTTATACAGCAATCTCTTCGCTGTTCGGATAGGATGAAGGCTTATCAGTCGGATCCTGATCTATTCACTCAAGCACTCCTCCGCCCGTCTGAGCCAGTCACCCCTCCAGAACCCATGATCATCGAGTCTGGCAGGCTCACGGCTGATGAGCGACAGAGGAGGCTGACCCGGGGTCTTTGTATGTACTGTGGTGCAAGCGGACATGTCAGACTGAACTGTCCGCTCCGTCCAGTGACCTCCTCGGTGAGTGTATTCAATTCGGACATTGAGAAGATGCCTCCTCTCACTACCAATGTTCAGTTAACTACCCACTCACTCTCTGTTTCAGCTACCGCCCTTATCGACTCCGGGTCAGCAGGGAATTTCATCTCGCATGCCCTCTGTCGCCAGCTCCATCTCCGCACCGAAGCCTCGTCGAACATCTACCACATTCAACCCATAACCTTTAACATCAAGTCACAGGCACGTATTCATCGTAAATGTGAATCCATTATGCTACAGATCGGGTTATTCCATAAAGAGGAGATTCAATTTCTGGTTCTGGAGGGGGCCAATATGGACATTATTTTAGGACGCCCGTGGCTGGTGAAGCATGATCCCATCCTCTCTTGGGGCACAGGAGAGATCAAGAAATGGGGTGATGGATGCACACCAGACTGTTTTCCCGATCTTCCGTTGCAGATTCGAAAGCCCCTACCTGTCTGCGTCACGTCAGTTGAAAGCCCCGTCGAGAAACGATCTGTCCAGATACCTGACATCTACACTTCTTTCAAGGACGTCTTTTGCCCCAAGAGAGCTTCCCAGCTACCTCCACATCGGCCATGGGACTGTGCCATAGACCTGTTACCGGATGCTCCATTGCCCAGAGGGAAAATCTACCCGTTGTCGCTTCCGGAGACTAAGGCCATGGAGGAGTACATTCAGGAGGCTCTGAGTCAGGGGTATATCCGTCCTTCCACTTCACCCGCAGCATCCAGCTTCTTCTTCGTGGCAAAGAAGGATGGAGGGCTGCGGCCGTGCATTGATTATCGGACTCTCAACCAAGGAACAGTGAAATTCCGTTATCCCCTTCCTCTCGTCCCTGCGGCCCTGGAACAACTTCGATCCGCCACCATCTTCACGAAGCTGGACCTCCGCAGCGCATACAATCTGGTGAGAATACGTGAGGGGGATGAATGGAAAACTGCTTTTGTGACCCCTACTGGTCATTATGAATATCGGGTGATGCCCTATGGTCTGGTCAACGCCCCCTCCGTATTTCAGAACTTCATCCATGAGGTACTCCGGGAGTTCCTCCACCACTTCGTCATTGTTTACATTGATGACATATTGATTTACTCCCGGAGTGAAGCCGAACATCGCCACCACGTTGCGGAGGTCCTGCAAACCCTCCGGAAACATAAGCTCTTTCTCAAAGCTGAGAAATGCTCATTCCATCTTCCATCCGTTCAGTTCCTGGGTTACATCATTGATCATCATGGGGTTCGTATGGACGAGGGGAAGGTCACTTCCGTTGTCTCCTGGCCAGAACCCACAACTATCAAAGAGCTTCAAAGATTTCTCGGATTTGCAAATTTCTACAGACGTTTCATTCAGGATTACAGCATCATCACAGCTCCACTCACCAACCTTCTCAAGAACAAGCCCAAAGATCTTTCCTGGTCTCCCGAAGCCGTCGCAGCCTTCCAGGCCCTGAAAGAGGCCTTCACTCAAGCCCCACTCCTGACTCACCCTGATCCAGACATCCCTTTCGTGGTCGAAGTGGATGCCTCGACCACGGGAGTGGGCGCGGTACTCTCCCAATACCACGGCACTCCCAAGTTACTCCATCCATGCGCCTATTTCTCCCGGAAGCTCAGCCCGGCGGAGAGGAATTATGACATCGGGAATCGAGAACTTTTGGCCATCAAGCTCGCCCTGGAGGAGTGGCGACATTGGTTGGAGGGTGCAACACATCCTTTCCAGGTAATCACAGACCATAAAAATTTACAATATCTCAGAGATGCTAAACGACTCTGCCCTCGACAGGCCCGCTGGTCCCTATTCTTTTCCAGATTTCACTTCTCCATATCTTACCGGCCAGGATCCAAGAATATCCGAGCAGACGCACTATCCAGACTTCACGATCATCAAGAAACCATTGAAACACCAGCCAAGATTCTACCAGATCACATTACTGTCTGTCCCATTGAATGGTCTGCCCCTCCAGCCGTCGCCACTCCTGAACCCAGACCTCCGCCGGGCTGTCCACCTAATCGGCAGTTTATTCCAACAAATCAACGGGTAGATCTCATCCACTCCACGCACACCTCCCTGGGCACTGGGCATCCCGGGGCCAACAATACTCTCTCGCTGCTATCCCAACGCTTTTGGTGGCCGGACATGGCAAGGGATGTGAGAAGGTATGTACAAGGCTGTAGAGAGTGTGCTATATCAAAGAGTCCACGTCATCTACCTGCGGGTAAACTCCATCCCTTGCCTATCCCGAACCGTCCCTGGTCACACCTAGGAGTAGACTTCATGACGGATCTTCCCTCTTCGGATGGTAATACCTGCATTCTTGTAATCATAGATAGATTCTCTAAATTCTGTCGTCTGATTCCCTTGAAAGGTCTGCCTACGGCCCTGGAAACAGCTGAGAATCTCTTCAACCATGTCTTCCGATGTTTTGGCCTACCTGAAGATATAGTCTCGGATAGAGGGCCCCAATTTATCTCCAGACTATGGAAAGCCTTCTTCAAACTCCTAGGTGTGACCGTTAGCCTCTCCTCTGGCTATCATCCGCAGACCAACGGCCAGACGGAGAGGAAGATCCAGGAAGTGGGACGGTTCCTCAGGACCTTCTGTCACGGCCACCAAAACTCCTGGAACCAGTTTCTGGGCTGGGCGGAATACGCCCAGAATTCACTGCGGCAACCCACCACCAGACTTGCGCCATTCCAGTGCGTCTTAGGATTCCAACCTCCACTCTTCCCTTGGGATGGGGAACCCTCGGATGTGCCTGCAGTGGATCATTGGTTTCGGGAGAGCGAGAGGGTCTGGGACGAGGCTCATCACCATCTCCAGAGGGCAGTTCGCAAAGCTAAAGATATGTCAGACCGGAGGAGGATCGCAGGTCCCGTCTACGCTCCTGGACAAAAGGTTTGGCTCTCCACCAGAGACATCCGCTTGCGACTGCCCTCCAGAAAACTTAGTCCCAGATTTGTTGGCCCCTTCACCATCCTTGAACAAGTCAACCCTGTCACCTATAAACTTCAGCTACCATCTCAGTACAGAATCCATCCCACATTTCACGTATCACTCCTGAAACCCTTTCACGACCCTCTGATTCCCTCCACAGAGCCTGGCCACGAAGAGGAACCCCCTCCACCACTGATGCTGGAGGAAGGCTCCATCTACGCCGTCAAGGAGATCTTGCGGTCCCGACGCCGTGGTGGTCAGCTGGAGTACCTCGTGGACTGGGAGGGATATGGACCAGAGGAGAGATCGTGGGTCTCCAGATCCGACATATTAGATCCGACACTCATGGAAGAATTCCACTCCAATCACCCAGAATTCCCGGCACCTCGTGGACGAGGTAGACCACCACGGCGTCGGAGGTTTAGGCCCTCAGGAGTGGGCCCTGGGGAGGGGGGTAATGTCACGGATTGGCCAGGCTCTTCCACCACTCTCACACAGCGATCCCAATCACCTGAATACTAATCATGCACAGCTGCACCTAATTACTCTGCACACCATAAAAACACACACCTCTCACCAGTCATTGTCCGGGCTCGTTTCTACGAAGCGGACTCACCATTATTCCCTTTGTATACTTACCTGTTGTTACTTACCTGATCTCCGTTTGATTCCAGTCTGCTCAGTTTCCCACGTCTCCAGTCAGCGGTGTGTGTGCCGTCAGTTCGTCCGCTCAAGTCTGCATCTGGTGTGTGCATTTGGTCAGCTCTTCTCCTCCTGTCGATCCTGCAAAGGAATACGGATACGTCATCACCCCGGACAATCCTCAAGCAAACATTCTCTCTGAATTATCCATACTCACCTATCTCTGCACGTCATTGTTCTTCTATTTGCTCTGCTATTGAAATAAATACCTATTACTCATCACTTACCTTGGTTGTCCGTCTGCTTCCGTAACAGAGGTATACAGTACAAATATTTAGTTGGATATATGCAAGCAAAAAATAATAGAGATGGATAAGAGAAAGGCTGTAAAAAAAAATACATGATGGGACAATATTTGGCCGAGATACAACTATTTGAAAATCTGGAATCTGAGGGTGCCTTTAAATCGCCTTTGAAGTTGTCCAAATTAAGTTCTAGCAATGCATATTACTTAGAAAAAAGTACATTTTGATACATTTACAGTAGGAAATTTACAAAGTATCTTCATGGAACATGATTTTTACTTCATATCCTAATGATTTTTGGCATAAAAGAAAAATCTATTATTTTGACCCATACAATGTATTTTGGCTATTGCTACAAATAAACTCCAGCGACTTATGACTGGTTTTGTGGTCCAGGGTCACATTTAGATTTGCAGCTTCCACGTTTTTTTTTTTTTTTTCGGTGGTATAGACAGCATAAATTAACAGAACAGTGTATTCATTAGTACGTTTATTGTGCACTGAATGTTGTTGTTTACATCCAAGTATCTCCAATATGGCCGCATATCCGGGTAACTGACCAAATAGTGACGGAAGTGCAAACCCTCTATTGCAAATTGGTGTCTTGCCATATTATTTTTTGTATTATTTTAATTATGAACACACCATTTACTGCATGTTGATATGCTTCTGGTTATTTTCCTATAGCGACTAATGAACCAGAAGTCTCGCCCATAGGCTTACTTCTGAAAAAGATGGATCATCGGGTCATTCTTCATTTGTCATTCATACAACCATTGAAATAAACTTTAAATACCAATAAATCGTAAAATGTTTCATGTTTGTATTCTGTCGGTTAAACACAATTTGTGCACTGTTGTTTTAAAATACTTATTTAATTGAGTTTGAGAGATGTATGTAACAAAATATGCATGTTCCTGCCCTACCACAGAGAGTTATCATAGAATATAATTGCAACAATATAACATTTGTAACACAAATGAAGTGGTTATACTGTGAATAGAGATTTTATTTAACATGTAAAATTTGATTGAATTGAAATTAAACACAACAAATGTTGCGTCCGGTGTAGACACCATTATAATCAGTTATGCTGTCTACACTGGATGTGGCGCGACAGATTCCAGACAGTAAACTGATGCCTTGTTTTATTTATTACGTGATGACACAACATACAAATGATTTGCAACGGCCGTTTTGTCGTGTCCAGTGTAGACAGTGCAACACGACACATGTTGCATCTGGTGTGGACACAGTTATAACATAATAATGTCATAGCACAATTAAAACTTTAGTAATTGAAAATCTTACCTGTTGGCAACTCTTCTGTCATCTGCCATGGTCTCTTCTTTCTGAAGTTAATCACTTACATGCAGATGTCTTGATATTGTAGAGATGTTGTGTCACGCGCTGGTGTGTTTGTGTATACAAATAGATGCTTATAACTTTGCTTAAAACGTTTCTTATAGTTTAAATAAAGTAAGGTAAAGCTTCCCTGCCTCCCTGGCCTCTCCATAATTGTACAGAAGAGTTACAGACTTCCTGGATGCAGACTATGACAGACTGAACTATGGGCACTGATCTGTGCCGCCCAGAGTTCTGCAACGGAGCTAGGAACCAATCCGACATAAAGGCCAATTTGTCACAATGATTATTTTTTATTATTATTTGTTATTTGAAATATTTTTTTGTGCAATTAGCTTAGTTAATTACAAATTCATATATGTTAGTAAATGGGTTGGGAGTTTCTTTTCAACAAAATATTTTTTTGTCATTTTTTGGCAACCTAGGGTGTGCCCTGTGTCCCACACACGACGTCCTTACAGGACACACCCTAGTCCTAACTCCAAGTGTTTCCTCCGGGGTGAACTCACAACCTTGCCCAAATTTTCCAGGTGGCCAAGGTGTGCAATGTTGCTAGCCGTCCCACCCAGAGGGCTGCAGCACACTTTAAACTTTATTAATTGAAAATCTTACCTGTTGGCAACTCTTCTGTCATCTGTCATGGTCTCTTTTTTTCTGAAGATAATCACTTACTTACGTGCAGAAGTCTTGGTATTGTAGAGATGTCACAGGTGTCACACACTGGTGTGTGTGTACAAATTACAGGTTACAGGTTTCATGAATGCAGACTATAACAAACTGCACTATGGGCACATAGCTGATCTGTCCCACCCGGAGTTCTGCACCAGAGCTAGGAACCAATAAAGGCCAATTTGTCACAAAATTTTTTTAAAGGTGCAATGTGTAATATTACATAACCTGCAACATAATGCAATATAATATACATAACTATGTTTTAGAGGTGTGTAAAGACCTTACATAATTAACCGTTATGTTTTTATTACCTTAGAATGAGCAATTTCTATCATACACAGCGGGTTCCCTAACATGGAAGTTGCCACGATGTTTCTATAGTAATGGACAAATGGACAAACTGCTCTACTATGTTGTTCTTGCGAAAAAACGCTGACACAGTGATGAACAAGTAACAGTAATAACATCATTTTAGTGAACAATTAAGTAAATATAAATCCTTAATTTACCTTTGTAATGAAACCCCATTGCTCTCTGCTGTCTCAACACTGACATCTTAGTCCTATGTCGGCAACCGTAGCTTCTCTAAAATTTGAAACAATTTTTAGAACGTTATCTTTATAGTTATATCTTTTTAACGTATAGTTATCGTTATCGTTCTTGGTGTGAATGGGCCTTCAGTTTCCTGGATGCAGACTATAACAGACTGCACTATGGGCACATAGCTGATCTGTCCCAGAGTTGTCCACTAGAGCTAGGAACCAATCTGACAGAAAGAATGGCCAATTTGTTCAGATTCATATTTGTTAGCAAATTGGTTGGGGTTTTCTTTTTTAAAAATCTCATTTGTCGTTTTTTGGCAACATAGGGTGTGCCCTGTGTCCCACCCACCATGACCTTACAGGACACAGTCTTGTCCTAACACTAAGTGTTTCCTCCAGGGTGAACTCACAACCTTGCCCAAATTTTTCAGGTGACCAAGGTGCAATGCGCAGTGTTGCGCTCTTGGTCCATTACTCGCTGTCTAAAAGGGCTGCAGCAGAGCTTCCCTGGCCTGTTAGGATGGCCTCTCCTTAAATGCACAGGCGCTTATGGGATGCCTGGATGCAGACTATAACAGACTGCAGTATGGGCACATAGCTGATCTGTCCCACCCAGAGATCTCCACCAGAGCTCGGAACCAACAAACGACAAAAAGAACTTGTTACAGAGTCTTTGGTTATTGTTTGAAATAGTTTTTGTACAATTTGCTTAGTTCATTTCAGATTTTTGTTAGCAAATTGGTATTTAAAAATGATTTGTTGTTTTTTGGCAACCTAGGGTGCGCCCTGTGCCCCACCCACCACAACCTTACAGGACACACCCTAGTCCTAACTCCAAGTGCATAACTGGGGTGAACAGACAGCATTGGCCATCACCTGTGGAAACACTTAAAACTTTAGTTATTTAAAATCGTACCTGTTGGCGACTCTTCTGTCATCTGTCATGGTCTCTTCTTCCTGAAGATAATCACATACCTGCAGAAGTCTTGATTTGATATTGCAGAGATGTTGTGTCCCACACTGGTTGGTGTGTACAAATATAAATGTGATTTACAAATTCAACAATTCACTTTGAAAGTATCATATAACTTACCTTCCAACTAAACTTGTAAGTACGCTAGTTATCTCGTACTTATCTAAAATTGCTTACAAATTTAAGTATTCATTTTAATTTGCAAGTAACTTATCTGACAAGTATAAACATTTACACCTATGCTTATTATTATTATTATTTTTGTTGTTGTGCTTTCATTTCAGTTTATTTGTTTATTTGTGTTATTTACATTTACATTACATTTACATTTAGGCATTTGGCAGACGCTTTTGTTATAATTTAACTAAAGTACATTTTTGCTTTATTTAGCATCTTACTTGTTGGCGACTCTTCTGTCATCTGTTGTGGTCTCTGCTTTCTGAAGTTGATGACTTGTCTGCAGAAGTCTTGATTTGATATTGTAGAGATGCTATTTTCACACTTTCCATTTAACAGGGTTCCCACGGGTCGTTATAAAGTCATAAAAAGTCTTAAATTGTACAAGAAAGTCTTAATTATGATTATAAGGCCATAAATTTTGGGTACGAGAAAACCAGAATTGCGATATAACTTAGTGTAACTTCAAAAGGCTATGATTTAATTTAATAAACATGAAGGCGCGGCTTTGTGTACTGCTGTTACCGGGGAAACACGTCTAACGCTTCGAATGCGCCAACTGCTAGCAAGCATTTTCAATAAGCCTGTCGTTTTGAGTAGGGTATTCTTGCAATACATGAGGCTATAGTTTCAGGTCTGCATTTCTAGGACCCCATAGTATTTTTTATTATTATTGTTATTTTATTTATTTGTTGTAGAGAATGTGATGCTGACGTCACGCCACGTTGAATTCTGGGAAACTGCTTTGTTTTTCCGCACTTCCGTTTGCCTATTGAGGACAGTATTTTGAATTTCTGTGGCGTTTGTGAAAAATGTCACCATTGTATGTTATTCATGCTGCATCTATAATTGCAACAGTAACTCAGATTATCGTTCGGAGAGAAAACTGGACAATGCAGTATGTTTTTCGCCTTTTCTACGTGCAAAAACACCAAGGGCAGCAGTTCGCGGAGATGGCGAAAAGACACCGTATAGTAAATCAATCTATTAATAAATATCTCCAATTAAACCCACTGCCTGCCACTCAATAAAAGGATCACATTGCGGCATGTTTTTGAAAGTTTTGGTATTGTTTAGTTTAATAATTAACAACACCTTTGCCAGTATGACTCTCTAGGCTTGTGAATGACCTTGTGAATGTTGGTTGTCATTTGTTGAAATAAATATAAAAATACACTGTGTTCGTGTCTGTCTGCTGAATGTGACCCAATATCTCTGATTCTTCTCCATGGCCATAGAAACATGAATATTTACAATGACAATATTTTATACTTTGTCATTTAAAAGTTTACAACAAAGAAATGGATAAACTTCTGTCAGCTTGTTGAACATAGACGTTTATCTACCATATGACAGCTGAAGCAGCAACGTCCAGCGGGTGACACTGTTCTCACGTTAATCACATCAACATTGTAAACAAAATTCTACAAAAGTTAAGTGAAAAATAAAATTAGCATGCAACGCGATTTAATACTTTTTCTTCTCTGCTGTCGATACAATAAAAACGTGAATATTTAACTTAAAAGCAAAATCAAAACAAATGATGCGAAGGTCTCCTCATTCATTTCAGCATTTCTAACATGGGGCGATCCTCCCAGAATGGCGGCAGCGCCCCAGCATGCAACGCTGTGTGACAAAAGCCTATAATGAATCAGTACACTAGATGAGGTAAAAATAAACCGTGTGAGTCCACATTGATTTGTGCTCATGGTGGTGGAGCATCAATGAGGCATATTTCCCCAAATTTACAAAATTAGGCAAGAAATATATGTTCCAGCAACTAGCTCCCCATCTGACAGGGTTTTTAGGTGCCAGTGAGAACATAGTTTAATACCACATAGCTTTTCTTAATTCAGAGACAGTTGACAGACTTGTGTAACTAAAAACCTATTTAAAAAATACTCATCCCAGTTCAGTTATTTTCCCCAGTTGCGTAGTGTAAATTGTGAATTGCATGCACTAAAAAAAAAAAAAAAAAAATTACAGAAAGCACTTTTTGTACTTGTTTCACAGTATACTTCAGTTACATATACACGTGTTCATTTTATAAAAAGCAGTAAGTGATCATTAGGTCTAATTTTTTAACTGCTTAAATTTGCGCTAAACATTTTGTATTTACTTTGTAACAATAGTTCTTTTATTTTTTAACGGGGGCAAAAGAAAGTTGTTTTTTTCTTATTATTCAAAAACAAATGGAAACATTTATATATATATCGAATATTGTAAAAATAGACAATATCTTGATTTTTTTTTTTATATTATATATTTAAAACTGTATGCATGTATCGCCCACCCCATCATAAGTTATAATTCTTTATAAATAAAATAAGCTTCTGTTTTAATGGATGTAGCATATTAAACTAATTTTAAATGCATAGCAAATCATTTTATATTAAAAAAAAAAAAATAATGAAGAATGACCCATACACATCTGTAATGATGATAATAATAATAATAATAATAATAATAATAAATGCTAATTTCAATGTTTGAAACAGTTGCACAGAGACCATGTGAGCTGCAAAACACTTTACTGGGATGAAGCAAAAACACTTTACAGCAAAGCAACTTATACTGTCCATAGCAGCTTTGTTTGGTACAATAAAAATGTCAAAAGAACTTTAAAACTAAACCAAAAATGTGCAAACAAGTTTCTAACATACACATTTTAAAAAGCTTAACGTAAACCAAAAGTAGTAGTGCCAAACAGTTGTTTAAATGAAATAAAAACAAGCAACGTTAAGAGCACGGTGAATTTATACAGTTTTTAAGGCACTTAACATCAGCTTCCTCAATGTCTTTGGCTACAGCGCGAATTCACCCACATCAGTCCTTATATTCTGTGTATTTCTTGGCAGACCCATGAACTTTGCTGGCTGGATACTTGAGTCGGTTGAGGGCCATTTTGCGGAGGACAGCTTGAGGTAGATCAACGTGGCATTTTTCAGCCAGTTCAACAAGATAGATCAATACATCGCTGAGTTCCTGGGCCAGGTGCTCCCGTTCCGACTCGGTCCAGTCCGGCAAACCTTCCGCCACCTCCCCGCGCCACTGGAACAGCTCCGACACCTCCCCGACCTCTCCGACCAGCGCCAACAGCAGGTTCCGCGGCTTGTGGAACTGGTTCCAGTTTCTCTCGTCCGTGAATTCAGCTTGCATGCGGCGGATATCTTCAAGTGTGGGTTCAGAGGTGAAAGCGAATCGCTCGGCCTGTTCATGCTGGATTTCTCCGTTGCCATTTGTAGATGGGTGATGACTAGAAGTTTCGCCGTTGTGTTTGGATGCGATCCCGTTTTGCTGCAGTGCCATTGTAATTTAAACGAGTGAGAGGCAAGTTCTGAAAACAGAGAAGGGCTCAAAAATGACCATTCACGTGCAGGACCATGCGTGAATCTCCCGCCACCAAATGCCGCACAGTTATCAATTCGCGGTTTGTGAATGCCGTCATTAGACGTCGCCGGAAACTTTGCCATTGCGCTACTGGCATTATGGGAGTTGAAGTTTTTCTTCACCATTATACGTTACACTGGCGAGTTGTAAAACTACATGTACCGTCTGCCCACACACAAACACAAGCATGGCAGCCTCCTCTTCAGGATACAGCAGAATGTTCTGTAAGCTAAGGAAATATGTTAATAAATCACAAAGTTTATATCATACTTTCGTAATAAGGACAATATGGACATCTGGATCCAAAACTCAACTTCAGCCCAAAGCACACACTAAAAGGTAGGAAACAAATGCCTCCTCAAAATGCTGTGTAAGTAGGAGGTTCATAGGTTGGAGACAGGCATTTTGACATCTGTTATCAACATGAAGGATTTAAGTATTGGTCTTTCTCTTGTGTAAATGGAATTCATTAATGTGTGTATGTGTGTTGACAGACTGCATATTTGAAACTCATGAGACCCATACTTGATGGCTGACCTTGACTTTAGATGTGCTATAAAAAAAAATGTCCATACATTATTTGGCATTAAATACATAATGCAAAGAAAAACGGACAGCGTTTGTTAATAATATGCATGTTAAAATAATTTAGGTAATTTACGAAATAAAATAAAGTCCTTTAAATTAATCATGTTAATTAGAATCAAAATAATTACAGCTCATTATTTAGAATACATTCAAATACTTAATTTTTATAAAGTATTTTTTGTAGTAGGTTTTGAATCTTTTTAGTCTTGGGTACAAAAAATAAAGAAAGAAAAAAAATGACATTAACATAAATTCATAACTAACAAATAACATAAATTCACAAAATTATTCTATTTTGGTGGTTTTAAACTAAACTACTGTTAAATTTTTTGGGTGTAATGTTGTAAAGAAATCTCTTATATTTCAAAGCAGATGTAAAAGCACCAATATTATGCAGCATTATTACAATTTAAAACAGCTGTTTTCTATATTATAATTTAAATGCAATTTATTCCTGTTATAGCAAAGCTGAGATTTGCAGTTGCAGTCAAAAGTGTACATTCACCTTAATTCACCTTAAATTGTGATAATCATAAATAATAATCGCAATTACAATTTCAACGGAGTAATCAACAATTATGATTTTTGTCATACTTCAGGTCCCACAATTTATTTTATTTTTTTTCAGCATTTTTGTGTATTTGAACCCTTTCCAACAATGACTTTATGATTTTGAGATCCATTTTTTCACACTTGTATATGCAGCTATTACAAAAGTTTCAAATGCTCACTGATGCTTCAGAAAGAAAAACAATGCATTAAGAGCCAGAGGGTGAAAACTTTTTAAATTTGAAGATCAGGGAAAATTTTAAATTATTTGGTCTTTTGGAGAACATGTAAGTATCTTCTGTAGCTTCTGAAGGGCAGTACTAAATAAAAATATATAGGCAAAATAAGAAAAATGTGCACATCCTCATTCCATTCAAAAGTTTACACCCCTGGGTCTTAATGCATTGTTTTTCCTTCTGAAGCATCAGTGAGCGTTTAAGCCTCCTGTAATAGTTGCATATGAGTCCCTCAGTTGTCCTCAGTATGAAAATATGGATCTCAAAATCATACAGTCATTGTTGGAAAGGGTTCAAATAAACAAATATGTTGAAAAACCAAAGAATCTGGACATGAAGGACTTTTCTAAAGCATGTATTTGAAATAGAAATCTTTTGTACTATTATGAATGTATTTACTGTCACCTTTAATCAGTTTAATGTGTCACTGATAAATAGAAGTATGTAATGAGATGAGAGTTACTCTAAAGTGCCATCAGTTCCAGTGCAAACAACACTTCATCTCTTGAGATTTGTTTTCCAGTCTTCCTCGGATGGTTGGTGTTGTGGGTCTGGAAATCCACGCTCAGATTCAGTCCACATCAAAGCTCTTCTCTGGATCTCATGTTAGATTCTTGGCTCCACCAAACTCACTTGTCTCACATTTTGATGCTTCATTACCAGGAACATTGCCAGTATGTAAATTAATTAATGTACATTATGTCTGTCATTTTATTGCAGTTATAAATTCTATTGAATGTCTTGCTGCTACATTTCCTAAGGTACTAAACAGAAGATGTGTGGAGGCTGCTGTATTGACAGGCCTTGCTCTCAACTGTACCATCAACAGGAAATCACTATTCGACAGGAAGCACTACTTTTATGCAGACATGCCTGTAAGTTCCCTAAGCTACACACATATAGATGCTTAATAAATTTGTCAGTGTTTTATTTTCGTACTCTAAAGCATAGAAGTGCTGATGACACAAATGCAATGGACAAGAACATCTTTCTTACGCTTCCAACACTATGTGGTTGTTATTTTTGATTAGCTGCTTTATGGATCCATCGTTTGTCAAAGAGACATGTACGTATATCCAGTGCATCACTCTTTCTTTCCCTGAGCTTTAATGAAGAAGTGATGGCAATCCATGCTGAACAGGCAGGAAACAGAATAGCTGCCACTAATGTAGATGAATAATAGTGTCAGCTCTTAAAAGCTTAAAACATTCCAGCAATGTTTTAGCTCTGGTATTGGATTTGTGAGGCCAAATATTTTTTTTAATGTTGTAGTTTTTAACTAAAGTAAAGTAAAGTAAAAGTAAACTTTTAATATGTTTCTGCAGTTCTGAGAACACTGTCCCTCACAAAACATGCAGTCCTAACTCAGCATTTTACATATTATCCTGAGTGCTTTAGAAACGTGACTGCCCACTTTTTGACCTTGGTAGCAGAAGGTTTTTTTTTTTAATTAATATAGGAATTTTTAAAAGAAAATTTCAACAAAGAGTTATAAGCCATGAACCACTTCAGCCAGCTCTGAAATTAATCACAGCACTGAAACATTTCATTTCAAACATTAAAGGTAATCACCAAAAGGTACAAGACTGTATGTTTTAATGAGAAATTAAACTTGTGAATTTTTGAGAATAACTGAATAAAATCAGTGACAACAATAGAGTACTGCAGTCATTATGTATATTTGTAGGTTTACCCAGAAGTATCAACCTAGTTCTCTTTATTAAAAATACAATCAACAGAAGTAACAAGCTGAACATAGGTTCAAAACAAACTATAGTTGCATAACATCATCTTCACCACTATTAAGACAACCCTTTCTGTCTTTATTTAAAAAAAAACAAATGTATATATATATATATATATATATATATATATTAGTGCTGTCAAACGATTAATCATGATTAATCACGTCCAAAATAAAAGTTTATGTTTACATACTATATATTTGTGTACTGTGTATATTTATTATGTATATATAAATACACACACATGCATGTATATATTAAGGAAAAATACTTTAGATTTAAACTATTATTTATATTTATTTATAATCAAAACTGTATACAGGTATAAATATATATATACATATAAATATTTTGTTTTAATATATACATGTATGTGTGTGTATTTATATGTACATAATAAATATACAGAGTAAACACACATATAGTATGTAAACATAAACTTTTATTTTGGATGTGATTAATCAGGATTTATCGTTTGACAGCCCTAATATATATATATATATATATATATATATATATATATATATATATATATATATATATATATATATAAGTCAAAAGTTTATATACACCTTGCAGAATCTGCAAAATGTTAATTATTTTACCAGAATAAGAGGATCATACAAAATGTATGTTATTTTTTATATTTAGTATTGACCTGAGTAAGATATTTTACCTAAAAATATATAGTCCACAAGAGAAAAATAATAGTTGAATTTATAAAATTGTCCCCATCCAAAAGTTACATACATACAGGTCCTTCTCAAAAAATTAGCATATTGTGATAAAGTTCATTATTTTCTGTAATGTACTGATAAACATTAGACTTTCATATATTTTAGATTCATTACACACAACTCGAAGTAGTTCAAGCCTTTTATTGTTTTAATATTGATGATTTTGGCATACAGCTCATGAAAACCCAAAATTCCTATCTCAAAAAATTAGCATATCATGAAAAGGTTCTCTAAACGAGCTATTAACCTAATCATCTGAATCAACTAATTAACTCTAAACACCTGCAAAAGATTCCTGAGGCTTTTAAAAACTCCCAGCCTGGTTCATTACTCAAAACCGCAATCATGGGTAAGACTGCCGACCTGACTGCTGTCCAGAAGGCCATCATTGACACCCTCAAGCAAGAGGTCTGTGGGAATGAAAAAGTGTGGCAGAAAACGCTGCACAACGAAAAGAGGTGACCGGACCCTGAGGAAGATTGTGGAGAAGGACCGATTCCAGACCTTGGGGGACCTGCGGAAGCAGTGGACTGAGTCTGGAGTAGAAACATCCAGAGCCACCGTGTACAGGCGTGTGCAGGAAATGGGCTACAGGTGCCGCATTCCCCAGGTCAAGCCACTTTTGAACCAGAAACAGCGGCAGAAGCGCCTGACCTGGGCTACAGAGAAGCAGCACTGGACTGTTGCTCAGTGGTCCAAAGTACTTTTTTCGGATGAAAGCAAATTTTGCATGTCATTCGGAAATCAAGGTGCCAGAGTCTGGAGGAAGACTGGGGAGAGGGAAATGCCAAAATGCCTGAAGTCCAGTGTCAAGTACCCACAGTCAGTGATGGTCTGGGGTGCCATGTCAGCTGCGGGTGTTGGTCCACTGTGTTTTATCAAGGGCAGGGTCAATGCAGCTAGCTATCAGGAGATTTTGGAGCACTTCATGCTTCCATCTGCTGAAAAGCTTTATGGAGATGAAGATTTCATTTTTCAGCACGACCTGGCACCTGCTCACAGTACCAAAACCACTGGTAAATGGTTTACTGACCATGGTATTACTGTGCTCAATTGGCCTGCCAACTCTCCTGACCTGAACCCCATAGAGAATCTGTGGGATATTGTGAAGAGAAAGTTGAGAGACACAAGACCCAACACTCTGGATGAGCTTAAGGCCGCTATCGAAGCATCCTGGGCCTCCATAACACCTCAGCAGTGCCACAGGCTGATTGCCTCCATGCCACGCCGCATTGAAGCAGTCATTTCTGCAAAAGGATTCCCGACCAAGTATTGAGTGCATAACTGAACATAATTATTTGAAGGTTGACTTTTTTTGTATTAAAAACACTTTTCTTTTATTGGTCGGATGAAATATGCTAATTTTTTGAGATAGGAATTTTGGGTTTTCATGAGCTGTATGCCAAAATCATCAATATTAAAACAATAAAAGGCTTGAACTACTTCGAGTTGTGTGTAATGAATCTAAAATATATGAAAGTCTAATGTTTATCAGTACATTACAGAAAATAATGAACTTTATCACAATATGCTAATTTTTTGAGAAGGACCTGTACATGATTCTTAATACTGTGCTGTTACCTGAATGAAAATGTCTAGTGATAGTTGTTCATGAGTCCCCTGTTTGTCCAGTTAAACTGCCAGTTGTTCTTCAGAAAAATCCTTTAGGTCCCACAAATTCTTTGGTTTTTCAGCATTTTTGTGTATTTAAACTCTTTTCAACAAAGACTGTATGATTTTGAGATCCATCTTTTCACACTGAGGACAACTGAGGGACTCATAAAACTATTACAGAAGGTTCAAACACTCACTAATGCTTCAGAAGAAACGCAGAACCCAAGTTACAACCAGGAGTGTAAAAATTAAGAAACAATTATGCATTAACAACTAGAGGGTGAAAACTTTTTACATTTAAAGATCAGGGTAAATTTAACTTATTTTTTGTTCTGGGAAACATGTATCTTCTGTAGCTTCTGAAAGGCAGTACTAAATAAAAAAAATATGATATATAGGCAAAATAAGAAAAATTTACTTCATTCTGTTCAAAAGTTTACACCCCTAGCTCTTAACGCATTGTGTTTCCTTCTGTAGTATCAGTGAGCGTTTGAATCTTCTGTAATAGTTGCATATGAGTCCCTTAGTTGTCCTCAGTGTTTAAAGGTGGATCTCAAAATCATAAAGTCATTGTTGAAAAGGGTTGAAATACACAAAATGCTGAAAAAACAAAAAAAATGTGGGGCCTGAAGGATTTTTCTGAAGAACAGCGGGCAGTTTAACTGTTCAGGACAAACAAAGGATCATGAACAACTATCACTAAACAAAACAAAAAAAAACACAACTGTGGATAATTCAGATAAAAACAAAATCAAGTATATGTAAACTTTTGAATAGGGTCACTTTTATAAATTCAGCTGTTTTCTCTTATGGACTATATCTAAACGTGTCTTATGTGAAACATCTTTTTCAGGTCACTAAATAAAAAAAATAACATGCATTTTGTATGATCCTTCTTATTTTGGTAAAATAATTAACATTTTGTAGATTCTGCAAAGTATGTAAACTTTTGAGTTAGACTGTATATAGACATATTAAGACATTCATCTTCAGAACACAAATTAAGATATTTCTGATGAAATGCCTTCTGACCCTACATAGAAAGCAATGTAACTAAAGTGTAACAATGCCTCTTCTTATTGGTTAATCTTTTATGTGCAGTGTGGGTAATGTAGTATTTCACCAGGAATTCTACAACTTCACATGATTTTCTTAAAATTAAGTTAAAATCACACTAATGTGTAACTTTTACAGAAGCATATGCTTTCTTTTAACAACCCCAGAACTCAATGTAAAATTTTTTATTGATTGATTTTTGGTTACATCAGCACATCATAACTGAAGACAAAATAGATTGCCAACTCATCTGTAAAAATACAGCATGTGAGATCAACTCCTAATTAAAAAGTATTATTAGATTAATTGGAAATGTCATTTTACAACACAATATCAAAAAAGACAAAATATCAGACCAAAACAATTTCGAAATAATGTATATTTTTGGACTGCAGGTATATCTTCCTTTCCTGTATTATTTATACTGTAATACAACATGCACCAAACAGATTGCAAAACCAGTTTTAAGCCAAAATAGTCAAAGGTAACCAAGGACAGATTCTGACTGAGTTGCCATTGAGAAAGCTCACATGTTAAAATGGAGGACGGAATCTTTGATTTATGAGGAATCTGTCACTCATCATTTGCGCTAATTTAATTTCTTCAGTGCTTACATTTGTTTGTTTTTTATGTGACCATGATGAATTAGTTGATCAGGTACAACACACAGATGGTAATGGCTAATTGCCTTTTTTCTTTCCTTTACTCTTTTGCATGCCAATAACCATGACAAATTTCTAGTGGCTTTTTGTCATGGAGTTGCCATAGCAACAGTTACGAGTGCTCTGTTTTGCTTTGCACTGAAACTGAAGGAGGTTGAAAATGTAGCCAGATCACAAGTATCTCTATGCGGTTTCGTTTTGACATAACCTTAACCCTGGTCTACCCAACCCTGTCAAACACCAGATTTGCTTCTGATGATTGATGATGCAAAAGACTTTATACAATAGATTATACAATAATGATATAATGTTTTAATGGATTAGTTTACTCCTGAATTATAATTTCATGATATTTTACTCACCCCCTTATCATCCAAGATGTGGATGTCTGTCTTTCTTTAGTCAAAAAGAAGGTTTTTGAGGAAAACTAGGATTTTAGAAAAATTTCTAGGATTTTTCTCCATATAGAATTACGGTCTTGCAGAGTAAAACTTTTTAGGTGCTCATCTTGCACTAGACATATTCAGGTATATTTAGGTCTAGCTAAACTAGAAATTAAACAGGTTTGTGTAACAATTTGGTGTTTGTGTTTTCAGGCAGGCTACCAGATCACTCAGCAGAGGGTTCCCATAGCAGTGGATGGCATACTGGTCTATAGTCATTTTGAAGGTCGCAGAAGAAACCAAGTTATAACAAGAAGTGTAAGAATCAAACAGATCCAGCTTGAGCAAGACAGTGGAAAGAGTCTCCATGATGATGAACGGAGCCAGACTCTCATAGACCTCAACAGAGCAGGTGATGTTTCTTCACTTTCATACAGAAACATGAAGAGGTTGTGTTTTTTGTGGACAGTGTCTGATATAAACACCATGTCTCTCTGTCTGTAGGTGTAGGTCTGATGGAGCTGGTGATGGAGCCAGAGATGTGTTGCGGGGAGGAGGCAGCAGCTGCCGTCAGAGAGCTTCAGCTCATCCTGCAGGCTCTGGGCACCTGCCAGGCTAACATGGCTGGTGATTTAATACACCCCCTACAGCTAACATTGATCTGAACCCTTAATGCCTATACGTATTTATTCCCATGACTGGGTCTCTGACACAAATCACCTTGCTTGCAACAACTTTATCAGAGATAGGAATCCACCCAGTGTCCATAAAAATTGCCAATATGGCTTCAATTCATTATTAATTGAACCTACCAGCTTGATTTTTGCTACTGAGGTTTAAGTTAAAGATTTGCTATTAAAACTTTAGAAGAATAAGGGAAACACTTGATAATAACTTTCATTAATACATCATTAATAAACATTATATAATGCTCTACAGATCATTAGTTAAAGCTGCAGTCCGTAGCTCTTTTTTTGTGTTCATAATTTACAAATTTTACACTATATTTCCAAAAGTATTCAGACACCCCCTTCAAATGAACAGGTTTGACTACTTTAGTCATTTTCATGAGTACTAATTTTAATGTTTAAGCATATAATGATATTCTAGGGAATTGTGTCCTTGTAATTTTATAGCAAAAGTTTGGACAGGAACCTTTTTTATTTTAACATGACAATGCCTCTGTGTGTAAGGCAAGGTTCATAGAGAAATGTTTGATTCAGTCAGTGTGGAAGAATTTGACTGGTCTGCATAAAGCCAAGTCCTAATTCCAGCTGAACACCTCTGGTGTGACTTTAAATGCAGATGTTAACCCTAACCCTAACTCATAACCAAACACCAATGACTTGTACATACACTATATGGACAAAAGTATTGGGACACCCTCTTATTTAGAAAAGAAAATGGCACTTCCAAAACTGTAGCAACAAAGATAGAAGGATAATTCATGTATTTAAAAATTTTATTTCCATCTCTGTTGCTTCAGTTTTGGAAGTGTCTAAAATGACTGTACCCATATGCACAAGTCCACTGGTGTTTTGTCTGAGTATTTAGCTCAAAGTCTGCATTTAAAGTAACACCAGAGGTGTTCAGCAGGGATTAGAGCTTGGCTTTTTGCAAGTTCTTCCACACTGACTGAATTAAACATGAAATTTATCTATGAAATTAGAAGGACACAGTTCCTTAGAATATTATGATATGCGTAAACATTAAGATTAGTACTCTTGAAAATAACTAAAGTAGTCAAACCTGTTCATTAGATACTTTTGGCAATATAGTGTATATAGTAAGTGCACTACGGTACACCTATAGTTTTTATATTCTGACAATTTTAGACCGGTTCTGTTAGGAACCGCTGCAGAGTAGCCCAGTATTTGCGTGACTCGTCTCAGACTACTTAGAAGTAACTCCGGCCACAATGTTCTGCCGCAAAACGCAAGATGCATGCAGTTTTTACTGGCTGCAGCTTTAATATATAGTCACATATATTATTAAACATTACCTAATGATTTACAGACCATCATTTCAGGTACTTTGAAATGCTTACAAATGTCATTAAACTTTCAATTCCTATGATCATACACTTTAAAAAAATATTCAAATGATTTTGACAGATGGCTTGCAATGATTAAAAGCTTAGTGAATAAATAATTAACAAACATTACCGATTCATTCAGTACCTTTATGAGCAGTCATTGCAATAGCAAAAATGTAGGTGCTGTAACAACGTTTGTGTTAAGGGTGGTTCAAGTTTAGCTAAATGCTTGCTAAAGACACAACACACATAGTAATTTTGGTCCAAAACATGTTTTTTTTGCCTCAAATTAGTATACTACTGTGTATCATTAAACAGGATATTCCTTGAATCATGCATCACCAGGAGAAAACAAAGAATAAAATGCTTGTTTATTTATCAAAACAAAGTAATGTAAACAAAAGCTTTTAGTCATTATATAACATCTGTTAAAACCATTTGTAGATTTTCAAGAAGTGCATGATCATATGAATAAAAAGTTTAATGATTTTTGTAAGCATTTAAATGGATGTAATAATGGTCTGTTAATCATTAATTAATGTTTAATAAGTTTATTAGTAAACATAAGGACATTATCTCACGTTTCAAGCTAAGTGCCTTACGAAAGTATTCATACCCCTGCATTTTTTTTTCACATTTTGTTATGTTGCTGGCTTATGCTAAACGGCTTTAAATATTTTTTTTTTCCACATCAGTCTACACCATAATGAAAAAGCAGTTCTTTGCAAACTTATTAAAACAAAAAAAAAACCTTAAATGATTCCATTGCATAAGTATTCATAGCCTTATCTGGGACAGTTGAAATTTAGCTCAGGAGCATTCATATTGCTTGTAGATGTTACTACACTTTGAGTGGAGTTAACCTGTGGCAAATTCAATTGAATAGGTGTGATGTCTAACAGCTGAAAATGCATATCAGAGGAAAAACCAAGCCCTGAGGTAAAAAAAAAAAAACCTGCCTGTAGAACTCAGAAACAGGATTGCATCAAGCCACATATCTGGGGAAGAGTTCAGAAAAAACTTCAGCTGCATTGAAGGTTTACAGAAGAATATAGTCTCCATTATCCTTAATAGAAGAAGTTTGAAACAATCAGGACTTTTGCTAGAGCTGGCCTCCCGGCCAAACTGAGCAATTGATCGAGAAGAGCTTTGGTTAGAGTGGTAACCAAGAACCTGATGGTCGCTCTAGTTGAGCTCCATAATCATATGTGAAGATGGGAGAAACGTACAGAAGGACAAACATCACTGCAACATTCCACCAGTGTGGGATTTATGGTGGTGTAGCAAGACTCAATCCTCTCCAAAAAAAAAAAAAAAAAAACACTTGAAGGACCCTCAGACTGTGAGAAACGATATTTTCTTGTCTGATGAACCTCAATTCCAAGCATCATGTTTAAAGGAAACCAGGCACTGCTTGTCACCTGCAGAGTACCATCCGAAAAGTAAAGTGTGCTGCTAGCAGCCTCATGCTGTGGGGCTATTTTTGAGCAGCAGGGACTGAGGGATTCATCAGAGGAAAAAGAAAGCTCAACAAGCAGCAGGGACTGAGGGATTCATCAGAGGAAAAGGAAAGCAACACAGCAAAATATAGAGATGGCCTTAATGAGAGCATTCAGAACCTCAAAATGGGCAGAAGGTTCACCTTCCAACAGAACAATGACCCTAAGCACACAGCACGAGTGGCTCTGTGAATGTACTTCAGTGGCCCAGCCAGAGTCTAGACTTGAACCCAATCAAACATTTCTTGAAAAACCTGAAAAAGTGCTTCTGCCCCCATCCAACCTGACAGAGCTTGAGAGGTGAAGAGGTTAGGAGAAGAATGGCAGATAATTGCCAAATGCTGATGTGTACAAAGCTTGTCGCAATCTTACTCAAAAAGCTATATATATATATATATATATATATATATATAAATTTACAAAGTTTTGACAGTTCTGTTTTTGCTTTGTCATACTTTGAATACTTTTGCAAGGCACTGACTAACATCTGTTGAGCATTATATAATGATTGTCAATTACTTATTAATGAAAGTTATTATAAAGTGTTACAAAAAGGAGGATTGAAAACATAGTCCAGTGACTACTGGTGTTTATAAAACATTATGGCTAAAAACATTTTACAATAAATGCTAAATGCCATTCTAACATCTGTCCAGAAATGCTTTAAAGATGCAAATGAGAAAATGTTCAAAAACGTTTTACAAATCCCATTCTAAAAATTATCAATCTAAAAAGGCATAAATTAAGTTAACTTCTGGGCATTGTGTGCATACTTCCAAATGAGTAGGCTGTAAGACCCCTTAATCAATGGTCACCCTTTTCTCCACCAGTTTATACATTTTTTCACAAGTATTTTTCACAAGTATTTGCACTTTGAGATATTGGAATTCCTGAATCCTAATATGAGTGAGTCATAGTTTCAATTACACACTTTAAGTAAGAACATTGATAAAATGTGGTGTTTATGTAGGAGACAAAAATTCAAATGAGAAAATAACTGACCTGTTTCTCAACCCTTCATAAAGTGTCACTGCTCAATCAACCTATTGTCTTCCTGTGATGAAAAATTCAATAGCTCTTGTTTAATCAAAACCCCTGAAGCAAAATGCAGCAAATTGTTTATCTGGTGCAGACTATTCAGCGGTGCACAGGGCACTCCAGAATACAGTATTTCATGCAAATAAATCATTCAAATTCAAATGTATGCAGTGTTTGTTAAGCAGGGGTTTTGAGAGCTGTGGATGGTTGAATTGTAATGACTGTTTGGAGTGATTCTCATATCAGATCCCTTTTTTCTCCTCTCACAGAGGGGCAGCTTAGAGTGGATGCCAATGTCTCCGTGCATCGACCTGGAGAGCCTTTGGGAGTGAGGACAGAGGTCAAAAACATCAACAGCGTGAGGCACCTGGCCAAAGCCATAGGTAAGAATATGTGTCCAAATGATACTAAGACAGAATTTTTTGGATAACAAGATCTCCCTGTTGGTTTGAAGAAGTTCTTTTCTAGTTTAAGTACAAGCGTACAGTAAAATCTCTTTGCCATTCCTCTGTACAGCAAGATGTGTCGAGGGAATGAAGCAGACTTTTAGCCAGTGGGTTTTAGAAATCTTTTAATCATGCTGCGTTCGTATTCACACACACTCACGCGCTTTAGTAATAGCTGGAAGTCACTTTTCTTGTGTGGTTGTCACATTTAGCCTGGCATCAGTTGGAGGGAATGAGTGTCTCTGTGTAATTATGCCAGAGCTGAAAGTCAAACTGCAAACTCCAGATAAGCAACATGAACAATAAGCATTTTCACCTCACTCCGTCTCTGTCTCGTCTTAAATGCTCTGTCAAGATGTGCGCTGTTGAATAAAGGCTGCAGGAGCCATCATTTCTGCTGATTAAATGCACACACATACACGCGTATCACAATAATTTCAATCACCAAGTTGTGTTTTGAAACCAGGAAAAGGAAATCTGAGTGACTTGATCCAAGAAAGTAATGAATGCTGAAGACCCACATAAACATGCCTGTCAAGGACGAGAAGATTAAATAGTGCTGTCAATAAAAGAGAGAATAAACAGAGAAAACGGGAAAATATTTAATCACTGAGTATGACATGATTCTTTTAACCTTTTTTTACACCGTTCCCTGAGAGAAAGTTATAGAATCAAACTAATAATTAATTCATTTTGTTTTGATGTCTTGTGAAAACTGCTATTATACTGTACGCTTTCATAAAACTAAAGGAATACCAGTGGTATTTTACAATAGAGCAATTCTCACCCCAAAGCTCGTTTAAGCAGTCATGAGGAAAAATGCTGATGTGCAGCTAATTCTAAAGTACTTTAGGGTCTTTTGTTGGCAGAAGGTTGTGGTTAGAGTTTGATTGGTTCTCTCTTGGTATGTGTTCCATAGACTATGAGATCCAGAGACAGATGGAGGTTCTACAGAGCGGTGGGACGGTTCTTAATGAGACCCGAGCATTTGACAGCAAATCTGGGTAAGGAGACCCAGAATGGGCATATTTCTACAAGCACTGCATTCTCCTGTGTTATCAACTGGAACAGAGCAATGCAATTAGACGATCTGTGTTTTACATGGTTTAAGACTCACATTCTCTATTGTAAACCCACAGCCACTTAAAATTATTCATGTCAGATTAAATGTTTAGCATCACATATGTTGAGCTTCACATTCCATACACTTAGCTTCAGCTTCAGATTTCTGACTATCCTGTGAGAGGAGCCCCCCCCCCCAAAAAAAAAAATTTAAACCACCCATTTGAGAGCACAGTGCAATACCAAAAAATACAATTTTGGAAACATTTCATTCATAATTAAATGTTTTGATGATTTTTTCCCCATTTAAAGGGATTGTTCAGCCTAAAATGAAAACTATGCCATTAATTACTCAACCTCCAAACCTGTAAGACTATTGTTCATCTTCGGAACACAAATTAAGATTTTTTTGATGAAATCTGAGAGCTTTCTGACCCTGTATAGACAACATTGCAACTGACACGTTCAAGGCCCAGAAAGGTAGTAAGGACACCGTTAAAATAGTCCATGTGACATGAGTGGTACAACCGTAATGTTATGAAGCAAATAAAAGATAATAATGACTTTATTCAACACCTTTTTCTCTTTCATGTTAGTTGTCACACGTTCGCAAGAGTACCACGATGCGTGCATCTTGTTTGCAAGCGAGAAATGCACATGTACACTACCAGTCAAAAGTTTTTAATATTTTTATGTATTTAAAGACGTCTCTTTGACGTCTCGCCAAGCCTGCATTTATTTGATCCAAAATACAGCAAAAGTAGTAATATATTTACTATTTAAAATAACTGCTTGTTATTGAACATATTTTAGTGTAATTTATTCCTGTGATCAATGCTACATTTTCAGCATCATTATTCCAGTCTTCAGTGTCACATGATCCCTCAGAAATGATTCTAATATGCTGATTTGCTGTTCAAGAAACATTTATTATTGTTATTATTATTAGCAATATTTAAAACAGTTTTAAAAAAAGTACATTTTTCTGGATTCTTTGATGCATTTATCTGAAATAAAAAGCTTTTGTAACATTATACACAATACAAGCTTGGAGTCAGTATAATAAAAAAAATAATAATAATAACATTTTTTTATTTAATTACTTTTGTTTAACAAGGATGCTTTAAATTGATTAAAAGTGTTGATAAATACATTTATAATGTATTGTATTTTAGATTAACTTTCTATTCATCAAAGAAACCTGAAAAAAATCTACTCGGCTGTCTTCAACATGCGTTGTGTATTTTCTTTTTTCCAGCAAGAATGCTTTCAACTGTGACGGTAAAGACTTTTATATAGACTTTTTTTATAAAAAAAAATCTACAAAATTCTATTTCATATAAAAGCTGTTCTTCTGAATTTTATATTCAATAACGAATCCTGGAAAAATGTCATAAAGAGAGGAAATTTTCCACAGTTTCCATAAAAGATATTAAGCAGCATAAGAATTATTACATGAGCACCAAAGTGTTTCCATAACAGGAATAAATTACATTTTACAACACACTAAAAAACAAAAAGAGACTTACTTTTTAAACTGTTGTGCAAATCAGGTACCATTCAGTGAGTACTTTCAGTTAAAGGATGCTTTATACATCATTCAAAACCAGTAACATTCATTTGTTAGTTTGTTTTTTGTGTGTGCAGCCAGTGAAAGCATAATAGCCAGACGTGTTTGCCATTTATTTTCTGATACATGTCTTTTTCTCTCAACTCACAAAATATAATTTCTTTTGTTGTGGCACAGTAGACTCTGTCGCTCTGGTGAAGAGTGATTCCGGAAATGCTGCATTTAATCATGGACAGCATACTGTTCCCCTTTTTTTGACCTGTTCGTCTGTGACAGAAGATGAATGCCATCATTTGACCTCAGTAGTTGTGTCATGTGTTGACTTGTACACATAGCAGCACCAGACATACACACTAACTCATGCTCTCTACAGATGACAGAGCAGTATTATTGTGAGCATCTGTCCATGAAATAAAAGTCACTTCTCACAGCTGTGTCCTCCTGCTCTTGGATATGATCTACTAGCACAAACCACCAATCTATTAGTGCTTAGCACACAACCTTCTGGAATACTTTATTCTAATTAGTCAGTCACAGCAGGCTGCGGTCAGATATCTTTGCACAATGGATGCTAAACTATAATTGACTTTTGGTCTCTTTCTTCTCACAGGATTTCTAAAAAATTTAGTATGCGTTTATTTGTTATTTGGATAATAGACATGCCGTTAACAGGATAATGTACAGTGAGGTTGCCGTTAACGCTAAATAAACCCTTTCAGGTTAATAACTGCAAGACTAATCTGAAAATAAACAAAAGGCATACAATATAGTTTAATGTAGCTTTCACAGCTGGATTACAAATGCCTAATGTCTTACATTATATTAAGTTTTTCCCTTCTCCCAATTTGGTGTGATAATGGTTGACTAATGGTATATTTCTCTGTATATGTACACTCTGAATGCCTGTAGGAACCATCATAACATATTTTTGCTTGCAACTATAACTTATTTATTACCATCTCTCTTTCCCCAGTAACACAATTCCAATGAGGGATAAGGAAGGCCTACAAGACTACAGGTGAGTGTAACCCTCCATGAACCTTTCAGGTGAATGAAATCTGCTCTATCCTGTGAAGTGCTACAGGGAGTCAGAAAAAAGAAAAACATGAGGACAGTAGAAAGAGTGATGGAGCAGAGGGAAGATGGACAGTGCAGGATAAAAGGAAAACAGGTGAAAGGAAAGCAGAAATACTGAGTTTCTCGACAAACTAGGGAGTATGGGAGATGGATGAAAGTGAATATGGTGACATGGAGGGAGAGAGAGTGATTGGGGGAACAAAACAGAGGAGGAAGACGACAGGAAGACTAGTGGCGATGTGAAGGACTGAAGATGCATTGCCTGTGCTGTGATAATGCGGTTGTAGATCCACATGAGGGAGGAGGGAGGGAAGAGAAGGTGATCGTAGAAAAGAAATGGAGAAAATCATGCAGTGCCATCTACAGACTATGAACAATATAAACATTTATAAATGATTGAAAAGCTCTTTCCATCTACACACTTAATTGAACTTCTTAACTGAGTTCAGAAGCAAAACCAGCTAAAAGCCACCTCGGTCAAAAATGAGATAATGATGCTGAGTGAATGCTCTGGACACATTATACGTCAATCAAGTAATTTTACTTCAAACTCACTAAAATCCCACCCTCAGCCCAATTAGAAGTACTAGTACTTACATAGAAACCTATACACCAGAGCCTGATAAAAATGCACTAGTACACTAGTATTTTAAGACAGTTATTTGTATTTGTATATCTTTTGCTGTAGTGTGTCAATAGGAAATATCAGTTTACATTTCCAAACATTCATTTTGCCATTAATTGAAAAAATCCAGTGAGATTTTTGTTTGCACAAGCAATCTGACAACAGCCAGTGCTCCACACAGAGATCTGATCTCATCATCATCCATTCTGTCTGGAATAACATGAAGAAACAAAACAAACTGAGACAGACTAAATCCAGAACTGTGGAAACATCTCCAAGATGCTACAAGAGACCCACCTCCAAAGCTACCTGAAAAACTATGTGCAAGTGAACCTATGGGCAAAATCTGCTTTAAACACAAAGGATAGTCACACTAAATGTTAATTTGATTTAGTCTTTAGAACTTAACTGATAAAGAAATTCTATTTATGGTATTATTTTTGACAGCATCCTCATTTTACAGCAGTACACAAGTGCTTTAAACTTTTAACAGTACTGTAGCTTTGCAGGTAGGTTTCTTGAAGCATTTTTGATTCATTTAGGGACTAATTGTGAATCATTTGATTTTGATCAGTTTGTGGGATTTATGCAATCAGGGATAAAAATAATTCCGCAGAGGCAGAGAAGCATAGACCAATAATGGAATAATGGCTGCTGAAAAATTAGGCTTTGCCATCACAGGAATGAAAAAAACTTTAAAATACAGTGCCATTCAAAAGTTTGGGATAAGATTTTTAATGTAATTTTAAAAGTTCCTTATGCTCATTAAGGCTTTTATTTGTTTTTTTTTCTTCATAAATCATTCTAATATGCTAATTTGTTATCAATGTTGAGCAGTTGTGCTTCTCAATATTTTGTTGGAACCTGTGATACCTCAGGATGTCACATGATCCTTCAGAAATCATTCTAATATACAGATTAATATTTTACTGCTTAATTTTTTCAAAAAATTTTGTTTTGGAATCTGTGATTCTTATTTCAGGATTCTTTGATAAATAAAAAGTTAAAAAGAACTGCATTTATTTAAAATAAAAAGATTTTGTAACAATATATATGAACTACCACTTAAAAGTTTGTGTTCAGTAAATGTTTATTCTTTCTTTTTTTTTTTTTGAAAGAAATTAATATTCATCAAGGATGTGTTAAATTAATTAAAAGTGATGATAGCAAAGACTTATATTATTAGAAAAGATTTCTGTTTTGAATAAATGCTGTTCTTTTTAAATTTTATTTATCAAAGAATCGTGAAAAAAGAATCACAGATTCCCAAAAAATTTTTTTTGAAAAAATTAAGCAGTAAAATATTAATCTGTATATTAGAATGATTTCTGAAGGATCATGTGACACTGAAGACTGGAGTAATGGCTGATGAAAATTTAAATTTGCATCACAAGAATAAATTATATTTGAAAATATATTAAAATGGAAAACCATTATTCTAAACTGTAATAATATTATTTTCACAATATTACTGTTTTTTCTGTATTTTTGATCAAGTAAATGCAGCCTTGATGAGCTTAATTCTTTAAAAAACATTAAAAATCTTACTGATCCCAAACTTTTGAACGCCACATATTAAAATCGAAAATTTTCAGAATATTACTGTTTTACTGCATTTTCAATAAAATGGATGTCTTCTTTTAAAAACGATAAAAAAAAACTTACTAACCAATACAGTATTTATGTTTGGTTATCTATGTGGAAGGAAGGAAAGAAATTAATTTATTTCATAAGAAATTTATAAGAAATTAATTAATTTCACAGTTTTTCTTTTTGGCTGCATTTTTGACAGAAACAAATACGTGAATTTGAATGTCCAGGCGTGTTTTCTTGTATTCCTACAATAGAGATCTTCAACCCTGTTCCTGGGGACCCACTATCCTGAAGAGTTTAGCTACAACCCTAATATAACACACCTGAAGCGGGCAATCAAGCTCCTCAAGACTGCTTGAAAATTGCAGGCAGGTGTGCTGAAGCCGGTTGCAAATAATCTTTCCAAGCAAGTGGGTCCCCAGGAGCAGGGTTGAAGACCTCTGTCCTACAATGGTCAAAACTCACCTGAGCTACAGTATGACCAAAGAAATATATATGCATGTTAGTTATGCACATTTCAAATGGTTTAAAACAGCAATTAGGTTTATCACTTAAACTGTTACATTCATTTTTAATATTTTTAAAAAAAATTCAGTTGGCCTTGCCTCTGATGGACCACCACTGAAGTGCACACATTCAGACCAACAGTGGCTGGACATGTGTGGCTGGTTCAGGTTCAAGAGAGATATGAGGGGGGTGTGACAGAGAGACAGAGAGGGCTGAAGATTAGGCCATGAGATGACACACACGCTGTGTGAACACAACAAATGCTGGCTTATCTCTGCACCTGATAAGGACACGCTCTTGTGTTTCCCCACATGACCTGCCTGAGTCATGCCTTCTGCTATGTTGCATGTGCATACATTCTCTCTCTTTATCTGTCAGGTTCATGCCAGAGCCCAACTTGCCACCACTGTTTGTTTATGAGAGTGAAGCTTCAGTGCCTGCTGGCGTTGACCCTGCCCAGGTTGTGGTGATTGACAGGCTGAGTGCCCAGTTGCCAGAGCTGCCGTCTGTGAAAAGGACAAGGCTTGTGGAGACGCATGGCATCCTGCAAGAGCACAGCTTCACACTGGTGGTGAGAAAGTCTAAACTGAAGTTATGCATGTTTGTTTTATGGCACACATTTCCCATCAGGCACCCTGACCCTGAAAATAATGAATTCCAGTTGCATTTTTAATGTGTCCAATTGTGTGTGCTATGATTTTCCATTCTGCCTCAAATTTAAAAAGAAAAATGAGGGCAACTTTTGGGATTTCTTTTATATTTCAATCACTTCATATATTTGTTGTCATAATTTCAGCTTTATTTATTTATAATTTATTTTTCTCAGAAATGTGAGATTTAAACTCCCAATAGCCTTGTGGGCAGTGCGCCGACATACAGCGGCGTTGCGCTACGGGCGTCCCGAGTTTGAATCCTGGCTCGAGGACCTTTCCCGACCCTACTCCTTCTCTCTCTCCCACTTCACTTCCTGTCACTAATGATCTGTCCTGTCATAATAAAGCCAAAAAAGAATAAATCTTTAAAAAAAATAAAATAAAAATAAAAATGGTAATTGCGAGTTTGTATATCACAATTCTGACTGAATAAGTCAACTTAATAATGACAATTGTGTGTTATAAAGTCTGAATTGTAAGATATAAGCTCGTAATTCTGAGAGAAAAAAAGTCACAATTGCGAGATATAAACTCACAGTTCTGAGAATTTGAATTTAGATGGAATCTCACAATTTATATCATACAATACTGACTTTATAACTCAAAACTCCGAGTATATATCATTCATTTCTGAGAAAAAGTCTGAATTGTTAGATAAAACCTGCAGTTACCTTTATTTTTTATTGAGCGGCAAAAACAACTTTGCAACTTTATTTATTGTGCCTGCAATCTCACAATTGCTACTGCTCATTATTGTCTTCATATCTCACAATATCTCAAAAATTTGCAGATGTTTTTCATAATTGCAACTTGAATTTACAATTGCAACATTTTATAATTGTTTTTATATCTCATAACTGGAACTGTGTCTCTTAATTGTGACTTTATTCCTCATAATTGCAACTTTATTTCTTGTAACTGCAACTTAGAATTGTCTTTATATCTCACAATGGTAACTTTATTTCTTAAACTTTATCTCACAATTGTCTGTCTTGTTTTTTATTCAGAGGTGGAAACCGCTTGATAGATGATTGATTGATTTATTTCTTTATTTTTCACTTTTTTCATAGGTCATCATAGGTATTTAATATTAATTTAAAAGATGTTAATAGTATGGTAACTACTCCATTTCAGAATGAAGACGGGCTTATGGACTACTTTGAGAGTGTTGTTCAAATGACGAAGATAGAACCAAGGAAGGTGATTGGCTGGGTGATAAAAGAACTGATGGGAAATCTGAATAGTCAGAGTCTGAAAGTCTCTCAGAGGTGAGCCAGCACTGAGAACAATCATTCAATAACTGTGATGCATCCAAAACATTGGAAAATAAATTAGAATAAATAATTCCAAGAGTAAAGAGAGACCGGGAGTGTGTCTTGGTGTGTATGCTGGAGGCTTGTTTCCAGTCTGTTTGTTTTATTCCATCTCACCAACATTGTTTCCAGTCAGTAAATAATAAATAATAGAGGCTGTGTTCACTCCACGCCTGGGGATGTAGGTATGGGAGTGTTTTTCTGGGACTCCTCCAGCTCAGTGATAAGAAAACAAGAGGTGATCAGTGAGGCAGTTTCTGAAGTTCACTAATATGTGGGGCCAAACTGCATGAACACACAGACAGAAGCTGTGTTTAACCATCTAGTAATGAGTTCTCCTGGGTCTTAATGTCTCTAATTCTTGCTCTTTGGGATATTCTTTTTCACATACCTCTCTGGGAGTGTAATCTGTTTTTCTTTCTAATCTCTTCCTCTCTTTCTCAGTCCCATCTCCCCGTGTGCTCTTGCTGAGCTGATCAATCTTGTAGAATCTAATCATATATCATCTTCAACTGCCAAGCAAGTAAGTGAAAAAATCTGAAAACCCTTTCATTTGTATTGCACATTTACAAAATACCAAAAAAATCTATATTGTGTGAAGTTCTCCTTTAACCACAGGCCTGTTTTGTGTTTGTATGTGGTGAGCACAGGTTTTCCAGGAGATGTGGAAGGCTCCAGAGAAGAAAGTGGGCCAGATAGTGAAGGAACAGGATTTGTGGATGATAAATGACAAAGATGAGCTTCAAAAGATCTGTCAGAGGGTTGTAGACAGTCACCCTGAGGAGGTAAATCCAGATATGAATTCACTACAAATGTGTAATATTATTACTAAATATAAATGTATAAAACCATTTTTATTAATTAAAATAGTTAAAACTATATTACAGTTGAGATCAAAAGTTTACATAAATCTTGTAGAATCTGCAAAATGTTAATTATTTTACCAAAATAATAGGGATCATACAAAATACATGTTATTTTTTTATTTAGTACTGACCTGGATAAGATATTTCACATAAAAGACGTTTACATATAGTCCACAAGAGAAAACAGTAGTTGAATTTATAAAAATGACCCTATTCAAAAGTTTACATATGCTTGATTCTTGATACAGTGTTGTTACCTGAATAATCCACAGCTGTGTTGTTTTGTTTAGTGATAGTTGTTCATGAGTCCCTTGTTTGTCCTGAACAGCTAAACTGCCCGTTATTCTTTAGAAAAGTCCTTCATATCCCACAAGTTCTTTGGTTCTTCAGCATTTCTGTGTATTTTAAGTTTTGAACCCTTTCCAACAATGAATGTCTGACTTTGAGATCCATTTTTTTCACACTGAGGACAACTGAGGGACTCGTATGCAACTACTACAGAAGGTTCAAATGCTCACTGATGCTTCAAGAAGGCAAAAAGATGCATGTAAACTTTTTGAATGTGTGCATTTTTCTTATTTTGCCTAAATATCTTTTCATTCATTTAGTACTACTTAGCATTTTTTTTTCTTCATTTAGTACTGCTCTTCAGCTATAGAAGATACTTGCATGCTTTCCAGAAGACAAAATCAGTTAAATTTAGCCTGATCTTCAAATTCAAAAAGTTTTTAACCCTGGCTCTTAATGCAGTTGTTTCCTTCTGAAGCATCAGTGAGCATTTGAACCTTCTGTAATGGTTGCATATGAGTCCCCAGTTGTCCTCAGTGTGAAAAGATTGAATCATTGTTGGAAAGGGTTAAAATGCACAAAAATGCAGAAAAACAATAATTTGTGAGACCTGAAGGATTTTTCTAAAGAACAGTGGGCAGTTTAACTGTTCAGGACAAACAAGGGACTCATGAACACAGCTGTAGATCATTCAGGTATCAACACAGTATTAAGAATCAAGTGTATATAAACTTTTGAAGTGGGACTTTTTTATAAATTCAGCTATTATTTTCTCTTATGGACTATATGTGAACATCTCTTATGTGAAATATCTTATTCAGATCAGTACTTAAAAAAACAACATGCATTTTGTATGATCCCTCTTATTTTGGTCAATATTAATTTTGTTGCTGCAGGTTCAGATTATTAGGAAAAACTATTAATTTATTTAAAGATTAAATAAATTAAACTATCTGCCAAATCATTTCTTCACTAATTTGCAAATAAAATTTGTTGTTGCAGGTTCAGATTATCAGAAGGGGTAATAAGAAAGTACTGAACAAACTGATGGGTGAAGTTCAAAGAGAAACCAAAGGCAGAACTGACCCAGTCCAAGTCAGAGCCATTCTAGAGAAAATGGTCTCATGAATTACCCAGCATGCCTCTTTGTGGGTTAATGTTGTATTCTGGACAAGAAGCTTAATGGTAATGGAATTTTCATACATTTAATAGCCTCTGTGCAGTTGTTCCAGAAAGGTGTCTACACTGTAAAATTAAGAGTTACACAGCCTATTAATATTTACCAGTCTGATAAACAAATGTTGTTTTATTTCTAAAGAGTTCAGGATTTTATTCTTCACAAGTCAGTTAATTCTGGCCTCTGAGACATTTATCACTCAATGATCATTGATTCCTTAATAGTCAGCTCTTGTGAGAAAGTTGTGTGTGTGCACGGAATCTGCGAATGTTCACAGAAAGTTGTTTGCAGCTCTGTATGGATTTTCCTTCAGAATTGGATTTTGTGGGATTATTCATCACTTTTAGACTTTTAGCAGGTCAGGCCAAGGTTGCCTGAAACTTCTGCTGTTTAATCTCCATTAGCTATTTCCAGAACATTCCAAGTCTGCTGGAATATGCGGTGTGACATGGGGGTTGAAATAAATTCAGTGTTTGTGTACTACTAAGACTGTGCTTTATTTAATCAGACCCGACATATTGAATTAAAACTACATGAATTGTACATTTTTAAATCATGGTAATTTGATAGTGCTTGGTAAAATACACACTAGAGTTGGCTGTGTTACATGAGTAACTTGCGCCCTCTGGTGGATTATGTTTTTACATACCATTTTGTCAAGACGAGCAAGTCATCGCTGGGTGCTGTATGGCTACCATACTTTAAATATGTTTGTGAATAAGAGAAAAAGAGACTTTTTATAAAGAGATATAATTGAAGTCAAAAGTTTACATACACGTAGCAGAATCTGCAAAATGTTAATTATTTTACCAAAATAAGAGAGACCATACAAAATGTGTGTTCTTTTTTATCTTTGTTGTTATCTGAATGATCCACAGCTTTTATTTTATTTTATTTTTTTAGTGATAGTTGTTCATGACTTCCCACTGTTCTTCAGAAAAGTCCTTTAGGACCCACAAATTCTGTGGATTTTCAGCATTTTTGTGTATTTGAACCCTTTCCAACAATGATTGTATTGATTATGAGATCCATCTTTTCACACTGAGGACAACTGAGGGACTCATATGCATCTATTACAGAAGGTTCAAATGCTCACTGATACTTCAGAAGGAAGCACAGTGCATTACGAGCTGGAGTGTGAAAACTTTTTGAATTTAAAGATCAGGGTAAATTTAAGTTATTTATTATTCTTGGACACATGTAACTATCTTCTGTAGCTTCTGAAGGGCAGTTCTAAATGAAAAAATATATATATACACATTTAGGCAAACTAAGAAAGAATTACCTATCTTCATTCTGTTCCAAAGTTTACAACCCTGGCTCTTAACACATTGTTTTTCTATCGGTGGGCATTTGAACCTTCTGTAATAGTTGTATACGAGTGCCTCAGTTGTCCTCAGTCTGAAAAGATGGATCTCAAAATCAGTCATTGTTGGAAAGGGTTCAAATACACAAAAATGCTGAAAAAACAAAGAATTTGTGGGACCTGAATGATTTTTCTAAAGAACAGCAGGCAGTTTAACTTCAGGACAAACAAGCAACTCATGAAATTCCACTAAATTTCACTAAATGAAAAAAAAAAAGCTGTGGATCATTCAGGTAACAACACAGTATTAAGAATCAAACAGGGTATTTTTTTATATAAATTAAACTATTATTTTCTCTTGTGGACTATATGTAAATGTCTTTTATGTGAAATATCTTATTCAGGTCAGTACTAAATAAAAAATTACATCCATTTGTTATGATCCCTCTTATTTTTTTTTTAATAATTAACAGTAGATTCTGCAAGGTGTATGTAAATTTATGACCAACTGTATTTACAGTAGCATTATTTGGGTATAGGCATTTCATTGACAATGTTAAGATGTTTCTTTAGTTATAACATCTTATCTGTCTGGTTGTCTATCTTTCATATAAGCAAAATTCAAACATGAAATTTACATCCAGAACAGCTTAACAAGGAGAGAGACTTTGTGTGGCTTTTCTGTGACTAATTACAGATGTATCAGATACAGAGCTGTCAAAAACGGTACATTAAGCAAACAGCAGAAACGGGATGTTCATCTCAGCACATTATTCACTCTTCATAACTTCAGAAGAGTGACAATGTTATGGCCCACTCAGTCATATGCCAGTTCAAAGTTGTGTTAGTGGACAGGAGATATCTTTATTCAACATGTCATGCCTTCATACATTTCTGACAAAGAAGCCATTTGACATACAGAGAATGCTTAAAGAGTTTCCTGTCCAAACATAAAACAAGAGCAGGTGAAAAGATGAGCTGGTGACATTACTACAGATTCAGCATTTCTTTTTACAACTCACAAACAGAACTGTACAGAGATGTAAAATTTAAATATTGCTTACCACCAGGCAATTTAATATAGAATTTCTAATCTAGCTTTTGATCCCCCTATGAAAAGGTAATCTACGTTAGATAAAAATGCATATAAATATCTTTGGATTAATATGCTACATTGTGGCCTCAGGATGTTTGGTAATCAGATTTTGATTGACAATTAGGGAAGGACTTCATGCAAAACACCTACCTTCAAAAAAAAAGGAACAATCAAAGCCAATTAATACATTTAAGGCAAATATGTGAAATAGATTTTCAAATATTCCTTGTGAAATTCTATTCGAAGCATAACCACTAATGTGTAAAATGTCTTGTAACAATTGGTTTGTACTAAAAACAAATGTGCTCAGGAACCAGGTGAACCTCTAGTGTTTCAATATACATTTGCTATTATTGAGCAGGTTTGTGTGTTTTGCTATATAACATGGCATCTGACTGTACAAATACTTCAAAATCAAGGCAACTTTTTTTATACTAAAGGGCACTTTCTACTTGCATGTGGGCGTTTTGTTACACTGGAATTGCATGTCAATTGCTTTCTTGTACGAATATAAAAAAGGTGATGTATGCAACTCTGATTGTGCGAGCAAAACGTTTAAGCAAAATCAAACATAGAAACAAAAACCAAAATACAAGGCAATGCCTAAAAATATATATTTAAGATTTCACATTCCACTACCTTTTAAAAGTTTGAGGTTGGTAAGAATTGTGTAATGTTTTTAAGAATTCTCTAAAGCTCACCAAGGCTGCATTTAGTCAATAAAAATGACAGTAAAACAGTATTTTTGTGGAATATTGCATTTTAAAACATCTTTTTTGTTTTAATACAAATTTCAAAAAGTAATTTACTTCTGTGATGCTCAAGTAACATTTCCTATTATAATCAGTGTTAAAAACAGTTGTGCTGCTTAATATTTTTGTGGAAACTGATGTATTTTTTCATGATTGTTTTATAAATAGCTTCAAAAAACAGTATTTTTATGATAGGGTAAAGACTACCACTTTCGATTAATTTAATGTGTCCTTTCTAGATAAAAGTATTTATTTATTTATAAATACATTTAAATAAAAAATACTGACCTCAAACTTTGAACAGTAGTGTATATCTTACCCCACTAAAGACAGACACCTCATCCTAATTAACAAGCAGGTGTGTTGTGTGTAAATATATTCTCAAACATGTTAATTACAACTGTGAACAAATCAGTGATGCTCTACATAGAACCAGAACGACTGTGTAAGATTGTTTCTCAAAGCGAGGAAATCCAACGATCCTACAAACAACATGCCATTTAGTCAGTTGTATAAAATGACCAGTGACCAGGTTTACAAAGTATGCTTGCTGTATATAAAACTGTAAAGACAATGTTGAAAATTAAGGACTATAGGAATAGGCACTATCAGTGTAAGGCCATCATGGGAACAGTCCAGCAAAAAGACATTAGCAGCACTGAGAATCTGGTCCTCAAATGTTATTAATAACAGGTGTTATTAATGTCTAAGGCCTTTTAGTTTTGGCCTGAAATTTCAGTTAGACATCCAGCATTTTGTGTCCCTAAGTCAGTTTCATGAAATGAAGGCAAATCAATGACTGATTTATGGCATGTTTGGTAATGCACAATCAAATGATGGAAGTGTGAAAAGGATTCTTCACACAACAGGCATAAATATATGCTGAACGAACCCCCATCAAAATATCTAAAAACTAGAAAAGTCAGAAAAACATTAATTTAGAATTTACAGTGTCGTTTTAGTGCTTTCAAGAAGAACTAAAATCATTCAATATGTCAAAAGATTCCTGGAAACATTAACAACAAACAAAAACAGAATCAAAGGCTACTGCTCCATGGGAAGATGAGAAAGGATGGAGTGTTCTTGTGCAAAGGCTGCTAGTTCTTTTAGGAACTCTGTGAAAAGAACTGTGGCATATACCTCTGTTTTGTTTAAGGGAACCACAGTTTTGGGTTGGATAGTCGGGTTCTTCTTGATTCGGTCTGCTTCTGAACCATGGAACCAATCTCCATTCTGTGGAGTCTGAGAGTCTAGATTAAAATAAAAAATACAAAAAATATTTTACAATACATAAACACTGACACAGAAATTACTGCAATGTATTATCTTACCAGTCAAAAATGTTTTTTAAAGAAGTCTGTTCTACTTACCAAGCCTGCCTTTGTTTGATCCAAAATATTTTTTACCATTTAAAATAACTGTTTTCTATTTTAATATATATTTAAAATGTAATTTTCTTCCTGTGATTTCAAAGCTGGGTGTTTAGCATCATTACTCCAGTCACACAATCCTTCAGAAATCATTATAATATTCTGATTTGCTGCTCAAAAAACATTTATTTAGTTGAAACAGCAGAGTAGATTTTTTTTCAGGTTTCTTTGATGAATAGAAAGTTCAGTAGAAAAGCATTTATCTGAAATAGACATCTTTTGTAACATTGTAAATGTCTTTATCATCGCTTTTGATCAATTTAAAGCATCCTTTAAATGAAAGTATTAATTTCTAAAATTTCTTTCTCAAAAAAAAAAAAAAAAAAAAACATACTGACTTCAAACTTTTAAATGGTATAGTGTATAATGCTACAAAAGCTTTTTTATTTCTCATCTTTGGATCTTTCTATTCATCAAAATATTATTTCTGAAGATCATGTGACATTTTACTTACATTTTAAAATACATCCAAATAGAAAACAGTTTTTTTTAGATCAAGTAAAGTAAGTTTTTTAGTAAGTAAAGATGTTTCAAAATGTTACTGTTTTTGCTGTACTTTGGATCAAATAAATGCATGCTTGTTGAGCAGAAGAGACTTTTTTAAAAACAAAAAAACAGTTAAAATTTTGCTGTTCAAAACTTCAGACTATTATATTATATTATATTATATTATATTATATTATATTATATTATATTATATTATATTATATTATATTATATTATGTATGGCAAAATCAGCAGTTTAAATTAACACACTTCTTTATACAAAACATACATAATGTTCACATTTCATAATTCAAATATTTAGATACAAAAACCATCATTATACAAAATTTAAATATTAACAATAGTAACAATGATAAAAGTCATATAGAATTTTTATTTTGCAAAGTAAAACAGCTGTTTATATTACTTCAGATGTCAGTTTTGTTTTTGAAAGGATATGAATATACTCTGACCTCTTAGTGAACTCTCTCTGGCCAATAAGCAGTGCTGGGCAGCTGTGAGAAGCTCAGGGAAGTCTTTATTATTCACTGACCACTGTTCTATCTGGTTCTTCACTGAGGCTAGTACCTAGAAAATCAAGAAAGGCAAGAAGGGAAATTAATGAACAAATTGCATATTCTCCTTGTTGCAATGCATGCAATATCCAAACATGCTATTAAGATCCTATATACAACTGTAAACTGTGACTGAATCACCCAAACCACTTAATGGAATATCTTCAGTATGTCTGTAATCAACATGCTGCGACTCCAATACAGGTACTTCTTCGAAAAATAAAATATATTTTTGCTTGAAACATTACATTTGTGTATTCAATTTAAGAAAAAGGTGCATTTCTTTATAATTTTTTTGTGATTTATTAACAGTCAGAGACCTATGATCACCTAAAACTGAATGTCAAAATAGGTGTAAAGGCATGTTCAACACCAATACAAATGTTCTCGATAAACATTTTAATCGGAGTAAATGTCTGTTAAAAATCTGTTCAGACCAATAAGAAAACTCACTTTCTAATCTCTTTTCCATTGCACTGCAAATAACCTGGCTAGCCAATAAATCTGTGAATTTGGTCACATGCGCAGAGCCACTACCGTTACATCCAAGTGTGCCAAAGTTTTGATCACCTCCTGATGTCTGATTGCAGCATAGGTCATAAACCTATCCTCTTCTTGGAAACTAAAGGGACATGAGCCAAACTAAAAAAGTCAAAGTACACTTCAAATAATTTTTCCCCAAAGACACTCATATGATTTTAAGTAGTTCTTATCATGCTTAAGTACGTTCAAGTGTTCATTTTTTCTATCAAGTTTAGTTTCAATTAGTTATCTGATGGTATTAAAATGCTGTCTGATGTCATGATTGCATGCCATTTCAAAATCACTGCTGCACATACTCTGGTTGCAAATAAACCACTACTGTGCATACTCAGGTTGCAAATTATGTCATGATTTACTGTTTAACTATCTTTTTTCATGAAAAAAATAAAGTGTCAGAAATGGAAAAAAAACTGCACACCGCTGCTTATTTTGTCTACTTTTCTCGCATTGGTCTGAACAGACAAATCACATGTGAAAAGGACCAAATTTGTGATGAACATATGTGTTGGTGTAAACAGGTCTTAAACAAGGTCAAGGGTTTGTGTGAAAGCACATCTTTGTGTGTACTGATATGTAGATTAAACAACAGATCTAACGGCATGCCTCTCAAAAACATGCTGATAAATCCAACATGGCAAACAAAAACTTCTAAAATAGGTTGGATTATTGCCCCATAATCACATGAAACAGAAGGTATCATTCGATTACACTTTACTGAATAATGTATCAGACACCAAGAGGATCATTTTAAGGGTTACATACCCATGAAGCAGAGAATTTTTGGTATTTTAAGGTGTATTTGTACACGTAATTATGGATAAATACATGCAAGTATCCCTAACCCAATCCTTAATCCCTAACCATATAGTAAGTACATGTAGTTAAATAATATTAATCGGTAATTAAATGAATAATTACACTGTAACAAGGACATCTTAAAATAAAGTGTAACCAAGTTTTTTGTACTTTTATGCTGGCAAACGGAAAATCTAAATTATACCCTAAGTACTGAGTCCAAAACCTCGCTTTGACACTTGTGATGTGCCACTGATGTTATTTTAGCAGGTTTGTACACTATGTTATAAAGACAAAGACTATATTCACACCACAGCTGAACATGGCCCAAATACATTTTTTATCCCCCAAATCCGAGGCAAAGTTCCCATGAGCTCTTAAATTTGCCCCATATTAGACATTCATTCAGACAGGTGACATTTCTCAACTGACCTGCATACATAAAACTCTCAAAATATCTGGCATGTTAATCTGAGTTTAAGAAATGTAGGCTAAAGAATAGACCAATTTTCAGTAGACGTAGTGGTTGCAGAAAAACACTGGTAACAAGTGGAGATAAATAGGTAAAATCCATGATATAAGAGAAAAAAATATGTTTGTGACATATTGTTCTATTGACGTTTAGTGGAGACCAATGTTCTTTATTAACTCAAATTAAGCAAGCAGTGACAATGATTTTTGATTTAGTATTCAGTAGATTAGATACTGTATGTACTTCGGTACCTGGTATAGTGAGCGGACACTAGGCTGAAACACCATGTTTGTGTTGAGAAGGAAGGAGTGCAGCAGGGGCTGAGGGTAAGCAGCTAACTGGGCCAGGATGCCAGTCAGAAGCAAGTTCACATGGAGAGAATTACTCGGCATATTTTCTAGACGAGACAGCAGTACACTCAGAAACGGCCCTGAGAAAGACAAGTGAAAATGTTAGTTAAAGTGTAAATAAACTAAACTTAACAGAAAATTAAACTGAAACTAACACTAACAGATTCCAAAAGCCTGCATAGAAGTTCACCAAGGCCAAAACTGAGGTCAAACTTCAAGAAATACTACATTACTAATTCAGTTCAGTGCACTAGTTTGCCTTGCACATGTACAATGATTGTTTATTGTGTCTAGATGCCACTTGTTGAGTTAAACAGATCGTATTACTGGTGAAATGTTTATTATAGCATACTACATAATGTTTATACACCATTTTAGATGTAGGCAGTACACACTAATGGCGCTTTTTACTGCACAGCACAGCTTGGTACGGCTCAATTTTAGGGGGTTTTCCACTGCATACAGTACCTAGTACCTGGTTCCATAATGTACACAGTTGTACAATAGTTATAGAGGTGCATTACGGTACTGAATGGGTGCACTTAGTAATATACCATATAGTTTCGATCATCACTACAAATGGCTGTCCCTTCAAATTGTGCAAGAGTGTATGAAGAATGATGTGAAAGATTTCAAATAATGTAGCAAAATTACAAAATATGTTTTCTGACCTGTAAAAGGCACAGCGTGCCCCCTGCTCCCACTGCGGGGTTTAGTCCCAAAGTGAGTTGGTAACTTTTCTGCCTCTGGTGTCTCTGGTGAAAAAGAGTTAAAGTCAATCTCATCTTCCTCCTCATCCATGAGGTCTGTAGGACTCTTGAGTTCACTGTCTGTTTTTGCTGGACTAGTAGGCTGTGCACCCAGAGTCCTTATGAGTTCCTCATACTGGGCCATGAGGTCCTCCCCTTCCAGTGACTGGGACCCTCTCTTTTTACTGTCCATTTCATCTAATGGGGAACTCAAGCCATTGCTCATTGAGGATTCTGAATTTGTATTCTTTCGATCTGGTAACGGTCCATCTAACACCTCCTGCTTTGAAGGTTCAGTTGGTTTAGATGGGGCATGATAGCGGTTACCAGAGTCACGAGCATCCTTCTGAGCTACCAGGTCATAGACCATAACATCATTCTGGAACTCAGACTCTTCAATGTAAGAGCCCTTTACAATCATAATAGCAGTTCTCCGCAGCTCTTGAATGTGTTTTGGGGGCTCGTCCGGGATGGGACGAGTCTCCTGGTCTTCCTCTGGATGCAGTTGTGTGGGACAAGCATCATAACTATCATCCCACTCCAGCTCCAGCAATCCGGGAGTAGCAGTGTGATCTTTGAGGGGTGGACCAGAGCGATGCATCTGATTTGAGGTTTTCCTGCTGGTAATTGGTGGCCGAGTCCTACCAGCTTCTTCCAAGGTACTGCACTGGTATTCTTCCGGAGGAGGGTTCTCACCATCATAAGGGGCCGACCACACACGGCATGCTCGCATACAGTGACTGATGCTGTTTTGTGCATCGTACAAGTAGTGCAGGTAACTGACATCCAGGTAGATCTCTGAGCCAATGACACAGGAGTTACCACAGTCATCCTCCTCTGAGAGGACCTCTTTTGAATCTAGAGGAAAAACGCAAAACAGTTACTAATGCACATCTCATTACATTTCACGTTCCTTTTTTCACAAGCACTGATCCTAACAAAAGTACTGCTCTGGAATTTATATCAGCTTGTAAACACTTTAATAACTGGCACAGACTTAAGCGGATTACATAGTTTGGAATGAAGAAATTAAGTTGATGCCGGCACTAGTGAAGTTGCAGATTTAATTCAGAAGACGAAAGTCACTGAGACATGAATAACATTTCAGTCTGCACACTCAAGTCCACTAATCTTAACAAAATGTTTATCAAGTTTGATCTTAGTCAATAAATCTTGCATTGTTTTGTGGAGACCAACCCAAAAGATAAAAGCATTTTGTCTCACTTTGAACATTAAAACATCCTGGTGTGCTAATGTCCTGCAGAGTTTAGCTCCAACCCTAATCAACCACACCTGAACAAGCTAATCTAGGTCTTCAGGATTCCTAAGGCTACAGGCAAGTGAGTTTTTTTTTTCAGGGTTGGAGCTAAATTCTGTAGGACATCGACACTCCAGGACTGATGTTGTCTACCCCTGACCTAGAGAGTTGGCCCAAAACCCTTTCTTGGAAGTATCTAATCCTCCTAAAGACCTTGAATAGCCAGTCTACAAGTGTTTAACTGGGGTTGCAGCTAAACTCTGCAGGACAGTGGCCCTCCAGGAATAAAACTGGACACCCCTGATCTAGGTCCTAGGTTTTCAATGTAGGTCAAAAGTTTATACATGACCCTGGACAACAAAACCAGTCATAAGTGTAATTTTTTTTAATATTTGGCCTAGATACTACCATTTGAAAATCTGGAATCTGAGGGTGCAGAAAAATATGCCTTTAAAGTTGTCCAAATGAAGTTCTTAGCAATATACATTAGAAATTAAAAATTAAGTTGTCATATATTTACAGTATGAAATTGACTAGATATCTTTATTGAACATGAATTTGGGCATAAAAGAAAATGTGATAGTGTATTTGTGGCTATTGCTACAAATATGCCCATGCTACTTAAGACTGTTTTTGTGGTCCATGATTACATATTTTGTTATTACAAAGACATTTTACGCAGAATGCAACCGCAAATTACATAAAATAGAACACTCATAAAGTAATGGGTGCACCCAGAGTCCTTATGAGTTCCTCATACTGGGCCATGAGGTCCTCCCCTTCCAGTGACTGGGACCCTCTCTTTTTTTACGGCATAAAATAGAACACTCATAAAGTAATGGAACCATATTATACCCATAGTTCCTATTTGGGAGCCATCAGTGACTTTTGACCATAGGATGGAGTCCAGTTGTCTGAGTGGAGGGGGGATGACCTCTGGAGAACAGCAGGAGGGTGTAAGGGCTAGAAACTTGGCGGCTGATACAGAGTAACAGTCTCTCTCTCTCAGGACTCTTCGCTGACTCAACATCATGTGGTTACAGGGGATTAGGTACCTGTCAGGGAAGGAGAGACCATACATAGTGTTACAAGAATAGATAGCTAAACACCAACACCGAGACTATGAGACAATATTTATAATTCATATGGTCTCATCAGAAATACAACAAATGAGTAAATAAACTGAACAATAAGTCTGCACAAATATACTCACTTGAAAACCAACTGGAGCATGACATCCTCACAATACAAGCCAATGAGAGTGCGGAACAGGGCCAGCGATACAGTGCCAAGCTGGAACAAAAGCACAGTCTATAAGAACACACTACTACAGAACACAACAACTTAATAAGAGACACTACATGTTTTGAACAATAAAACTGCCATTAACTAGTTTAAAATATTTCATATTCATAGTGCATAAAATAAAGTTGACTATTGTGTCTAAAAGGATTGTTAAGGCTCAGTGCTGCAGTGCTCGTTCTGTTTGAGTACATATGCCAACTAATATTTGAGTTCAAATATTAGTCTAATTAAATAGAAAGAGCCTGCAAACTACCTTTATTCTTACATCTAATCTACCAACAACAACTTAATACTTCTGTAGCCTGATTTCACTCTTTATTTGAAGTTTAGTAAAAATTGTGATTTTGTGTGCTTCCACTGAAAAAGATATGATCTGAATAGAACAGCTATTGTTACAAAAGTACACACTATTTTTTTGTGCAGATCTATTTTGACTAGGGCTGTCAAACGATTAATCACATCCAAAATAAAAGTTTATGTTTACATACTATATGTGTGTTTACTCTGTATATTTATTATGTACATATAAATTCACACACATACATGTATAGATTTTAAAAAAATATTTATATGTATATATATTTACACCTGTATACAATTTAGATTATAAATAAATATAAATATTTTAGATATAAATCTAATTCATTTGACAGCACTAATTTTAACATATAGGCTTATTACACTAGTGTTTTCTCGTTTTAAAACACATACATTCTTCTACAGTTACACCTGTCATTTACACTACTCCGGTGTTTTTAACCCTCCAAAAATGAAGATTTTTAAAAATGCTGCAGACCCTGTTTTAGTTTAAAAGATCAGAGGTTGCATTTCACTGTAAATGGACCAAAACAGAGGCTTTTGAAAACGATGGCAGCCCACATTCGCTCTGCATATCCTTCATGACTGTTAAACAATAACGTCATTTTCAGCATTTTAGTGTGGATTGAGTTTCTGAAACGGTGAAAACGCGAGTGTAGACGAGGATTGTTTTCATTTTAAAACAGTTTTCATGTTCATTTAAAAAACGCACTAGTGCCAACAGGGCCACAGTATGAGACTTTTTAGCCAATCTGTTGCTATGGTTACTACTATCAATCATGGCAGTCTTGGATTCAGTCCTGTATTTGAATATGGTTGTCAATCCAGAAACTTTGCTGTGAAACTTTTATTCATATTGTGAATTTGTTACATACAGAAACTGCTCAAAGAATGCTTCTTTTATAACCACTGAAGCTCTCATTCACTTCAGTTCAGGGCAAACTCACTTATTATGTTCTGCACTCTTACAAATACTCTCATTTTAGATTGATCACGATTAAATCGCATCCAAAATAAATGTATGTGCTTACGTAATATACACCATATTGCCAAATGTATTGGGACACCTCCTTCTAATGAACAGGTTAGACTACTTTAGTAATTTCCATGACTACTAATCTTAATGTTTAAGCATATAATTGTGTCCTAATTTTATTACAAAAGATTGGACAGGACCCTTTTTTATTCTAACATGACAATGCCTCTGTGTATAAGGCAAGGTTTATAGAGAACCGTTTGATTCAGTCATTGTGGAAGAACTTGACTCGTCTGCATAAGCCAAGTTCTGATCCCTGCTGAACACCTCTGGTGTGACTTTAAATGCAGACCTTGAGCCAAAAACATCACCAAACATCAATGACTTGTACATACACTATATGGACAAAAGTATTGGGACACCGTCTTCTTTAGAACAGAAAAAGGCACTTCCCAAAAACTGTAGCAACAAAGATGGATGCATTTCAAAATTGTACACTAAAAGCCTAATTACTGAACTAAGTTATGCATCTCATGCTGCCACTTGTCATTAAAGGGATAGTTCACCCAAAAATTATAATTCTGTTACTATTTACTCACTTGCATGTTGTCCCAAACATGTATTAACTTCTTTCTTGTGCTAAACAAAAATATATATTTTGGAAAAATGTGGGTAGCCATACAGTAGCTTGTCTCTATTGATTTTAGTAATAGAAAAGATCAAATAGTTAATTCAATTTCTTAAACACTAATGGTAAATACACCTACTGTACCTGAAAAATGAAGCCATTCTTTTGTTCATTATTTTATACTTTGTTACTTTGAAAGGCTTTGTTTAAAAAAAAAAAAAAAAGGGAAATTAGTTTAGCTGCACTGTCCAGACAACTTGCAAAATAGTAAAAGCGACATGACAAAGAATTGTGATAAAATTGTGAATCGTGATATTTCTGAAAAAAATCGTGATATGATATTTTTGCCATATCGCCCAACGCTACCTTATACACAGAGGCATTGTCATGTTAGAATAAAAAAGGGTCCTGTCCAAACTTTTTCTATAAAATTAGGACACAATTCCCTTGAATATCATTATATGCTTAAACATTAAGATTAGTACTCATTGAAATTACAAAAGTAGTCAAACCTGTTCATTAGAAGGGAGTGTCCCAATACTGTTGGCAATATAGTCTATGTGTGTACAGTGTATATTAATATGTATATATAAATACACACATATGTATATATAAAAAAATATATAATAATAATAATAATAATAATAATAATAATATTATATATATATATATATATATATATATATATATATATATATATATTATGCAAATGGATGATTAATCTTGATTAATCGATTTGACACCACTAATTATAACCAATAAAATGAATCTCTAATTTGCATCACTGTTAAATATAACTAAACAATTCTATACGGTTACACAAACCAAAAACTGAAAATAAAACGTGTATATCAAAACCTTTGTTTTTCTGTGTATACATGGTCATAATTATGAGGAGAAAAAAGGAAGTGAAGCTGGCTCATTGTCTTTTGAAAACTAACATAAACTTTTAACATTATCACCACATTAAGAATATTCCCTAACCCTTCCCTATCCCTATCATGATAATATCATTAATATTCAACGTATTGCCCAGCACTAAGTCAGTGGCTTGTTCTCAAGTAAGTACTGCTTCCTGAGATTTAGGGCCATCGCAATAGTCAAAAATCTTTTGGCGTTAAAATAGTACTGTCAAGATTTACTAAAGACGCACAGTGAACTTATTGAAAATGCATTTGTAGGAGTATTAAAATGAATCACGCATGATTTACTATTGTTTGCGCTCGTCAGTTTACTAGTACTTGCGCCATTATTTAACATACAAAAAAGCATGTCTTAAAGCATTGCACTGCCCTTGGTAGATTGCGCTGATCATAATGGAAATTATCTGGCTATGTTGTGCACATTGTCAGTAAATAACACACAGAATTTTCCCCTCCCATTGGTGCTTTTATTTATTTGCGCTCTAATGCTAATTTGTTCTGTTTAGTAAATCTGCCCCTTAGGCTGATGGTCATGATTAAAATTGTGGTTACCTGAAAGGGAGTATTGATACGGCTGACTAGTGTGTCCAAAATGTGCACATTGTCATGCCGATGGAGCAGGATGAAGCTTAGGAAGGTGTGCAGCAATGCAGGTTCAGAAACACTGCGTATGAAGAGGTCCAGATATGCTGTTGTGGTCATCACCTCTTCAAGTGTCAGCTACAGAAATCAGATTAGTTCAAATCAAATAGTATTGATAGCAACTTTCGGATCTAGACATGAAAATGGCTTAATTCCAACTAACCTTGTGCAATGCTGGTGCTAGAACAGGAACCAGAAAGCCATTATGAATGTAGCCTACCAGCTGGTCTCTGATGGAAGGATGGGCCACCTACACACAAATACGAGAAATTCACACTGTCTAAATGTATATTTACTTCCTTTTATCTACCGGGCATATGAAGATGAGAGTACTACAATAATATTCATTTATAGCTCAACCTTTGTCTCCTTACATAAGACTTCCAGAAGAATGTTTGCAAGATATGCAGAGGAAGTTTGTATCTGATCATAACTGATACCTTTGTACAATGTTTGCCATTGACCATGGGTGTTCAATCCTGTTTCTGAAGGATAAATGTCTAGCAGAATTTAGCTATAGTCCAAATTAAACACACCTGAACAAGCTAATTAAGATCTTCGGGACTTGAAACATCCTAGCAGGTGTAGAGATGCTAAACTCTTCAAAGCTCATATGCTCATACGTTGTATTTTATATAACGTAAACGATATCTCTTACTGAAATATGTAGTAGAAATCCCATGAAAGATTTACGTTATTTAAAAAAAATCCAAATGGTTTGATAGATATTTTGAACTATTGGGGCGCCATTATTTTAAATATGTAGAACGACTGCACTCTGTGAGCTACTAGCACTGAGCTACGCTATTTTTACCGCAACACAATTTGGAAAATAAAATTACTGATACGATGACCACAGCTACTGAAAGAGCTTACAGGTGGCGATGACTTTAAGCCTAGGCTCAAACCAAATGCCGTACCATCGATTTTCCCCACAAAGAGTCTAAACACACCCGGATATCAAGTGAAACCCACGCTGGGAGACTTGCATTGGTATGTTTACATTGTTTGTAAGCTCTTTCAGTATCTGTGGTCTACTAAAAGCCTCAAAGGCATCAGGGCTGAAGTGGAGAGAACACAGACGCAGGTCTTTAGGAAGCAGGCATCTTCTCATTCTTTTCTCCTCTTCTTATTACTAGGAAAGACTTGCTTCTCTTGTTGCCCTTTGACTGAAATTTTCAAAAAAAAATTCAAAAAAGCTGCACAATGTGGCATCATATCTGTATTTTATTTTCAGAGTTGTGTATTCAGAGTAAAAATAGCAACAGATAGTGCTCACAAAGTGCAACCGTGCTACGTAATCAAAATAATGGTGTCCTCATAGGCCAAAATATGAATAAAACAATGTGCAGAAATGAATGAATGTCTAGCACACCTGTATGACAGCATTGCAGAACTCCAAGGAGTTAAGAAATTGCACAAGAGCGGGCAGCTGCTGCCAGTCCTCACGGTGCAGACAGTGCCACTCCTCACTGGGCACATCCAACTTGGTTGGCAAAGAGGAGTAAAGTCCACTCAGACCTGTAGCCAAAACCTTAATCAAAAAAGAAATATATGAATAAATGTAATAGCCTATTCATTTCAAAATACACTTGTGAACACTTCAATAAAGCCAACCATTATGTAATAGAACAACAACCTTTAGGTTACATGCTACCTGGCTTCATTCACTGTCAGACAAATGTTAGGTCAGCAAGGCCTGAGAGTGCATGTGAGGTTGAGAGTGCATGTCAGACACTATTAAAGCTGAGGGTGATGTCATCTTAGTAAGAAGGGTACTCATCCATGGTGTAACAGATTATGCAATTATCTCTAATGACTTTACATAAGCACATACTGTGCTGCTGGATGCCCTGACAGGGCCCACAGTGGCACACGTTCGAAAGGAAAATTTGATAATATTCAGAAACAATCCATGCATTCACTAAAGATTTAATCAGTTTAACTGTCCGGTTGGTTTCACTGACTGTGATTTTCATTGCGATTTCATAAAGAGCCAGATAAGATTACTCAGAAGTGTTATTTGTGCTCATTATAACTGGAACTATGAATTATATTTCTTCTGGGTATGCCAGTTCATAAAGTGACAATGGTGTTCAGTAAGTGTACATTCAATTCCTATTTTGTTGGTTTTTAGTTTGTTCTGTCCCATTTAACATAAATTGGCCAAAGTTAATGAGCCGTCTTTATGGATTTAAAGGTTTTAAAATTTCAGGGAATACCACTAAGTTGTTTATTATTTTTTAGTTTTAGGAGTTAAGAGCAATAAATGGCCAGTTATAAAATTCCATAATAGTTTGTCTACAAATTTTAAAATAAGACTAGTGCTGTCAAAATGAATAAGTTAAATTTAACCTGGCCTTTAAATTCAAAAAGTTTTCACCCCCCTCAATGCATAGTTTTTCTTCTGGAGCATCAGTGAGTGTTTGAACTTTTGCATGTGAGTCCCTCAGTTGTCCTCAGTAATAAAATATGGATCGCAAAATCATAGTCACTGTTGGAAAGGGTTCAAATACACAAAAATGCTGAAAAGCCAAAGACTCCGTGGGACCTGAAGGACTTTTCTGAAGAACAGCAGTCACTTGAACTGTTCAGGACAAACAAGGGACTCATAAAGAACTATCACTAAATAAAAAAAAAACATTCAGGTAACAACACAGTATTAGGAATCATATAAACGGGGTCATTTTTATAAATTCAACTATTATTTTCATACATGCATTTTGTGTCCTCCCTCTTATTTTGGTAAAATAATTAACGTTTTGCAGAGTAACATTTCTGCAAGGTGTAAATTTTTGACTTCAACTGTATATTACTACTATATCAAATTACACAGGGTTTCAATACCATATTTTAAACTAGGAATGCAAGTGAAATGGAAATTAATTTTTATGCACTCAACACTTCAGAAAGCATCCTGATCCATAAAGACTATTTAATTAGATGGTAATTTAGGCAATGCACAGCATTAAATAAAGTAAGCCCAGCACTGCAGTAATTGTAAGCACTTCTGGACAGAATCCAAGTAGCTTAAAAAGAGAGAAAGATAAACAGCGAAAGGTATACTATAATAGGAAGATATACTATAATGGACTCATACCGGACAGAAATAAGTGTTCTCTGCGATGTGTTTGGCCACAACATGGTTCTCAGCAGAAAGTGCCATGATAAGCAGAAGCGCATCTCTGGCCTGCTGTCCAACTGACCCTTCCCTATGTATGAAAGGGATGAGTAGCGAGAAAATGAGGAAATTAGCAGCTCCTTGGTCCTCACTCGTATGGAAAAAAAGCTCCAGGACTGATGGGTCTTTAGCCAGAACACAGCACAGCTGGTTCAGGAGCAGCACAAGCTCAGTTTCCACAGCAGAGGAGCTTGGACCCGATGGGGAGCCGGAGCAGGATGACAAGAGCATCATTAAAGGCTTGAGCACTGGTTTATGATGAAGTAATGGCTGCCTGGCTTGTCCGACCAGCATCTCATACATTTTCAGTTGCTCCAATTTCATATCATCGGTGAATTCTCGCCTCAGGCTCCAGATAAACAGTCTCTCCAACACGTTCTCCATCACCACAAACTCCAAAATTGGCCCCATGGCTCCATTTTGACCACACTCCTCCTCCATGAGGAGGAAGAGCATGTGCTCTACATAGTTCTGCACGGCACTGGCCTCATCGCCAGGGATTGGACCGAAACGGAAGCTGCCGAGTCCGCCACCCCCACCAAGACCATGACCTCCACCCAGGCCACCAACATTACTGCGCAATGGGTCATGTTTCTCTAGAATCTTCACCACCTGAGAAAGAGATCAGAGGTCATTCACACTGGACAGAAGTCAAAATGAAAAAAAAAAAAAAAACACAAACCACACTATAGTTACAAAGAGTTTTTTCTTTACAGTATGAAGTTGCTAAAAATTATTTTACTTTATTAAAACTTAAAATGTAATAAAATAAATATAAAAATTGAAAAGTTGAAAGAAAAAAAAGAATTATGGAAGCCTGTTTCCACCACTGAATTAAAAAAAAATTTAATTACGACTTTTTATCTTACAATTCTGAATTTTGGTGTTTTTTTTGCAATTGCATGATATATACTTATATCTCACAATAAAGTCAGAATTGCCTGAAATACAAACTTGCTTTTGCAAGAAAAAAAGTCTGACTTTATTTCTTGCAATTGTGAGTTTATATCATGCGATTCTGAGGGGGTAAAAGTCAATTCAGACTTTATAACTCACAACTGGAAGTTTATATCTCACAATTCTGAAAAAAAAAGTCAGAATTGCCTGAAAAAGTCAGAATTGTGAGATACAAACTTGCATTTGTACAAGAAAAAAAATCTGAATTGCTAGTTTTTATAAAAATTTCTTGCAATTGTGAGTTTATATCATGCAATTCTGAGAAAAAAGTCAGAATTGCATTTAAAAAAAAAGTCAGAATTGCAAGATACAAACTCACACTTGCGAGAAAAAAGTCTGACTTTATTTCTTGCTATTGTGATTTTATATCATGCAATTCTGAGGGGAAAAAGTCTGAATTGTGTTTATCATGCAAATCTGAAAAAAAAAGTCAAAATTGTGAGTTTCTCTCTCACAATTTGAACTTTAGCTTAAGTTTATACCTCATTTATCTCATACATCTTAGTTTATATCTTATTTTTTGCTTATATCTTAATTCTCAGAATTATGAGTTTATATCTCATAATTCAGAGGGAAAAAAAAAAAAAAAATTGCGAGTTTGCATCTCACAATTCTGAGAAAAAAAATCATGGTCTTTCTTTCCCCTCAAAATCAGACTATAACTTACAATTGCAAGGTTTCTCTCACAATTCTGAAGTCAGAATTATGTGAAAAAAAGTCAGAATTTCGAGTGTATCACGCAGTTCTGAGAAAAAGTCAGAATTGTACGTTTGTATCATGCAATTTAGAGAAAAAATTCAGAATTGTGAGTTTGTATCAAATGTCCCAAAACCTTTTTTTTTTTATTCAGTGGAAAAAATGGGGCTTCCATATACAATTAATATAAAAAAAAATAAAGAAATTATACTGTAATATTATTATGTAGCAGGAAACAACACATCTCATATATTTCATGCAAATTAACTGAGTAGATGAAAGCTGCTAATCCAGATCAACTGAAACAATGAGCCCTCTGTCTTGGTGCTGATCTATTACCATCATGACAAAACTCCCAGTCAGGGTTGTGTCAGACTGAGATTGGGTTATTACCAGAGCAAAGAAATAACCTGAAGGCTCCAGGAAGAGGAAGGTCAAACAAGGCAAAATGGCATATTGCTCCTAACAAAGTGTATTCATTGCATTCATCAATGCAAAGTAAGCAGGAAGAGGTAAAAAAGTGATTCAATTATGTCCTAAAATATTCAAATGACATGATATGTTGTTAACAATAATACTAGTTAGCTTTCAGAAAACGACCCCAATTTCTGTCTTTAGAGTTCATCTAATGGCCTGAACTCATCTTCTGTACCCAAACAATGCTTCTATGTTCTGGAGCATTCTGCTGAATCAACACAAGAGGTCCAGAGCCTTATTCAGAGCGTAACACCAAAGGGATACGCTGTTCTAGGGCCAGTTCAGGATTTTAGCAGCTTACAAAACATACAATTTTAATTTACATAATGCTTACTTAAAACAGTACAGAAATGGAATTTAAACAGCACGAGGAAAGAAGATAATAGTAAAACTATTACGTACCTGTGCCCAGTGGTTTTTGAACACGATCATGCATGTTTCAGGGTCCACTCCTTTTAGGACCAGTGACTGGCCACCTCGATTCCCATTGGCAACCATAGATGTCATTGTTGTGCTCTCACAGCAGGACTAAACCATCATGAAGGTCAATGCCAATTTCAACCAAACATGGATAACTCAGGGGTAGCATTAGACAACCTGCATACAAACACAGAAAGGTATTAAGTGTACAGTCTAAAATCTGAACTGAAAAGTTTAATAAAATAAAATAGTTTAGCTATACATGGAGTTCCTATGAGAAGAAATACTGGCACAGCACAAGCCAAATACTAACAGTAACATCAGAGAACAGTTAGGTTGCGGTCTGTTTTAAATGTGAATCAGTATTTCAGTGGCTGTCTTGGCAACAGCACTGTGTCATCTTTAGAAAATCAAAGACTTCCAAGCGGGATTTACTGCAATATTGTGGCTGCCTAAACATAACGCGAATGAATGAACTCAGCTGCCATCACTTAAGAATGCTAATTAACAGCATGTGGATATGAACTTTGTGTGGTATGCAATATCATACATGTTGCATCTTATGTAATGCTTCCTAAAATAAAGAAATGTAGCAGTACTGCATAGCTTGCTCCCTACTGTATATGCCAAGCTATTTTCATCGAATCAATAGAGACCCATAGCCTTAAGCATTTAGATAACAGCGACTGGCTTAAACCAAATGTGTGACACCAGTGATTATAGATGGATACAAAGATACTCTCTGTCTCCAGTCAAAAATGTGTGTGGGGAGTATTAGCTATAGTTTCTATAGTGTGTGTATTGTCTAAAGGATGAGCAAAAGGCAGCAACAATGGCATTCTCCACAATCCATGTAGTCTGAAGGCTATGGAAGCCCCTTTTCACCAATGAATAAAAAAATTAAAAGGTAACTGTAATTTCAATCTCACAATTCTGACTGTTTTCTCAGAACTGTGAAATATAAACTAAATTTCTAAGAAATATATATAGATATAAACTTGCAACTGTGAGTTATAAAGTCAAAATTTTAAGAAATAAAGTCGTAATTCTGAGAAATAGTCGCAATTAGGAGAAATAATGTCGAAATTTGGAGAAACAAAGTTGCAATTCTGAGAAATAAAGTCACAATTGGAACTTTATTTCTCAGAATTGCATGCTATAAATTTACAATTTTGAGATTATTTATATCATGCAATTCTGAGAAAAAAATTCTTATTTGAATTGCGAGTTTACATCACGCAATTCCGACTTATTTCTCAGAATTGTGACTTGAATTGTATGATATAAACATACAATTATGAGAAATAAAGTCGCAATTCTGAGAAATAAGTCGGAATTGCGCGATATAAACTCACAATTCTGACGTTTTTTTCTCAGAATTGCATGATACACACTCACAATTATGAGAAATATAGCCACAATTCTGAGAAAAAAAATATCGGAATTACGAGATATAAACACACAATTCTGACTTTTTTCTCAAAATTGCATGATAAAAAGTGATTTTGAGAATTTTTGAGAAATAAACTCGGAATTGCAAGATATAAACACTTCTCAGAATTTCAAGTTTATATCTTATTTTCTCACAATTGCAACTATAAAAAGTCAGATTTGCGCAATTCTGACTTTATAATTCGCAAGTGCATTATTAAGTCAGAATTTTGAGATAAACTAGTAATTCTGAAAGTGTATCAGTCTTTTTACCCCTCAAAACTGGACTTTATAACTCACAATTGCAAGTTTATATCTCACAAAAAAATTTAGAATTGCGCTGGACAAAACGTTTGTATCTTGCAAATCTGACTTTTTTTCCTCACAACTGCAAGTTTATATCTTACAATTCAGACTTTTTTTCTTGCAAATGCACATTTGTATCTCGCAATTATTTTAATTTTACAATGCAGAATGCAATTTAAAAAGTATTTTTATGCAGATATATTTTTCAGTTTAATAACACTACAATAAAAACATAACATAGCATGCATATTTTCATTCATCTTTATCTTAGTAATAATAATAATGATCAAAAGGTTTTAAGAGGTGTTCTCCAGCTCAGCAACCAGGACCCTTAATGAGTGCATCACTCACACCACTGTGAATTTGCCATGTGAATCTTTACACAACACAAAACAGCCAATCAGCAGTGAGAAACTAATAACCATGCCTGAATTTAGAGCCAATCACTGCAGAAAGCTCAGTTTGAAACACAAATGTGACAGAACTAGAGAAACATATGTTTTTGGTTACCCGTGGGGCCATCCACTCTCACTAAAGCACAGAAATCCACAGGAAAGACAGTGAAAATGGATTTTGAGTTTCTACCTACCTTAGCCAGAGTACTGCTGAAAACTGCTGCTGAAGACACTGTATTTTGTAAGGCAGAAACCCTCCGCATCTTCAGAGGGCTCTTCTGAGACTTGTAGATTTGGATCTATTCAATGTGGGTTCTAAAAAAAAAAAAAGAAAAAAAGACAAGAACAGCTTAGCTGTGTCGATGAGAGCAGCATGAGTGCGATGATCAGGGCCAGGAAATGACTACATGGATCAGAGCTCTGACAAAGAGGTTTAGAATGGTACTGCAGAAGAGCGGGAAGGAGAATAAGCAAGATACAAAAAGAGGAGGTGGGAATTCAGAATGCAGAGAGGGGGAGAAAGGGATAGAGAGAACTTGTGTCTGTGAAAACCTCCAAGTGAAATTGTATAAAATCTGAAATAAAGCCATTCATAAACCCCATTCAATAATGGAAAGACAAAGAGCATTAAACACCGATCCCATGAGCCACTGCAGCTAGAGGAGTTGTGGTTAAACTGCTGAGAATCATTTTTCCCCTGAAGGAAACCTCCTTTATCAAGACCAGCCCTACAAATTTAATGTCAGAAAATATTTATTTGAAATAAATACTGTGCTTTTTAACTTTTTATTCATCAAAGAATCCTAAAAAAAGTATCACTGTTTTCACAAAAGTATATACACTACTTTTCACAACACTGATTGATACTGGAACACCAAATCAGCATATTATTAATATTAATATTTCTGAAGGATCATGTGACACTGAAGACTGGAGTAATAGCTTCTGTTCTGAGAATTCACAAAAATAAATAACACAAAAACATTTCAATAGTTATTTTCAACTGTACTAAAATTTCACTTGTATTTTTGATCAAATACAGTTGAAGTCAAAAGTTTACACACATTGTACCTTAATGCACTGTTTTTCCTTCTAAAGCATCAGTGAGCGTTTGAACCTTTTATGTAATAGTTGCATATGAGCCCCTCAGTTGTCCTCAGTGTGAAAATATGGATCTCAAAATCATACAGCCATTGTTAGAATGGGTTCAAATACACAAAATGTTGAAAAAACAAAGAATTTGTGGGACCTAAAAGAATATTTCGGAAGAATGGCAGGCAGTTTAACTGTTCAGGACAAACTATAAATTCATGAACATCTATCCCCCCCAAAAAACAGCTGTAGATCATTCAAGTAACAACACAGTATTAAGAATCAAGTGTATGTAAACTTCTGAACAGTGTCATTTTGATAAATTCAACTGCTATTTTCTCTTGTGGACTATATGTAAACATATTTAATGTGAAATATCTTATTCAGGTCAGTACTAAATAAAAATCACATACTTTTATGATCTTATTTTAAAATAAAAATAATTAACATTTTGCATATTCTATAAACTTTTAACCATATATAGCTGATAAAGTCACCCAGTATCTCAACACATAAGGTTATTTTTTATCATTCAATAAGCAGAAAAGTTATATTTACATTTACCTAGGAATAAGCAGTGTGGACATTCAAAATTTGCCTGGTTTAGGGTTGCAAAGGGGCAGAAAATCTCCACTAAATTTCTGGAAACTTTCCAGTTTTTCTGGAACTTCCCAGGAATTTACCAGAAACTTTCTGTGCTTTTGCAACCCTAGCCTGGTTATGTCTAAAGCTCACTTACATTTACTGTAGATCATTACTGTGAGGTTAAGATGCCTTGAAAGTTTCCTTACTTGATTCCTTCATACAAAACCACTGTCAGTTAAATCATTGATTGGATGGCAAAGCAGCAGTCTTGCGTTTCGGACACACACTGCAGCTGTGCATAATTGCACAATGTACCAGTGTCTGTTCATGACTGGTGGACAAGTGTATCTACTGTTAAGGAAATAAACCTGACGAGTGGCTATTCATCAATATTACGGCACATGCAGAACTATTACTGAGCAATCCAGTCAACTAGACAAAAAAATAAATCAAATAAAATAAAAAAAAATAATATTAACATAGTGATACTGTCTGAATGCTGTGAGAAAAAAGGAGCTTCAGATAAAACAGCTTCCTAAGCAGGTCTCAAAGCAATGCCTTGACTCAAACCATCCGAGGAGGTCCGGATGAAATACACTCACAGGAAATGACCAGGGTAAGTGTTCTGTTATCAGAAAAACGTGACCTAAATTACACATACACTCATTAATCAATATGAGAGGGGTGGACAGAGAAAACCTCTGGAGAGGAAACTACACTGGATTCTTGATCTTGTTCTACTTCTTCAAAGAGATCAGAGGAGATACTGGGACAAATCTGGGACAAAGATTTTTTTTTAAAAAAAGATATTAGGGGAAAAAAACTTTCCTGACTGAGCAGCACAGATGTCTTATCTTAGTAATAGTTTAACGTGTGGGTGTATGAGAATGAAGTCTCTCATGAGCACACTGGATCTGTGTTTACCACACTTATCCAATTAAAGTCATTTTGTTAATTATGTTCATTCGATACTAACCGCTTCCTGATAAATTACAAACCTCAGCAAGAACATTTAAGGTAAAGATAGAATTTAAAAAGACAGTCTCCATTTTTGCTTGCCTGGAGGAGAGAAGCTGATTTTTATCTGAGCACCAATGCTTGTCACATCAAATAAAGTAGGCCCGAAATGACGTCACCTTTTAAATGTCACGTCACACCATTGAAAAACAGGTTTCATGTGTTTGTAGTCACAACAAAACTCATTACAGCACCTGTTTACATATGTAAAAAAAAAAAAAAAAACTGTTTTCGACTGAGAAAAGACTTTCCTTTCTTTTTTTACAAGGTCATTACTTTTAAAAGTAATGTGATACTGGTCAGGGCTGGACTATTTGCCTGGAGTCCCTTTGTGATTGTCTCTCCTTTGAGAATGGGTTGGGTTTCACGCCCTGCAAGCCAAAGGGAGTGTCCTTAGAGTTGTTCAGGGTGAAGCGAGAGGTTGAGTAAGACAGAAACATGGCTAGCAAGTCAGTCCCACCCTATCACAAGGCTGTCATAACTTGTGTTGGAGATTTTTCTCTGTGCAGTCATGCACTAGCACTTGCCCAGCACATTCCACACCATTTGTCTGACTGCCATATGTCAGATCAGTAGCTCAGAAGCAAGGCTGAAGCAAGGCTGAAATGAGGTTGGTTAAATTAACTGCAGCAGAAAAATTTATTAAAGGGTTAGTTCACCCAAAAATGAAAATTAGCCTATTATTTACTCACCCTCAAGCCATCCTAGGTGTATACGACTTTCTTCTTTCAGACAAATCTAATCTCAGTTATATTAAAAATTGTTCTGGCTCCTCTAAACTTTATAATGGCAGTGAGCAGGTGTTTCTCTTCAATAGTACAAAACAAGTCCGATAAAGTGCATCTATAATAAAAAGTGCCTCACACGGCTCTGAAGGGGGGGGGGGGGGGTGGGTAAAGTTCTCCGGTAGTGAATGTCAAAGTGTTTTTGTAAGAAAAATATCCATATTTAAAACGTAATAATCACTTTAATCTAGCTAGTGCTAATAATTGTACACGGAAACCATTCGGGTGGATGTCATAAGACGTGTACATATCACATGCGCCTGTGAGTCTTGTGAAAACCAACATTTATTTACCAGAGCAAAGGAAACAAAGTTTCCTTACTTTAGCAAAGGAAAACCAGTCTCTTCTTTGTTTATATGGAAATCCTCTGACATTTTATTTTTTACAAATCTTTTTGTACTTCTAATTCGTGACCGCTGAATTGCTTTGCTCTCTCCTCTACGTGTCCGCGGTTTGTTACTTCTATAACTCTAATTGCATTTGTCTGAAAGAAGGAGGTCATATACACCTAGGATGCCTTGAGGGTGAGTAAATAATAGGACAATTTTCATTTTTGGGTTAACCTACCCTTTAAGGACTCTTTAAGTCATTACATTTCTACTTTATAGTTTAAGAAAAGAAGTGAAATAAGAAAGCATACTGGGTAAAAAAAAAAAAAAAAAAAAAAGACGAAATTACACTTTAGAATTCTATACTATAAACTGTGTATACAAGTGTGGTTTTAGTGTATAAAAAACAAAAAATAATTAATTCCAAGAAATTAAGCATTACCATATTATTAACGTACAGTATTAAAAATGCTTATTGAGATTTGCTACAGATTACATTTAACAGTGCAATTAAACTATGTTTTTTTAAAGATTAACTTAAGTGTTAGATGAAGGCAAATGGCAAATAATTAAAATATAAAGGGGTAAATGAGCAAGTATAATTAAATATTAATACCAATATAATAAAAAATCCACTATAACCCAATAACAAATATGTTACCAATACATTATGAATCCCTGTAACAGAAATACTATGCACCTTAAAGGGATAGTTCAAAAATGAAAATTCTGTCATTAATTACTCATCTTCATGCCGTTCCAAACCTGTAAGACACTTAGTTCATCTTTAGAACACAAATTAAGATATTTTTGATGAAAACCAATAGCTTTCTGACTCTGCATAGACAGCAACACAACTAGGGCAGGGCAAAAAAAAAAAAAAAAAAATGTTTTTTCGATTGATCGTTTTTTAAAATGGCGTCGATTCGATATCGGTTCTCAAAAGCCACCAATCAATCTTTTCCAGTATTTATTTCAGCAAACATTTAAAACAAGATCTGATTAATGTGAACCTTATCATTGGTTTTCTCCACTAGATGTCACCATCTTATTTACCTATATGCGTGATTTGCAATGCTCAGGTGAAATGCTATAGTAATACTACAAATCCGCAGAAGCATTTGACATCACGCATAAAGGTGCCATGATTTCCGCAATGACTGAATGAATGTCGGATGGAGCAACATACTGTTTTGTTTGCTACACATAATACAAGCGCTGACAACGTTTACAATGTTTTCAGCTTCTGCCGTCTCTCTAAATGACGATAATAATAATAATAATAATAATAACAACAATAATAATAACAACAATAATAATGTGTATATAATAATTTAAATATGAATAAATATGAATAAATCTTTATTTTTAAATAGGTAATCATATTTGTTTTCTTTTTATTTTTTACAGTAAACCTCTACTGTGCAGTGCTTTGTTTTCCAAAAAGTATACGGGTTAAAGTTTCATTTGATCAGGATAAATTAAATGTTTTATGGCTTCACCAGAAAAATTAAGATGTGCATTTTATAGGGCCTTACTATTGTTTTAAAAAAGGACCCTATACAAAAATAAAGAATGGGTTTAAAATATAAATGTAAAATATAAAATATGCAGCTCTTAATTTCTGATGTTAAATGTAATTTTTTTTAGAAATATCAATAGCATTTGTATTAAAACTATATTCACTGAATGTAATAAAAAAAAATGTATATAAATTAAAAAAAAACATTATGAATTCTTATCTTCTGTGTCAGACTTTGACACACATTCATGACAGTACCATGTATGTGTGTGACGCTGCTAATATAGAACCTGTTATTTTTAGATCCTTAAAATCATTATTTTTGTTTTCTTTGCACACAAAAAGTTTTTTGGACTATTTAATTAATGTCCTTACTACATTTCTGGGCCTTGAACATGGTAGTTGCATTACTGCCTATGCAGGGTCAGAAAGCTCTCAGATTTAAAAAAATATGACATTAAATTCTCAGCAAATATTGAACTTAGGTAATTAGCATATTGTGCAATTGCTTTCCTTAAAAATGTACTACTACTACTACTAAAAAAAAAAAAAGAAAGAAAATCTATACATAAAAATTATGAATGCTCATATTAAAAATAGACAGTAATGCATGTTTTTTGATGTCCTAGCATATGACTTTCATTATGGAAACACCTGGCACTTCCTCACTCTGTCTCTCTGTCACACACACACACACACACAAGCAGGCAAGCACGTACACATGAAGGACACCCTTGCAAATCAAAGCAGGCGTGTATGTCATGATCAAGCATTGTCTGCAGACACACAAGGAGAATCTACCAGGAAGACCTGGTGCCCATGGTGACTGGGTGACGTGAGGGCTATTACACTGACAGAGTCTACTGAAAAATTTACAACGAATGCAAAGAGGAGACGACTAGCACTAGTTCTGGTTTAGGTCCCAATTTCTGACCTGATGGTGAACGAAAAAAAAATAAATAAAATAAAAAGTAAAAGCTACATCTGTCCCTGGAATCATAAAGAGAAATAATGCATTTAAACCTTCAAATGAATGGATTTAATATTTATGCCAAAAGGCAGCAGATAACCAGAACCCTTATCATAATTTTATGGCCTGCCGTTATACGCCTCTTCAGTAATGCTGAAGGTTTTACTGTACGCACGCGAGATGCAAACGTGCACTGTGTTTATACTATACACTCAGTTCCCTACCCAGGGTTCAAAGCACCTGATCTACATAAATATTAACACACCACTTGTCTCCCTCCTGATTGGAGGAACTGCACACGCCCAGAGGTAACTTGGGACCAGTAACTATGGAGACATTTGCAATCCTAGTGGTGGTACTTGCAAACAGGGAAGCGGGTTGGGAAAACAACAGCTTTACATAATGCAAGAACCTATGCAAATATGCTATGCTTGCATGTTTCCATACCAAAACATAATTTGTGTTGTGTTTATATTATGTTTGCAGAGTTTACCCACACTTATAAGTAGTAAAGAATTATCCTGAGAAACTGAAAATCTATGACACAAAAGAAAGCAATCCTCCTACAGAAGTAAGCTTTCTAAAGGGAGAGGTGTTTTATGGTGCTGCCTGTTACACTGAGATAAAGCAAAACTATGGTGGCCTCATTAAGTCAAACGAAGGAACAGATGTCAGGTGTTTGCCTTCTGTGATAAAGCACTCCATTGTGTGAGAAATACTGGAGGCTTAAAAGGTGCACTTACTATTTTTTGTACTCTGCAAATAAAAGCAGTTTTATGCTACAAAGTAAGATGCGCCATCTTGTGAGCCGCCATGTTGAAATCACATGACCATGCAATTGACAGGCAAATACTGGAGGGTATTAAGATCATAAATGATGTCTCTTAATGAAATATGAAGTAGAAAAACTATGAAAGATTTATGTTTTTTAAAAATGTACATAGGTTTATACATATTTTGGACTATGTAGAGCACCATTATGAGGTGAAATGGATGCTCTCTGTGATCTGCTAGCGCTATCAGTTGATGTTTTTACCGCAACTCTGAAAATAAAATACTAATACAATGACCACAGCTATTGAAAGAGCTTTTAGGTGGCGATGGGCTTAGGTAGGGTATAAGCGTAGGCTAGGCTTAAACCAAATGTCATACCATCGATTTTCCTCATAACGTGTCTAAATGCCCCCAGATATCGATTGAAATCAGCACTAAGAAACTCCTTGCTACAGTGGCTACAGTGTCATGACAAGCGTTGACATGTTTCAATCCTGGCAGGATGGCATCTAGCTTTCTTATCTCTGCTGTTTGTAAGCTCTTTCAGTAGCTGTGGTCTACTAAAAGCCTCAAAGGCATCAGGGCTAAAGCGAAGAGAACAAAGACATGGGTCTTTAGGAAGCTGTATTTGTCCACAGGCATCTTCCCATTCTCCTCTTCTTATTACTAGGAAAAGCAGTGAAGACTTACACCGCTTCTTGTTTTTCTTCGACTGAATATTACAACCGATATCCGCACAATCTGGCATCGTATCAGTATTTTGTTTCCCTGAGTTGTGTATTCTGAGTTGTGTTGCAGTAAAAAAAAAAAAAATGGAGACAGGTAGCGTCAGTGGCTCACAAAGTCCAACCATTTCACATCATCGAAATAATGGCACCCCCCATGGTCCAAAATATGTATAAAATTATGTAGTTTTTTTTTAGTCTTTCATGGGTTTTCTACTACATAATTTAGTAAGAGACATCATTTATGGTTTATTAAGCCATATAAGTAATCAAACATAAATCAAAACAAATGATTGCAAACCGAGCTGAGATACATAATACTCCAGTCCAGATACTCATAAGACAAGCCCAATTCAACAGCAGAATCTAGAATGATGGTATGGATCCACGTGAGCATGATTCAAGAGAACGAATGGAAAGAGTGTGATTATAAAATGAAAATGTATGAACAAACAATGCCTGCTGGACAGAAACTGAGAAACTGTGACAACCCACTGCTCCCAAGCTCAAGAATAAACACCAAAACATCAGCCAGCTGTGTACCACAGGGAATATACATTTGTTGTGATTGAATCTAAAAATGTTTACATGTTTATAAGATGGTGGAACAGACAACAAAGAGGAAAAATAAAAACAAAACAAAACACAAACAGTCATTTATGAGGCAGAGAATAGCAGATGAAAGAGAGAGGTGAACAAAACCAAAACAAAAAGAAACAAACACAAAATCTAAAAAGGAGGGAAAACAAACAAAGAAAAGATAAACAATGAAAACTGGGGTGAGGGGTATTTTTGAGACACAAAAACAGACAAAAGAAGGGAAAACAAAAACAAACAAACAAAAAAGTAACTTAAAATAAAAAGACAAAAATGGGGGAAAACTAGGCCAATCAAAAAAAAAAAAAAAAACACACAATCATTTTAGATGTGAATCTAGTTGTTAAAGAAATTTCATGCATCCAAGCAAACAGGTGTATAAATAAAGTCCAACATCATAGGACAGAGAAAAGAGGGCACAATGTAAACAATGGCATACTGAATGAATGCACCTTTAAAATGATTATCGGCATAGTCTCACTTAAAAAAAAAAATAATAATAAAAAAAAGCATAGTATCATGCCAATACTACAGCAACAAAATGCTGAGAGTTCAGGATTTGCTCATAATAAATACATAACTAGTAGACATTGTGCATTAACAAATGCCTGCAGAGGGCGCCAATAGCCTGACAATGTTTTTTACACTTTACAGTGCAATCTAATTCTTGTTTAATGTTGACTAAACAACATTTAATTCAAATGTCCACTTAATCTTTAATATCTGGCTCTTTACAACAAAATTGCTACAGCCATTGTAATTTCTTGAATATGTGGGCATCAAAATGTGTAAACTTAAGAGTGAAGATTTAAGCTTTTATTTTATAACAGTTAGCATGTTTAGAAAGATATTGATGTATCCTGTGTTTATGGAGGTTTATAAATGATTTACCTTACAAATGCGATAGAGTGAACATCATAATAAACCCAAACTCACAACATGCAGAGATGAAGTTTGAGACGCTCCACACATATAAATGATAAAATTCCTGTGGAGCAGCATTTTCTGTGAACAGAGATGCTCTGAAACGCATGCAAATAATTGAAGCGCATATATTAAATCTTCATCACATATATTTATTTATTGAATCATAGCATTCACAATAGCATTACGCTTTATTATGATTTTTAAATGGGTTTAATATATCATACAGCCTTGACAAACAATCTGATTCTCGAGTTCCGGTATTTTGCTGGTTACTCAACGCAGGGTTAGGTTAATTCAATTGAACTGAATTGAATCAATGAATTGTGACAGCCCTAAAAACTAGTAATATATTTCATCAATATCTGAAAATGCATAAGGAAACAGCATAAACACTGTTGAAATCCTGATATAACAGGCATTCTATAACACTGATGGGTTGCTACTTGTTAGCATTTATCATAAACATGTGGGATATTCACATGAACCAACTGAGAAAAAGCTGTTTGCGTAGGTTTCAAGGGGGAAGGACAAACAAAATGTGAGAGATCCAAAAAATGATAGAAAGCGAGAGAATGTTTGCACACAGAAAGCCCTTATGACATGGTTTGTCTTACAAAGAAACAGAGATGCACGTTTGCTGCAATTACATGAGTCAGATCAAACGCAGAGATGAGAGAGACACCGAATGCTTTTTGAAGTCTGAACGCTCTTTTCAGTCCCATTGAGACATTTTTTCCTGTAAGCATTCAGCACCATTCTTTTGCCAGGAGGCTCTGATGATTCAGAGTAAACAAGATTTATGAATAGAATAGAAAAAACCTGAAATGAGAGAAATTACTAAAGGCAGGGATTTTTAAAAAATGTTTGCACAACATTGTGACATAATTCATACTTCAAGTGCTGTCATAATCAGTCACTATTCCTGCAGCATTCCCTAGTGAGTCTAACATCACAGCTATGCAGTCCTGAAGGTTAGTGTGTGTGTGTGTGTGTGTGTGTGTGTGTGTGTGTGTGTGTGTGTGTGTGTGTCTGTGTTTTAATCCTTAGCACAAGACAAGGCTGAACCAGACTAGGGCAAGCCAAAGGGGAGGAGCTACAGCTATTGTCTACTGAAGTTTAAACAAAAGTTAAAGCCCTTAATCTGTTTTCTGTTGAATCCACTAGTATAGTACAATATCAACCTGAAGTGTTTCTCATTTCAAAAACCAGACAATCCGCTATATTCAGCTAGGGTTATTATGAAATTATAATGAAACATAAATGAAAACCCAAACTAAAAATAAACCAGCACAGAAAAATACATAACAAAACGACTAAAAATTAAACGGTAACACTTTACAAAAAGGTTCATTAGTTAACAACATTACTTAACATGAACTAAGAATGAACAGTACTTCTAAATGATTTATTAATCTCAGTTAATGTTGATTTCAGCATTTACTAATGCATTAGTAAAATCACAAGTTGTGTTTGTCAACATTAATGCACTGTGAACTATCATGAACAAACAACAAATGACTGTATTTTTATTAACTAACATTAACAAAGAAGAAAAATAGTGTAATAAATGTATTGTTCATTGTTCGTTCATGTTAGTTATATTAATACATGTAGTTAATAGTTAATACATTAACTAATGTTAACAAATAAAACCTTAAAGTGTTACTAATTAAACTATATTGAACATTTTAATCCTTCAAGAATTATATAATGTTTGTCAATGATTGATTAATTAGAAAGTTATGATAAAGTGTTACCCATAAAATAAAAGTGAATTTAAAATTACTAATACTAACTATAACAGTATACAAATAATACTAGAATTACTTCATTCAGCTTGGCAGCTGCTGGAATGCATGATGGACAAGCTTTGGAATGATATGCACGACAGGCAACTGTGACACTTGTATGTGACAACTTAACAACGGTCCTTTTGCAGTAACTTTTCAACATAAAATTACTAGGACAATATATTTCCGCTTGTTTGTACTTGGTAAATATATCATCTAGCCTACAAATAGCTAATAGCTAAGTCACATTATATCACAGGTGCAACCAGAAACTAAGGTGTGTGACTTCTTTCAACTGTTGCAAAGAATAACATCACAAAGAGGGACTTTCTCTTTCACACACTAACAATTCTCTACAGAGCACCACTCAGAGCTCTCCTGCTTTCATACTAAATCTGTCAGTGAATTTCTAAAACTCACCCACGGTTTTGTCATATCTGTTATCTATGTCGGTTTCTTCATGCCTAACTTACATTTCTGCTCTGCTCATCTTTCCTAGCCCCACCACTGTTAGCACTCTCATGGCTGTTCTGATTGTCATAGTAAATATCTGAATTTACAACCAACTCTTGTAGCATAACTTGCTCCAAGTGCCAATCCCAGCATTTACAATGCGTTACTTTTGAAATAAAAGTGATCTATGGTTAAAGTACAGATGTGATTCCTTGTGAACGTGATCCCAAAAAGGTAACATAATACACAATCAAATGTTAACACAGAACAATCACTTAAAACTTAGTCTGCAAACTATAAACATAGATTCTTAATATAGTTGGTGAATAAAACAACCGAATTCTAAAATTAAATAAATAAATAAATACAAACTTAAAGCAGCTTTAATTTTCATGTCATGTCAACAAAGAAAAAGCTAAAGCTTTATCAACATATTTAGAATAGACTTATGAGTGTGCATATAAATAACTTGGCAGTTTATTAATTAAAAACTAGGATTTTGTTTAATAGTCATTGATCTTGAATCCACGCATATTTTTCCAGACAACCTAGAACAACCTGTTTATGTTCGAGCTGGGATAGAAACAATTTATACAACACCGCTTTCAAGCAGCGAAACATAATAACCCGTTATAGGCCTATGCTAATAAAAAAAAAAAATCACAAAACAAATAACAACATACATAAAATAGTAACAACATGGATAGTACTGTAAAAAATAACACATACTTCGCCTTTAATGTCCAAACGCTTTTTTCCTTCCACACCTGACAAAACTCAGCAGCTCTGTTTCTCTGTGTCATATTCCACTGGCGTTAAACCGATCATAATCCCGTCTCGTTATCGTTTTCATAATGGTAGCTTAGTGCTGTTTGCAACTGGCAGCGACGGGTTTTGTTGCGTCTATCAGATCACACTTTAAAGATCCACAAACGTCTGACGCCACTGCGCTCGCTCGGTCACCTGAGCGTGGATTAGAAAGGTGAGCTCGATCACAAGCCCCGCCCCTACTCTCCACACCCGACCCGTGATTGGCTGCTGCTTGGACGCTTGCTCACTCTTATTTGAACATAATTTTATTCATTTAACGTATGTAATAACACTACTGTTATTATTCACCTTACACGAACTATCATTGCCCAAGAGAAAAGAGCTACATTTCTTCTTATTAGATGTTATGTATTCTATTTCAGATGAGAGCTCTACAATATTTTTTAAAGACAATATATAAAAAATTCGCCACAAGAAAAAAAACAAAACAAACAAAAAAAACGATAGATTCGAATTCCTTGTTGTTCTTACGCACTCTAATTTAAATATTATAAATAGGCTACTTGTATTTTCTATGCTGTGGCAGCAGAGGATGAAATTGCTGATACATTTTGTAAACAAACTTTAAGGCATCAACACAGCACCTTTGAGTAAGTCAGGGGCAATGGGGAACACAAAAGCATTAAAAATAACACCGACAAAAGAAATAAATAAGGCATTTATACAGTAGGGGAAGAATGGTTATATTAACAGCAAAGATCACATTATTATCATGTTTTATTATTCCAGAAGAGGAATTTATATATTCCACAAGAGGAATATGTCACATTATTAAATTATCTTAGAGTAACGGGTTCGGACAGATTAGTAAAATTAAAATAGGCCTACGTTCAAATTAAAAGTATTTATTTATTTATTTATTTATTTTCTTGCCTTTGGTGCGTCCCCCACCACTCCTGTCCAGTTAGTGGCGGTAATAAACCAAAAACCAACTGCGATTATATCTCAGAAGAAGAACCCATAAACATGCACTAAACGAAGAAATCCATATACAAACACTGTTTTTGTTTTGTTTTGTTTTGTTTTGTTTTGTTTTGTTTTGTTTTGTTTTGTTAAAAAAAAAAAAAAAAGTCAAGAAGACTCTCTAGCAGTGATGGGAGAAACGATGCTTTTTAAAATGTTCACAAAATGACTCTCTGTTTGTAACTGGTTTTGAAAGTGCTCGAAACACCTTACCCTCGCGACACCTGCTGGTTAAATGCCATGGAACTAAAAAAACAAACAAACAAAAAAGTTTTTAAAACTTTGAAATTACAAAAGGCAAAACTGAATAAAAGAAAAGAAATATCAATTGATGAAGTAAAAAGAAACGAAATGGTTAATTTTTTTTATTATATGTGGACAAATTTGCCATATTTCATTGTTATACTGCTTCTCAATGTCTATGGTGGTTATGGCACACACAGTTCATTATGCTCATTAATAAGTATATTTGTGTATCAAAAACACTCACTTTTATGTATTTATTTAATATGTTACTACATAATATTACTAATAGCAATTACTACTAATTTTACTAATATGGATAGTTATTGTTTGATCATAAGAACAGTCCTAAGTTTAAGAGATATTGCCTAACCTATAAATTGTTCATAGTTTCTGTGACTGAAGACAATAACAGACCAACACATTTACAGTCAAGATTAATTTATATATATATATATATATATATATATATATATAATTTACACCCATGAGTGAGTTTAAGTATCAAAGCCACAAAAAAACATTTTACATAAAATGTCATCATGTGTGTGACTGCAGGTAAAAATGATAGTAAGAATGTGAGATATCTTGTAAAATATGGTTTAGACAGGTCAACACAGTTGAAAAAAAATCGTGTGGTTTAGATTTTGGTATAGAAAGTTGGCTTACCGTGTTAATTTAAGTTTGTCACATTAGCCATTAATTGCGTTCAAACAATGACATATTAGAGAGATTTTATTTTGTAAATAGTGCTTTTGTGGTATTTTTAACAGAAAGTAATCATTTTGAATCTATTTGTGTATTTTTATAGATGTTTTCCTACATAGAACGACAACTTGTATTTTCTAGTTGCAAACAAAATTCAAGAAAATACTGGAAATATGTCATGAAAATACTAGAATGTTCAAGTTAAATAAATGAAAATACATATAACTGCAGCTCAATGTGTCCATGATGATGTCATTAAATGTCCTTCACATTGTGCACAATGTTACTGAAATGCCTTTTATCTGCCTAATTCTGTGTTAAAAAAACAGTAGCATTTGAGGTTACCTTTTATTTGATTGCTGTCATGTGACTTCTTTCATATTTACCATATAGTTCAAACAGAGGCATATGGATGGAGAGAGTCATGCACATGAATAACCAGAGAAGGCTAATATCAGGTACTGTCATTTTTCATGAAAAGACAAATAAATAGATGTTGAGAGGGACAAACATGCTGCATAATTTTCTGATTTGATTAGTGAGCTTACCATGTATTCTGCATTATTCAGTGTTTATTTATTGCTTTTCAGTTAACTTTGAATTTGCCATTGCTGTGACTTAAACAGCAGCATGTAAATAGAAAGAGCCATTCGCAACCAGGAACAAAAAAAATAGGTATTAGAGATGTTTCAGACATATGATTTTGTAATAATAATAATTTAAAAATAAGTGACCATTTAATATAAAAATATAAAAATCTTCTATCATCTATCTAAAAAAACTAAACAGCTCTAAAACAGTACAAGGCAAATAACAAAAGTTAAAGCTTAAACATATGAAGAGCAGTGGTGCCTCTTAAGCTCCATTTAAGACTGACTGACTGAATGTATGGAAACAAACACAAGAGGGCAGCAAAACATCACCTACAGCGCATTACTGAAAATCAAAGGACCTCTGAAAAACTTCATCATCTTCACAGATTAGATCAGCTCTTATAAAATAAATTACAAAGTTGTTCATTTGTGTTTTCGGCACTTTTGATATTTTTTTTTATTATTTTAGGTTCTAATTAGAAAATATTTTAGCATAGGTTCTTCATAGAAACTAAATTGCCCTGGACAGATTTAGTATTTACTGCCCTCTGCCGAGCAGCCTGTACAAACACGCGTGCACAGCTCACTCATCTGTTTGTAAAGATGCTCGCGTCAAGCTCAGGGTTCAGTTCTTCACTCTCCGTTTAACAGTCAGATCTTCGTTAACTCTAGTCATAGAACTTAATTTTTTTAAGAAAGAGTTTAATTAAGTAAGTAAGTTTTTTATTGTCAGTGAGAGGGAGAGATAATTCACAAATCTCGTCAGTTTTGTGCGTTATAAGCAAGTTAAAGGTTTGAACAGGGAAATATTGTTAATAGCCTACTAATGGCTGAAGCCCGCTATGATGATGGAGACGAAGATTTTCCAAATGTTGCTATTACGAGGAGAACAAATTCAACAGGTAGGACATGTATTATTGTTACAAATGTTAACGAAGATTAAAACTTTATTATTTAGAGCTCTCTGACAAAGATGGCCAATACAGTAGGCTAATCTTATCAAAAATGTACAATTTCATAAAATGTTCTTTTTTTATTTTATCAACATTTTAACATTTAAATTATATTATCACTCACTTCCCCTAAAGTTACTTTGTTTTTGCTTTTCCAACTTTGTTCCTGCTTTTTGGGGTTAGATATTTAGAATTAGAAAATCAACATTAGAAAATCAATATATATATATATATATATATATATATATAAATAATTTATTTACAGGTTAATTTAGCGACGTTTTTGATAATACTAACTTCTGATAATTTCTCTCGTTTTAAATAGGTCCTATTAGTAGATACATGTGTGAAACTATCAACCCTGTCAAATGTTTGAAACCGTCTTTGAAAGCATTCTGTATTCCCAGTTAATTCACTCAGTGAAGTGAATGCAGGATTTGACAATATTAATAATACATATTTGTCACATTATTTATTCATCCGGTGGTGATGACCCATATTTGTCAGCAAAGGAAAGCACATTCTGTGAGAAAATGGAAGAAAGAGTTGCACCCAATGCATAAGTTAATACATCTTAACATGCTGATTAGATTAATCCAGAATAATTACTTGATACATAAACCTTTTTTTAATTTTAAGAATTAGAATTAATAAGAATACACTTGCTGGATTATGAAAAACAAACCTGCTGAATTCTATTAATATTATTATATATAATTATATATAGGCTAATATTTATTATAATATATGAATTCTGTATGATATTTACTAATATTAATATATATTAAACGGCTGAATTATAAGTGTTTTGTTACATGGCAGTTTTGTTTTTAATGTTTTAAAGATTTTTTTTATATTTATTATTTAGCATATTAATTTCTTTAAAATACTGAACATTAACCAAAACTGTTTAAGAATGGAGAGTTCCTCTTGCTCTCCTCAGCATTAGTCTAAGTGTATTGGTGAGTCAGCTGTGAGTGGGAGGAAAAACAGCAGGTTACAGCTTTCCTCTGTGTTGACACACAACAGGTGACACAACTGAGGAAACATGAGGCAGCAGTTGTGCTTGTAGCAGCCTGTGTGAAAGTATACCACCTGTGCAGCGTCATATGTATGTCTGGACAGGCGGCATACTATCCATCTTAAACTGTCTTTCATATGTTCTTCAGTCTTTCATGTGATTTACCGTGACAGTAAAAATAGGCTTAGTTTTATAAGGCAATATTTTAGTCATGATCATAATATGAAACAGGTTTCAGTGGCTACAGATATAGCCATATAAAATACATTCCTTGTCTCTCCTCTGCATGATAAAAGTCTTGAGGAAAATGCTCCAGTTTTAAGATGATTCATGTTATCAGCATTATCTTCTGCCTGCATATTTCATTATTAAGCAGTATTAGTTCTGGCCTTAGATTCAGATTTTTGAGTGGTGTTTTGTGCATGAATAGCATTTTATCTTTTTTCAGTGACCTTCTTTATACGTTAAATTTTATGCCACTAGATGACGATGAATAACTGCCTGTATGAGTAAACCATTGATGATTCGCTCAACTGATTTTGCCAATTCGTTAAACAGTGATTCATTTGGGAACAAAATACCACTACTTTTGTGTTCTTTGGAGTTGTGAGCTTTCATACGGGAGTTTTCCCTGCTTTCTTTAACTTATACAAACATCAACACAGTAAATCACATCTGCTTTGGCTAACAATCTTATGCCTTGGCTAACAAAAATAAGTTGAGGATTGCTGTTTTTGTTGATGACCTGTTTTTCTAACAGGTAAGTTGTGACCGTGTTTAATTTGACTCTGCTTTGCATATTATTTTAATGTTTAAAGACAGAGTAGGCAGAGTTCGAATTCGAAAAAAATACAAATAGCATCCCTTCTGTAAAACCGCCATCCCCTCTTATCAGAATATTAAAATTCGCTACATATGATAATTTATGAACTAAACAACAGCCTTTGATCAGTCAGAACTCAACATTGCAACAAGCTGCGCACAAGATCAAAAATTGGTCTTAAATGATGACAGAGCAACAGTGCAGTGTTTTATTTTTGAACAAATGTTTTTGAATGAATTGAGTGAGACAATGATTAATAATCCATTCATAAAAGCGGGCACTTTTGTATCTTACTGAATCAGCCATTTTGAACGAATCATTTGACGGAATGATTCAGTGAATCATTTATTAAAACAGGGACTTGCTGACACTTACTGGTAGTTTTGATGTCCATGACAGCCCTAACTCAGCCAAGGTACCATCACAAAAACACATACAGCAAAATACTGTTTAATTATTGACAAAATCCCCCATTTTAGACCCCAGAAGGAAAACAGCTTAGACCTATAATTTCAGAATCCTATTTTTTGTGTATAATAAATAAAAATGTGTTTAAAATGTATTTATTTTTATTTTCATTGTGTAAACTTAGCTACAGGACCAGCCACCATCCCTCCTGATTTTTTTTTTTTTTTTTACACAATTCGACCACTGAGAGTAGGTGGTTTGGTTCAAAAAAATGTTGTGTTATGCTGATTGAAAGTCTCTTCACATCCCAATAGCAACTAAAGGTGCGCTCACGCCATATTGGAATTATCGGAATTACGAGATTCCAACTTGTAAAAAATGTTCATGTCCTCATAGAACTCGTAATTACAACTTGTGAATTGGGAGTTTTCTGAGAGCTATGACTTGTACCACATGACTGCTGTACCAGCTGTTTAGGCATTAATAGTGTTGCCATAGAAAAGCATAATTCCGAGGACGTGAACTGCTACGAGTAGAACATCTACTCATCTCGAAATTTTGGTAATTACGAGATGGCGTGAATGCAGCATAAGTCTGTGGAAGGCATAGGACCATACAATTTTGTCCAATCATATCCCTCGGTCTGATGGCTAGGCTGTCCTACCTGCTTGTCAACATGTATTTGCATACCTCCGCCCACCCTGTTTGCACAGACATGATACGTCGTCAGCACTTTATGCTATTATGCTATTGTGAGAATGGAAAGCATTATAATTGTAATATTATGCTTTTGTATAGTAATGTTTATCACCTTTGTTTTCAACCATCAACCAACGCCGTCTCTCATCACGTAGCTGGTTAGCTTCCGGTCTGCCTGTGGGCAGTTTATGTGTTTTGGAGGAAGCATGGCTTCCGAAACTGCCTACCCTACCTTCAGCATTTTGTATGTCAGTGCTTTTACAGTGTGTTGGTGCTCATAGATTGACATTAAACTAACTTACTTGGTTAAATGTGGTATATGTAATTTAGTGGGTAAGAAAGCATGCACGAATGTTTCACCACTCAGCATTGCATTGACAGAGTGTCTGATTAGTGTATGCGTTGCTTGTTTTGTCTTCTGGGAATGTGCAGTGTGACTCTTACTTTGACATATTTAATCATCAGTGACATCAGCCACTGTGTCAGTGGCATTTCACATTGCGAGGACTGACAATCTCTGATTTTGCCTTCTGGCTTCTCATGGATTTTTATAGATATATTTTTAAATACGCAGTACATCTTTCTATACAAACATAATTGACTGTGCGAAGTGAGTTAATATCAGGGAAGCTTCATCTAATGAATAAATTTCATAATTTACTCACCCTAATGTTGTTTTAATCCTATGTATTTCTTTCCTTTGTTGAACACAAAAGAAACTATTTTGAGGAACATTTACAGAACTGGTTTTCATTGTATTGATAAAACATTGAGACATTTAACTGTGAGACAATTATCTTCTTTTGTGTTGTAGTAGTAAATAAAAGTCATAGAGGTTTGGAACAGCTAATGGTAAGTAAGTGATAGCAGAATTTTCAGTTTTATGTGAACTATCCCTTTAAGGTGTGCCAGTGAGTTTATCTCTTCAGTTATCTCTATGATTTATGATGAGGTTTTTTGAACAGGCCTTTAGCACTGTCAGAGTGGATTTAGCTCCTAACCTGGGCTGTTTTATGCAATCTGGAAGACTGATTTCAGGTCAGTGTGAAAAGGTTTTGTCTCTCAGTACAATGAGTGAAAGTGTTGGCCTGCACAGACAGGCTTTACACACAGAGACACTCTGTCAGCACAAATGTATCCCATAGACTGTTCGTAATGCCTTCTAACTTGTCTAAACCAGATCTTTATAGACAAAATTCATGGCTCACATATTTTCAGCTGAAAATATGACTTTGATGTCCTCTTCAGAGTTTACACCTGGGGCCGGTCGCATAAAACACCCAGACAAGTCTTAGACATTAGTCATATAATTTTTGTCACAACTTGTTAATGTCAGTTACATAAAAAATGTGGTCTGGTCTAATTTGAATCCAAAATGTAAGACACATTAGCAATTGGCTAACTTCTAATTGGTCAGACTAGTTATTAAGACACAGACTTAACATAGCGGTTGTGTTTACGTAACCAGCCCATGTATTAACGTGTCTCATGTGATCCGATAACAAGTGGTAGGCAGAGACGGATTGCCATTTACACCTGGTATTAAAATCTCATGTTGCCCCTTGTGATTAAATATCATTGAGTCTTATTTTGTAACATGTCAGTGTGTATGTAAGTAAAACACCAAAATGTTTGATTTATATCATTCTCAGTCAATGTCAGGCACATTTTGTGTATGAAGATTAAATGGATTCCCAGGTATTAAGACTTGTATAGCTTAATATAACGTAAATTATGTTTCTTACTGAAATATGTAGTAGAAAACCCATGAAAGACTTACTCAATCCCATAGACTCCTTTTCTAACAATGTAAATCTATGCAATCACTTTTTATTACTTTAAAACATCCTTTGTGAATAAAAGTATTAATTTCTTTCAAAAAAAGAAATGTACTGACCCCAAACTTTTGAACAGTAGTGTATATTGTTAGAAAACCTTTCTATTTTAAATAAATGCTGTTTTTTTTAACCTTTTATTGATCAAAAAATCCTGAAAAAAGTATCACAGGTTAAAAAAAAAAATATATATTAAGCAGCGCAACTGTTTCCAGCACTGATAAAAAATCTGCGTATTAGAATGATTTTTGAAAGATCATGTGACACTGAAGACTGGAGTAATGATTCTGGAATTCAACGTTTATTACAGATATAAATTACATTTTAACATATGTCAATATAGAAAAACATAATAATATTTCACAATATTACATTTTTTTTCTATATTTTTGATCAAGTGAAAACAGCCTTGATAAGCATTCTTTAAAAAACATTAAATGAGAGGGTGTGTCCAAACTTTTGACTGGAAGTGTAGCTAATTTTGCCCCTCATGTCAACTGTGAGGGGGGTGAATTTTTTCTCATCTGTTTAAATTATATTAAGCCTTAAAGTTCTGCATAATTAAGGGCGTGGCCACTTGAGTGACAGGTGGATTGCCACAGCTGTCACTGTTGCGGTAGGTGGGCGTGGTTTCAGCAACCAGCTCCACCCACGCCCCGCCTCTTTGCTCATGTTTAAATATCCGGGAGTGACACGTGGTAGGTTTCTTCAGACGTCATGGACACTACGTCCATATTTTTTACAGTATATGATATAAGCGTAGGCTCAACCCAAATGCTGTACCATTGATTTTAACCACAAATAGTCTAAACGCTGAGAAACTCCTTCAGTCACTGTGGCTTCATGACAAGCGTCAACATATTTACATGGTTTGTAAGCTCTTTCAGTAGCTGGGTTATACTAAAAGTCTCAAAGGCATGAGAGCTAAAGTGGAGAGAACATAGACGCGGGTCTTTAGGAAGTTTTATTCACTCAAAGGTATCTTCTTATTATTTTTTTCTTTTCTCTTATCAATAAGAAAGCAGTGAAGACTTACATTGCTTCTCTTGTTGCCCTTTGACTAAAAAATTTCAACCCAAAGTCGCACAATGTGGCATCGTTATGTTGTGGTAAAAATAGCAACAGTAGTGCCAGTAGCTCACAGAGTGCAACCATTCTGTGTAATCAGAATAATGGTGTCCCATAGTCCAAAATATGTTTAAAACAAAGTTTAAAATAACGTAAATTTTTCATAGGTTTTCTACAACATATTATAGTAAGAAACATAATTTATGTTATATTAAGCCATACAAGTAGCCAGTAGCAATACAAGTAGCAATACCCAGGGTTCCCTTTAACGTATATGTATATTAATGATATAGGTTAAAAATGAATAAATATTAAGTACATATAAAATAATCTATAATCACAGACAAATAGATGATAAGACATCTATTTGTCTATTCACAGACAAATTAAATAAAAAGAGTTACCATTAGTGTGGTGCAACATTACTCTCGGATCCAACATAGTCAGCACAGGAGTCTTTTAGTTTCAATCTTTATTGAATCCTGCATTTAATTGTGCCTTGTTTGTAAATAAATCCACGGTAAAATGAAGTGAACAAAGGAACAAGTTCTTCAGATAAAGTGTATTGTTTGGTTTCTGCATAGACCTACGTTTGCCTCTCTCGTTATTTACACTACATGCGTCAATCAGTGGGCGGGGCTAAGCAGGCAGTGGTGTAGAAGCAGGTTTCTTCTGTAGAGGAAACACTATTGCGTCATTAATTGGCACTTTCTACAACCTGTTGTTTTGGCAGATTGGCTTCAATATAAGCTGCTAAGTAAACTTTTGACTAAAAGTTGAGTAAAAGCTTTTGATTGAGTAAAAGCTAGAGTTCTGAACCTTTGAGTTTGATACCATAATTTTGGCTTTGGTACAATACCAGAATGTAATACCTTGGTATCAATACTAAATCGATACCATAGGTGACAAATAACCAGCCTCAAAACAAATTTAGTAAGTAATGTTAACATACTAAACATGTATTAGTTCATTTATCATTTATAACAAATTTTTGACCTAGATTCATAAGTACAGTAATACTGTTAGGTCAACTTACCTAATGAATTTTAACAAAGGTTGCTTTACTGTAACAGTCAGAGTATTCAAAATCACGTTATTATATCTCTTCGATTGTTTTCAGATTTCAGACTCAGCCAAAGAAAAAGCATCAAATGAAGAGTTCAGATGCAAAAGCCTCTAAATCCATCTGACACATTTCTTCAAAAAATGCATTTTTATCCGGCTCAGATGTATAGGTTTCTATGTAAGTACTGGTACTTCTGATTGAGCTGAGGGTGGGATTTTGGCGAGTTTGAACTAAAAGTATATGATGAATGTGTAATATGTGTCAAGAGCATTCACTCAGTATCATTATCTCATTTTTGACCGAGATGGCTTTTAGAGGGTTTTGCATCAGAACTCTTCAAATATATCTCTCTCTCGCTCTCTCTAGCGGGTGACAGTGTGGGAGAAACATTTCCTCATATTTTAAATTCAATTAATATTTGATTGTTTGAAATGAAAGTGCTAATATTTGAGCTTTCATGTTTACGTTACTCTGTATCACATCTTAGGTATGTCTGTGTGTTGATCAATTGTGAATAAAAGTTAATTAAACCTGAATTATTGAATGATGAACCCACCTGTCGATCTCTAAATTCACGTTAAAGATCAGGATAAGCAAGTGACAAATGCTTGGCAAGATTTGATGTGTGTCTACTGTGGCAACAAATGATTTATTATAGAAATGCTTGCATAAAGGTGCAGTAAAGTCAGCTCGTTCACCTTTATCATCTGGTTTATAAGCAAAAATATGCCATATTTCACTTTTACTGTTGTCTTTATATACTAGTTTTGAGCGTGTTGATGTTGTTTCATCTGTTTTATGATCAATCGTGATATTTACCCGTTTCGCAGAAATTTAGGAAGCAAATTCGGAACAGCAGCGTATAAAATAACCAAATTGATCAAAATGATAGTATTGAACCATTTGAATTAAAATATATACCGGTATTTTCCTAGTACCGGTATATCGCACATCCCTACCTCAAAAAGATCAAGTAAATTTGGATTTCTCATTTCATGACCCCTTTAAATTCTCTTTTGCAGATAGATAGATAGGCATAAGGTGTCATTTATGCATAAAGGATACATATTTCAGTTGCTATACTTGTTTAGTAGCATTTTTTAAGAACAGATGAAGACTATTTTTAGAACAAGTCACAAGCACATAACTTGTATTTGAATAGTGCCTGTTTTTAACTTGCTTAGTGCAGTATAAGTGAGTACCATCAAACAGGTGTCAGCACGTGAACATACCTTTTGTTAATGTAGAATTTCCATTGGGAACTTCTGTCTGATACTAAGACTGATACCACTTGTTTAGTGACAGCTGGTTGCTATCCAACTATCAGGACAAAACCACACCATCTTCCTGGAGCAATGACAGTGATAAAGCAGATGGTGTATTGTGATATCAGGATGTATTTTTTTAAATCAGTGAAATTCTCACTTTATTAAGGTGGACATCTGTACCGATAGGGAAATTGTGTGATGCTTTTACATAGAGGGCCAGTATGTGTACGGAGATATTTGACTATTGGTTAACTAATGTTTTGTTTCACCAATGTCAAAAGAGAAATACTTCCTGATTGACTGCATTCCTGCATGGCACCAGGGCTGTGTCAACATACCTAATGAAAAAAAAAAGAGACGTCACTTTTACCGGGAGTTGTGCTTCCTCTCGCAAACATTTGAATCAGAAGGTGGGGAATGAGTCTGCTTACTGCTCTCTGCAATATGCAGGTAGGACTATATATTTCCAGTTATATCTTTGATAAGATAACAACAGTCTTTTTACAGATAAGTGTATTATTTTGTCTTTTATACTTAACTTGTAAATAATACAGGGATTTAAATTAATCAATTTTTTTCACAAATGCTATTATGAGTGAGTGGGCTATTTCACTTTCTCATACTTTAACAAACACACACAGAGAGACACAGTGAGAGTAGAAACTGGACCTAGCAGGTGTGTCTGGGGATAGTGATAGGTCAGTAGACAACTGCAACAAAGACACACAAAGCCCCTTTTGCCAAAGCAGTCATTATGTTTTATGAGCTCACTTTCATTACCTGGGGAAAGTTAAACATTTTCTATGAATGCTCATTGCTGTCGGGAGTAACAAGGATTCTATTTTGTGTGGTGCAGTGAAACATGCTGGTCTTGTTTTACAAGCTTTGTAGTTTCATAAGCTTTAATAATGTGTTAAAGCTCAAAATCTGTTTAAAAGTGAAAGGGAAGACACAAATGAAACTGCTTTACCTCTGAAACCACAAACTTGCTGTAAGAGCTGTTTGACTAGACCTGAGTGATGCGAATGCTGAGCGAGCTTTCGTGAAAAACTGTGTTGTTGTTGTAGCCTCTAGTTCTATCCTTAAGCTCTGCTCTTTAAAACAGGTTTATCAGGAATGTACCATACAGTTTAACCAGCTAAACAGTGTCACTACTGCCAGCTATATAGAAAATGCAGATTCACAGTGAGTTAAATAAAATGTGTGACAAAGAATTTGTTTTTTGTGTTTTGCAGACCGCTCAGAAAGAAACAAGCCAGAACACTTACATATAAGGTAAGATGGAAGCGCAACATCCTCACACACCATTTCATATAATAAGTGAATAATACAGTTAACATTAAAAAGATAATTTTGTCATCCACAGTTATAAGTTGCAATAGTAATTGAGTTGTTCTGCTGATTATCTAATTCTTGAATCTGATTCAACAACTCTGAAATCTTATCTAGTTTGGTGCTACATGCCTTTGAATGTTCAGCATGAAAAATATTAACCAGCCATTGAAGTTTACAAATTAAGTTTTGACCTCTTACAGTATGCATTGCAAGACTAAAAGTATGTGGACACTCACATTCATATGTGCTTGTTGAACCCCTTTCGAAAATGAACTATGGTTTTACTACAAATAAAATCATTTACTTCCTGTTTGCACCATGAGAAGATGATGGCCGCATCAAAGCTCCAAAACGAAAGCTAGTAAAGTATGTTAACATAACACATTATCTTTAAGGTGTCAAGTATTAATATATGAATTCACAATTACTGCGTTTTGTTGAGTGTGGTCATAGAGTAAGTGAACATACTGATGGCAACAATAGAGGGTTTGCACTTGCGGCACGGTTTGGTCAGTTACCCAGATGTGCAGACGTATTGGAACCAACAGCATTGACTGCACAATTAATGTACTACTTGATTTTGTAGTGTGTGTTAATGTACTACATTGCTCTGGTAATTTAAAGCCACGTGTCTAAACTACGGAAAAAATGTCTGAAAGTTGCTAAATCATATAGAGAAGGACTTATTAATCAGGGAAGGGTGCAATAGTTTGACAAACTAAAGGTTTCATAGGTGGTAAAGATACATACAAGCAGTATTAAAGATATTAGTCTAATATTTCACCTACCTGACTCAAAATGATAAGAACAAACATGTTTGTTGTCAAGATTCTTGCCCTGGAAATCCTGGTTCAGTTAGGCCAACCACAAACTCTGTTTGTTCCTCAGACAGTTTTTTGCACTTTTCTCCTTGATTTGTTATAACCTTTGGCAGTCTTTAGTACTCTAAATGTTTTTCCCTGGCCAACCGATTAGTACAACCCAAAACATGACAATAATTGACCATTTTCAGAAGAAATAACAGCAAAATTTGCTATTTCAAAGAGTTACTATAATGAGACATCATTTGGATATTTTCAGGTCTGGAAAAAATTTGGGATTGAATGGGTTAATTGTCATCTAACAATGTCAATCATATAATAATTATTAATTATGTATTACATCCTATATCGTGGATGGAAGTGGCATTCCTAACATTTTTAAATGTTTTTAAATAAAATTTTATTTTAAATTAAATGGCTGACTTCTGCTTTGTCTTGCTAAAGCTAATTTCATCTACTATATCTAAAAATATTTAAATATTTACACTTTTTACAGAATTAACATTTTAATAAGCTATATTCACCATGATTTTTCTTACCTTGATTGTTTTATAAACAGATCACATATTTAGTCTCAAGAATGATCTGGACTGATGGTAACCAAATACAAAAACTTTATTAGCGGAAAAAATAGTTTGTTGCGTATAAATAATGATGTTTATTTCACTCTTTATTTATATCATATAGTGCAAAAAATGTTACCTTTATGATGGATTTTCATATTTTAAAGGGTTACCCCTACCAAAAAGAAGTATACTTCAAGTGTATTTTATTAAGTATACTTAAAGCAACACTCCAACTCCCCTAGAGTTAAACAGATTAAAACAGTTGTACTGTTTTTTAATCCATTTAGCCGATCTCCAGGTCTGTCATTATAATCCTTTTCATTTTCTGTCGGTCTTACTACACAATGTAACTACAGAAGAGTCAAGTTTTAAATAGGAACGAGATGCTAATGGTCTAATGAGATTCAATGATTTATGCTAAGCTATGCTAAAAGTGCTACCGGCAGACACAGAGATCAGCTGAATGGATTCAAAAACGGTAAAAAGAGAGTAAAGTTCAAGTATATTTTATGTATACTTTATGTAGTACTAGGAGTATACTTTTAATACTCATTGGGACTATATTGGCCCACTTTCTAGTATATAAAAGTATACTTTTAAGTATAACAGTAGTAAACTTTGAGTACACAACTAATTTACATCTGTGTTTTCAGTTTGTACTGCAGGAATACTAAAAGTGAACTTACAGGTACACTAATAGTTTACTTATTAAATACTTTTTATGCATTTTTAGTACAATTTGAAATATAGTCTCAGTAAACTATTAGTTTAGTAGTTTTATACTGCAAGTCTACTTGTAAGTTTTCTTTTAGTATACTACTTTAAGTATACTACTATGTCCCTATTTAGGTATTCATTTGTATATATTTTGTTATATGAATATCTGAACATACTAAACATCAGCAGAAAGAACAGGGTATCTGCTTGTAAACAAAAACATTTTATTCTAGCTTCATGCATTATTTTTTATAAACACTTGAATGTGGGTAAGTTTCATAAATAAAAAAACAAATATTTTAACAACATTTTGAACAAAAAGCTAAAAAAAAAAGACTATTCATAATAATCAAAACATAGATAAAGTTGATCAACACCCCAAAGCTTGACAGTAATTATTACCTCTTTATGGGTCGACATCTTATTCCATAACGTTATACAGTTTTACATATCTATGGCTTTGATGTTGTTTTACGTCCGACGATTGTGTTAGACCACACATGGAAGCACCTGTTGTTTTGGTTTTCTTCTTCACTTGTGTTTTGAAAATTCTGTACAGAAGTATGTGCAATAGCACCCCTAACATATAACAAGAAAACACAGATTCTCAGAGCACAAGTATAGCTCAAATATACTTAAGACATTTTTAATAGCATAAGTCAAGTATACTTAAATGTCATTTTAAATATATTTCTGAGAAGTATATAACTCAGTAAAGAAGTATACTAATAGTCATTCTGTCATTAATTAGTTAAAAATTAATTAATAAAATTCATTAATTACTCACCCTCACGTCTTTCCAAACTCATAAGACCTTTGTTCATTATCGGAACACAAATTAAGATATTTTTGATGAAATCCAAGAGCTTTCTGACCCTGCAAAGACAGTGACAATACTACAACATTCAAAGCCCAGAAGGTTATTAGGGACATCGTTGAAATTCTAAATCAAATAGAGAAGGACTTAGCAAGCAGGAAAAGGTGCAATCGTTTGACAAACTAAAGTTCATAGGTTGGAAAGATTCATACGAGCAGTATTAAAGATATTAGCCTAATATTTCACCTACCTGACTGGAAATTATAAGAACAAACACAAATGTTGTCAAGATTCTTGCCCTGAAAAATCCTGGTTCAGTTTGACCAACCACAAACTGCTTTTGTTCCTCAGACATTTTTGCACTATTCTCCTTGAAGTATATAAAGCACATTTTTGAGAAGTACATAAAAAATATACTAAAATAATACTTTCCTATTTTATCGTTTTAAAGAAGTATACTAATAGCACACTTGAATAATCTTCTTTTTCGTAAAGGTAGTTCACCCAAAAATGAAAATTCTGTCATTAATTACTCACCCTCATGTCTTTCCAAACTCGTAAGACCTTTGTTCATCTTTGGAACACAAATTAAGATATTTTTGATGAAATCCATTTTGAAATTGTCTGTGTGACATCAGTGGTTCAACCATAATTTTATGAAGCTACGAGAATACTTTTTGTCAGCAAAAAAAACTAAAATAAAGACTTTCTTTATTCTGCAGAACATAAAAAAAAAGATTTTTTGAAGAATGTTGTTAACCAAACTGTTTTGTCCACAAAAAAGGCTTATTTCTCAATATATCCTCAAAGTTTGAAATGACATTAGAGTAAGTCATATCAGCAATTCCATTTTTGTTTGATCACTTCAATGAAAGAGCTGAGGAAACACCCACATATGGACAAATTAAGAGTACTATAACATGCACATACACAAAAGTGTTGCTTTAAATAGCTACAAGGCAACAAGTAAATGCCATTTTATAAACACTGCCTTATTAAACAAATCACTTTTTTATTTGTTTTATTTAACGCTGTTCAACAGTGAAAGGCCTTTGGCATAAATCAAACTGTGACAAAACTGATGGATAGTTGTGCTTGCTTGTTGCTGAGCTAATGATGCCTGTGCAGTGGGAGACATCAAGGGTGTGATTCGAACTTGTCAGCTGGTTCTCATTTGAAGCAGAGCTAAAGCTGCCTTTGAGAGGTTGTTGGCGTACTGGCCTGGCCTGACTCTCTCTCTCACACTCACTCTGCGCTTATGACACATCACTTTAGCTATGCAGAAAGCAGCAGCTTTAAAACGTCCACATAGTCAGGAAGTGAAGTCTTCTGCTAGAAAGATCAAAGAGCTTTTTGCCAATAAGCCCTGTAGTTTTTGGAAATAATGGTGTTATATTTTTTTAACGGATTCTTTTAACACTTCATACACCTACTAATCTAAGGTATGATATAGAATCCTTTGTATCTTTGATGTCTCTTTAGTGCGCTTTATGCAGTGTTCAGTTGTCCTTTGTTTGCTGTGTCTTTTTGACAGTAGTTTCTGTTTGGTACAGTATTATTATTAGATACATTTCATCATGCTGTAGAAAAACACTTGACCTGGATAAAGGTGGATATGGTATAGTGGAAATGAGAAACTAGTTGTAAAGATAGGAAAGTACATTAAATTGAGATGTAGAGTAGTTAAAGCAAAGCTTTATGAGGTAATAATGCAATAAAAGTTAACATTTTGTGTTTTTGTGTGTGAGAAATAACTGTCACTATAATGTGTTGAATATATTGTGGTGATAAAAATGTTAGTTAGTTAGTAATAGTACAAGGATGTGATATGATATGTTAAACATTCTACAGTAACATTCAACAGTTTGTGATCAGTAAGATTTTATATTGTTGTTGAAAGAAGTATCTTAACGTTAACCAAAGCTGCATTTTTAAAAATAGTAATATCATAAAATGTTTGTTGAGTTAAAAATAACTGCCTTCATTTTAATATATTTAATATATAAATGCTGTTTATTCCTGTGATAGCAAATATTTTCAGCACTCTTCAGAAATCCTTCAGAAATCATTCTAATATACTAATTTGGTTTTTTGTTTTATATATTATTATGTATGTTGAAAACGGTTGTGCAGCTGAATATGTTTTTGTGGAAACTATGATAGATGTTTTGCAGGATTCTTTGATGAATAGAAAAGAACAGCGTTTATTTGAAAAAATAAATGTCTTCACTGTCATATTGGATCATTTTAATGTGTCATTACTGAATAAAAGTATTCATTTCTTTCAAGAAAAACAAATGTTAATGACACCAAACTGCTATTGTGTGTGTATATGTTTTGTTTTTACTGTGACGCTTGTTCATGTGAGCTAAACAGATGAGTCTGTTCAGAGCTGTTGACCTTAAACAACCCTAAAACTTTTTGGAGAATACCCCACAGACCACAGAGGAATAATGAAATATTGCTTTTTATGTCAATATCTGTTCTGTTTGCTTTTTTAGTCAAGGACCCCTTTCTTCAATCAAAGCAGCCTTTAAGAGAAGTGAGTAGGATGTGATGTAAAGCTAGTAATTTATATAATTACAGGATACACTGTATGTAATATGCCATGTTTTTACATTATATGGTCAAAATGCTAAATGATGTCAAATCTTCCAGCCTCTGCAAAAGCTCACTCACAGCCAGAGTGTTCCAGGGAAAGAAGGTGAGCTACTTAAAACTATTCTGCCTTTCTGGACATTTTTGTAATTTCTAGAGACAGTGAGTTGTTTATAGGAAGTGATCGGAGGAATCACAATATGCCAAAAGCTGGATTCAAACTCACGTCTTTTGTGTGGACAGTGTGGCTCAGTGTTTTGAAGAACATGTTTCAACTGCTAGGCTACACTTTTGTCTGTCTAAAACTGTTAATCAGTGTCATATGCTCATACTTGTTTGTGCTGGATACAGTTGCTAACATTGACAATATAACCTAATATAATCCATTCAAATGTATTATTATAATTTTGAGGCAGAAAAGTAGTAAATAGACTTTTTTGTGCCTTAAAATGGTTCTCTGGAAATATTCCTTTAAAAATACTTTAATGGTTCTGATAGCTTTGTTGGTAGATACCTCTGGTGACCCGAGAGTTTTGCCAGTCATGCTCATTCTTTCCATTCTCTCTACTGCGTATCAAAAATAAAGACCTAAAATATAACTTTTAAAAAATATATGTATTCATTTGTGTAAATAATAGAAACTGGTTGGCTGATTTAGGGCCACAGATTATTTTGCTAACATTTATGCCAGAGTGAACCTCCTCCAAAACCACAAGCCTGGTTGTATAGCTCTGCTTTGAAATTTGTGTCAGATTTGTGTCACATTAATCTAATTAAGGAAGCTGTTGCTGTTGTTTTCAGGCGTCCAGAGATAACCATCTTATCGGCAGAGCCGTTAACAGCCACTTCTTGGCATCCAGCGGCATCTGGCCGATTTTCATCCACAGCTTTCACAACACAACCGATCTGGAGTGAGAGCGTTCTGACCTCTGCTCAGGTACAGTGATTTATAGCACTATATCCAGTTCAACAGCTGCCATTTGTAAACAGTTGTGCCAGACAGGTGTGTGGATTGCCTTTTTCTCCTTGGCATGTCTTCACTTTTACTTTTTAAAGCATGACCACTTTGCCCTTGTATTTGAGAGACTAACACATGGATAACTAATCCAATAATCTACTGTAATTAAAGAATAAATTTAACAGTAATGCAGTACATAACCTCCAGTGTCACACCGTGCAGACATCAGTGTTGTTATTGAAAACTAAAACAATTAAAAATAGTTTTCATTATTTGAAATAAAGCTAAAAATAAAATAAATCACTTATATAATAAAAATAATAATAAATAATAAAAAAATAATAAATATATATATATATTTATATATATATATATATATATATACAGTTGAGGTCAAAAGTTGACATACATCTTGCAGAATCTGCAAAATGTTCATTATTTTATCAAAATAAGAGGGATCATATTAAATGGCTATTTTTATTTAGTACTGACTTGAATAAGATATTTCACATGAAAGACATTTACATATAGTCTACAAGAGAAAATAACAGTTGAATTTATAAAAATGACCCTGTTCAAAAGTTTACATTCTTAAAACTTTATATAAAACTGTGTTGTTACCTGAATGATCCACAGTTGTGTTTTTGTTGTTGTTGTTTAGTGATAGTTCATGAGTCTCTTGTTTATCCGGAACAGTTAAACTGCCCGCTGTTATATTTCAATTAAAATATTTAAAAATATTTCAGGTCCCACAAATTCTTTGGTTTTTTTTCAGCATTTTGTTTATTTAAACCCTTTCCAACAATGACTGTATGATTTTTAGATCCATCTTTTCACAATGAAGACAACTGAGGGACTCAACTATTACAGAAAGTTCAAACGCAAAAGCCTCAGAAGGAAATGCAGTTTGCATTAAGACCCAAAAAAACTTTTTGAATTTGAAAATCAGGGCAAATGTAACTTATTTTGTCTTTTGGGAAACATGTAAGTACCTTCTGTAGCTTCTGAAGGGCAGTACTAAAACAAAAATGACATTTAGGCAAAATAAGTAAAATGTACACGTCTTCATTCTGTTCAAAAGTTTACACCTCTGACTGTTAATGCATTGTTTTTCCTTCTGGAGCATCAGTAAGCATTTGAACCTTCTGTAATAGTTGCGTAAGAGTCCCTCAGTGTTCGTCAGTGTGAAAAGATGGATCTCAAAATCATACCGTACACAAAAATGCTGAAAAACCAAAGAATTTGTAGGACCAAAAGGATTTTTCTGAAGAACCGTGAGCAGTTTAATTGTTCAGGACAAACAAGGGACTCATGAACAACTATCGCTAAACAAAACAAAACAAAACAAAACAAAAAAACTGTTGTGGATCATTCAGGTAACAACAAGAGGTATGATCCCTCTTATTTTGGTCAAATAATGAACATTTTGCAGATTCTGCAAGGTGTATACAAACTTTTGACCTTAACTGTAGTTATCTTTATAGTTGTCATTCTTGGTGTGATCGGGCCATTACACTGGCCGATTTCTGCACACATCTTTCTTTTTTCACTCTGTTCTCTAGAACTGTATGTCTCCTGCACATGCACTTGTGACGTGTTTGCTTGGTTTGGTGCTTGCGTTTGAGTGATTCCCTTCTCTCGTGCTTCAGCTCCCCCCATCCTATGAGCAGGTGATCAAGGAGAAGAACCAGGAGCAGGTTACCACACCTTTACCATCTCCACGACGCTCGCACACAACTATTGCCACACAGACTGACTCACTAGAAGAGAATGTCACACATCCAGATTCCTGCACGTCCCAGCAGCTGAAACAAAATCCCAGTGGAGGTTAGTACATACTGACTGCTTTGAATGCACAAATCAATGTAAACCATATACTGTAATGCTTACTGTTTGGTCTTTTACAGTTTCAGTGAAGCAGCCAAAAAAACCACCTCGGCCATCATTGCCTTGCAAACCCAAACCCATTCTGCAAGAAACTCAAACCAGATCCCCAACATCCACTCCTAACTCCCAACCCACTGTCGATCTAGCCTTAACCACACGTCCGGTGCCTCAGCCACGCTCCAAAACAAAACCCCTGACTCCATCCAACCAGGTCGATGTGCAACCTCTGATACCACTGCAAGACAGCTGGGAAGATTGTCCTGTAAAACCTGTAGAGACTTCTGATGACCATTCAGGCAAGTACCTCCAGGAACTCTTAGATGTCTTCAACTCTGAACCTCAAAGTGATCTGAGCAACAGTGTCAACATCCAGGGAGAGCAGACGAACCAAACTAAAGAGAACCAAAGTGACAACATGACCTCCCTTCACAGCGACCGCAACATCCGTTCAAGAATACAGGCCTTTGAAAGTCAATCCAACACAGAGAATGACGAAACTTCTGTACCCTTCCCCCATCCTCGTAAAGTTTATGCCAAACCACCTGTGCTGGCACCAAAACCCTCCATTGCCCCCCGGCCCTCTGTAAAAATGCCCAAAGAAGAGCAGCTTTCACAATTTGAGAGTCACTTATATGAAGTGGTCGAGACACCACCTATGCCAGCGCCAAGACCTCAACTTTTCAAAAAAACATTTTTGGACTCAAAAGATGACTCAGACTCTCAGCTTCCTTCCTTCAGGACGTCCCTCATTCCTCCATCACGACCTTCACTGGTCAAACTTAAGAATGTAAGTTCCCAGGATGAGGAAGTAGTATTGAAAGGACCTCCCACCCCACTCAAGCCCAGCAAAGACCTGCTGAACCTCAACAATCACAACTCCACAGCTCTTCTATCTAACATCTCATCCACAGCGAATATGCTTAGCAATGACTATGCGGATGCTCCCACTAGTAAGTGCAAATGTTACCTTAAAACAATTCAAAAACCTTTTGAAACTTTTGTTTATTGATGTATTACGGTTTTAATGTATTCCACTCACAGACCACTCTCCTGCTAAACCTGTTCGTCAAGGGGGATTCACCTACATGGGGTCAAACACACAGGGGATGACCAAGAGACCCACAGTCATCAGGGTCCCTAGTAAAACTGACAAAAGTAAGTTTTGAGTCACCAACAGCCATTGTAATAATATGTAGGGAGCAAATTATTTGCCTATTTTTGCAGTGTTTAATGTGTAAAACTGGAAAAATAATGCCAGTGATAATTTGATAAAAGTAGTAAAAAAATCCATGTTGTATACATATTTGGGACTATGGGGGATGGCGGTTGGTTGCAGTTATTTTGATGACAAAAAATGGTTGCACTCTGTGAGCTGCTGGTGCTACCTGTTGCTATTTTTTTTATCGGAAAAAGCAACTTGAAAAATAAAATACTGATACAGTGCCACATTGTGCAGCTTTTGGTTTTGATTCTCAGTCAAAGGGCAACAAGAGAAGCTATGTAAGTCTTCACTGCTTTCCTAGTGATAAGAAGAGGAGAAAAGAATGGGAAGATGTCTGTGGGCTAATAAAACTTTATAAAGACCAGTGTCTTTGTTCTCTCTACTCTTGCCCTAATGCCTTTAAGGCTTTTAGTAGACCACAGCTAATGAAAGAGCTTAGAAATGGCAGAGGCAAGAAATGCTAAATGCCATCCTGATAGGATGTAAAAATGCAACGTTTGTCGTATCAGTATTTTATTTTCTGAATTTTATTTTTGGGTGAACTATCCCTTTAAATATCATAATTTGTTCCATTATGTCACATAAAATGCCTTTTTGGTGCTGAAGATGTCAAACCTTGTCAGTTAACACAGAAAATAATGTTGTTCTCCAGTTTGGTAAAAAGAAACAAAAAACATGTAAACTACATTAACAAAACAGTAATATTTTGAAATATTATTACAATTTAAAAATAAAATTTGAATATATTTCAAAGTGTATTTATTCCTGTGGTGGCAAAGCTGAATTTTCAGCAGCTATTACTCCAGTATTCAGTGTCACATGATCCTTCATAAAACATTTTAATATGCTGATTTGGTGCTCAAGAAACATTATCAGTGTTAAAAAATAATAATAATAATATATTTTGTGGAAACATAATACATTTTTTCATGATTCTTTGATTCAAAAAAGTTCAAGAGAACACCATTTATTTGAAACAAAACTTGTACTGTAACTTTTACTTAATTTAATGCACTCCTCCAAAAATCATACTGACCCCACTGCCTTTCAGACCCTGAAGAGACGGCAGAAGCTCCTCCACCTTTACCTGTGCAGAAAGCTGTGGGCGGCCCACCTACACCTGCTAAACCCTTTCGCAAAGTAAGACCTTACACTGCTGCCTCAGCTGGCCTTTCCCAGCAAGCAACAGCTGTGCAACAAGCACAAAAACAGTAGGTGATTAAGAAAAAAATACTGTCTTTAGAGCTCACAGGATCAGTTACCTCTTTAATCTGCAGATTTGTGACATTTGAAAAATACAAATTTCCTTTCTTTTTACATTATCTAGAGAAGTCAAAGAGAGTAGAATGGAACAATAGGGATTTTTTTGAATTTTAGGGAGTTTTCCTTTTCCTCTCTTTCTTCAGGCCTGGAACATACATGTACATGAATACAGATGCTTCTGGTTACACTCTTAAACATATAGGTTCCAAAAGGGTGTTTTTGCAGTGATGAACCTTTCAGTGAACAGTTCTTAAAAGAACCATTTTGAAGAAAATGTTAAAAATCTTGACTATAAAAAAAACTTTTCTGCATTTGAAAGTGCCACTTTTATGGCCACTTCAAGTCAGCCATTGTCATGACAGAGCAGCAGTTTGAAGAGAATCTTATCCACAAGTTTCCGGGGGGCGCTACTGTAAAAAAGAACGTGGGTACGACTTCCGGTGCTGCTATGGAAGTAGTATACCAATGGTATTTTGTGTGCTAATTAGCAAAGAGGCTAGGTGTTTTTCGGATCATTGTTTACTTTGTAAAGTTGCAAACCTCTATGAGAGATGTTGTTGTGGTGCTCAGGGACATCGTGTGCTGTTCAAAGCTGTGTTCGTACATCGTTAGCAAGTTTGGATCGCTAAATCTTAAATGACTCAACTAGTGATGTGACATTTGAACCAAGGCATCGGAGCTTGTGTTAAGGGGTGTGCCAAACGAAGCCTTGATTCGAGGCTTGTATTTTTTACGTAGAAATCACAAAACCAGTGACAAACGAAGTCTCACTTTCTGTCCAGTCCCGTGCGCGATTCACTTTGCGAGTCGGAATGTTCGACCCCCCAGATCTAATTCATATTTATTTAATTACATTTTTAAATACTCAGTTATACAAGTAATTAGAAAAATACAAATTATTTCAGGAAAATTAAATATTTGCCATACGGAGTCATCATATTGATATTCGTACTGGCATTTAATGGCACAGTTTAATGGGTAAATTAGGATTAGAGACAGAAATTCAACAAACACACACACTATACGCTTTTATTTGTGCACATAATATGAATCGATGTATGGAATGTGGTGAATGTTTCATCCGAGGAAGGCTCGGCTTTTGGCACAGGCCTTTGGCTGCTTTATTGTTTAGTAACCACCAGAAAGCGCTGTTTTCAACACTTAAAGCTTTGAATCTTTTACTGAAACAGTCAAAGGAAATTCTCAGTGCTTCACGAGTCTTCATTTGCCCATCTTATAACTGTCAACAGTTGAATGAATAAGTGTCACGTCCCGCTAGTTTATGTTGAACCGGAAGACGCTTCCACGTTTGACGCAAGGCCTCATGGGGCGTAGGAAACTTGTGGATAAGGGTTAATTCACATGTCATGTCTAAAAACACATGGAAACCGCTAGGCGCACCGCTTTTTCCTTCTTTCCAAAGCACTCTGTTGCTTGCGCTTCCGTGGCGTCTGCTGTTGCTAAGCAACAATAACCTGCGCTCTCCATGAAGACGTGGTAGTTTCAGCAAAGGATAAATGGATTTCCAACAGTAAAAATCGCTTGCAATAGCTCTGCTACTAAATTAATTTAAAAAAAGGAACAGCTTTGATTAGCTATTCTTGGCTGAGCTTTCAATGTTGTTAGGGGAAAGGATGAAGCCGATTGGTTGGTTCTTGTCACATGACTCGCAGTGCGCTTGTGGCATTCTGAAAAGTTGAAATGGATTTATCTCGATGCAGTGCGGATGCGCCTGGACCGCGGTGCTTCCATTATGACTGCGCGTCTACATTTGAAATAGCGAACTTCAGCACGCAAAAGACGACACATGTGAACGGCCCCTAAGTAATGCTCACTGCTAGCAACCTGAATAATAAAACATTGCACACACTTGCAATATGTTGGCTGACTATTCACATCTGCACTTGTGTAATTTTGTGTAAAAAATGTTTCTGTCTGTCTTAAGCTTTGAATATTAATTTTTTATTAATGTTTTTCCCCCCAGGACTTCTTCAGTCTCTCATCTGAAATGCCTCTTCCACCACGGTAAATGAATCCTGTATTTATTCAAAGCTGTCCTAGTTTCGCGTCTAAACATTCCTTTATGTGTTTCTCTTTTCATGGCTGGTTGGTTTTAGCAGTATCAGCCTAGGAATTGTTACAGTGTATAAAGAGTTTCAATGCCGACAACATGTGGTCACTTCTGGTATTGTGCCCTTAAATTCTATGTTAATAATATTTCAGGCCGAGTGGAGGGAAGGTTCTGCCTCCACGACCGCCTCCAGCGAAAACAGGCCCAGGGAGACCTCCTCCTCCACGGAAAGAAGGCTCCCTACGTCGGCCTTCAGATTCAGGAGTTTCACAAATAGTAGCATCAAAACAACAGCAACCTCAATGGCAGCAACAAAACCGCAGAGCTTCGAAAAAAGGACCCGCTCTACCGCCGAGACCCAACCCTGGACATCGTCTTTACAACAAATACACTGTGAGATGTTATTTTACATGTTTTGTTTTATGAATTTAATGGTATTACTGAAGAACTAAACAAATGAATGCAACTCTGTCCTGTACTTTTGGTTTACACAGCTTGAGGTTCCCCACGGGATTGCTGAGTATGACTACAATGGCACTAACACTGGGGAGCTCTCTTTTCAGGTGACCTTAAAGTCAATACATTCACATTAGCCCCATAGTGCCATCTTCTCAAGTTACGAATGGTTTATGTGTTGATCTACCAACGAGTTTCAGTTTAAGCATTTCCATTCTTTATTTCCTACAGAAAAATGAAGTCCTCGTTTTACTTGAGGAATTAGACAGCAGAACCTTTGAATGCCAAGTGGGAAACGCTAAAGGCACAGTGCAGAAAACACATATGAAGATTATTACACCCTTAACAAATACACGCAGCAATCCAGTACCTCAGGTAATCCGTACTGAAACTGACTCAGTGTTTAATAGCAGTTGTAGTAGTAAGTATTATCCGTCTTGAAATGTCAACATGCTATCACGGCTCTCAATGTTTCTACAGAAAAACAGTTCCTTTAGTGCTACGGTGGAAAATACTGGATCTTTTCAAGTGCAAGCTCTGTATGACTTCACTCCAGGTGAATATAAATAGACAATTGTGTTTTGTGTAAGAAAACAAAGGTCCATTTTCCAAGGGAAGCATAATTTGCAAAGAATAATTACTTACACAGACTTTACTTAATCTGTGTCTGTGAAATACTTCCCCAGGGTGTTCAGATTATTAATTAAATACAAGTTGTGAAGTTGGTCCTATAACAATTATATGTCCTGTATTTGTGTCTCAGAGGGGCCTGGAGAACTGATGTTGAGGGCTGGTGATGTGGTGTCTAATGTAGAACAACTGGACAGTGACTGGTACATGGGAACATGTAGAAACATGACTGGATTCTTCCCTATTGACTATGTCAAGACACTGGTAAATATTGTATAATATTGAAATTTTTGACAAGTACGGTAAACAGACTTAAAGGGATAGTTCAACCAAAAATGAAAATTCTGTCATTAATCACTCACCCTCATGTCGTTCCAAACCTGTAAGGCCTTTGTTGTTTGTAAGGCCATTTTTAGAACACAAATGAAGATATTTTTAATAAAAAACGAGTTTTCTGACCCTGCATAGACAGTAATGCAACTGACACATTCAAGGCCCCAAAAGGTAGTAAGGACATGGTTAAAATAGTCCATGAAGTATCACTGGGTTAATCATAATTTTATGAAGCTACAAGAATAATTTTTTGTGCTTCAAGAAAACAAAAATAACCATCTTTCATAACAATTTATCAAATTTAATTCAATTTATTTAATGAATTTAGTTCATTGTATGTATATTCTGGTTCAAATAAGTAAGGCTGGGCAAAAAATGGCAAGTCATCCTCTCTTTCAAAATCTTCAGACATGTTTACGAAGACTGTTTTATGTACAGCATGCATCTGCTTCTGCTTGTAAACAAGGTGCAGCGCATCCGGGTTCAGCAGCACACGTATGTGTCATGGTGTTCTCCTGAAAGTGTGGCGAAGACTGACACAGAAGAGAAGAAATTGTTGAATAAAGTCCTTGGGCCTCATTTATCAATCTAACGTAGAAACGAGCGTAGATTCGAGCGTACAAATCAACTTACGACAGAGTTCACGTGTGATTCATGAAACATTCGTACGATGGGATTGACGCGTACGATCGCACGTTGATAAATTTGGCGGCTGAAAGCGATCGTCATTTAAATATCACGCCCCTAAAAACACCCCGCTTTAGAAGCCTTGCCCCTAGAGTTTACGACACGGAGAAACGAAACCTGGCCAAAAAGAGGAAGTAAACTCATGAAGGAAATAAAAATCTTACACTGAAACACCCTTTAACCTTATATTTGCAAACAGTGACATTCATTTATACCTATATTATATCCCAATAATTATAACAAAATATTTATAAACATAGCTGTCAGGGTAGCCCCAGAGAAGAGACAGGAGGCATGCGGATCCAAATGCAGACTTTTATTTGAAAACACACTCATGGTCAGGCAGGCACTGGGTCTACGGGGGCAGTCGGGAGCAAAACAGAAAATCCAAAGCGAGGTCCAGGAACGAAGCTAGGGGGATCAAAGGGCAGGCAGCGAACAATCAGGAAACCAGGAAACTACGGGGGTCGACAACGGGAAAACCAGGACAAGGAAAAACGCTCAGAAAAAAAAGCAGGGCTAGTTATGACTTCGCGATGAGACTGAGGGAGAACCGGTCTATTTATAGTCTATGGGGTGAACTAAGATGGCTGACTAAGGTGAGAGGTGAGAGGAAGTCCATGAAAAGGGGGTTATGGGAAATGTAGTGAATAATGGTCCATAATACATTGAAGGCTCCCTCTAAGGGTGAACGGAGGGAGCCATAGCAGCACAGTTCGTGACAATAGCCTATTTAGTTCTCCTTAATCCACAACAAACCCTTTCAATTTACAGGTATTAAAGAACAAGAATGTAAAATGAGTAGCTATAAAATTGTATGTTAAACTATAAAGTAAAACACCAACTAGGCTAGTAAATACGCTCATTTTTCTGTCGTACGTTCGTTTCATAAATGAGGCCCCATATGTTCGTTTTCTTTGCACACAAAAAGTATTCTCGTAGCTTCATAAAATTACACTTGAACCACTCATGTCACATGGACTATTCTAACGATGTCCTTACTACCATACTGGCCCTTGAACGTGTCAGTTGCTGTCTATGAGTGGTCAGAAAGCTCTCGGATTTCATCAAAAATATCTTAATTCGTGTTCTGAAGATGAACAAAGGTCTTATGGGTTTGGAACTACATGTGGGAAGTAATTAATGGCAGAATTTTCATTTTTTGGTGAACTAACCTTTTAAGTATGTATGTTTGGGGATGATAAAAACTGATTAAACATAACCTCTACCTCTATATTTTTTTTTACTTCAAGAATAAGCCTGGTACATCTGCGCCAGCATCCAGCAATGAATGGAAAACCGAACCACCTCCTGAGCCTGTCAGGTTAGTCATTCTCACAGGATTTGACTGCGAAAGCTCAAACACAATTTAAATATATTTTTTAATTTAAAATCTGGGCCCGTATGTATAAAACTTCTCAGAAATGCTCTTAAACTTTGTCTTAAGAGTCATAAAATTCTTAGTAACCACTCATAGGGTTTTTCTAAGAGTAGGAGACTTTTAATAAATAAGCTGAAAGCAACTTTCAGTGAAGTCTAAGACTGATTCTTAAGTGTTGACTGAGAATACTCTTTAAGTGTTGTGAACTAAGGACTACAATGATGTCAACCCAAAATGGCTGCCCTTGACCTCTGAAACTTAGATTATTTAATTAAGACACTATTTATTATTTCAATGTATTTCTTTTAAATGCTTTGCATAGTGCAGAATGATCACAATTATTGATGTTTTGAAATCCTTTTCTATTGGTATGTCTCCTCGTTTACAGTGATGTGAACATGAGTTCCATCAACAGCTCCAATAACTCCAAGAAAGCCCACAATCCTCATAAAAGTGGCTTGTTTTTGCAGCATGGTTTGACGGTCAGTTGGAAAGTCAATGAACTGCCATATACTGCCATATACATATTGCATATTTGCTTGGAGTCAATTGTTTTATTTTTTAAAAAATTCAATGAAACATGCCAAATTGTTCGGTCTTAATTTTTATTGTTTTGTTTTGTTTTTTCCTTTCATATTTTGATGGTTTAAGTGAAATGTGAGGTCATTAAAACCATCCACACATCACTTTTGGCCACTGTTGTGTTTGATGGGGTTATTTAAGATATGGTGCATTACTGCATTTTCCCAATTTTCCAGTGAAAAAAATTTACTACTTTTAATTCTGCAGCTAGATCATTGATTTGTACTTACTTGGTCAATTACAAAAAAAAAAATGCTTGATGATCAAGTTTGTACCGATTTTTCAATTCCGTATTATATAACTCCAATATGTTCTATGTTCATTTAGAAAGTGTGTGCGTCTCCTCCTCTTTGCTGCCATCTTGTTACTCCTATTTAGGTTAGGAGACCTCTCCAGCTCTTAAATAATTTAGGAGCTGAGACCTAGTCTTAACACTTAGGAACCTTTATGAATCACTCTTATTCTTTAGTCTAGCAATATTTACATAGTTCTTAGAATTTTTACACACTTAAGACTAAAATTTTACTCTGAGTGACTTTATACATGTAATTTACTGCAATGTTAGATTGACAAAAAAGTACTAGGAATGAGGTTACATCACAATGACTAGACTAATATTTTACATCCCTGTATTTTCTTCAGAGGCCCAAGGTGTGTTGCGAGGTTTGACTTTGAGGGAGAGCAGAGCGATGAACTCTCATTCTCTGAAGGTGATGTGATTCAGCTTAAAGAATATGTGGGAGATGAGTGGGCTCGTGGGGAAGTGAACGGCCATGATGGTATTTTCCCTCTCAACTTTGTGGAGGTCGTTGAGGATCTTCCACCAGCCCCAGTTCAGAAATCTGTTCCGAATAAGGTTGCACTGCCTGGTAAGAGCCTAATTCAATATATGTACAAATTATACTTTTGATTTAATGTTTAAATTATACACATTTGATTTAATGTTTAACCCTTTAACTGTCACCCGTCCCCTCTGTGGGATGCCTAAGTTTACTTCACCATTTTACAAATAAATCCTAATCTAATCATGACAAACTATATATCTTTGAAAAGGTTTAAGACTCCTAAATAGATATGTTACCATTGTTCTGTTACAAATTATGTAGGAAAAGTAATAGATTAATATATGACAAGAGTGCAAAAGAGTGTCTACTTCATAACAGGAGTTCTGACCTTTGTCAAAAAAAAACTTTCTTTGTTGCCTTTTTCCCTATCATGCTTAAGAAATCATAAATTATATATCAGCTGAAAACTTAAAATCTCAATTTTAAAATCAGACATTGCATTACCATGAAAAATGTACATCAAAATCATATTACAAAATGTTTTTGTTCATGAATTATAAAAAAATAAGTTTAAATACTGCCTTTTCATGTCTGTGTTCAAAAATGGGAGTGACAGTTAAAGGGTTAAACATTAATATCCTATAGAATTTTTTTTCCCACCACAGAAATAAAAAAAAAATGCGAAAAATAGCCCTTGTGAAATTGTGTATTTGGATGTTCTCCAGATATGGGTAGACTTAAAAACCCTTTTAAAATGTCCAGCCACAGAAATACATCACTGGAGAATTCTGTCAATTTATAATAAATCATAAACATTTCCACCACAATGTCATTTACAGCACAGTTAAAAATATACATTGTGTTATTAACGTTCTGTAATGGCAACAGCAGTGATGGAAATGTCAGGTTTGCAAAATTGTGAACAATTTTGAAATAAAATGGCCATTTTTTGCACAATTTAGCACAAATGCTATTAATCTCAAGAATGTTAACGAATACAGTGACTTTTGAAAACCTTTATTAGTGACAATATTGTTGCTTGTGGTGGAAATTATGTCATAACTACACCGATATATAACAACATAAACATTTATGTGAACATTATACATGGAATAAATACTGAAAGGGATTGTTTATTCCATATTCACGTTTCATAGATAGTTTTAATGTGATAAAAGGTTGAAATTTGTTTTAAGAAACAAAACATTAAAGTACCTGTTGAAAAAACACCCATTAATCAAATAGAATCTATGTGCATTTTACATGGAAAATGAAACCCTTGTTGATTGAACTCCATAATGCCTCTCCAGTTTCAGAAAACATGCAGCACATTCAGTTTACCATAGAACTATCTGTAGTCCAGCCACTTGTAGGTTTCTAATCTACCTAAAACACCAACTGTAGAAGTGCAGTATCAGCATCGGCGTGTCTGAGACTCAACAAGTGGGCTGCTCTCCCAATGGCGGGAATGTGAAGAATTTGCCCTTCTGTTTGTGTTTCATTAAGGGCTGTATGAAACTGTGACCTCCATCTCATTTATTACACTGCAGTGCACAGGGAGGTTCTCCTTATGAGGACAGCTGCTCTTTTCTGTGGAACATTTATAGCCATTAACTGTACAGTAATAATTCATTCATAAACTGCATTAGTGTGCAGGCTCTTTATTAATAATCAGTCAAGTTCACAAGAAGGTGAACTGAAATGATTAGCTGAAATGGTCTAGAATATAAGGGCTTATACTACACAATAAAGGTGCTTCAAAAGGTTATTCACAGTGATGCCAGAGAGGAACCATTCAGTCCAAACTTCTTTAAACTTCTTTCATCTCTTTCTTATCTTTTTCTAATCTGAAGAATCTTCATTGGCCGCAAAGAACCTTTTGGGAAACAGAAAGGTTCTTCAGATGTTAAAGGTTCTTCTATGGCGTTGTGAAGCACCTTTATTTTTAAGAGTGTATCTTTGGGTTGAATTTAAAAATACTTCACATTATTGGATTTTATTATTCTTGCATGTGCTTGCTTACAAAATACATGATGTTCTGGGCTATAGATCTAATATATGTTGTGTTTTATTTTTCAGGAATGGCCGGTTCATCTAACACACGATTGTCTTACAAAGCCACTGAGGTATTCTTCTTCCCACATGTCACATTATATCTTTCCTGTAGTAGTGAACAGTGCTTAAAGTTAGCATGAAATGCAAATTCACATATTTACCTTCTTTTGAAAACAACACTCTTTCAATGTTACACTTTGATGTAAATCACAATATGGAAGAAAAGATCTGTCTCTGCTTACATTTCATCACAAATTTAAAGACACAGTTCAGCTCAAAATTACAATTCTGTCATAGTCACTCATTACATTTTAAACCTGTATGACTTTCTTTATTTTGTGAAGCACAAAAGGAGAATATGAAAAGAAAAAATATATATATTGATTCTGGTCTTCTGTGAATTGTGACCAAAAGTGACTGGTATTTGTACTATCCCTTTAAACAAACACTTTCAATATTTACTTTAGATTTCTTAGTGATATGAAGTATTAGATCAATGTGATGTCTATATCAAGTCAATTTAATTTATATATCGTCGCTGTCGGGCGGAATCCTCGTATCTCCAAAACCGTCATTTTTCAGGAAATGAAAAAAACTGCATATTTTTTGAGTTATTCAATATTTTATCGTTAAAGTTGGTATTATACCATATATTGCTATCATACACTGTTGTGTACCAACATTAAGACAACATTTCCCCAAAATCATGTTTTATCGGAGATACGAGGTTTTATGACTTGGGAGCAGGGAGATACGAGATTACGCCGTCATTGATAAGAATGGCACAGACACAGAATTCGCTGCTGCCAGCAGTTCATCAAAGTCTGCGGTCGCATTGAGCCTTTTGACAAGAGAAAAGGCTTCAATAGTTAACCAAAGCTAACGACTGTGGTTACATACATCTTCCTAAACTCTATTTTAAAGGTTTAAGAGCTATGATGCAATACAAAAAAACCGAGTCCGTCTTTTTTCCCCTTAATTCTTCCAGAACAGCTTATACTACTGTTTCAGCTATTAACATAGTTACGTTTTGTATGTAATGCCAAAGTGGTTATATTTCGTTTCGTTTTCTTATTAAGTTAATTTAGAAAAACTTTTGGAGCATTTTTTTGTTCGTTAAATATCAGTTTGTTTGTTTGTTTGTTTGTTTGTTTGTTTGTTTTTACGAACAGCGGCCAGCGGAAGACTTTTGCCTTTTAAATCATTACGACTTGCATAAAATAAAATCTATAGATCTAAAACAGTTAAAGTAGCTATAGAACAATTTTAGTTTAAACATTAAACCTAGATAAATGTGCGCTATTATGTGAATATTGTTTTTGAAGAGGAGAAGCTGAAATCGCTTTGCAGGACATGAGGAGTCAGCGCGATCACATTTTTCAGCGAATAGGCTACATGCCTCACAAACATGACAAATAAATAAATAAATAAATAGAAAGCTTTAAATTATTACTTAACGAAATAAAACAAATCAGAAAAAAAACGCTTTCATTATGTAATCCGGAAAGATGCTTTCCTTCAAAAGTTGCGTCCAAAGAAGAGATTGCGAGTCAGGGTCTTTGCGACATTATCTCAGAATACACTAGTTTATTAATGGATCATTCAAATATCTCCTTACTGTTTCCACCGACACATTCAATGCTAATTATTTTTGCCGGTGCTTTGTGACAAGAAGATGGAAGGGGACATATGCCCCGACGCTCCAGCAGAGTGAAGAAAAGGTGGAGATACGAGCTCTTCTCAGACAGTTGAAGTGTTCAAATGAGTTAAGAGATTTGCTCTCAAGCTATTTTCAACACTTTAGATTGGTTAATAATTTGTAAAAATTACAGATCCATGTGGGCACTGACCAATGGCATCGATTTGTGAAAAAATATGAAATTTACAAAATTTGGAGATACGAGGTTTCCGCCCGACAGCGACGATATATATATATATATATACACATACAGGGGTTGGACAATGAAATTGGGCCTCCTTTTGTGGCCAATACAGCATCATTTGGTATTAGGATTGACAAATACATGTCATGCACAGTAGCCAGAGGGATTTTGAGCCATTCCTTTTCTAGAACAGTGGCCAGGTCACTATGTGATTCTGGTGTAGGAAAACGTTTCCTGACTCGCTCCCCCAAAACATCCCAAAGTGCCTCAATAATATTTAGATCTGGTGACTATGAAGGCCATGGGAGATGTTCAACTTTACTTTCATGTTCGTCAAACCTCTCTGTCACCAGTCTTGCTGTGTGTATTAGTGCATTATCATCCTTACACATGGGCATGGCACCACCTTTAGGGTACAATGTCTGAACCATTGGGTGCACATAGTCAACCTTCACACTTTGCTCTTACTGATGGAATGTGCAATAAGTGAAGATTGGCCACCTGGCTACGCAAATATAGTCATGAAACCTCCAACACTATATTGGCCAGTGTTTCAGTTTCATTGTCCAACCCCACTATATATATATATATATATAGTGCGTTCATGTTTTACAATACACATTGTTTCAAATCTGCTTTTTTTGTTTATAATATCTTAATATGTAACCCTGGGCCACAAAACCAGTCACTGTGGTATATTTGCAGCAATAGCCAAAAGTCAAAATTTTCAATTTTTCTTTGATGCCAAAAATCATTAGGATATTAAGTAGATCATGTTCCTTAAAGATATTTAGTAAATTTCCTACTGTAAATATATAAAAACTTATTTTTTTAAAAAGTAATATGCATTGCTAAGAACTTAATTTGGATCATTTAAAGGCGATTTTCTCAATATTTTTATTTTTTGCACCCTCAGATTCCAGATTTTCAAATAGCTGCATCTCAGCCTATAATAACAAACTATACATCAGATGATTTATTAATCTCAGTTTTGAAAATTGGCTGGTTTTGTGGTCCAGGGTCACATATCTTCATTCCTTAGGTAGCAGATTTGAAGATTGGAGCTAGGCTATAATATAGTTTACATTTACATACAAGCAGTTGAGATACAGAGCTTGGACAATGAAACTGAAACACTGGCCAATATAGTGGTGGAGGTTTCATGGCTATACTTGCGCAGCCTGGTGGCCAATCCTCACTTATTGCACATTCCATCAGTAAGAGCAATGTGTGAAGGTTGACTATGTGCACCCAATGGTTCAGACATTGTACCCTAAAGGTGGTGCCATATATAAGGATGATAATGCACTAATACACACAGCAAGACTGGTGACAGAGAGGTTTGATGAACATGAAAGTAAAGTTGAACATCTCCCATGGCCTGCACAGTCACCAGATCTAAATATTAATGAGGCACTTTGGGATGTTTTGGAGCGAGTCAGGAAACGTTTTCCTACACCAGAATCACATAGTGACCTTGCCACTGTTCTAGAAAAGATCCCTCTGGCTACTGTGCATGACATGTATTTGTCAGTCCCAAAACGAAATGATGCTGTATTTGCCACAAAAGGAGGCCCAACACCGTACTAATTGTGGTCTAAAACCAAGTGTTTCAGTTTCATTGTCCAACCCCTGTATGCTATACACTATATATCGCTCTCTTCGTGTATGTATGCAGATGAAGTTTACATACAACTTTATATAAAGATCTGGATGATAATATAGTTACATTTTGCGATTAACAAAAAAATCAGGTAGTTGAGAGTTGCTATATACTGAATATTGCTTTATATGATTATATTGTATGTGCCTATGTGGATGAAGTTAGATATAATATCCAACTTTACATACAGTGTATAAAGCTGTTGATAATACAGTTTACATTTTGTGACAATATAAACCATCATGCAGCTGAGATTTGCTATATAGTAAATATTGCTTTAAATAAGTAAAGTAAGATGTGCTATATATATATATATATATATATATATATATATATCAAACCTTTTTAATGTTTATCTACAGGCTGAATCTAACGGTGAAGAGTGGGCTGTGGCACTGTATGATTTCACAGCAGAGACAGAGGAGGATCTGCCCTTCCAGCAGGGAGACAGAATCCTGGTCACTGCTCACATAGACGATGAATGGTGGAGCGGACGGATCAATGGCAGAGAAGGCTTCTTCCCCAAAGCCTTTGTAGAGATTGTTACAGGTGAGATTATAAAGTGACTGCAGGCCTCTAGTGAAGTTTATATTCACTACATGCAGTGTAAAGAATTAGCTTTTTAATACTTAATCTTTTTTCTTTTTCTTCTCTGTGCAGGTGGGAGAAAGTGGTAATAGAATGAATAAGCAGAGGCAACCTCAGAAGCAGTGTTTATCTTTATCTTTTTTTTATTATTATTTTTCCAGTTTATTTTAATTGTTTTGAAATGTGTGTCTAATATATTTATACATGTGAAGTCATTGTTAATATTCCATTGTATCCCAAAAATATACTCATGAACTACTATGGAGTTACTTCTTCTTTTGTCTTATATGTACACTCTTAAACAATCTGTTAAAATAAGGCACAAATACTGTATCACTTTTAAGTAATTTCCATATTTATTTTTACAGGTGTTTCACCTGTATTTTGAATTTTGCACTTTATTGCATTGTGTTTTAGGGTGAATGAAAATGTCAAATTAAGGGATAATGTCCGAGTAAGTGCTTACTGAGCTTACTTTTCTGTATACAGTATTAATGGTTTTATATACAGAGAGCAAATATCATTTTATAGATTGAAGCAGAGACAGATGTCCAGTGCCATCTTATGTTCACACTGAATGAAACATTTGCTTGGCTAATATAACATAGAGTGGTTCTCAAGCAGGGGGACTCTATCGGAAGCATGCAGGATGAATGAAAAGTGCTTAAATGAATAAAATAAATACATAAAACCAATAAATTTACATTTCTTTTTATTTTTCCTCAATAATTTGTTGAAAAACAGAGGGGTTTAAAAATGGGGTATGCAGTATATATAGTGCATAGGGGCATTTTGCAGAAGTTATTCAATTAAAATCTTCAATAAAACCACAGTCCCTTTCAAAGTATTTCTATAGTCTTTGATAAAACATAAATAATCAAAAGCTTATTTGTTAAAACATGAAGAAATCTTCTCACTGAAGACATCAAAACTATGAATGAACACATATGAAATAATGTAGTAAACAAAAAAGTGTGAAATAACTCTAGATATGTTTCATATTTTAGATTCCTCAAAGTAGCCACCCTTTGCATTGTTGACAGCGCTGCAAACCCTTGGCCTTCTCTCAGTGAACTTCATAATGTTGTCACCTGAATTGATTTTCACTTCACAGGAACCCTTGTTAGGGTTCATTTGTGGAATTTCTTGCCTTCTTAATGGGGTTGGGACCATCATTTGTGTTGTGCAGAAGTCAGGTTGGTACACAGCTGACAGCCCTATTTGACAACTGTTAGAATTCATATTATGGCAAGAACACAGTCCATCATTACTTTAAGAACTGAAGGTCAGTCAGTCCGGAAAATTGCAAAAACTTTGAAACTTTGAAAGCGCAAATGCATTTTGAAAAGCAAGACCAACATGGTAAGGACTGGTTACCAGACCAATTGTTGAGTGATTTTCACCAGAACTTGACCTGGAGAAAGCAGAAAGCACATGCTTTTGTCCTCAAAATGAATATAGTAAGTCTAATATAGGAGCAAGAAAGATTACAAAAAAAAAAAAGCACAAACGTAAAAATTTAACTACAGTATATTTACAGTTTGTAAAAACGAAATTACAACTATTAGAGAATACAAAAATAAAATAATAAAAATAAATAAAATAGTAAATTTAATATTTATTTTAAATGTGAGCCTGAACCACAAAACCAGCCTTAAGCAGAACGGGTATATTTGTAGCAATAGCCAAAAATACATTGTATAGGTAAAAATTAATTTTTTTTTTATGCCAAAATCATTAGGATATTAAGTAAAGATCATGTTTCATGAAGATATTTTGTAAATTTCCTACTGTAAATAATCAAAACTTAATTTTTGATTTAGGTTAAACCCCAGTTGACGTCATCATAATAATTATTACTTACAATTGTAGGCCTATATGGAACACACAGCAAATAAAAAAAACATATATTTATTTACAAATTTAAACAAATATATTCATACACTACCAGTCAAAAGTTTTTGAACAGTAAGTAATCTTTATAATCTTTATAATATATATATATATATATATATATATCTTTATAATCTTTATAATATATAATTATTAAAATCATTATAATATATAATCATTTTAATATGCTAATTTGCTATTCAAGAAACATTTTTTTATTAATATTTATTAATCAATATTTAAAACAGTTGATTACATTTTTTTCAGGATTCTTTGATGAATAGAAATATCCAGAGATCAGCTTTTGTAAAATTATACACTATACCATTCAAAAGCTTGGAGCCAGTATTATTTTTATATATAAGGACATTTTTAAATGTGCCTTTTTTATTTAAAGAAATGATAGAAATTAATACTTTTATTTAGCAAGGATGCTTAAAATTGATCAAAAGTGGTGATTAAGACACGTTACGTTACAAAATATTTAGATGTTAGATAAATGCTATTCTGAACTTTCTATTCATCAAAGAAATATGAAAAATGTAAACAGCTGTTATTAGTCTGTGTGAGCAGACTAATATATATATATATATATATATTTTTTTTTTTTTTTTTTTTTTAATAGGAAATGTTCAATTTCAGAAATCTGGTCACCGTTTGCTACTTACTTTTAGGATCTGATAGCACATTTAGAAGCATCATTAAACAAATTCTAATATAATTAATATAATTAATAATTCTCATATTTCATTGGATAAACACTTTTACAACAGCACTCAAAAATGCAGCCTTGTTGTCCACTTGTACTTCTATTAAACCAACCTGTGTTTCCTTGTTCTGTCCTTGTTCAAAGGCTTGCTTCCATCAATCCATTGATGACTTTTGCATATACGTTTCTTCCATTCAGGTAACTTTAATGTTGTTGCTGTTGTCATAAGACTATGATCTTCTCCCAGAAACATCAGGCCAATATGTTGCGGTCCAGAATCAGGTGGTTTGTCTTTGTCTGGCATCTAAGCTGAGACCTGTCCACTATGGGTGACCCTACCAGTAGTTGTGAAGTACCAGTGGCATAGCTCCCAGCATCACTGATGCACACAAGCCCTCACAGCACATCAAGCTGCAAACCATGTGAGGGACCCTAACCTACCCTAACCAAACCATTTAAACACAACCGCATATCAAACAACTACTGACAACAACCTAACAACCATGAACCAATGCACAAAAATCAGCAACACACTAACAAACACACAGAAAACCTTGGAAAATAGATGTCAACGCTCAGAAAATCACCTAAAAATCCTAACAACCACGCAGCAAAGCATAAAAACACTCCAATAACCGCAAAGCAACACGCTAACAACCGCTCAGAAAGCCTTGCCAAATGTATGCCAACGCACAGGAAAACACCCAAAACATCCTGACACCCATGTAGAAATGTGCTGGAAAAAAGTACTCTGCAAAATATGAATTTACTTAAAACTTTACAAGGTAAACCTGTATATATATATAAAAATATGTGTAAATCTATATACAATATGTACATACTGTGAATCACTGCCTGGGCTTCTTTTTTCTGGGTTTTTCAGGCAGGGGCTCTTCACTGATGTCCACATGGATTTGAGGAGCGACGCTTCTGTTGGTTGTGGAGAAGCTCTCATTAATCAGGATGCGTCCATCAGGCTGCTCCATCTCCAGCAGGGAAGGACAACTCAGTTTCTCCCACAGTCGCTGTTTGATCTTCAGTCCCAGTTTAAGACTGTAGGGACGGTGCCTACCATCGTGTGTCTTCATCATGGGCTCTGCCACGGAGCGGTAAATATCCTGGTAGCCCTGTACATTGTAGCCGTGGATGAAGACGGGCTCTTCCTGCTGACACACAGGTGCCTGACACGCATCCACTGAGGCTGCTGGACGGATGGTGGGAAGAACAGCAGCGTTTTTCAGGTAGCGCTCCTCCAAACCCTTGGGTCTTTGAGCTTTCACAGAGATGCAGCTGTAAGTGTGATCCAGCCTGATTACAGCTGCTAATTGTGAAAGATCACAGGGGTGTTGACCCTCCACCAAGAATCCCCTCAGGTGTGAGGGAAGAGCCCTGGTTCTTCTTGGGCGACTCTGCTTCATGAAGATGCCTGGAAAAACACTTCACAAATTGGACAAATTATTGAAACTTACCAAACTGAAGTGTTGTGTAGAGCTTGTAACACATGTGATCAGGCTTCAAAGCTTCAGGGACAGTTGTGTTGATTTTTAAATATCAACTCAAGCTGCTGTACTGACATAGAACGTTCTGGCTTATTTAAATGTAAACACAATATCAGCAGTAGTAATATGCCCTGTTACATGTACTATATATGCTTCTTTATCACCATTGTCATCTTTATTACAGTTATATGTACATATGTGTGTGTGATTTATTTATATGCAGTGCCTTGCAAAAGTATTCATACCTCTTCATTTTGCTGCCTTATGTTAAACTGCTTTAAATTACTTTTTCCCCACACCAGTCAACACTCCATACACCATAATGGCAAAACAAAAACTGTCTTTGCACATTTATTTAAAAATAAAAAACTTAAACGATTCAATTGCGTAAGTATTCATACCCTCTGCCTCATACACGTTCTGCCTGTAGAGATCAGAGACAGGATTGCATCAAGCCACATCTGGGGAGGAGTTCAGGAAAAAAAATCTGCCTGCATTGAAGGTTCACAGAAGCATGTAGTCTCTGTTACCCTTGATGGAAGAAGTTTGAAACAACCATGACTCTTCTAGAGCTGGCCTCCTGGCACAACTGAGCAACTGATGGAGAAGGGCTTTGGTTAGAGTGGTGACCAAGAACCTGATGGTCACCATGATCATATATGCAGATGGGAGAAACTTACAGAAAGACAAACATCACTGCAACACTCCATTATTCTGGGCTTTATGGTGGTGTGACAAGACTCAATCCTCTCCTCAGTGAAGACACACTAGGAATTTGCAAAAAGCATCTAAATGACCCGCATACAGTGACAAGATTCTCTGGATTGATTAACCTAAATTTAAAATTCCAATCATGTTGTGGGGCTGTTTTTAAGTGGTAGGGACTGAGGGGCTCATCAGAGTAGAAGAAAAGCTGAATGCAATAAAATATAGAGATAGCCTTAATGAAAACAGAGTCCAGAGCATTCAGAACCTTAGACTGGGTGGACGGTTCACCTTCCAACAGGGCAATGAAGCACACAGCAAGAGTGGCTTATAGACAACTCTGTGAATGTCCTTGTGTGGCCCAGCCACAGCCTGGGCTAGAACCCAATCAAACATTTCTGGAGAAACCTGAAAATGCCTGCCAGACCCCAATCCAAACTGACAGAGCTTGAGAGGTGAAGAGGTGTGGCGAAGAATGGCAGATAATTGCCAACTGTTGATTCTTGTTGCATCATACCCTAAAAGACTTCAAACTGTAAAGGTGCTTCAACCAAGTATGGAGTTAAGGGAATACTTCTGCAATGTTTTTTTTCTTTAAAGTTACACACATATATATATATATAAAGTTTTAAAACAATGTAATGGAGATAGAAGTGTCACTTTAAGTGTGTGTTCAGAGAATGTTTTATTGTATTATTTACCTTTACATTTTTTTCTTAAATTAGTCTTTAAAAGGTCTTTAACAAGTCTTAAATTTACTTTGATAGAAATTGTAGAACCCTTTAAAATGTATGGAGAAGCCCACTTAATGTCTGGAGTGGTCACAACTGTATTAATTTTATACATAGTGCAGATCCACTGTCATGTATCAGTTCTGGAACTTTACATGAGGAACCTAAAAATCTTTATAACCTGCATATATTAACCTCTGACACACCAGTTTGATGCTGCAAATTTGGCTTAACATTTCTAAAGCATATTAACTTGGTGAAATTCAAAAGACACTTGATAATAGTTTTGGATCATGGAAATAAGTGCTTGAAATTCTTTCAGAATCACTAAAATTCTGTAAGTGCTGGCTGCCTGCTCCAAACACTCCTTTTAGAAATTCTCAGTTCAATAGGTAACACTTTACATTAGGGTTAATTAGTTAACATGAACCAAGAATAAATCCTTCTGTAGCATTTATCTTAATGTTAATTTCAACATTAGTTAATGCACTGTGAATTAACATGAACTTTATTAACTAAGATTAATAAATACTGTAACAATTGTATTGTTCATTGTTTGTTCACGTTAGTTAAAACATTAACTAATGGAACCCTATTGTAAAGTGCTTTATATTTTATAAAAAAATAAAATAGGGACAATAGTCTAGAAACTTTTTTTTTTATATTCTTTTTCAGCTTATGCTTGCCCAGACCTGGAAGTTACTAAAATTAAATCCTATACCATGTAGAAACCCTGAAAGTTAATGTTAAATTCTATCACAAGTGTGAAAAATGGTGAACTTTGTTACTTTTTACACATTATTTATATATATATATATATATATATATATATTAAAAAAAACAACAACATTACACAAAGACTCAAATTTACATGTTTATTGACACCAGCTGTTTGTGTTGGGAGTTTTAGACAGACTCCTGGATGGGGGGCTCATATCCATCAGCTCTCTCCACCTTAGCCCCAGTATCACCATCTGCGGTTTTAGCAGATGCACTGGTTCCACCCTCACCGTGCAGCTCCATCAGCTTACCAACTATACAAAAAATACAAAATAAAAATTCATAAGTATATTAGCCCTCTCATACTACACTTCTGCTAAACCTAAAAAAATTTTTTTTAAAAAAAGTCCAATAACTAAAGTTCAAAAGGTTGAAGGATTTATAAAATGGCTTAGGAATCAAAGTCAAATTTAAATGTAAGTTTAGAAGAGGAAGTATTGTTTGATTACAACAAAACTTTTTTCATGTCCAACAATCAACATCAGCCCCCACTCCCTCCCAAAAAACCCTAACATTTGTCAATCATGAGCATAAATGGGGAAAAAACAAAACAAAAAACAATTCAACTTACGCTCAAACTTGGGCTTTTTCAGCATCTTAACCTTCCTGACGTAGACGTCGTGCAGAGGGTAGATGGACTGGCAGGCTTTTTCAATGTCCTTGCCTACACTGTCAGGAATCCTACAGAACAAAAGACAAGACAAATTTATTACACACAGCTGCTTGACAGTTTTAGATCAAGACTGCCAACAAAGTTTTCAGGTTAGGAAAAGTTGAAAGAGTTACTGCTCAATTCATTACCTCGACAGTTCCAATGTATAAAACAAATTATATAACTACATCTATTCAACAGCAAACACCACCCAGTATTTCAACCACACTAAATCTTAGCCCCGTTTATTTAAATATCAATATCATTCCTAAAGGGCCACCTTCTTACAGGGTTTAATTCAAACGCACCCACCAATAATAGTCCAGTTATTCTAAACTGTGCAGGAAGGTAGACCTCTATGAGCATACAATAACTCCTCTGATTTAACACAAAACAGTAATGCCTTGGATTAGGGGGAGAACTTCATACGTACAGTTTGTTGACCACCTCCTTGAGGTCATTGGTCTGGACCTCACGGGTCATGATTTCCATCATCTTCTTGCGGATCTGACGGACCTGCTGGTGCTGAGCATAGGAGGTCTTTCTGATCTGGTTGGTGCGCTTCTTGGTGAATCCCACGCAGAACAGGCGGAGAAGATAGCCATCAGTGGTTTTGACATCAACGTGGGCCTCAATCATGGTCTAACGGGAAAGAACATAGCCCATTAGCAAGTTAGAACACAGCCTAAACAAACAGCGATTCAAAAATAGCTACAGTATGCAGAACTTTTCCAATTAGACAAATATAGAGAGGAACACAAATCTCAGATTTCATGACAAATATCTTGTTTTGACAATTAACCAAAGCATTATGGATTTAAAAAAAAGACATGAAGGTGAGCAAAGGAAAGTTTTATTAACATCTCATTAATGCCCCAAAATTGTAAGACGTAACATGTAGTAACCTGCAGTAGTTTCTTAAGACGTGTTGCAAACAAAAATAAATCAATGCTGTTAAATTCTACAACACTAAAAGGGAGGCTACACCAGACTTTTTTTTTTAGACACTACAACCATCATGATATAATGTCATGCTCTGTGGCATCTTCTTTAAAAACAAATCTAAAATGCAATGCTGTAAACCTCCAGGTTTAACATTTTAGTCTTCTAATTCTGCTAAGTGGTCACAGCACGACATCCACTACCAGTCAAAAGTTTTTGAACAGTAAGATTTTTAATGTTTTAAAGTAGTCTTTTCTCCTCACCAAGCCTGCATTTATTTGATCCAAAATGCAGCAAAAGCAGTAATATTGTGAATTATTTGTACTACTTAATATAACTGTTTTCTATTTGAATGTTTTGAATTTTAACTTATTCCTGTGATCAAAGCCACATTGGCAGCATCATTACTCTAGTCTTCAGTCACATGATCCTTCAGAAATCATTCTAATATGCTGATTTGCTGCTCAAAAAAAAAAGAAATATTGAAAACAGCTCAGTAGACTTATGTTATGTTTGATGAATAGAGTCCAGAAGAGCATTTATCTGAAATATTTTTTTGTAACATTCTAAACGCCTTTATCATCATTTTTGAATAATTTAAAGAATCTTTGCTAAATTAAAGTTTATTTCTAAAATTGCATTCCCCCAAAAAATGAAAACGACTCCAAGCTTTTGAACGATAGTGTATAATGCTACAAAAGCTGATAGTGATCATTAGATCTTTCCATTCATAAATAAATCCAGAAAAAAAAAAAAAAAAAAAAAAAAAAAATTCTCAACCGTTTTAAATATTGATAATACAAAATGTTTCTTAAACAGCAAATCAGCATATTAGAATGAATTCTGAAGGATCATGTGACTGAAGACTGGCGTAATGATGCTGCCAATGTAGCTTTGATCACAGGAATAAGTTATATTTCAAAACATTCAAATAGAAAACAGTTATATTAAATAGTACAAATAATTCACAGTATTACTGCTTTTGCTGTATTTTGGATCAAACAAATGCAGGCTTGGTGAGCAGAAAAGACTTCTTTAAAACATTAAAAATCTTACTGTTCAAAAACTTTTGACTGGTAACGTATCAATCTACCATTGATTACATATCTTTACCACACTTGGAACTCTGCGTTTCTCATCTTCAGCATTTGCATGCAGATGAATTAAAGTGAGTGGAACGAGAAGTGTAATGTGAATTCCATCTAAAAAGGTACAACATTTTGTGCATAACAGGAAGGCTTTTCTGTAATGGCAAACACCCTCTACAAACTAAAAGCATACACGGAGTAAAAGGTCATTTGTTGACTTGATTTTACCTGCCACTTCTTGACCATGGAGCACATCTTGTCACGGGTGAGATCCATGCCGTGGAAGTTGGTGAGGCAGTTCTTGCCCTGGACATCTTCTGTGATCAGCTTGAACTTGCGGAAGGCTACCTCATCGTTCTGCAGATCAGCCAGACTGACCTCGAACACACGTCCCTTCAGACCATCAGAGGCAATTTCTAAATAACAAAAACATGGTGTCAAATACGCTGCAGATTGTAGTGTTATGAATATGATGCATATACTGTAATCATGTATACCCACTGCAATACAGCATGAATATTGACTCCCATCAAACAATTGAGACACACATTGTACAGCCCTTCCCCAGCATGGCTAACAATTCATGCTAAATCTGTGTGGAAACACACACTATGATCATGAAAAGCGCTTACTGGTTCCCTGAGTCCTGGTGACCAAGGTCTTGCCCAGGTTGCGGATGTTGAACATGGCTGGTGCCTTGACATCATACCAATCCTTCTTGGAGAATGGATCCACACTGCAAAAGAAAACACGTATGTAACGTTAAATAAATGCAAGAGAAAAGTATACGTTTACAGGTTAATGTTGCAACGAAGCCACATTTTCACAGCTCAAATGCGGGCACGACATATACCTGTTATGGCTGTATTTTCTAAAATAATTTCGAGTATCCAACACATGTGTCACAGTGAGTCTTAGTTCAGTAAAGTATCCTTGAAAGCTAGTTAACGCTCTCGAAGCCATATTACGTTAGCGTTTTCAGTTTGCCGTGCTCATTTTTGCTTGAAATACATACTTTATGACATTTAAAGGACTAGTGCATTTGAATACAGTACTAGGACCTTACACGCTCTAAGCTAATGTTGCCAGAATACATAGTATAGGCCATGAATGAGCCAGTCAGGCTAGCAGGACCGCTACATACAATCTTTTACATATCGGTCACATCCTTCATCTATATACACCGATTATCTTCCAGAATTGTTTATAACAATGTAACGACACGGTCGAAAGATTTATTTGCGACTTACATCTTCTTTTTGGCACCTTTTTTGCCACCTTTGGTCAGCCTCTTATTCTTGCCGACTGCCATGTTGAACACAGGGAGTGAAAGAGGAGGAAATGAGGAAATACCGCGAGAATTAAAGCAGTGGTGAGAATACATATATCTCGCGGGATTTCGTTGGCCACGCTGTAACGCACAAGTGCGCCATCTTGTGTTTCCATACATGATTTCACTAGACGCTTATTTAAATGAGAAGTCAGATACAAGTCTGACTAGTTAATCTGTTTAGTCAAGTTTCTGTCTTAATCATAGACGAAAAAACTATAAAAAATATAAATATAAAAAAACACTGAAATGACATAATAATAATAATAATAATAATAATAATCTTGATTAAATACATTACATTTAGTTAAATATTGAGATAAATAATAATAATAATAATAATACATTAAATAAATCTTGATTAATTACAAAAATTAAATCGAACTGAGATAAATAATAATAATAATAATAATAATAATCTCAATTAATTAAATAAAACATTAAGTTGAATTATTTCAATTAATTAAATTCTTACATTGAAATAATAATAATAATTATAATATTAAATCTCAATTAGTTAAATTATTAAATTGAATGAAATATTGAAAAAATTTTCATTTCAATTTCAATTAAATAATTATTACATTAAAATAAATATCTCAATTAATTAAATAATTTAATAAAAACTAAATAATAATAATAATAATACATTCAATAAATCCTGATTAATTAAAAAAATCTAATTAAATATTGAGATAAATAATAATAATAATAATAATAATAATAATAATAATAATAATAATAATATAGTTTTAAAAATAGTTATAGTTTTAAAAAACTTAAATAAATTATTACATTGAAAAAAACGATCATAATAAAATCTCAATTAAATAATGTATTACACTGAATGAAATATTGAGATAAATAACATTAATAATAATAATGTTTTTTTAGTTTTATAAAACGTTTATAAAAAAAACAACAAATCTTGTTTAATTAAATAAATATTTAAACAATGAAATATTGAGATAAACAATAATAATAATTAATAAATAAATCTTGATAAATATGTAAGTCATTAAATCTAATTAAATATTGAGATAAACAACAATAACAATAATCTCAATAAATTAAATAAATTATTACATTGAAATAAATAATAATATCTTAATATTTCTTATTGTTTCCAAAGGCAAACCTGCACAGATGAATAACATTTCAAAACATTATTTTTCACACTTTTCTTTAGAAACCCAAGAACAAAAGTCACACTTCACTCAACAACTTCACAAGAAATGCATAATTAAAACTGAAATTTTGCATTAGTGTATGTTTTTATGTCCACTGTATGAGGCTTCTTTAAATAGTTGTCGTTATCTACTTTGGAAAGCATTTTCTTTTCATTTATTTCTGCAATGAATGCTTGTGAATGAATTAATGTATGCATCTGTGTGGTGGTCTTTAGGAGTTCTGTGCATGTAAGACAAATTGTTCTTTGCTGTTACAGAGTCTAGACCTTTAATTCTGCGGCCCAGAGGGACTGTATATAGAGTCAACAAAGTCGATGTGCTGCTGACTCCTTGGCAACGACTCAAAAGGGCCATGACACCACTTTGAATATAATGAGACAGTGAACACATTTATTCTTGAAACCAGTATTAAGAAATTCCTTAATATTCAAGACCTCTGTGCAGGCTAATGGTCTGTCTGTGTATAGTAGATAATAAAGGTTACATACCAGTATAACTCTTTGTATGTGAACATTTGAATAATTACAATACCTGTTAAAAGTTTTTGAACTACTGCTCACCAAGCCTGCATTTATTTGATCCAAAGTACAGCAAAAAAAAGTAACATTTTGAAATATTTGTACTATTTAAAGTGTCTGTTTTCTATTTGAATATATTTTAAAATGTAATTTATTCCTGTGATTTCAAAGATTAATTTTTAGCATCATTACATGGTACTTCAGAAATCATTCTAATATTCTGATTTGCTGTTTAAAAAAATATCAATATGTTGAAAACAGAGTAGATTTTTTCTTTGTTTCTTTGATGAATAGAAAGTCCAGAAAACAGCATTTATCTGAAATAGAATAATAATAATAAAAAAAAAACATTTTAAAATATATTCAAATAGAAAAGTTATTTTAAATAGTGAAAATATTCCAAAATGTTACTGTTGCTGTACTGTTTGCTGTACTTCGGATCAAATAAATGCAGGTTTGGTGGGCAGAAGAGACTTTTGTAAAAACTTTTGTGGTGTAATCTAAACTATCATGAGTATCACAAATCTGAATTTAGAAGCGGCAACAGAACCTTTCTTTCATATTGTGAGGCACATGTAGTGGATTATTGAAAAAAAAAATAGGGACATGGTTCTATATATGAAGAGTTCAGATGCAAAACCAGCTAAAAGCCATCTTAGTCAAAAATTAGATAATGATAATGAGTGAATGCTATCAACACATATTATACATCCATCAAATACTTTTACTTCAAACTCGCTAAAATCCCACCCTCTCAGCCCAATCAGAAGTACTGGTACTTACACAGAAACCTATACATCGCCTGATAAAAATGCATTTTTTAAAGAAAGATGTCAGCTAGATTTAGAGGCTTTTGCATCTGAACTCTTCATTTTTATTGGTTGTTGATTGAATTTTGAATTGTAGTTTGCAGTACTGACAGGCATATATATCACCATAGATAAGTCTGTCACTTTTATTGGAAGATCAAGTTATGACATTGTGATTAAAAGTTACAAGGAAAATAAAATAAAATAAAAATGAAACATGGATGAATCATTCACAATTGGACCTATAGCATGCATTGCAAAATATAAAAGGCAATTTATTTATTTATTTTGTTTTATTTCATGCACACTTAATTGGATAGTTGACTCAATTTTGTCATTATTTACTCACTGCAATACTTTCTTCTATGAAACACAAATAAAGATGTTTTTAAAAACACTGAGGTCCAAACAACTCCACTGGACACCATTGACTTTCACTGTTTATAACAAACAAACAAAATGCTGAGATATTTATAAACAACAAGGATGGAATGACATGACGTTGAGTAAATGATGACAGATTTTGTATTTTTAGGTGGCAGGAACAAGAAACCTTGTGGCCTGATATTGCCATGTGCAACATGATTATTAATGTTTACATTCATGCATTTGTTAGACACCTTTATCCAAAGCAAACTACTCTGCTTTTTTTTTTTCATTTTTGCTTTTCTTGGGAATCATACCCATGACCTTATTGGTGATATTAGCACTACAGATGAGGTCAAAAGTTTACATACACCTTGCAAAATGTTAATTGTTTTAGAAAAATAAAAGGGATCAAGCTAAATTTTTATTTAGTACTGACCTGAATAAGATATTTCACATAAAAGACGTTGACATATATTCCAAAAAAAAAAATATTAATAGTTGAATTTACAAAAATGACCCTGCTCAAAACATATTGATTCTTAATACTGTGTAACCGTTTTTTTCCCCTTGTTTGTCCTGTTCTTCAGAAAAAAATCCGTCAGGTCCCACAAATGCTGTGTTTTTTCAGTATATTTGTGTATTTGAACCCTTTCCAACACTGACTGTATGATTTTGAGATTAATCTTTTCACACTGAGGACAACTGAGGGATTCATGTTCAATTATTACAGAAGGTTCAAACGCTCACTGATGTTTCAGAAGGAAACACAATGCATTTAATTTAAAAATCAGGGTAAATTGAATTTAAACTTAAGCTTCTGAAGGGCAGTACTAAAAAAAACAAAAAAAAAAACAAAACAAAAAGATATTCAGGCAAAATAAGGAAAATGTACACATCTTCATTTTGTTCAAAATTTTTACACCCCTAATGCTTTGGTTTTTTTTCTGAAGCATCAGTGAGTGTTTGAACCTTCTGATATAGTTGCATATGAGTCCCTCAGTTGTTCTCAGTGTGAAGATGGATTTCAAAATCATGCAGTCATTGTTGGAAAGGGTTCAAATACACAAAAATGCTGAAAAACCAAAACATTTGTGGGACCTGAAAGATTTTTTCTGAAGATTAGTCAGCAGTTTAACTTGGGACAAACAAGGGACTCATGAACAACTTATCACAAAAATAAATAATTTTGGTACACAGTATTAAGAATCAACTTCACTTCAATCAACTTTTGAACTGGGTCATTTTTATAAATTCAACCATTATTTCCTCTTGTGGACTATGTAAGTGCCTTACTGAAGTGCAGAAAATATAATCATTACATACATAAGATTCTTAGACACAATCCACATTACAAATATTAATATGAGTATTAATAACAACACATTCTTTGATATTACCAAGTCAAATCTCGGTGCAAACCACGTTTCTGATAAATGCCAGGCGTTTATTATTCTGTCCTCCAGATGTCTCCATGCCATTCTCGAAACCAGGTGCATTATCGTAAACCACCACCACAACAGAGCGTCCCTGACACAAGATCCTAAGCATGAAGTGTCACTCTGTCCTAACAGGTTCTCGCTGTAGTCTAGTACCTGACACACCTGAGCCCCCCACCGCCCGTCTCGCCGCTCTCGGCGCACTGCGCATGCGCAGCTCTCTCTCACGCAGCTCTACTGTCATGGCGGAGACGGAGCGGAGTAGGAGCTGATTCAGGAAGAGATGGCGCTGTAAAGTGGGTTACCACTGAAACTTCACTCCAACAGTTCCCACAGAGACCAAGAGGATTGTCTTCTCTTTGGAGCGACCCCTGAGAGCTAATGTCGGACGTTTCTTGCCTTATATTTTGTAGTTTTTTGCGTCTTGTTCTTATCGGTGCGTCTACCTGCGCGGAATCTCTTGAGCACCGCTGTTTCCTGTTTGACACTCGCAAACACTTCAGTGACATTGATGTTTAAATGTCTTTCTTTTATTAGACCGGCGGAGATTGGCAAGCATTGTGTTTCTTATCTGGGCTCACCACAACGCGGTTTCGTCCTCCTTTGGACAAGTTTATAGCTGTTTTCCTTCTCTACAGTGGAACAATTCCTGTCAGTCAGGTGTAGTGACATCAACTGACACTTCCCGCCGACAGCGAGGGAAACTAACTGATAATCTGGCCTTGAATGGAGACCAGAAGCTATTCTTCACCTCTGTCAACTTAACGAGAGCGATATTTACTGTACTTTGCAATTCCATAGTTTAATTCGGCTGTAGGGTCAAACAGGTGTCCCACCTGTTCCCCTCTCACCTGACTCCGTCATGGCGAGCGCAGGTGACAGCGCTGTCGGGATCCCCATCAGAGGGATCCGCATGAAGTTCGCCGTGCTGGCAGGGCTCCTGGAGGCTGGTGAAGTCTCCAATCGGGACATTGTGGAGACGATCTTCAATCTGGTAAGCTGATTAAAGCCTTTAAATAGAGATCCAAAGACAACGTGGCTGGACAAGACCAAATGTTTAGACTCTAGCTTTTAGTCTACAGTTGTACAGCAGAAAGTGGAGCGGTGTGGCTTAATGGTTAAAATTCTGCTGCTTGGCTTGAATCCCAGTAAGGTTGATGCACTGTATGTAGTGCCTCCACTTTGTCCTTGAGCAAGAAACTAATGTCAAGGAACTGAACCTGTAATAAGTGGCATGTACGTCAACGTGGATAGAAGCACCTGTCATATAAATTGATATGACTGTAAAAAAGGCAATGTACACTCAGAAAAAATTATACCTTTAGGGGTGCAACAGTTTGTCACTGGGCTTTGCAGAAAACCCTGTTGTACACAATCTTCCACATGCTTTTTTTCAGCAAGTAAAAGGCTTTTTAGTAGGCTATAATTGTAAAATCATCCCTCTCCATGTCATGGTGCAACAGCACTTTGATCATAAAACTAGATTTTTTTTGTAGAAATACAGTGACAACTGTATTTTTTGTGAGTAGTATGTGCTCTTGAAAACATGACAAGCTATCACAGTTTCATCTTACTTTTTGGTCATATAAATAACATTGCCAAACTGCATATTTTTGGACCTCTGAATAATATAGTTTTTTTCTCCTTGAGTGTGAGCTCCATATTCTCACCATGTGTTTTAACGCCGCATCATCAATCGGCCATATTGACAGCACTGAACGTAAACAGTACCACTGAACTGATCAGAATGTGTAAACTTTTCTGATTATTGCTGCTGAAAATGATCAATTATTATCATGTTTTGTGCTGTACTAATTGGTCGGACATTTGGAGTACTATAGACCACCAAAAGTTACAACAAATCAAGGAGAAGAGAGCAAAAAAACATGAACAAAAGGCATTTGTGGTTGGCCAAACTGAACCAGGATTTCAAGGGCAAGAATTTTGATAACATTCACAATTGTTTCTATCCTTTCCGGTCAGGTAGGTGAAATATTACACTCTCAGAAATAAAGGTACAAAAGCTGTCACTGGGATGGTACCTTTTCAAAAGGTACATGTTTGTACCAAAAAGGTCCATTTTTGGTACCTTAAAGGTACATACTAGCACTTAAAGTGTACATATTAGAACCTAATAAGTACAAAAGTGTACCTTTTGAAAAGGTACTGCCCCAGTGACAGCTTTTGTACCTTTATTTCTGAGAGGCTAATATCTTAATACTGCTTGTGCGTATCTTTATCACCTAATAACTTTAGTTTGTCAAAATATTGCGCCCTTTCCTGCTTCCTAATCCTTCTCTATATGATTTTAGCAGCTTTCACACAGTTTAGACAGTGTAAATTAGCATTTTTCTTTTCTTTTTTTGTCTAAATAGTTCAGTAAATTGTTCCAAAAGGTTTTTACCGGGTTGCAGGAACATTTTGTACCTTATTTACCCCTAAAAGATTTTTTAAATTGGTACCTTGTGGGCATGGGCATATATTACTACTAATATGCACCTTTTAGGGACAGATAAGGTACAAAGTCAAACCTGCTTTTACCCCTAAAGGTGTCATTACTCCACATTTTGTCTGACACCATAGGCTAATAAACTATAGCATGGACTTTTATACAGGGGAAAAAGTCCTAGTATTGTCAAAGGCATGGAGTTGTTTGTAAAACTCAGTGTTAATACTGTGCATTTAAAAAGGCATTTATTAATGTTTTTTTGCTGCATTAATCTAGTCTGTGTTTTTGGCCTTGTGGTGGTGGTTTAAAGGTTGACCAACCTGTTTCTAAATGCACTGCTTGTTTTAGGCCATTTTCTCCCTGCTGCTTTCATTGCAGACAGTCCTTATGTGAAGCTATTATCCATTAATCTATGATGAAGGATTACAGGGTGTGAGGAAGGAACCTGGGTTGATTTTTCAGCAGTGACCCAAAGTTCACCTTCTTTGAAGTGATGTCAGCACTCTGTCAGCTTTAAAGTCAACTTGCAGTTTCCATTAAGTATGTATGGTACAACATCAAAATGTAGAGAGCAGAATATCTCGCGTAGCTTTCTTTGGCAGTCAGAGTTCACAAATCACTTCAGCACAGCTCCATGATGTAATAACAGCTCTTTTCTGTTGACCAGCCCCAGACACAAGGAAATCAGTACCACTTTCTTGAAATTGCACTCTTTTTTTCACCTCCCACGTCCACAAGCGAGTTGAAAGCCCCCTGTTATATGTTAGCTGAGTTTCAAGCCTGAGTGAGGGCCTGTATGTGACCCAAATTGTCACTGAAACTGATTGGGAGAGATTTGCTTTGCAGGTCCTCTAGCGTTGTGAAATGACATTGAAAAATGAATGAATGAGAGGAAGAAGGAAGTAAGAAGGGTGCTGCAACAATGCGCTCTACTCTTGCTGATGTAACCGCTGAGAGGCAGAAGGCACGCTAGATATCATAGGTGACTTGGAGCCTACATGCAGTTATGTTGCTGTAACCTTGCCTCTAATATAGGGCTTTATAGTTGAATGCAGTGCCCTTAAAGGGATAATTCACTTATTGCACAAAATGAAAATTGTCATGTTATTCCAAATCTGTATGCATTTTTAAATGTTTAATATAATTTATGCGCATGTTCATATGGTTAAAGTGAAACTAGACCAGGGGATATCAGGCACCAAAAAGTGCAAAAAGCACAATAAAACCATCATAAACAACTATATTCCACATCTTCTTAAGCTTTATGATAACTTTATAAGAGAAATAGACTGGTATTTAAAAAAAAAAGTTTAAAATTTTAGATCTTGAATGAAACATAAAAAAGGCAGTATCGTGAGAAATCAAATATTCTTTCATCTTTTGCAAAGAGCTTGATACTAGGACTGTAACAGGACTGTAAAACATAACATCATGAAGAGAACAATGAACTAAAATTACACTCTAAGGGTGCTTTCACACCTGCCTTATTTAATTTGTTTGAATCGCACTAGAGTTCGTTAACCCTCTTGGTGCGGTTCCTTTGGACAGGTGAGAATGCAGCAATCGCACTCGGGTGCGCACCAAAAGCGGACCAAACAAGTGTACCGAGACCTCCTTGAAAAGGTGGCTTTCAAATGAACGGTTCGTTTGTGGTGAGAATGCGATCCGATCCAATAGACCAACGGACCAGGCTTTATCACAGTGTATAATTTACATAGTATTTATACACAGAAAAGCAGTAGCTTTGTTGTTTTGTCAATACCTCTTAAATTGAAACTGTGAATATCAGTGGATGAGCACGTCTTCGACATTCAAAATAAAAGCGTGCCTTTTCATTTTTCAGTGTTGCTCTTCTTCGTATGTGTATTTTAAAAATGTTTTCCCTAATGAATCCTGGACTCATTACAAGAATACGCCCGCAAAACTGTGTCGTTCCATCCTGACGGATGACATCCCGGAAAATAAACCGTGGAACTTTGACCAATGAGAGGACAGTTTACTCGCGCATGACTTGTATTAACAAATTTGGTCCATTTAGAAACTTTGCCGTGTGAACGCGAACCGCACCTAGAATAAAATGCAAAATTGTAATAATTTGAATCCCTGTTTTGGAAAAAGGAATCGATCTACAGGTGGGAAAGCACCATAAAAAATGCTGGGTTAAAAACATATAAATATTGGATAGAACCAATCTGGGTTATTTAGACCCAGCTGGTTAGGCTAAATTTTTTTACCCAACATTCTGGGTTGTTTTATTTAAGTCAACTATTTTTGTTTTTTTTTAAACATTATTGAAATAATATTGTTTAAAAAAATAACTAAAATAAGAAATGTGACATTTAAAAGTAACATTTTAATTTAAGTGTATTCAGCTGTTCTCTGTAATCACTTTTCACAGAAATAGTACAAATTCTCGTGCTGGTGTGTCGCTAAAATCTGAGCCAGTGATGGGCTGCTGTTCACTGGGGGAACAATGAACCTTTGACCGCCGCCTCACATTTCACTTGTAGCTGAAAGATGCCCTGACTGACTCTATAACCTGCCCATAAACAAACAGTACTGAGATTAGAGAATATATTTAACATCATATATATTTAACATTAAATTAAATTCAGTATTATAACGAATAAAATCAGTTTATGTTATGCAAGGCAAAAGGCGTTTCCATCATGCAAAATGGGTGGTGTGTGGGATTATTAAAAATATGAGTAATTTAATCATATAATTACTATTGTTTTGCACTTAATAAGTGCAGTTGCATATTCATTTCTTGTATATTATGTTTATACGGATTTGACAGTAAAGCACTAAGCTTGAGTCTCTCAAAAGGTTGTACAAACCCTGAAATAAATAACATAATATTCGACTATTTCTGAGACAAAACCATGGTACAGTTGTTACTACTTCTGGTTTTCTGACGTACGTCAGTGTTGTTCATAACAGAGAATTCTATGCAGAATCTGAATGCATCTCACTAGATCTCGCAGCACTGTGCAATAACATTAGTGTCTGGTAAAGCTGTTCTGAGCTCAGACAATGTTTGCATTGTGGTCAGAGGCCGAGCTGATAAACGGTCAGTGTTGCACATCTCAAACGGGCAGGATTTTGTTTAGCTTTCGTTTCGTTTGCCGTTTGGTGTTTCTCATATGAAACCGAAATAACAGCGCTTATGAGTTGATCAACGTGGTGGTCGCGCTAGTGCAACCACTCACAAAGTTTAGTCGCACCGGGAGAAAAAATGGTTGCATTTTGGTCGCAGTCTGGAGCCCTGTGTAAGGGTTGAGGTTTATGCACTGAAATTTATTTTTAACAAAGAATCATTTCACTCTTATCTCAACAGCGCATCTGTAAAAATATTGTGGCTATTTATAAAGTATGTATGAGTTAAAAACTATATTTGACATCACAGATAACTAGCAAACTGCTGTGAGAGCATCTTAGGACATCAGTCAGAGCTGATGCTCATTTCACATGCAGAGGGGGATTTCTTAAAGCTGCAGCAATACAAAATGGACCATTTAATTTGAAAACTTGAGAAGCGAAGGTGCTAACAAATATAATATCAGAAAAATGTATGATAAGACATATTTAACCTGTTAAACATGATGTATGTTCCTCTGTGGACCAAACAAAACTAGGTGTTTAATTCATTCCCCTTTTTTAAAATTGTGTATTAGAGCATGAAAGCAAAATAATGGCTTGTGCCAGTTTAGTTCGATTTGCTGTTTGAGATGTCCAGCAGCACATAGACAGAAGCACAGTGAAATACAGCATTGCTTACAGCTCAGAAATAGATTCGTCATGCTGTCAGAGTGCACCCATTTAGTGCTAGTCACTATGAAGAATTTCAAGGGATTAAGGGGTTTGGCAAGAGAAGTCCAGCGTGTGGAAGAATTGAGTGCTGATTGAGTAAATCATGCATGAGTGCAATAAATGATTAAATAAACTAACACTAGCCTCAGCTGTAGTAGTCAGGAGTAGTAGCATGTACAGCATGAATGAGTAGTGCACAGTTGGCGGCCATTGTAAAAATGTTGCATGTCCGTGTCACAGTGCACTCTAAAGTGCAAAAAAATTTCAGGTTCTGTAAGTAAAATATGCATATTTTGCAGGGCTATCCATATTGCTTCTGTAGATACAATCAACAAATTTAAATGAGTTTAATTTGTATCTATACATTTTTTATTTGATTATAGTTCATTGACTCACTAAAGCCATTAATAGGGTCCTATGATTTTCGAAGTGCAGAAAACGGTTATGGAATCGCAGAATCCAGTTATTAAAATGGAATTTACTATATAACGCAGAATTTGCAAAATAAAAACTAGGTCAGTACGCTTGAATCAAAACTCGTGTCTGTGAGTATTAAACAGCAAAAAACTATTTAAATATGAATCCTGCATGTTCTGCAAGTGAATAATCCATTACTTTATGTAATGATAGTACTATTGCCACTAATCAAATGATTATTAAAACATTATTTTTAAAGGAATATTTGCCATAAAAAATATTTACCAGAATTTATTTATCAGAAAAATGTAAATACAGTATGTAAACACGGTATTTCTGAAGAAAAATAAACAAATAAACATTTAATGAAAACAATAAAACGGAATCCAGAAAATGAATGGAAAAATAAATATTTTTATAAAAAAAATAAATATTTCATAGGGTCTAAAAAATGAAATTTTTGTTAAACATTTAATAAATGGCTGTAAAATTGTGTGTTTTATGATTTAAAATACTTAGACATGTTTTTTAATTATTATATTTTTTTCATTTGACTATTAAAACAGTCTAGAAAAATAGAAAAAAAATGAATTTGGGGAAAAAAAACTGATTTCATAGAATACACAGTCTTGTACCTTTTGTATTTTTGTACATTTTTTTTTTACTTTTTTTTAATCTTCAAATAAAAGTTTATAACATTGTATTTTTTCTTATAGATGGTTGGCTTGGTTCATAGCATATAATGCCTTAATAAAGTCTTTTTATATATATATATATATATATATATGTATGTATATAAATTGCTATATGTGACGACGGACCACACAACATACGTAGCACAGGTATATTTGTAGCAATTTTCTTTTATTCCAAAAAATCATTAGGATATTAAGTAAAGGTCATGTTCCATGAAGATATTTTGTACATTTCCCACTGTTAATATATCAAAACCTAATTTTTGATTAATAATATGTATTGCTAAGAAGTTTATTTGGACAGGTTTAAAGGTGATTTTCTCAATATTTTAACTTTTTGCACCTTCAGATTCCAGATTTTCAAATAGTTGTATCTTGGGCAAATATTGACCTATCCTAGCCAACCATACATCAATGGAAAACTTACTTATTCAGAATGTCCAAAATGTCTAAAAAAAAAATGGACCCTTATGACTGGTTTTGTGGTCCAGGTTCACATATGGGAGAAAAAAAAACAACAAAAAAAACTTGGTGGGCAAGCCAATGTAGGTGAGCACTAATGTATTATTCTGTCTAATTAGCTTTCTCTACTATTCATTTACAGTTGGTCTAGAGTTCTAGGACTAAGATCAGAGATCACTGCCTGATTAATCACCTTCAACGGAAAAAAAAAGTACAAAGCAAAGAGCAGCGCTCTTGTTTTGACAATATGTAATTTGTAAATCTGCACGGGGTTTATTAAAGCATAACTGTGTCCTCGCCTCATTAAAACCCACTTATTCTTGTTCAAACACACTCTAGAAGCTCATTGAAACAGCATCATCTCTTGTGCCTCCGTCAGTCTCTGGGGACTGGGGGTGGTTTGGTAGCTCAGCACCTGGGTTAGCCTGAGGTGAAGGCTCAAAAAACAAGCATGTGACCTGTCTTGGTTACCATGGAAACCATAAGAGAAGGTGACCAGCCTGCTCTCACCTGTTCGTACAGGTCTTGACTTGTAGTAAGTGATTCCCAATTTAGGCTACTGCACTGTCCTAATATTCCTAGCTTTTGTTTTTGACTCCATTGGAAAGTGTCTAAACCAGTGGTATCATGATGCTGGAATGTGGCAGCAGAAGTGTTGTCAAAAGTAACCATACTTCGGTACTGTCTGTACTGGTAGGTCAGTACAGATATTTTCAATATAATGTTACTTTGTTCTTCATTTTTGTACTGACTGTTCACTTGACCTTTTTAAAACAATGTTTACTTAATTTAAAATGATTTGCAGGCTAAATGCTCATGTTTAATGTTTTATTCACTTATTATTATCATTAATAATTAACTAATTTTATTTACTAATAGTTAAATACAAAAAGATAAGTAGTTCAAATAGTATTTTTACTATGATAGCAAAAAGAACAGTGAACTTTTACTGCTGTTAGTACAGACTGCTGAAATTTTGGTATCTTGACAACACAGTCTGCCTTCTTATATTGGATTGGACGGATTCATTTGTCTGTTGCGCCCTCTCTGTCTCATTTGTTTGCTTTATCCAACAACAACACATTCCTCTCTGTTTTCTAATGAATATTTTATCACTCCTGCTTGGATTTGGTTACCTCAGCAGATATAGATGCAGAAGCTTGTAACTGAAACCACCTTCATCCGAATGTCGGTTGCTGGTAGAAGTAGCGCTTTTAAGGTTTCTCTAATGGTGAGGCTTCTCTAATGGGACTTGGATTAATGGGACTGGCCTCAGATCAGCCAGGCTCTCTTTCAAGCCTGTGGTTCTTTTAAATCGAGGTTGTTATAGTTGTTTTCACTGCTAGGCTCCATATGGAGGGAATCTCACCACTTTCATGATGTTTTTTCTGTTTCTTCCTTATACAAGGATGTTATAGATGGAAAGGGTCTTCCTTTGGTGGAGTATCTGTAATGAAATGAGGTTCTGCAACATGGGGCTTTAAATAGAAACGTCAGATATATCCCATTATGTCACATACATACATATCGCCCTCACTCAGTACACTTCTGCTTCTTCTTTTCTGTCTGTGCTTTCAACTGTCATATGTATAAAACATATTTTTAGTGTGTTGGTGGGTTGCCTGACTGATCATTCATTCACATACAGTTGAAGTCAAAATGTTAATTATTTTACCAAAATAAGAGGGATCACACAATGATTACGGAAGTTTCAAAGGCTTACTGATGCTTCAGAAGGAAAAATGGTGCATTAAGAGCCAGGGGTGTAAACTTTTGAACAGAATGAAGATGTTTGTCTTATTTTGCCTAAATATCTATTTTTTTTTTTACTGCCCTATAGAAGCTACTAAGGATGCTTACATGTTTCCCAAAAGACAAAATAAGTTAAATTTATGCGGCTCCTAATGGATTGTGTTTCCCTCTGGAGCATCAGTGAATGTTTGAAAGGTTAAAAACAGCAGAAAGTTTAACTGTTCAGGACTCATAAACAACTATCACTAAACAAAATAACAAAAAACAGCTGTGGATCATTCAGGTAACAAGACAGTATTAAGAATCAAGTGTATGCAAACTTTTGAACGGGGTCATTTTTATTAATTCAGTTATTATTTTCTCTTGTTGACTATATATAAATGTATTTTATGTGAAATCTCTTATTCAGGTCAGTGCTAAATAAAAATAAATGCATGCATTTTATATGATCCCTCTTATTTTGGTAAAATAGTTCAAATTTTTGCAGATTCTGCAAGGTGTATGTAAACGTTTGACCTCAGCTTTAGTAGTTAAGGCCACCTAATATAAAGTGGGACTGAAAATCTAGTTAAACTAGTCAAATTGACTAGTTGGTTGAAAGTGATCCATCACTATGCTGATAAAAGAGCAGCACTACACAGAGCATTTTCACATTAAATTAAATTTATACCTTAAAATATATATTTAATGTTTATGCTGTGTGTTAAAAGCTCTCTGCTAAAGCAAATGAAGTAGGAATCATCTGAATCATTATTCCCACAGTGTCCCACAGAATGACGCAGAATGGACACTGGATTTATGAGTCTTGGTGTGTAGTATGTGCAGTTATACTTATGTGTGTAAGTATCATAGATAATGCATAAGCACCACAGATATACCATCTTCTAGTACACAGGTTTTCATGTCATCAGTGTTTACTAAATGCTCCTACGCAAACCAAACTCCATCTTTGGCTTTTGGTTTTATAGTCTGTCACAAACCATTTCAGTGATACAAAAGATTTTAGTGTTTTTTTAAGGTGGCTGCGTACACTTACCTAACCACTGTTGTGAAGAGTAAAAGTGTACCAAGTAAACTAAAGCTCTATAAAAGCATGTCAGGAGTGCTCTCTGAACAGTGACTGAATAGGCTGGTGGGTTTTCTGTTGCTGTGGAGGTGGATGGAGGTGTCTGCTTTCTGCTTGCCTTTCCAGTCTGTTCCATTATATGGCCAGTGGTGGATCAGATACTGCAGTCTTAGAGCTTCACCTCATTGTGTACTGACAAACACACACAGCCCTGAGTATTGAGTGTCCATCAGCTGCTTGTATTTTCTGTTTTCTGCCTGACTAAAGGATGTTTGTATATGTGACAGTGTGTGTGTGTCTGTGTTTTATTGCACCAGACAAAAGCGAGCTGTCCTTACTTTAATGCACAATGAAAAGCCTTTGCGGATAGTAAGCACTAACCTTTCTTTTCTCAGCAGAATTTATCTCGCTTCTACAGAGTTCCTCAGCCTGCTAGCAGTCAACTCAGTGATACTTTAAAGCACAGTGAAAAACAATAGCAATGCCTATATTTCAGTTCATTCTGTTGGCTGGATTAGCTTATGCCAGCTGCAAACCTATTTCTCTGAATATACTGTATATGCATTACTGTGCAATTTATATTAACCTAAAAGAAAAAAAATACAGCCTTTGGCAAGGTTATGTTAAAATCAAATATAATATTCTGCTATATTGATATACCATAGAGCTCTTCAGCTAAAACTTTTAACATGAATTTTAATTGATTTTTATGAAATCACAGTGTTGCCTGAAACATAAAGGCGCTCTTTGCGCACAGCTCAGCAGTGAATTCAGAAGCAATCAGTGCTCATCAATTAGCAAATCGCTGTCCAGATCAAAGAGAAAACGTGTTTAAGATTGAGCTGCCGTAGTGCAACAAATGGATGCAGCAATTGTGCACTTAAAAAAAAAAAAAAAAAAAAAAAATCACAACATGATGCATTCTGTAAACAACAGAGCAGTTTGGAATAAATGAATAACGCAGATTTATGCCAAGCGGTTAATGGTCTGATGCTGATGGATTTTGACAATGTTTACTTTATATTTTCTGTATTTTAATTTGTTTTAGATGGTTGTAAGAGTGCGTAGTATAGCTCCCTTTTTAGAATTCTGTTGGTCTAACATGAGTTTTTATGCAGGTTCAAATACTTCACATTCATTTCTTAGTATTTTTGACTCTAAAGGTCCCATCAGCTGGAAAATATGTAGTTGTTTTTTTTACAGTTAATGTGATGTGTGTGTACAATTGTGAATAATAGCATAAGGCATATCTTTAAATGTAGAAGGGAAACGGACCAGTGCAGTTGATAAAATGGTATATTTGACAGTTGTGCATTTAAGGCCCTATGAAATCTGTTTTTTTTTTTTTTTACTTAATTCTATTTTATTTTTCCAGATTCAATGTTTAAATTTTTTAGACTCTGTTTTAATGGTTAAATAAAAATGTATTAATCAAAAAGAATGTCTAATTAATTAAAAGCTTGACACTTATGATATCTAACAGCAATTTATTAAAAGTTAAAGAAAAAAAAGGCCATGTTTAAGGCCTTATACATGTTTTATTTATTTATTTTTTTTCAAATTCTGTTTTCTGGATTCTATTTTAATGGTTTTATTAAATTTTAATAATCTAAAGCATCTCTAATTAATAGATTTTATAAAACAAGAAATACTATTTTTTACATTTTTCTTCTAAATAAATTCTGGTATTTTTTTTCTGTTAAATATTGTTTTAAAAATTATGCTTTAATAATAATTTATTAGTAGTAGTAGTACTATCATTACATTAAGGAATATGTTTCTGTCACAGTCTCTTCATGTTAAACCAAACTTTTATTGACAGTTTGTTGATGGGTTGCTGAAGACCTTTTTCTGTGTGTATCTGATATGATACGTAAAAACAATAATAAGACACACCAATTTGCAATGTCAGGCAGCAAAACAAGGTGTTTTGTACAGCTAAAAATAGTTGGGACGTGGATGAGACTGGAAGCTACACCCATAAACAATTGTACAAATGTACAAATTAAGACAGAACACACACATTTTCATCAGTAAATCAGTGGGAAAAAAATATACACACAGTGTAAATGAATGAACAGTGTAAATGTGTAAACTGAGAACTATTTGCATTGATTTATTGTCTTGGTTACATTTTGTTCCTTTGTGCAGTAGCTCAGGAGATGCATCTTTAAGTCTGTATAAAACGTCAACAAGCTGAAAACATAAAAGCAACGTTTTTTTTTTTTTTTTAGATAATTTATTCTTGTTAAAATTTATTTCATAAAATTGGAATCGAAAGAAGTATCGTTCAGGGACTGATATCAAAATTTTTTGAATGATACCCAGCCCTACCGCGAACATTACACATGCTTCAGTATGTTTATTAAACAAACAAACAAAAAAACTACATTTGTAATCAGAAATTCTGCTCTATACAGTAAATTCTGTTTTTATGACTGGAATTTGTAATTCCACATCGTGGAAATCATAGGGCCCCATGCATACTGACACTGACATATAATGAAATTCGAACTTTTAAAGAAGAATTTAAAAAAATAAGTTTTTAATTAGTTTCTCCTTTTTTCATTCTGTTTTCTTTGTTTGGAGATGCTTATTAAAAGCAATTAAATCGCACAACTTTAAACTACGGTGTAGGAGCATTTTGTAACTAATGTCTCTTTGTGTTTTCTGTAAACTTGGTTGTTCTCCTTCCCTGTTTGTCACAGTAAGAAAGGATATAGTGAGAAGCTTCCTGTGCACATTAAATATAGTCTAAATATTGGTCAGGGCACAGGCCAGGCCTGACAGTATATCATATACTTTGTCACTGGCATGCTAGACTTAATGGCATTTTTTTTTAAATGGTTTGTTTTAATGATTACAGCAGTGGTAACCCTAGAGATGAAGAGTCAGGTAATTGTGGGAAGTCCCGGTAGAGTTAGTTTGGCTGGAATGTGCACCTGAGAAGCGTACTGGAAGGGGTGAAATTGAGTGTTGAGGGACAGTCATGAAAGCATGTCTATCTGCTTACACAGAATGAGTGCATTGTTCACCTGAGTGTGCTACCGTATCCGCTCCTGCTGGGGCCTCTTGTGAGAAAATGGGACAGAATATTCAGAGAAATGTCTTTGGTATTTCATTACATATCCCAAAGATTGTGGCACAATAAGAAGCGGCATTGCCAAATCTCTTATAAAAAAAAAAGTTACATTGATAACATTTTGTTTCACTGAGGACGTCAGTGTTATTTTGTTTCTATTTTGTGTGTTTCCTGCAGCACAGTGACAAAAATGTACAAATGTGAAATGTTTTCTCTTTCACTTTTGTCACTTTGTTTACCAAGAACCTCAAAGTTTGGTGGTCTGATGCCACAATCGCAGGGGATATGTATTTGTGTGTGTGTGGCTTATATCTAGTGTTTAGCTGCATAGGTTTAGACCTACCATTATCACCAATATACAGTACTGAGGTCAAAGGTTTATATACACCTTGCAGAATCTGCAAAATGTTAATTATTTTACCAAAATAAGAGGGATAATTCAAAAATCCTATTATTTTTTATTTAGCATTGACCTGAATAAGATATTCGACATAAAGTCAAATATCTTACACATATCACATATCACCCGCCAGACGCTGTTCATGCACTCAGGACAGATGGATGTTGTGGTGATTCAGAGGTAAAAAATGATATAAATACTGTTCAGTTTCTCGCACAAATCATTTGTGTCTTAGGATATCAGTGTATCGTCACAAGTCATAGGGTTTAATTTCATTTAATAATGTTTTTTTTATTCTCAAAGATTTGGTAGCCATTGACTGCCATTATATGACTGACAGACTGCAACGTTTTGAGTTCGTTTGCATTCTAAGAAACAAAGTCACCTACATCTTGGGTGCCCTGGGGGTAAGCAGATAAACAACACATTTTAATTTTTGGGTGAGCTATCCCTTTAATACTGTTGTTAAACTGCCTGCTGATCTTCAGAAAAAAAATTCAGGACCCACAAATTCTTTTTTAGTATTTTTGTGTATTTGAACCCTTTCCAACAATGACTAAGATTTTGAGATCCTTTTTTTTTTTTACACTGAGGACAACTGAGGAACTCATATGCAACTATTGCAGAAGGTTCAACACTCATTGATGCTCCAGAAGGAAACATTGCATTAAGAGCCGGGGTGTAAACTTTTGAACAGAATGAAGATGTGTACATTTTTGTTATTTTGCCTAAATATTAGGGGTGTAACGGTTTACAAAATCCAAGGTTTGGTTTGATATGACACGGTGGTGTCACAGTTCGGTACATTTTCGATACAGCAAAAAAAAAAAAAATGCCAGAGAAATTTCCTAACATCAGAAAGTATTTTATTTATCACATGAGGAGAGTTAGTCTAGCTGACCAGTGAGGTGAGAAAAACAAGTAGTTGGCGAAATATAAGTACAAAAGCGCCTGCTTTAAAAATATTTAGACTTTCTGTTTATCTAAGATGATTTTGGAAGCTTCCACCATTTGCTGATCTCCAGTGTTTTAAATGTAAGCTTTGTGTAAGTTATTTATTATTTTATATTAGGCCTATAACATAAATTTGTATTTGTTTTGTTAATACAAATCATTCTATGTTTAATATATGTTAGCTGATTGCTATATGATCAGTTGACGTCGAATTGGCGCTAATTCAAAAGTGAAAGTAAAATGCACACAGGCATTTACAAGCTATTTAAAAGCCAATAAAAGCAAGGAAGAGAACGAAAATTCGAACAAACTACCTCACCGTTACAACCCTCCTGGAGTATTGTGTTTTTCTTTGAGAGTGGGAGGGACAGACATCAATTTGTCTGTTAAGTCGTTTGGGCTGCCTTGTTGAGCACAGTGGCACACACTGTAAGCTCTTTTATTGTTTATTTAATTTTCTTGTATTTTCCAAATGTAATAGGATTAGTTCAACGAATTGAATTGTTCAGTTTGTAATGTGTACCGAACTGAAAGCCTCGTACCGAACGGTTTAATACGAATACGTGTATTGTTACACCCCTACAAAATATAATTCTTTTTAAGATGTGCTGCCCTTTAGCACCTACAGAAGATACTTACATGTTTCCCAGAAGACAAAATAAGTTAAATTTATCCTGATCTTCAAATTCCAAAAGTTTTCACCCCCTGTCTCTTAATGCATTGTTTTTCATTCTGAAGCATCAGTGAGCGTTTCAACCTTTTGTAATAGTTGCTAGGGATGCACCGAAATGAAAATTCTTGGCCGAAGCCGAAAACCGAAAAAGAGGAAACCAAGGCCGAAAACCGAAAACCGAAACACCGAAAGAAATTATGCCAATTATTAGTAACATTGCATTTATGGCCATGACTGTGTACTAACTTTACTAAAATCAAGGCATTGCAATTGCATAAATTAATATTAAAGTTTCAAAGAATAAATCAATTACAAATTATGCAAATATTTATTTAGCACATTGCAACAATGCACAGTATAAAATAAAATTCAAACTAAAATGTTTAACTTGACCCCACTCATGTGTACATTAAATAATAATGTACTGGCCGACTTTAATTATCCATGTACTAAATTCCTTATTCGTTTTGTACACGTAGTCTTGTTTATGGGCATGTGACTTGCGTGTACAGAGCGCTGACATTCGCTGTTTATTTTCGGTTTCTCTGCTATCCGCTATCTTCAGTGAGTAGTAGGCAAAATGTGCGTGCATGAATGTAAATCAATTTATGTTTTGTCTTTACCCGTCATATTGCGATAATGTTACCGCTGCATGTCTGATTGTTGTCATTAGTCTATACTGTAGTTCAGTTCATATAGAATGTGGAGAAGCGATGCGCGTGAATAAGGAGCTAAGAACCGCGGAAGCGTCGCGTTTTTAAGGTGGAACGGATAGCGTCAATAAGAAGCTGGATTCAGCCTTCTCGCATACGTTTAGCGCCATTTCATCTCATCATATGTGAATGTTTATGTTTACTATATGGACGGATTCTGATCGTATTTGTTTGTTTCAGCCTAAACCACCTCGGTGGTCCTAATGACTGTGCAGTGCTGGATAATATAATGCTCATATTTCCTTAACGTTAGCTTTAAAAAGCAGCTACAGAAAACGAGCAAAGAACATTTGTCAGAGAACATCACTGGCTTTGTCTAGCGCGAGTTTATACACTTTTAAAAACCACTCGCGTTATAATCAGTAAAGCTATCTGCACTATATGATGAATAAATCTCTTACCCCTTATTTTCATTGTGCACGTTACGGCTCCGACGCCCCGCGACAAGTTTCTGAAGCATCCTAGAAGCGGTTCTCTGCGCTGCTTTGCTAAACATAAGCGCCTAGTTTATTTTTGACGGATAATAATAATAATCGTCTTGCTATTGTCATAGGCATCAGCAACAGACGATATCTCTGACTATCGTCGATACACGATAACATCCTGTTTCGGCCGTATTGTTTCGGTGAGAAAAGTCTTTCGGCCGAAAACCGAAAATGCACTTTTAAGCCATTTTCGGCCGAAAATTTTCGGTGGCCGAATATTCGGTGCATCCCTAAAGTTGCATATGAGTCCCTCAGCTGTTCTCTTTTCTCTCGTGGACTATATGTTAACGTCTTTTATGAGAAATACCTTATTCAGGTCAGTACTAAATAAAAAATAACATGCATTTAATATAATCTCTGTTATTTTGGTAAAATAATTAACATTTTGCAGATTCTGCAAGGTCTATGTAAACTTTTGACCTTAACTGTATAGCTAGTGTTTAACTAAATAGTTTCAGATAGGGCTGCCCTCGACTAAGAATTTTTCTGGTCGACTAGTAGTCGTTAATTTTAAAGGGTACATAACATACACAGTTTCACCTAATCTCGTGTTATTCCTGAGTAACTATATAGTAGTACTGTATCCTTATTATCTTCAAAAAGTCTTTAGTTTTATCATATTTATAAAAGAAAAATACAGCTTTCCGATTTTCTCCGGAAAAAACGGAGCTAAGTTCGATGATCACTTTTCTGGGATTGCCAATAAAATAGACATTTGATGGCGTTTCACTTACCATCTGCAGTTTTGAATCATGAGCGGGATCTTTTATAGCTGGGACCGCTCCATCTTTCAGTATCAAACAATGTGCAAATCCAGCGTCGAACTAGGCCTTGTATATGAAATGTTCGTCAGCAAACACACACTTCCTAACTCCATTGCTGCCCCGGAAAAAGGAACTGCATCCACTGTTCATGCAACGCTGGCTTCTTCTGGAAGCTGAGCAAAGTTATCTTTGCCTTACAACCAAAACCACACTTCTTTAGAGACATTCTTCCCGAGTAAATCCCATGCAGAGTTTCGTGCTCAAGTTCACAGAAAACGAGATGACAGAAAGCACATCCTGTTTGTTTTCATTATTTTACAAAAGCGCAATGTGTCGTTGTTATTGTGAGCATACGCGAATAAACGTCTTTACAGATTCGAAAGATGATTTACCTGTATGCCCAAAAATGAGGGAGTAGGCTATTTTAAGTGCAAATTACAGAATCTGTGCCTTCATCTGTCCTGTGGTAGGTGCGCATCTGTTCAGCTTCCTCACTCCACACAGACACGGGAACAGCGCACATTTATCTAGGTTAGCATAAGATTGAGTGTCCATGTAAAGTTGCTACTACTTACATAGGCCTATTTCAGATAATAAGCCATATTTGAGGTCGATGAATGAGAGGCGAGTGTTGGATGTGTTGCCTGATGTACTGTATTACAATTACCACACAGACTAGCCATTAACGATCTCTCCGTTACAAACTGCGTTACTTTGCCTAAGGCTTTATTTATTTATGTGTGTGACTAAGCGACTAATAAAATTTTGCTCGATCAAGCCTTTTCTGTTCGACTAACGATTAGTTGACTATTAGGGGGCAGCCCTAGTTTCAGACTCACCAATAAACATTGTATGACAGTCCAAAAAAGACCACATAACATGGTCAGATAAAGTAATCATCTTACGGGATTCTAATCTGCCCATTTTTTTTCTGATTGTCATTTATGCATGAGAGCTAATAGCCTCTACATACCAGGGCACAAAAGAAAGCTTTGAATAAGCCTCTTCAAGTTATGCAGTTGCTGCTGAGCTTCTAGGTTGTGTTTTGCTTTTTTTTTTTTTGTTGGATGACATTAGTATGACTGTCATGAAAGTATATGGGAGCTGGCATGGTCGTAAATCACAAACAAACCAACTCGAGAATTGTGTATTTATCAGACAATTGTTTCCTGTCTGCCCTGTGGAAATAAATATACAAAAGCCATTGTTGATTATCTTTGAGGTTATGCTAGAAACTCTCTGTTTTCTGTGATTATATTTGAGAAAAGTTGCAGAGCACTTTAATGAGCTTCTTTTTAACTCATTTGGCTCATTCTTCATATCTTTTAGAGGAGTTCATAAGTGTAACTGTAGCATAATGTGTAGCACACTTTAAGGTGTTGGGCTTAATTTCTTTCTGACTGCAGTCGAAATGAGTAGGCTCGGTGGAAAAAAACTGCCAGCTCTAAAAGTAGCTCAATGAGTAGTAATTGTGACACAGTCCTACCCTTCTTGAACTTCTTAAGCAGTGATTACCAAGGCCATGCACTGGAGTGAGATACATACTGCTACAGGAAATAAGGCAGACAAAGCCTGGATGGAGAGGAGGGAAGTGGCTTTGACTGTGGGGTGTAGAAATCATCTGCATCTGCCAAAGAGTCTGAATGTTAAAAGAAAACAAACATCATCCTTTGAAAAGTGAGTGAACGTCTGTCACTTGTCAGGTCACATTTTTCCCAAGACAACAAAATATACACTACCAGTAAAAAGTTTGGACACACCCTCTCATTTGATGTTTTTAAAGAAGTTTCTTATGCTTATCAAGGCTGTTTTCACTTGATCAAAAATACAGAAAAAAAAAGTATATTGTGAAATATTATTACGATAAACGTAAATCAATGTTTTTCTTTATTAATATACATTAAAATTTAATTTATATCTGTAATTAAAGTTGAATTTCCAGAATCATTACTCCAGTCTTCAGTGTCACATGATCCAAAAATCATTCTAATATGCTGATTTATTATCAGTGCTGGAAACAGTTGTGCTGCTTAATATTATTATTTTTTGAACCTGTGATACTTTGACTCTTTTTCAAGAATTTTTTGATCAATAAAAGGTTAAAAAAGAACAGCATTTATTTAAAATATAAAGGTTTTCTAACAATATACACTACTGTTCAAAAGTTTGGGGTCAGTACATTTTTATTCTTTCTTTTTTTTTAAAGAAATCAATTCATTTTAATTCACCAAGGATGTGTTAAATTAATAAAAAGTGATAGCATAGATTTACATTGTTAGAAAAGATTTATATTTTGAATTAATGCTGTTCTTTTTAACTTGTTATTCATCAAAGAATCCTGAAAAAAGAATGACAGGTTGCAAAAAAATATTTGGCAGCACAACTGTTTCCAACATTGATAATTCTACTAATAAATCTGCATATTAGAATGATTTCTGAAGGATCACGTGACACTTAAGACTGGAGTAACAGCTGATGAAAATTCAGCTTTGCATCACAGGAATAAATTATATTGTAAAGCAGAGGTCTTCAACCCTGCTCCTGGGGACCCCCTTGCCTGGAAAGTTTATTTGCAACCGGCTTCAGCACACCTGCTTGCAATTTTCAAGCAGTCTTGAGAAGCTTGATTGCCTGCTTCAGGTGTGTTTGATTAGGGTTGTAGCTAAACTCTTCAGGATAGTGGGTCCCCAGGACCAGGGTTGAAGACCTCTGTTGTAAAGTATATTAAAATAAAAACTAGTATTTTATATTGTAATAACATTTTTGATTATTATTTTTGATCAAATTAATGCAGCCTTGATGAGCATAAGAGACTTCTTTAAAAAACATTTAAATGAGAGGGTGTGTCCAAACTTTTGACTGGTAGTGTAGCAGTTTATATTTTATCAATACCTGTAAAATGTCATTATATATATACAATTTTAATACTACCGCAAAAACTGAGCACAATTTTATCTTGTTCCTCTGTCCTATCTCTGGTGGTTTAAAGGTATTTTAAATTTAGCACAGAGCTATGCAAATACTCAGTTCTTGACTGTATTTTTATTTTATTTCAATAATGCATAATTAATTGTATACAATCAATGTACACTAGCTGAATCTCTATAGCAATTGCAATGCAAAGTGTTTTATCTTTCTGGACTAGTGTTACTGTAATGCTATTGTTAATTTCTCTGTTCGTTACTAGTTTAGTAATGGTTGAAGTCCCTATGTGCCTTATAAGGCCATCTCTCTTCTCTGAATGAAAAAACACTGCTCAGCTTCGATAGGTGCGTGTTGAACAATAGTAAAAATGCTTAAAACAACCTGTGCCTGTTGGTTGTTACTAATGATGTTTCTCATCTTATCGTTGAATCTTCATGATCCACTATATTACAAACAAACAGAGATTTATTGTCATCATATAGTACCATTCATTACAGCAGACAGCTGATGAAGCTTTTTTTGTTTACTCATTTCCCATCTGTCTCATGGTGTTTTTTTTTTTTTTTTTACTACAGCAGCCAACGTGTTGTGCCCATTCTGTTAAACGTCTGTACTGTCTACATAAAGACGGACGTTGTGGGTTTAATCTAATGGCAAATCTTGTTTTCACCTGTTGCGTTTTTCAGTGTACGTGACATTATCAGCACAATGATTTGAATCTTGTACCATCTATTTAAAATCCTAAATGAGTGCAGAAGAGAGAAACAACAGGTCAGATCTAAATTTAAATAAGTTGAACTTTGCTTATTGGGAAATGGACCAAAATTTACCTACAGTGGCTGATTGTGGCTCAGGTATTCAGTGGAAGCATAAAATTAGTACAGATACAACAGGAAAAAGGTTTCTGCTGAAAGCAACAGAATGTGTAAAACCATATCAATGTATGGATAATAATCAACCAAAATAGTATACATAATAATAATTTAAAAAAGAGGAGCAGTGTTCTGCAGAAGCACACGTTTACCTTTTTTGAACATACTTTTCTGTAAAGTGTAATGGACTTTGAGCTAGATTTACTGAATAGCGTAAATTAGCATGGGACTGCAGTTCCATAAAAGTGCCATTCTGCAAGATGCTAAATTGCATGTTAGGTGTTTTCTTTGTAATGCTTTTCTGTGGGAAAACACTTAATGTGATGCACTGTGTTCATATTCTGTGTTTATATATTTACTAGTGCTGTCAACCGATAAAAAAAAAAATTAACTGCACATTTTTCTGAAATTAATCGAGAATAATCCCACCTAACATTAAAGTTTTTAAATATACTTTTATATTGCAATAATTTCACATTTAATCTTCAAATTAATATAGAAACAACATAAAGGCAGGATATTTTTAATATTTGTTAAAATTTCTTTTATGACTGGAAGGTGAGTATCACTTTTTTTATAAATAATTTTTTTTCATAATATTTAACCATTGACTAGCTATTCAACATGTAAGGGATAATCAACGGTTTGCCATGCATTAAAGGATTTTAACTGCACGACATGGAGGCTAATACCCCCTGACATGAAGTGCATTTAAAATCCTTTACTGCACAGCAAGCCGTCGATTATCCCGCTTATTCCATGGTCATTTTATACATTTATAGACAAGTTAAAACTAGTATTGCTCTTTGCAGTGCATTATTTGACCCGAATGGGTGAAAATGACGCTTTAAATCAGACACAGAGATGAAATGGGTCGGTAAGATCACATTTATTTGAATGAATTATAGTATTTATTTCAATTAATTATCGATTGATCAAGAGAAAGAGAGAGAGAGAAAGCAAGCAAGAAGGAGAAAGAGAAAGGCAGAAATGACAGCTGTGCGTGTAACCTAAATACTGCGCAAGAATCGCAGGGAAGCGCTGACAACAAGTTTATGTATGTGCGCAGCACAATGCGATATCCAACTCTCTCTCTCTCTCTTTCTGTGTGCGTTAGTGTGCATCAATTAAAGCGCATTAATAGAACGCTGATTAAACTGACTTGGAACTACCTGTGCCAATCAGAATCCAGTATCCAGATATTCCATGGAATAATACAGTGTAATTGAAAGCTATCGATTTTAACATTTATTAGACTTTAAAAAATAACAACTAATTTTAGTATACTTTGAAGTGAACCCATTATTTACCTGTGTGCTTCAGCAAGTAGAAAATATACAGAAATTGAATAAAGTTATTAAACATCCTCTTTTTTTCTTTGATTTAATAGACATCACAGCAACTGGGTTATTAGGTTTTTTGACTGCTACTACTTTAAGAGCTGCCACTGCTGAATGTGGCATGGATTACATAGTTTCATCCGTGCTTTAATATGAAATTATACAGGCTACAGCATGCACTGCCAGATTTGTGCGTACAATTGAAGTGTGCGTGCTATGAGCACAGTATAACGGCTGACAGGATAGGTAAATTAATTTTTACTGAAATATTGCCTGACAACATCTTATCTGAGCGCAGTTCACTGTTGTTCTACTGAAGCTGCCACATCACCTATACCTTTTTTGCACTGCAGCTGTAGTCAAGTTGGAGTGCATGTCTGAAAAGTCTAACGTTTGATGTGGTCATAAAGACGTTCTGCGACTGAACAAATGCACTTCTTGTCAAGAATGAAAGAGCCAGAAGCAGCAGTTGTGAGTGGGGTGGCCGACCCTAGCCTCACCTCTGCGTTAAATATTTTTAACGATGTTAAACTGAAAATTAATCACCTGCATCAACGTGCTAATTTTGACAGAACTATAATTTACCAGTACATAGTATGCTTTAGTAATAAGGTGTGTGGTCAATTTGCTTATCCAATATCACTGTCTCAATGAATATGCTACAGTAAGCATTTTCTTCATAATGGTTTTCTATAAGCTTAGAGCCTGATTTACTAAACAGCGCAAATTAGCGTGAGACTGCAATTCCATAAATCCACAGAGCTGGGTGGAAAGTTCACAAATCAAAGGGATAGTTCACCCCCCTGTTATTAATTACTCACCCTCATGCCATTCCAAAGCCAGAAGACCTTCGTTAATCTTCAAAACGCAAGATATTTCTGATGAAATCCGAGAGCTCTCTGACAGCAACACAACTAAAATGTTCCCAGGACCAGAAACGTAGCAATGACATCTTTAAAATAGGTCTTTCGGGTTTAGAACGAAATGAGGGTGAGTAATTAATGACAGAATTTTCATTTTTGGGTGAACTATCCCTTTATTGAACACTCAAATTAATTAAAATCTGTCCATTTGTTTATAATTTATGTTAATTAAGCTAAAGTTTATGTCAATCAGTAACTGGCATGTGGGGCACATGGTGTTGTATAGACTCTATTTATCAATTCCATGTATTTATAGTACTCTAGTCTAATGTGCAGGACAATCATAAGACTCTTAAGCCTAGGTCACATTGATAGCAATGCAATCACAGATCTGTTTGTTGCTAACAGGGCTTCTTTGACTGCAGTATCCAACTGAATCAAGGGCGGTTCACTGAGAATTGAAAGAATGGGAGTGACAGTGTTGCTGCTCATTTGCTTCAAGTTGAACTTTGCTCAACCTTGTCACGTCGCCAACGGTCTCTGTCACTCTGTCTCTGGAAATTGCCAGCTGGATTACCTAATGAATGCCTAGTCTTTTTAGGCATGTGACATTATTATTAAAAAAAATAATAAATCTGAATAATTGCAGAAATGTTTATCATAGTATTGAATTACATTAAAATAAAAGGTTGAATAGTTACATTATAGATTTCTTTATAATAACAACTTTTTTTTTTTTTTATCAAAAAAGACCATAAATGTTTAAATACAATTCAACTAAAACTCAAATACATAAGAATAATTTAAATTAAACTGCATTTTATAAACATATTAAAATCATAAACTATAAAGAACAATACTATAGAATGAGAACATTTTCAGCAATATCTAGAGATTTTCTGGGCTGGCATGTTTTAGTTTAGATTGCAGTGTGACAGTATATATAAGTATAAGTGTATATACAGTTGTGCTCAAAAGTTTACATACCCCTTGCAGAATCTGCAAAATGTTAATTCTTTTAGCAAAATAAAAGGGATCATACAAAATGCATGTTATTTTTTTATTTAGTGCTGACCTGAATAAGATATTTTACATAAAAGACATTTACATATGGTCCACAAGAGAAGAAAATAGTTGAATTTATAAAAACGACCCTGTTCAAAAGTTTACATACCCTTGATTCTTAATACTGTGTTGTTTCTTGAATGACCCACAGCTGTTGTTTAGTGATAGTTGTTCATGAGTCCCTTGTTTTTCCTGAACAGTTAAACTGTCTGCTGTTCATCAGAAAAATCCTTCAGCTCCCACAAATTCTTTGGTTTTCCAGCATGTTTGTGTATTTGAACCCTTTCCAACAATAACTGTATGATTTGGAGATCCATCTTTTCACACTGAGGACAACTGAGGGACTCATATGCAACTATTACAGCAACACAAATAATCTCACAACAAATAATCACTAAACAAAAAAAAATATTGTTTTCTCTTGTGGACTGTATGTAAATGTCTTTTATGTGAGATGTCTTATTCAGGTCAGTACTAAATAAAAAATAACATGCATTTTATATGATCCCTCTTATTTTGCTAAAAGAAGTAACATTTTGCAGATTCTGCAAGGGGTATGTAAACTTTTGAGCACAGCTGTGCTATATATATATATATATATATATATTTATATATTTATATATTTATTTATTTTTTTTTTATTTATTATTATAATTTTTTTTATTATTATTTTTTCTAAGTGTTTTCTAAGTATTTGGTGTTTACAATATGATACAGTGTGAAAGTCTGTTTGAAAACATTTAAATACTGTTTGACTTCCTTTGTGCTCCGTGACCAGCGGGTGTCAGAACACAAAGCTGCATAGCTTCTTTGTGTACTGGGTTAACTGGGGTAACTGCTTAAAAATGAGGTATTTTCAGAGAGTGAATCAGCATTTTTATTCATTCCACAGCTCAGCATATATTACATGCAGTGCTGTAAATTTTAACTGGTCGAAGGAAAAGAAGCTATTGTGCATGCTAAATAACAATTTGGATAAAAGACATCTATAATTATTCACATCAATTTAAAGTACCCACTTTATCAGTTCATAATTTTCTTTTGCTTTGCATATTGCTTTATTTTGCTTTATTTGCAATCATTTCAATAATTTGCATTTGTTTAGTCGCATGAATGCTGGTGTTTTTTAATGAAAGTAACCTCAGATACATAGTACTTGAGTAGAGAGAGAGACTTTTGACAGTGGAAACCAAGTCACCATGTGATGATTCTGTGGGGATGCTGGCGGTGTGTACAGTGGCAGCACTGCTCGCCTTTGCTCGAGGCATCACATCCGTTCAGCCGTGTGTTTCATGAACAAACCAGCCCTCGCAAGAGTCGCTGTGTCTCGTTAGTAAACATCAGATTAGCATGCGCAGCAGGATGTGTCCTGTTTCCTTACACAAACATGCACACACAAAGTCATACCAACTGGACAGTCAAGTCTTAACTGTGCACATTAATTCACTTGTTAAATTCATTTCAGTACTTAATGTGCTTTTGATGCATATGTTGACTTGTTTCTCAAAATGCCTGGAATATTATCATTTGAAACATTACAGAGATTTCTTAAAGAATCTGAAAGGATTAGTTCACTTTCAGAACAAAATTGTACAGATAATGCACTCACCCCCTTGCCATCCAAGATGTTCATCTTTCTTTCTTCAGTCGTAAAGAAATTATGTTTTTTTTGTGCAAAACATTTCAGGATTTCTTTCTGTATAATGGACTTCTATTGTGCCCCCAAGTTTGAACTTCCAAAATGCAGTTTAAATCCAGCTTCAAAGGGCTGTAACCGATCCCAGCCGAGGAAGAAGGGTCTTATCTAGCGAAATGATTGGTTATTTTCTAAACAAGTTGACAATTTATATACTTTTTAACCTCAAATGCACGTCTTGTCTCGTTTCTGCGATATGTATGCGTAGTCTGTGTAATCTGGGTCATTACAGTTAGGGTGTTTGTCAAACAACTCCCATCTCGTTTTCGTCTTCAACATCAAAATCGTCCTACAACGCTGTTTTACCTTTTTTTTTTTTTTTTTTTTGTAAAGGGCATTTGATATTCTTTGAACTGTGAATCCTTTAAACTGTGTTAATTGAACCACTGATCTGGCAAAAATCCTGAAGGAGGGTGTCTTACTGTTAAATCAATTATGATGTACTGTATGATAAATTAGGTAATGGTCTATAATAGGCTACAGTGTGATGTAGGTCACTGCTCATTCACACTAAACTCAACAAGCATCCATTGAGCAGCTGAGGCCCTGTGTAGGAAGCTTATTCATTTCTAAATGATGTCTGGTTTTCTATTATGACCAAGGTCCACTCCTCGGGTTTATTTCATTGGCTGAGCTTGTGTGTTCACCTGTTTGTGTCGTCTGCATTTCTCACACACTCTAAAGTGAAGGTTTGGTCAGCCTTTCGTTTTATGATGTTGTGGTTAGAGGCAGAGGTTATCAAACACAAACTGAGCGCTTACTTTACGTTACGTAATCACAATATCACACTATGTTTTGCTTCAAATACAGCCTCACAATATCACAGTATGTTTTGCTTCAAATGCAACCTTATGCAAACTGGATTTGGATTTTTATTGCATTACTGGTACATTTATGTAATTTGTACATTTTTATTATTTTATTCATTTTTAATTTATTTACATGCTGTGCAGTGTTTCTCTGCTCAGAAGAGAGATGGCCATGGGCAGAGCAGATGTGAGACACACATTGTCTTCATCTCTCCCTTAAGCAGTAATAAAATAACAAAATAAACATTAGACAGTGCATTTCCTACAAGTGTTATAATCAAGTTATAATTTCCTGGGCGAACAATGTTACCTCAGGAGTCAAGAAAAATATTATTTATTTATATTAGGGGTGGGTGCGATTATATCTCTAATTTCTTGATTAATCGACGTGTGACAACACCAATAATACCGGTATCACCGTGGTCGTGAGGGGTTTGTTTGAGTTTTCTCTCTTTCCATCACTTTTCTTCAATTTTAAATTGCTTGTAAATGTGTCACTTTCAAATTAGTAGCAATTCGACGACAAGCAGTTCGTTTTTAAATAGTTTTATTTTTTTCCATCTATTCCTCACTGTCCTTCACTTTTAAATAGCTTGTAAAAGTGCAGTGCACATAAAACGTTTATTAGCAAAGCGAATAAAGCTTAGAGGCATAAAATAAATGTTTTAAAAAAAAAAACTTCTGAAATCATCTTAGATAAACGGTGCTTGAGCGGTTAGATACACATGTTAAAATTACTGCCTTTGTAAGTATCTTTGTAAACACAGTAATTTAGGTCTTAACCATGTTTTTATTATAGTAAAATTGTAGTAACCATGTTTTTTTGGTGCATTGATTGATTACCATTTGTATAATCATAGTTTTACTACAAATACCATGGTTAAACTATGGTTAGTGTAGCAAGACCATGGTTAATTTGTGGTTGCCATGGTTTAACTATGATAGCCATGGTTTTATGGCTTTATTTGTAAGGAATTTTCGTAAGGGAAATTCATAATTTATGAAACCATTCATAATTTTCGTAAAGCAAACAGCTGAGAAAGAAAACACATGTGTAACAGTATTTTGGATCCGGGAAGCTCTTAAAGTGACAGCAGTCATCACCCCTAACTTGTATGTATTTTTTTTTCTGGTTTGTAAAAACAAATTAATAAAATACTAGCAAGTACTAGCACGAAGCTCAGAAATACTATCACTATTATTTTAAGGGGAATATATTATGGGGTTACATCAGTTGTACAATAATTAATTAATAAGCGCATTATAAAAGTATAAAAGAGTGAACTATATTTAATTACTTATTATTATAATTGACATTTTAATAATACATTTTAATAATACATTTTTGCATTAAAGGACGCCGTCCAAGTGTACTTACTATAGGGTTAATTCAGTTCATAGGGCACTACAAACTCCATATGGATTGATACTTCACAGGAAGTGAGAGGGAAAGAGGGAAATTTACCCACCAGTCATTGTGCATCACAAGCACTAAAAGTAGTTTGAATAAAATAAATTGTAGAAATCAGGCCATTAACTGTGGTTTTAAATTACACTTTCTGGTCAGAACATGACAAACATTTCACATTTTTGGATTCTTTACAAAATAAATATCTTTATATGCAAATTAATTTCTTAGTTTCTGCTTGTAAAATGAAATAAAGGTGATGAAAAGATGTTGAGAATAAGTTATTATCTAGTTTAATTAGTCACAGGTGTCATTTGTATGTGTTTTTTGTTAAGGTTGAACTTGTTTTTAATAGGCTCCTCTTTAGGGCTGTGAATCTTTGCACTGTAATCCCAAATAAGTTGGCAAAACTCAAAAAAATTGAGGTAATCAGTTACATCAAATTGTTTAAGTTTTGACATGTCCAATTTTAAGTAAGCAGAAACATCTAGTTTTGAGTTTGTTGTACTCATGCAAAATAATTTCTCCCAACTTTAAATACAGAATTACCTTGCTCATACAATTTGATTGCAATCAACTTACATTTTTTAATTACTCCCAACTTTAAATACTTAGTCACCCAGTTCATTCATTTTGATACTTTGTAAAATCTGATAAGTTAAGAATACTCAAAACATTTGAAGAAACTTATTGCCTTAAAACATTTGAGTAATCAAACTCTTTTTTTTAAGTTTAAGTTTAAGTTTTTTAGTTACTGTCCATCCTCAACCTAACCACAGGCTCTACTCTTTACCACAACGGTAACACTACAAAACCAACATAAGAGAAACTTATGTAAATCCTAACATAACACAACATTTAAGTACTAACTTATGTCTCTCTACATTAATCTTGTGCAAAAACACACAAAATAACACTTAATTTCAACATTTATTTTCCATGTTGTCTGATGCAAAGCATGCTGGGAACTAGAAAACTCAATCATTTTAAGTTCAGCTTACTACAACAACATTTTGAGTTTACAGAACTTATTTCAATTAAGTCCAATGAACTTTCATTATTATTTGAATGAAATCAACTCATTTCATTTAATTAATTTCACTGTTCGGGTTTACAGTGTGGGTAAACAGCGAATTGATTCGATTCACAATTCATAAGGTTTCAATTTGATTCAGGAGCAATTTTTGCACATTCAGAATGATTAGATTTGAGGCGATTCACAATGAAATCCAATGCGATTCGATAAACGATTCAGTTCTGCATTCTTTAAGTGTTTTCACAGGGTTATTGTAATGCTTCCCCTAAATTCTTTATATGCTTAGTCAGGGGGCAAATTACACTGCAGCCTTTATGGAGCCAAAGACTGAGGGCAAAAAAGCAAATAAACAAACACTGTTGTCCACTCTTAGATGTTAGTATAATGATGCTATGGCATGACATATAGCAATGCAATGTGAAAAGTAATATTTAAAATACATTTATTTCAAACTAAGTATAGTTGAAATCTATTAATATATCAGGACATATTGATCTAATAATTATAATTAAAAATTTTTTATTTATTATATGTGCACAATGCACATTTCTTAATATTAAGCCTAAATATGTTTAATGTCACTATTGCTGAGGATTGTATTATCTTTGAATAATAAAGATCTTTAAATGAAAGATATTTAAAGTGTACCTGAAATATACTTGCAACAGTTCCACTTTAGCACAATCAAATATACTTCAGTTCATCTTTAGGTGGACTTTAGCACTATACTTCCAATTTAGCACACTTTATGCCAGTTTAGTATAAGCTACTAAAAGTACAATTGCAAGGTATCTTTTTATTAAGAACATAAACATGTACATTTATTTGTAGTATACTTAACATTAAATACATTTATTTCAAATACGTTTTAGTATATTAATCTATCTTTATTTTTTCACTAGCCTATGTAAGCAAAAAGTTAAAAGTAGGCTGTCCTGTTAACTATTGTGTATCATACTGTGAATGTATAGGGTAACATTTTATGCCACACCTTTGCATGATGTGAGCTTCTTTATCCTTTTTTTATTAAATAAAATGCTGCAGCATTTAAACTTTCCCTTTCTATCAGCGAATAATGATTCTGATGACGTAGTAACGAACGCAACTCTTACGCAACTCTTACGCATCTGATTGACAGTTAGATAAACCTTGCGCTCTTATTTCAAGGTTGTTGTTAATGCTGTGGTTATTTGAACCGTTTCCTTCATACATTCGATTTAACAATATTAAATCTAAAAGCATACGATATTGTGCATATGCTTTTAGACACTTACACTTTTTGCTACGTTCAAACGCGTAGCTTTCAACTGCTTAGATAATGTCAATGGTATGAGAGCTACGAAAAAAAAACTATAGAAAAGTTCTAGCAGTACTGGCCAGGAGTACTAAGGAGAGATCACATGTTGGCTGCTTGAAAAATGTGTCGGTGAGAGCACACGCCTGTCCTTTGACAGGCAGTGAATAAAACATGTGAAGGAGAGATGTGATGAAATGAGCAACGCCGTTCAAGGTCTCCATTGATTTGTGCTTGTAGTAATTTAATGTGTATATATTTTAAAGCACTGAATCACTATGGAAATCGTGATTCATTCAATTCTTAGTGTTTTAGATCGATTACTGGCCGAAATCAACAATTCACGATTCAAAAATAAATTTCAAGATCGATGCATATGCATCGTCAGGTTTTATAATCGATGCATCGAGAAAACGAGTGAATCGTTACACCCCTATTCCTTTTTTGGGAACTCTACATAACCCCAGTGCTTTTTGTTTCAAAAATGTTTGAAATAACTCAAATGTTAGTGAAACTGAATCATTTTGTGGTCCCAATGCATGTTAAAAGCGAACCAAATCGTTGAATGAAGCGAAGGGACTTTGACCAAACTCAAAGCTTTAAAAATTCAAAGTGTGGATCATACTGCACATACTGTGCTTTGCTCTGAGGCTACTGAAAGCACTGTATCACGAGCCTCATGCTTGCATGCAGTAGGACAGAACAAAGGAGGGCCCTTACACTTTGAAGCATGCAGTGCATTCAGCTCTGATTTTTTTAATGAAACTGCAGGCTTTTAAAACTCATATGACTATAGCACAGTTTCAGTTGTGTGAATAATTGGGCAACTGTACAGTACTACTCCCCTGCTTTGTGCAGTTAAAATCACATCAGTTCCTGTAGAACAAATGCTCTAAGCATCTTTTCAGGGTGTGACTGTGGTGCATTGGTGATTAAAACAGCAGCCGGCTGTGGAACCTGCTTACATGACTCTTGGGATGAACTAAAGGAAAGCGTAGCAACAACACTCCATATACACTCTCGATTTCAGGAAGTAGAAACAGAGCAAAACACTACTAAACAATAGAGCTTTTTGTCTGCTTGAAAAATGCCAGAAATCCCCAACCATAGCAAATTCTGGTTTGCAGTTTGTTGAAGGGTGTTGTCTTTCAGATTGTGAGTCACCACGCATGATGCTCAGCGTAAAGAGCCTTTGAATGAAATTACAGAAACTCAAATGTGTTCTAGTGATGACAGACACTTCAGAGTATCAGATCAGTTTTTGATTTGGCTGAAAGTAAGTAGTTGTGTGCAGTTTGTCTTCTAAATATAGAGAGCAGATGGTGTTGAAGGAACTGCTTGACTGATTTGATTTTCACTGTTATCTTTTCTCACCATACACAGCAGTTCATAGGGTGCAGTGTCATATGCCCTGCAGTGCCTGATGTGCTCTGTGTATTGAAGTGTACTGATAAGCCTTCAGAACAGTTTGGTTGTTTCATATGCAGAATTTTATAATTTAACTACAGTATAACTCAATATGTCCTGAAATGTTTGCAACAGTGATTTACCTACCTGATCTCATGACAAAAACATACCTGTGGGAACTTTTTCGTAAGACGCAAAATACGAACCAATAAATACATATCACTGCAGTTTCCAACAAAAATGAACATTAGAGGCAGTAAAACAGCAAGCACTTCTAATCGTTTTCGTACATATGTTTTGCTTTTTGAACTTAACAAGCTTGCTCGGAATTGCAGACTCCTTGAGTACGAATCCTGTGAAAACATGACTCACAATGAAATAGCTGAAAGCTTGCATGCTTGCAGTTGCGTTTTTATGTCACATTTGCTTTGTTCACCATCATTTAGGTTTAGGTGTAGTGCAGATGGTATGTTATTTTAAAATGTCACAAGCATTAGAGTTATAGCGCCACTCAATGGACATTTCATACAAAACCAATATCACTTAAAACGATAAAACATAAATCTTTCAACGCCACTCAGTGGACATTTCACGTTCAATATGTAACGAAACGTACATGCCGTACATGCCTGGTTTTGATGACTCATATCTTCAGCACAGTTTGCAGTGCAGGGTGCAATATTAATATTCAATTTTTTTGTCTCATCGAAATGCACATTTGACAGTAGCAGTAGGAGTAGTAGTCAGGATGCAGGTGCAAATTCATATTCATTATTGAAAAAACAGTATAATCTGTAAACATTTTAGTATACATTTAGATCATGACAACCACAGTCAAAACCACGCATATAGCACCTCAATACCATGATTTCTAGGTATTCGTATGAAAAACAGTAGTCCAAATACATTTAGTATAAATGAACAGATGCTATAGCTTAATCACAAAAATACTGTAATTATATTCCTTTATTTAAAACATGTCTGCATTAATCATATAATAAAATTCAATATGAATATCCCACATATACCACAATACCATGGTGCACTTAGTGAAAAGACTATAGAATACCTAAGACATGTCACTCGTATAGTTTTGAATGGGGAAAAATGCACTGCTCATTATGGCTGCCAAACCCGCCTTCTTAATGAAAGAGCTAATCGTTGATTAGTAAAGTCAGCGCGCCACTGCAGCTGCCGTTAGAAGTCCCGGTTGCTTTAGAAACAATCTGTGTTCTAAGACGTGTTCTCAGTACTGCGCATTGGGCTTTCAAAAGAAGCCCAATTCCACCCAATCTGGCAACACTGGTAATAGGGGAAATAAAAGATGGACAAAAGATTAATAAAATGATGAAAGAGTAATAGCTTAAATTTTATTATTTCTCCCAATTATCTGTACAGTTAATTTTTTACATTAACCATAATAGTAATTAGTGGGATACGTGGTGTTGAAAGCAGAACTGTGGTTCCCAGTGTGTACCACAGCATGAATGAACCATGTTTGAACTGTGTTATTTACACTGGTGTAGTGTTTGTTGCTTGTCTAAGTTGTGTCATGTGGTGTAAACAGCAGCTCTGTCCCTATGTAGTTGCCATTGTCATAGTGGTGTGTTGTTTGGATGCCGAAGACCTCACACAATGAATCTTTTTATTCTGCAGTTGTTTTTTTGCCAGGCAAATATTTCATGAATCTAAACAGAAGTGATGAACTAACAGCTTTCCCACAGTGAAAGTTTTTACACTGTGGTTTCTCATATCTTATGTGGCATAGCTACTGTGAGAGAGATAAGCGCTCTATAAAACTGAGAGAAAATTATGCAGCGTGGCCCAATGGAGAGTCTGATGTGTAGCTGCTATAGAAATATGTGACCCTGGACCACAAAACCATAAGTAGCACGGGTTTATTTGAAGCTATAGCAAAAAATACATTGTATGGGTAAAAAATATTGTTTTTTATTTTATGCCAAAAATGATTAGGATATAAAGGAAGATCATGTTCCATTAAGATATTTTGTAAATTTCGTACTGTAAATATATCCAAATAATTTTTGATTAGTAATATCCATTGCTATGAACTTAATTTGGACAACTTTAAAGGTGATTTTCTCAATTTTGGGATTTTTTTCCCTCAGATTCTAGATTTTTGCATCCAGATTCCAGATTTTATATAGTTGCCAATCATACATCAAGGGAAAACTTATTTATTCAGCTTTCAGATGATGCATAAATCTCAGTTTTACCATTGACCCTTATGACTGGTTTTGTGGTTCATGGTCACATATTAGATGTGATTTTGGTTAACTAAATGGATTCATTTAACAGGTGTGGGTTACACACATGACCCCAAAAACTAAATGATTTTGGAAACAAGATTTTTTTTTATTTTTTATCAAAGTTTAAATGAAAATACAGTTTAAAACTGTATTTAAAACACATATGAATCTGAGACATTGCAACCTATGATCACATATTTTGAAAAGATAGACTCTCCCCTTAAACTGATTAATATAAAGAGATTTGTGTAAACTGGTTTAAACGTGATCACCAATATTGTTTGTTTCATATCTATGTAAAGACCATTATAAATATGTCAGAGTATTGAATTGTATTATCCTGTAGGTATTTATTTATTTATTTTTATTGTTTCTACAGTTGATAAATGTGATAAATTTGTAAATGTGTACAATACTGTGTTGTTTGTTTGTATAGTTTATTTTGTACTTTTATTCTATTTTGTTTTATTTCTTTTTTTCTTATTCTTGTTCTTGTAATTTTATTTTATTTGAATTTGTTTGTGTAATTATTTCGGTGGTAAGGGTCATCATGGGGAAAAGCTTTAACCCTGTTGTTTTTTATATATATATATATATATATATATATATATAATATGCTTGAAATACTTGTACTGTATGTGAACTTTTATTTTAACTTTTAACTTTTCATTTATTTTGCCACTGGCAAAGTACAATATTTTCAAATTATTAGTATTTGTCAGCAAACCTAATGGGGTGGACCAGCCATCATTCTGTATGAACCAGTGGCACTCTGGCCCTTATGTACCCTTGTCCCTGATGTGTCTCTGTGTGTGTGAGGCTTATGTGCTATTTATACAAGCTCCAAAACAACTTAGACCACCTCCTTGCTGTTGTCCTCTGCAGTTTTGAAATGCTATTTTTAGCTCCACCTGCAGCACAAAGACGTTCATTATCCAAATATAATATGGGTTCTGCTATCCAAATGTGACCTATTAAATCTACATGCCAAACCCCATTGGATAATCTACACTACTCTTCACTGACTCAGACTCATAATCACAATAAATTGTTTCAAATGAAAATGAAACTTCTGAAGGTAGGGAGGCATGTAAAACTCTGCCTTTCCCATGAATCGGACATGTCTACGCCCTGCTAATGAGAAAAGTTTCCTGTTGGCTGTTTTCCGCTTCCTCTCGGATGCTTCATTTAGCAGCCTTACAGAGACCGGAGGCCGATTGCTCTATTTGATAGTGATTGTTAAATACAAACTTTAACATGACCCTATCAGAGCAAAGGATGAGGAGTTGAGCGTTCTGCTTCAGCTGATAGAAGGGTCAGTCTGAGTAATGATTAGATAATAGCCAGCCCAGCAACTCATCTGAGGAATGAACAATGATTACAGAAATCCTCTGCTCTGGTGATAAAGGAATGCACATCTGTTAAATGAAAAACAGTAGATTGTAGAAGCTTTCAAAATAGCAGGATGTTAAAAGGCATAATGCTAGCTAGTAATAAATAAATAAAATATGTACATTTTTATAAATGTGAAAGATGTTGTGAACATTCATTAAGTGCCTTAAGTTAAAAAAACAGAATGCAATTAATCATGCTCTCTGACCCGTAAACAAATGCATGATTCAAGCTTGATGTACCATCATCGTCATGTTTTTGCAGACAATGTGGCACTTCAAACCACACTTATTGAGAGAAGGCAGCGCAGAATGAGTAAGGATCCATTTACACAGGATGTTTTCTTGTTTTCAAAAACTTCCAGACGTTTCTGAGGTCTAGAAGCTGGTTGGTTTGTTGATCGTGAAAAAAGGTGACATGCAGGTTTTTAATGATTTTTTTTTTTTCGCCATTTTGTTGAAAGTGAGTAATAAGAGACAGGATAGGAACAAGGGTAGGACAGAGAGCAGGACAAGGACATAAACATGACCCGGGTTGGACTTGAATTAGAGCTGGGCCGATAGATGATGCCATCGTCCAACACTGGAAAAATAACCCAACATAATGATCCAACTGGTATAACCCAGCAATTGCAAAAAAGAATCCTGCGTTGCTGTTTTTTAGGGTGCAGTGTAGATGAGGTCCATTTTGCTCTAGTGTAAACGGGGTCTTAAGTTACAAGTTATTTTTTCAAAGTCTAATAAATATTAAAATTGATAGCTTTCAATTATACTGTAGCGTTAAATGGCTATTGTCAGTGCTTAAATAAAAAAAATAACATCAGTAATATTGGTTTCAACAATACTCACCTTCAGTCATAATATTTAACAAATATTAAAAATATACCGTCTTTGTTTTTTGTACATTCATTTTAAGATTCTATATAAAAGTATATTTAAACTGCAGTGTTAGGTGGGAATAATGATGATTAATTGTTGTCCCTGTGACAGAAATTTACACCAAAGTTAATTTGTGATCTGAAAGGTAGGCTACGTTTTTCAACACCATTAAGTCCTTCAGGAGTGTCTTTACAGTGGAACTTCCTGTCATTTCTCTAGCAGTGCATCAGGAATAAAACTGCCTGAGAGTGCCTGTTATCCAGCATGACACTGACTGAAATCCCAGAGAACAAAAAGTCTGTCAAGCATTAAATTGCAGTTGTTTTAAAAATCACTGCAGTATCTTTCCCTACTGCCATTAATGCACAAAGGGAAAATGTACATTTCAGTAGTTTTTTCCACTATTAAGCATGATGTTGCTTTTGCTCAGGAAAAATGTAAGAATAGCCAATAAAGAAAGTGTAGCTGATTCTTTTATATATATATATATATATATATATATATATATATAAGCTTTAACAAAAAATAATATATATATATATATATATATATATATATATATATAATATATTATAATAATATATATATATAATTATATATATTATTTTTTGTTAAAGCTTTTGGGAAAATACAAATAAAAAAAGGTTTCGTACTTTGAATTAGCTTAGTTGGCTGACTCTTAATGTGCTTGGTTGACCAACCAAAATAAGTCTCACTGACCCATTAGTAGTGCTGTAGGCTGATGTCACTGTAACGAATGCTAGTGTGTAGAAAGTGAACTGAAAGAGTTCAAATAAGGGTAGATTGTAGGGCTCTGCTCTACCATTTAGATACGAGAATCAGTCAATTGCAGTAATCAACATCTTTGTTCATAATTATTTAGAGAATTAGCAGAATTGAATCCATTAGATCTGCCAGCACCGGTAAGCGTTACATTTATAATTGTGTATGTGTGTGTTTAAAATAATACGAAAATGCACTGCGCTGCAACTAATGGTAATGTTTTATAAATAGCTTGCACACTTTGCACATTAGATTAAAGATGCCACAATTTGCTCTGATCAGTGATTAGTTTTTTTTTCTTTATTTGATCATAAATCACTATTAAAAAACAGCAGGAGGAACATATTTACTTCAGGGAAAGCTGATGGAGCTTTCACTTGTGTTTAGGGAAAACCAAGGGCAGGGACTTGAACGTTAAACTCATTAGACTTGCAAATGTACAAAATGTAAATGGTTCTCTGGCAATTGTCTGGTTCATGTTGGAGATTATGCCCTCACATTTTTAGCCTAAACAGATTTTCTCATAAATTTGTTCTCCATTTGCTCATTCCCTCTTGCTCTGTCTTCTGTCATCTCTGTAGTTTTGTCCTTCTCTGGCTCGCATTCAGAGGCATCAATGTGGTCATATTAAAGAGAAGACAAGAATTTGACATTTATGTCAAGTCATGAACCTGCATATGATTGTTGGCCGGAATTTTAAAATATTACTATTAGTATTCTCTCACGCTCTAAAGGTTTTGCTTTTTGTATTAATTTTTCTGGTGTTGTGTGGATTACCATTGTATTCACTGTGTGTGGTTTTGAAGAGTCAGCTTTGGGTGTCCCTGTCCACTTGCATTATGTAAACTCAGAAATATGGATAATTTTTCTCTGAAGAAAGAAAGTCTTATACAGTTGAGGTCGAAGGTTTACATACACATTGAAGAATTGCAAAAATAGCAAAACAGAAATTGTTTTACCAAAATAAAAGGGATCATAAAAAATTCATGTGTTTTTTATTTAATACAGACCTGAATAATATATTTCACATAAGACATTTACATAGTCCACAAGGAAAAATCAAAGTTATTTTTTACAAATGACCTTGTTCAAAAGTTTACATACACTTCATTCTTAATACTGTGTTGTTACCTAAATGATCCACAGCTGTGTTTTTTGTTTAGTGATAGTTGTTCATGAGTTCCTTATTTGTCCTGAACAATAACAAAAAAATCTGCGTTCTGTTCAAAAGTTTACACCCCTGGCTCTTAATGCATTGTGTTTTCTTCTGAAGCATCAGTGAGCGTTCTCAAAAGCATATAGTCATTGTTGAAAAAAATTGTGGGACCTGAAGGATTTTTCTGAAGAACAAAGGGCAGTTTAACTGTTCAGGACAAACAAGGGACTCATGGAGTTTCCCTTTAACTGGCGTTGAGTTGTCCAAAGAAAATAAACATTGACTAATGAAAGAACGAGTGTGGTTTCAGTTCCGGCGACCAATTAAGCTATTTGTAATGGTTTTATTCAAGGTGACCTGTAATGTGTACTTCCTCTTTAGGTTACTTAATGGGCTTCAGCAGATAATGATTTATGGATGAATGAAAATACATGTTGTTGTCGTTGGTGGTGCCATTGCGAATAGCTTTGTCATTGTTGTGTCTTTTCATTACAAATCCTGTGATTAAAAACAGGAAATTTGTTTAATAAAGAGCCTTTCAAGAAATGTTTATGATCGTGCTTGATGCTTAATGATACTGCACTTTTCCATTTTTTTTTTAATGTTCCCAGCACTGAATTAATGTCCTCCTCTGGATAAGCGTCATTTGTTTAGTGCTAAAATAGGATGTTAACAAGCAACTGAGAGCTGTACGTAAAGCGTGCGTGGTTGTCCCTGGTGCAGTTCACCTCTCACCATGGAGAAAAGCTCTTGTTATTGTCAGCCTTGGACCAAGAGCTGTTCACCCATTATTAATTCACTGGGTCCTCAGAGGTGAAACGCAGGGCTCGGTTTGCCTCTGAGGGATCTGGTGACTGCATCATCAGCTAGTGCAGAGTTTTTGTATGAGAAAGAGAGTGTGAGAAAAACAGATATGGTAAAGAAACCCAAATAAATCCTCTGTGGTCTCTGATCACTTCTGATAAAGAGCTATAGAAGGATATAGAACAGTGGATTTCAAAGTGTTTAAAAGCCGCCCACCTTCCCCAGAAGGGTTCCAGAGCAGAGACACAGAGAATGATCAAGTAAAAGAGAAAGCTCTTTATTCAAAGACAACTGAGTTATTACTGCTGCTACAAATAGGTGAATCATTCTCAACTTAGTAGGCTATAATTTTCTATTACCATAGCTGTCTGATAATCTCAATAGCTACAATGAGTTGATTTAGCTGTTGATTTAACAGTTGTTTTCTGTAGTTCAAGCAAACAAAAACAAACAAACAAATACAAACAAAATAGATTTTTTTTTTTTAGCAACCACTTGTATAAAAACTGAACTAAAACATGTCAAAAGGTTAAGACATGCAATTTAAAATATTATTTATTCCTGAATGCAGAGCTAAATTTTCAACATTATTACTCCAGTATTCAGTGTCACATGCTCCTTTAGAAATTATTCTAATATGCTGATTTGTTAGCAATGTTGGCAACAGAACAGCATTTATTTAAAATAGAAATATTTTGTAACAATATACACTACCCTTCAAAGTTTGGGGTCAAGAATTTTTTTCTTTCTTACTTAGTTTGAAAGAAATGTATGCTTTTATTCAGCAAGGATGTGTTAAATTGATAAAAACTGATAGTAAAGACTCATATTGTTAGAAAAGATTTCTGTTTTAAATAAATGCAGCACAACTGTTTCCAAATCAGCATATTACAATGATTTCAGAAGGATTGTGGGACACTGACGACTGGAGTAATGGCTGATGAAAATTCAGCTTTGCATCACAGAAATCAATAAGATTTTAAAATATATTAAAATAGAAAACCTAAATTTTAAATGGCAATAATGTTAGATGTGATTTAAATAAATGCAACTTTGGTGAGCATAAGAGACTTCTTTAAAAACATGAAAAATCTTAATGGTCCCAAACTTTTGAACAGCAGTTTCATTTTGCTTGTATTATTACAGGTTAAATTAAATTTGGTCTAACGGTGCTGTTTTCCCTCACCACTGTATATAATGTGGATACTTGCATCTAATTTAAAGGCTTTTTTGTCAAAGACTTTGCAGGTATGTCTTTTTTTTACTTTGTATTAACTTCAAAGAAGATTGAATCTGTAATATCTAATAAATGTAGGATTTAGTATATTTTGGCAGAGGAGAGTGTTCAAGTGTTTGAAAATATTTATTAGAACCAAGACATTTTAATCATTATTCCCTCTGAAGTGTTATCTACAACCACATTGGCTAATAAAATATGAAAGTTCTCCATTTTAAAATGTATACATTTTGCTTTAAAGATCAGTGTTGCTCAATAAGCTTACAACAAGTTAAACAAGAAACCACAAAAAGAGATGAGGTTTTAGATATGTGTAAACCTCAGAATTTATCCAGACTTACAGTCATATTGCCAAACCTTATGGTATAAAATCAGCAGGTGTGGTTGTTAGAGATATTATGTTATTATCTATCAAACTACCAAAATCTGTATTGATAAAAAATGAAGAGTGACATGGAAAAAAGGTTAATTGTAAGTAGCTTGTCCATTAAACAGGTCAAATGCTTGCATATACAGTTGAGGTCAAAAGTTTACATACAGAATCTGCAAAATGATCATTATTTTACCAAAATAAGAGGGATCATACAAAATGTTGTTTTTATGATTTTGAGATTTATCTTTTCACACTGAGGACAAATGAGGGACTTATATAAGGTTCAAACGCTCACTGGTGATTCAGAAAGAAGCAAATATGAGCAAAATAAGAAAAACGTACACATCTTCATTCTGTTCAAAAGTTTACACCCCTGGATCTTAATGCATCATTTTTCTTTCTGGAGCATCAGTGAGTGTTTGAACCTTTTGTAATAATTGCATATGAGTCCCTCAGTTGTCCTCAGTGTGAAAAATGGATCTCAAATCATACATTCATTGTTGGAAAGGGTTCAATATTCAACTGTTATTTTCTCTTGTGGACTATATGTAAACACCTTTTATGTGAAATATCTTATTCAGGTCAGTACCAAATATTAAAAAAAAAACATGTTTTTTGTACGATTCCTTTTATTTTGGTAAAATAATTAACATTTTTGCAGATTCTGCAAGGTGTATGTAAACTTTTGATCTCAACTATAGCTGTGTAGCACATGACACTAAAATAATGCAATAAACTAAAAAACTGAAATTGTAACACAAAATATCCTAATATACATTCCTGATAACTAAAAGATCTGAAGGAAATATAATGCAAAAACCTACATTTACAATATATTTAACAGTATTTTGCAGATGTTTTTGTGTTACTAGACATTTAAAAAAATAAGTAGGTTTCTAGTATCCATCATAACACCTCTAACACCTTTATTTTTGAAATTCTTATTTACATTGACTAGCTTCCTTGATGTGTGTCTCTACCTGCCGATCTTCTGCTAATCAGCTGCTTTATACAAGGTCGACATCAGCATCTTCCACTTTTCAGTGCGTCCTCTCTGTGAGCTGATACCATCCTCACCCCAAAGTCACATTCACCGCCGTTCAGTCTGTGAGGATGTCAGGTCCATTAATCACCTGCATGGTGGCCGCAGATCTGAGTGCCGTTCTCCGTGCTGCCTGCCACACAACGCAATCAGCTCCTCTTCCCAGAATGCAAATTTAAATGGGGGCGGTGATATATTAGCCTGTGTTGGTGAAGGGGAGGGTGATTTTTAGAGGCCAAACGTGAGGTGAAATGCAGGACCGCCAATCCACATGCATCCATTTATTTAATTTGTTCATTCATTTTCATATTTTTCCATTCGCACAGTAATCTATCATTCTCTGAATTTGACGGAAGAAGCCCAATGGGGAGGTGGCGATGACTAATCATGGCTTTTATCTCTTTCCTTGTTAGCCTTTGTTGCTGTAGACCGACAGTGAAACCCCCTCTCCTCCCTTTCCTTTAATTCACCTTCAGTCATTTTAATGGGACAGTTTCTATCCAATAGCCTATGGATTTATACTTTACTCCAGTCCTTGATCAAATTGTGGTCATGGCCTGTCTACTGGCAAATGACAGCAATCTCTTCAGACCCTTATAACTCTGAGATGACCGCGTCTACCTCAGCAGTATTACTCTTGACATCTGCATTGTTTTTCTTATCATGTGCTATAAAGAAGTGTTCAATAGTAAAAATGTCTCCCCAACTATTAAGTGCTGACAAATTATTGCTTTTTATGAGGTGCACAGTTTATTTAGAGACACAAAGGACATTATTTGTGCTGTTCGCAAGACCTGTACCCCTTCATACAGAGATCCTTCTCGTGCTATGATAAATTCATTTCTCATGTTTAGCAACAAAACAGTAAAGAACAAAACATGAGCCCTGGTTTTTTGTGCAAGCTAGTTCAAATCCAACACTGCCCAGTAATGTAAAAAAATGGGGTATGTTTTAATCTTATAATCACAAAGGTATGTTACATTTATAAACATTTATACATTTAAAAAGCATTATATTACATTTCTAAAAGATTAGAAAAAAATCATGGAAAAAGAAGAATTTGTTTGTTTATTTGTTTTTGTAATATTGCCCAACACTTTATAAACTGATGCATCCCTAAATTACTCATTTACAGTGCTGTTTAAAAGTAAGATTTTTAATGTTTTTAATGGAGTCTCTTATGCTCAATCCAGGCTGTATTTATTTGATCAAAAATACAGAAAAAAACAGTAAGCTTGTGAAATATTACTGCAATTTCTAATATTATTATTATATTTCTATATAAATTATACTACTAATATACTTTATAAATATACATTTTCTGTGAAGCCATTACTCCAGTCTTCAGTGTCACATGATTGTTCAGAAATCATTCTAATATGCTGATTTATTATCAGTGAAACTGTTGTGCTGATTAATATTTTTTGGAACCTGTGATTCTTTTTTCTTTGATTATAAAGTTAAAAATAACCGCATTTGTTTAAAATAGAAATTGTTTCTGACAATATAAGTCTTTACCATCCTTTCTGAATAAAAGTATTATGTATAAAAGTAAATAAAAGAAAGACAAAAATTACTGACCCCAAGCTTTTGAATAGACACTGTTCTTTTTATCCTGAAACATCTTGAAAAAAGTATCACAGGTCCCAAAAAATATTAAGCAGCAGTTTCTAACACTGATTATAAATCAGCATATTAGAATGATTGATCATGTGACACTGAAGACTGGAGTAACGATGCTGAAAATTCAGCTTTGATTCACATTAATAAATTACACTTTAAATTATAAATATAAAAAAATCATATTTTTTTGTATTTTTGGTGAAATAAATTTGAAGTCAAAAGCTCTGCAGAATCTGCAAAATGTTAATTATTCGACCAAAATAAAAGGGATCATACAAAATGATTAAATATAATTATATTTTATTTAGTTCTGACCTGAATAAGATATTTCACATAAAACACATTTACATAGTCCACAAGAGAAAATAGTTGTTGAATTTATAAAAATGTCCCCTTTCAAAAGTTTACATACACTTAATTCATTAATACTGTTGTTACCTGAATGACAACAGTATTTTTTTTGTTGTTGTTTTTTGTTTTTTTAGTGATAGTATCTAGTTATCAATGCTCACTGATGCTTCAGAAGAAAAAATTATGCATTAGGATCTGGGGGATGAAAACTTGTTGAATTTAACAATCAGGGTAAATTTAACTTATTTTGTCTTCAAAAGTTTACACCCCTGGCTCTTAATGCATCGATTTTTCCATCTGGAGCAGGGATGTCAAATTCAATTCCTGGAGGGCCGGAGCCCTCCAGAGTTTAGATGTAACCCTAACATTTACAGTTTCACTGTTCAGGACAAACAAGGGACTCATGAACACCCCCCCCTCCAAAAAAAAAAACAAACAGCTGTGGATAATTTAGGTAACAACACTGTATTAAGAATGAATATGTATGTATGTATGTAAACTTTTGAACAGGGTAATTTTTAGAAATTCAACTATTATTTTCTCTTGTGTACTAGATGTAAACATCTTTTATGTAAAATATTTTTTCCAGGTCAGTACTAAATAAAAAATAATGTGCATTTTGTATGATCCCTCTTATTTTGGTCAAATAATTACGTTTTTTAGCAGATACTGCAAGGTTTATGTAAACTTTTGACTTCAACTGATGAGCATAAGAAACTTCTTTAAAAAACAAAAAATCGTACTCATCCCAAACTTGTGAACGGCGGTGTACCAAAATATGCATTTTTAAATAAAAAGGTTTTACAGGGTTGTTAGCTTTTGTCTGTGTACAGTGTGTGGCACTCACTTATGATTTCATCATTTTAAGGTTAATCTAGGTTTATGGTTCATGCATGTGAAGCATCTGCCATTGTCATGACAGCGGGCGATTACGATACTGCTTTCTAGCCTAAGGGGCATACCATCTCATGGCTAGGGGTTAAAAGTGAGCAGTGATAGGGTAAAGTGGAAATCCTGTCACAGTAATCCAGTTGTAGAGAGGCTATTTACATTCAGATGCTGACAGATGTTTTACAATGGGATTGGTGTGAATTGCAGCCCTGGGATTTGGTTATCTGGATTTAATGTCAGGAATGAAGCCAACATAAATATGAACTATAAATATTCCAGCTATTACTTACATTTCTTTCACAATTTTGTATTTTCATTTTAATTTAACGTGAATTGCTTCTGCAGTGTCGAAAGGTATTTTACCTCCCTCAGCTGTTGGATTTTATTTTAATTTTGCCCTTAGACTGATACTCATTTTCTAAATTATTTTTATTGTATTTTTTGGAGGATTTGACCAATTTTAATTGTGTCTCTGCAGCTGGTCGGGGGACAGTTTGATCTGGAGATGAACTTTATCATTCAGGAGACGGAGAGTATCATCTGCATGGTAGAGCTCCTGGATAAATGTGACTCCACTTGCCAAGCGGAGGTATGGAGCATGTTCACTGCCGTGCTGAAGAAGAGCTTGCGAAACCTGCAGGCCTGCACAGAAATGGGCCTCATCCAGCTGGTGCTTCAACGCATAGATCGGGCCGACACCATGATCGCAGGTATGTTAAACAAAGGATGAGACATCCACCTTTGTAAATAAGTGATATTCTGTCACAAGAAAAATGATTATTTGAAAAGCATTTATTTGAAATATGAATAAATAGTTGTAATATTATAAATGGCTTCACTGCTGAATAAAAGTATACATTTCTTAAAAAAAGAAAAATCAAGATTACGGACTGATTATAGCATCAATGTTACTGTTTTAAAAAGTACACTACCAGTCAAATTTTTTGAACAGGATTTTTTTTTGTGTTTTCTCTTCTGCTCACCAAGCCTGCATTTATTTGACCCAAAGAACAGCAAAAACAGTACAATTAAGAAATATTTTTGCTATTTAAAATAACTGTTTTCTATTTGAATACATTTTAAAATGTAACTTATTCCTGTAATTTGAAAGGTTAATTTTTATCATAATTACTCCAGTCACGCAATCCTTCAGAAATAATTCTAATATTCTGATTTGCTGCTCAAACACATTTATTATTATTATTATGTTGAAAACAGCTGAGTAGAATTTTTCGGGTTTCTTTGAAGAATAGAAAGTTCAGAAGAACAGTATTTATCTGAAATGCATATTTTGTCATTTGTCTTGGAATGTATCTTTTGTAACTTTATAAATGTCTTTATCATCACTTTTGATCAGTTTAAAACATCCTTTAAAACATTTTATTTATTTAAAAAAAATAAATGACACTGATTTCAAACTTTTGAATGGTGTAGTGTTGCAAACGCTTTTTATTTCAGATAAATTATGATCCTTGGGTCTTTCTATTCATCAAAGATTCTTGAAAAAAATGTTATCAACTGTTTTAAATATTGATGATAATAATAATAATAATAATAATAATAAATGTTTCTTAAACAGCAAAGCGACATATTAGAATGATTTCTGAAGGATCATGTGACACTGATGACTAGATTATTCATGATGAAAATGTTTCTTTGAAATCACAGGAATAAATCAATTTTTAAAATATATTCAATTTAAATTGTAAAAATATTTCAGAATGTTACTGTTGTTGCTGTACTTCAAATAAATGCAGGCTTGGTGAGCCTGGTAGTGTATATACAGTGAGGGGAAAAAAAATGATCACCTGCTGATTTTGTACGTTTGGCGGCTGACAAAGAAATGATCAGTCTACAATTTTAATGGCTGGTTTATTTTAACAGTGAGAGACAGAATAACAACAACAACAACAAAGCGCATTTCAAAAAAGTTATAAATTGATTTACATTTTAATAAGTGAAATAAATATTTGATCCCCTATCAAGGCTGAGATTAGGAACACACGTTAAAAGGGGGTGCTCCTAACCTCAGTTTGTCACATGTATAAAAGACACTTGTCCACAGAAGCAATCAATCAATCAGATTCCAAACTCTCTACCATAACCAAGACCAAAAAGCTGTCAAAGGATGTCAGGGATAAGATTGTAGACCTACACAAGGCTGGAATGGGCTACAATACCATAGCCAAGCAGCTTGGTGAGAAGGTGACAATAATTGGTGCGATTATTCACGAATGGAAGAAACAAACACAAAATAACTGTCAGTCTCCCTCGGTCTGGGGCTCCATGCAAGATCTCACCTTGTGGAGTTTCAATGATCATGAGAACGGTGAGGAATCAGCTCAGAACTACACAGGAGGATCTTGTCAATGATCTCAAGGCAGCTGGGACCATAGTCACCAAGAAAACAATTGGTAACACACTACGCTGTGAAGGACTGAAATCCTGCAGCGCCTGCAAGGTCCTCTTGCTCAGGAAAGTACATGTACAGGCCCAATGAACATCTGAATGATTCAGAAGACAACTGGGTGAAAGTGTTGTCGTCAGATGAGACCAAAATCAAGCTCTTTGGCATCAACTCAGCTCGCCGTCATTGGAAGAGGAGAAATCCTGCCCCCAGATCCCAACAACACCATTCTCATCGTCAAACATGGAGGTGGAAACATTATGCTTTAGGGGTGTTTTTCTGCTAAGGGGACAGGACAACTGCACCACATCAAAGGGACGATGGACCAGGCCATATACTGTCAAATCTTGGATGAGAACCTCCTTCCCTCAGCCAGGATATTGAAAATGGGTCGTGGATGGGTATTCCAGCATGACAGTGACCCAAAACACACAGCCAAGGCAACAAAAGAGAGTGGCTCAAGAAAAAGCTTTTTTTTAATTTTTTTTTTTATGTGGCCTAGCCAGTCTCCAGACCATAGTCCCATAGTAAATCTGTGGAGGGAGCTGAAGGTTTGATTTGCCAAACATCAGCCTCGAAACCTTAATGAAATCTTGAAATTGTGCAAAGAAACTACAAGAAACGTCTGACCTCTGTGATTGCCAACAAGGGTTTTGCCACCAAGTACTAAGTCATGTGTTGCGAAGGTGTCAAATACTTATTTCAGTCATTAAAATGCAAATCAGTTTATAACTTTTGTTACAGCTTTTTGTTATTTTGTCTCTCACTGTTCAAATAAACCTACCATTAAAACTGTAGACTGATCATGTCTTTGTCAGTGGGCAAAATCATTAGGGGATCAAATAATATGTTTTTTATTTGATAAATATCTTTTCAGTTGTAATGCAGCATTCACCTCATGTTTTTGAGTTTGTGTGGTCTCTTTCAGATCTGTTGGTGGACATGCTGGGTGTGCTGGCCAGCTACAGTATCACAGTGAAGGAGCTGAAGCTGTTCTTCAGTAAACTGAAAGGAGAGCAAGGCCAATGGGTAATGGTCTTTTTCTCTTTTTCTACTCTATGTAAAGCATTTTGCCTCCACCTCACACGCAGTCATTATGCTGTGATCTCCAAGAAATAGATGATACGTTTTATAAAGTACTAGGGCTGTCAGTTGTATCAAATAATTAAAAAGCCGATTTATTATTTAATTTTTGTTGTGATGTGCTTTAAAATGTGCAATTTACTGTAATTCTTTAAACTATGCAAAATATATGCCCTCTGTTCAGTCTTCAGTGCATGAGGGTGGTGTTGAGAGTAGGGTTTGATGCATTATGCTGTTTTTATGTACTGGGGGACTGTGGCAGTATCATTGATCAGAGCGTGAAATAAACACATCAGAGCAGTAGGAGAGCACACATCCGTGTGTGTCTGTATCTTACAACCTTTGGGCAGAAGCCATTGTCTGATGTACATGAATCGTTCATTCAGGAGATTCCAATAGTAAATTAAGTCTTTATTAATTAATTTCTTCGAATATAGTTTTTAAAAAAAGACTTAAGCAATAAATGTTGTGTCAGAATCAGTAATAAATTGTTATTTTGTTTAAATTTAATTGAATCTTTTTTTATTCTTCAGAATCATGAGAGAATCGTGATCTCCAATTTTTTTTTAAATGTTTTTTTAAATTTATCCAGAATCATGTAGCATAAGTTTACATATTACATTTTTTTTTTACATATTACTGCATATAATTCATTAAAGTAGAAGTTTAATTTCATAAAGTACAAGTTCATATCAAAATGCACCTATGTTTTTTGTTTTTCAGTTGAATAAAATACTATTTTCCCCTATATATTTCATTATTAAGGATTTCTTTAAAAAAGTTTAAAAATCTTGTCTCGTTCTCGTGGGATAAGTGTCTCATCACACCCCTACCAAATATGTCTTGGTTTGGGATATGTTTTAGGTTGGTTTACCTCAGTAAATTTAGAAAAAAAATCCATGTCTAAATCCAGAAGATGCTTCTCAAGTTTGACTCAACATCAGTAGGATTCAGACTAGCCAAAAAGTAACAGTATTTTCTTTATATTCTTGTAGTGTACAGAATATTTTGTTTGTAGGAAAAATACAGCATTCAAATTACAACAGGTATTTATTTGTGTGGGTGTTTGTGTGAGTTTTTATTCAAGTGGTCATAATGCTGTTGTTTTTTCCTTTTATCTATTAGCCTCCTCATGCTGTCAAGCTGCTGTCGGTGTTGAAGTGCATGGCTCAAAGAAATGGCCCAGATTCCTTTTTCAGCTTCCCAGGGAAAAGTGCTGCGGTGAGACCATGACCCAAACATCAGTCCAATTTACTGTCCTTAAACTTGACTTCAGTCATTACATCTGCCTCTTAACACTGTGAAAACATTTATTGTGGCTTTTGAATTGTTGACTTGAAAGGTACATGCCTGAATTTCTCTTTTTTCGGACTTGTCCACTACCCAGATCTGTTAACTCCCTCTCTATAATAAACTTACAAAATTTGTTAAAATCAGGGAATTATGCTTTGCTAATTTTGAGCTACCTTTTTAATTTACCTTAATGCATTAAATGCCAGTGTTGATGGAATATAATTTGAAGAAATTACTTTTTTCTTAAGTACCCAAAAACTGACCTAATTCAAAAATCAACCTTCTGTTTACTTGAAAGATCTGCAGAAAGATGATTAGATTCGTTTTAACTAAAAAAAAAAAATCTCACTCTCTCTAATACACACACAAACACACTCTCTCTCTCTCTCTCACACACACACACACACACACACACACACACACACACACACACACACACACTTGTTGCTTTCAGGAGACTTTAGGACTTTAGAACTTTAGGAGGAAAACATCCCTAAAAGGCTTCACATAAGCAATCTTTCACTTAGTTAACCAGGTATTCCTGGATAAAGTGTTTATTGAATTAAACTTGTCTTTTTTTAGATTAAAGACCAGCAAGTTTCTTGTTTTGAAAGAAATGTGAGAAAAACAACTAATGAATATTTCAGGATGGACTTATTTTTTTACATTTTACATCCTGTGTGTTTTACTACGGACGCTGTTAAAATTTACATTAATTTGTTTCTGTGCATCAAGAGAGAACAGCAGTAAATGTACACTACCAGTTTTTTTATATATATAATTTTTATTTTTTTTTTGGGAAAAGAAATTATCCAAAGATCAGCATTTATCTGAAATAAAAAGCTTTTGTAACGTTATATACAATACCATTCAAAAGCTTGGAGTCAGTGTGTATATATATATATATGTATATATGTATATGTATATATATATATATATATATATATATATATATATATATATATATATATCTGTATATATCTGTATATATATATATATATAGCTGTCTATATATAGATATATGTATATATCATAATACTAATAAATGCTTTTTAAGCAGCAAATCAGAATATTAGAATGATTTCTGAAGGATCATGTGACTAGAGTAATGATGCTAAAAATTCAGCTTTGAAATCACAGGACTAAATTACATTTTAAAATGTATTCAAATATTCAAAACAGTTATTTTAAATAATAAACATATTTCATAATTTTACTGTTCTTGCTGTACTTTTGATCATATAAATGCAGGCTTGTTAATCAGAAGAGACTTCTTTAAAAAACATTACAAAACATACTGTTCAAAAACTTTTGACTGGTATATGTATATGTATATATATATATATATATATATATATTTCTGATGCGATGCAGATGACTTTGAAATGCTCCAACTGCCCATGTGCATTTGCACACTCTTTTTAAAAATCAAACCATCATCGTGTCAGCATGGGGCTCTTGATGTTTTAGAAGGCATGTGTATGGAAGTCTTCCTGTGTTGTCAGTGTCCACCTGAATGAGCCCCAAATGAATGCCATCCTTTTAGGTAATACTTTGATTGGAAGTTGTTTGGTGTTTAGATGTTATTCCAGCACGGATAGGATGCAGGCTTCAGGGAAATATAACACTCTGCTTGCCTTCATTTTTCATCTGTAACCCACAAATATGACAGGAAGTGCACAAACATACACAACCGTTTTGAACACACCCCTCCAAGAATGCTTGTTTTATTTTTTTAGTTGATTTTAGCTGCAACTTTCCATGATACTCTGGTTATCTAAAACAAGGCAACAAAATGAAGAAACCTAACTGGAAAAACTGTTTTTTTCTGTTTCACCAGGCAATTGCACTTCCACCTATTGCAAAATGGCCATACCAGAACGGCTTTACCTTCCACACTTGGCTGCGCCTGGACCCCATCAATAACATAAATGTTGACAAGGACAAGCCTTATCTCTACTGGTGGGTCGCACACAAACTTGTAATGCAAAACACAACACCTCTATTCAAAATGCTTTGTAAAGAACCAGACGTCTGCTGTACATAGAGAAAGATTTCCTCTTTCTTAAACCATAAAGTTTAAAATATTGTAGGTGGTTAGATGAACAATAGGAAAATTCTGTATATTTTCATCTTTCTCTCCGTCTAGCGTTTACACTTCTCAAAGGCAGCATTTCACAGCCTTCTTGTCCTATTTTCAGCTTCTAATTAATTTCTGTCAAAAAATGTAATTTATGCAAATGGAGCTATTTTGACTCACCAAACGATAATTGACCCTGTAGGAAGAACTGTAGGATTTACACTTTTCACTGGGCTGAGATTAACTCTCTACATTGCAAGCCTTCTTTCAAAATTTCTATCTATCTATCTATCTGTCTATCTATCTGTCTGTCTGTCTATCCACCCATCCACCCATTCATCCATCCAAATATATTTAACTTTATTGTGACTTCATACAAAAATAATGAAGCTTTCACCGAACATTCATAATAATATTTGAGTTAAAATATTGTTCTCCCAAAACTGTGGTTATTCAATATAGACGCCCAATATGTAGTAAAGGGAAGGTATGCACATTCAGCCAGTTTTTGGTTCATCAAACACCTCAGATACTGATGTAATATTAAATATTTTCTACTCAGGGTGAGATAATTTATTGCATTTTTTTTTCATTTGTTAATAATAATTGTTGCAGGTTAAAGATGAAAAATGTTCATTGATTACCAACAAACTGCCATTGGCTTGCATTGTATTGTAATACAAACTTTGATGCAAAATGGACAGATATAGCTTTTAAAATACACAAAAATATAAAAATTGGGAATGAGGAAATTTTAGTTTTTAATTTAACAGATTTTCTTAGTTTTAATAATTTATACATCAGAGGATTAAAACTTTAGCTACTCTTTCTTTCGAGAATAGTATAATATATAAACTTGAGAACCCCTCACCTGAGATGTAACTTTTATTAATTGTCCTCTGTACTTTTTCCCTCATCCCTAGCTTTCGCACCAGCAAAAGTTTGGGCTATTCTGCACACTTTGTAGGCGGATGCCTGATTGTGACCTCTCTAAAGTCCAAAGCCAAAGGCTTCCAGCACTGTGTGAAATACGACTTTAAACCCCAGAAGGTATGAATCACCAAGGGTTTTTTTTTTTTCAAGCTTACCAGTTTGTACACTTACCATGTACACTTTCAAACGTCTTCATCTTTCCCTCTACAACGTACAAGGAAAGCAAAGTTGATATATGAGAAGGAGGGCTTGTTGAGGCCAAGTCATGTCTGAGGATTTGCAGGAAGAAAGCAAATACCTTCCCTGCTTAGATCCCATATACCCCCTGGAATGGTTAGACGTCTTCAAATAACACTTTTAGACTAGAGATGCACAGCCACTGTGAAGGATTATCCAACAAGATCTGTAGTCATTCACCTTAAAAAAAGGTGCAATTTTTTATTATTTTGTTATTATTATTATTTTTCAATATACTCAGTTCAAGGTACGGCAGTCTAGTACTTATGGGGCTAGTATTACTCAGATTCAGATTTCTAATATCAAGAAGCTCACAAGTGCTCTAAGAAGCATGGGTATGTGTTTGGCCTATATTTAGAGTCCATTCCATTACATTCCCTCTGGAGAGGTCTTACCTAAGGGATAAACACCTTCATTGGCTTTTCCCACTATTTAATGGAAATTCAAGACGATTTGGGTGAGGTCATTGCTGGAGGGTGTTAATGGACCACAGTATCATAACTGTAGCGAAGTTAAAAACGCAAGTTTACTGTCAGAAGTTTGCTGATGGACCACATTTTTCTATAGACCAGGACTCCAGGGGACCACAAGGGGTTGCTGAAGGGTCTGAAAAAGAAAAAAAAGTATTGTTAGGCTGTCAGAATTAATGAAACATAATATTATTATATTCTTATTCAGCAAATTTGGTTATATCTATTTAAATGAAATCATGATTGTGATTTATTATATTGTACTGATTAGGGATGCTCATTTCAGGTAATTTTCCTGACCGACAACCGCTGCTCGTCAACCGAACGTTAACCGTTAACTGATCAAATTAGAATAATAAATTAGTATAAAATACAAATATATGATGATACATAAAAATTACAAACAAATATTTTATTTTAACTCGCAAACAGCAGCATACACCGCAGCAGAGCAACATCAAAAATTCACATATCCTTAAATTATCACGCACCAGCAGAGAATATCAGAATAAAATTATATAAATAAAAAAAGGCTTAATATACATTAATGAAATGATTATCTATTTAAGATGACACAACTAAAACACTAAATATTTCTATGCGCTTTGAAGAATGGTACCAGTCTTGTTCTTCCTGCCAAACATAAACACATATAGCAGGCCTACCTCAGTTTACAGGGTCTGAAAGACGCAACACAACACCATCTTGCCACAAAGCACCGGCAAAAATAATTAACAATGAATGTGTCGGGGGGGGGAAACAGTAAGGATATATTTGTATGATCCATTAATAAACGAATGTATTCTGAGATAGTGTCGCAAAGACCCTGACTCCCAATCTCCTTTTTGAACGCACCTTTAGAAAGAAATGTATCTTTACGGATTACATAGCCTAATGAAATTGATTTTTTTTTTTTCCGATTTGTTTTGTTTCGTTAAGTAATAATTTAAAGCTGTCTATTTATATATTCACTGAAAAAAATTCAAATGATCGCGCTGGAGCCTCCATGTCCCGCAAAGCGGTTCCAGCTTCCACTCTCCAAAAATGATATGCACCTAGCGCACATTTATCTAGGTTAGCTACTTTAACTGTTTTAGATTATAGATTTTATTTCATGCAAGTCGTGATGATTTGAGAAGGCAAATTGTTCAGACTATGAACAGTCTTCCGCTGGCCGCTGTTCGTTACTTAAAAAAACACAAAAACTTATATTTAATGAGCAAAAAAAGAGCTCCAAAGTTTTTCTAAATTAACTTAATAAAAAAACAAAACGAAATATAATCACTTTGCCATTACATACAAAATGTAACTATTTTAATAGCTGCAGGACACGTGCATGGATGCTGCAGGACTGGAGAGCTTTCTGTAACTGTTAGACCCGCGGCAAAAACACCATCACAAATATCTGCGGTCAATTTGCGGTGCGGGGCTTCTCATCCACTAGACATGTGTTTCTATTTATAGCGTTGGAGGCGGTTAAGTTACAATCCTCTCAGCACCCAGAATGCTGGTAGTGTTCTGTTCAGTTATGCTATACACGTTCGCAAACTATTATTAAAACAGAAAATGTAGACGTGATGTGAATAAAAGATTAATTGCGCAGTGTAAATGTTCTTTTATTACTCTTTATTAACTTTGAGATAACGATGAACTACATTAAGATGTGTGCGTACTTTCTAGGCTATAATCCGCTTGCCATTGTGGTTGCCATTTAAGTGAAGGTGAAGCAGGTGCGTGCTCTGCGACATATGTCTGTATAGTCTAAGCATGCTGCACGTGTCGACACTCGCCTGTGAGTAAACAAATTCTTACGTATAGCATTGTTCTTTCACCGTGCAGCAAATGTAAAAAATACTTGTAGAAAAAACCTTTTAAACCATTTAACTGATATCATTAATCGGTTAAAATTCTTACTGGCGGTTAACGGTTAAACGGTCAATGTGAGCATCCCTAGTACTGATACCTAGAGCTGTAACTGGGCCTTAAAAGTTAAGCTCGACCCGGCCCGAACCTCAAAGAGTTCGGCCCAAGCCCGAGCCCGGCAAGTACTTTTTGATTGACAGCTTTTTAAAAGCCAGAACCCGTTTACAGCCCGACATTATTCAAATGTGCGGCCTATAACTTAGGCTATAGGCCACTTGGAAGTTGGAAAAAAAATTTGTCCTTTGTAACATCGTAACATCTCGGCACTCTAAATAGGCATAGGCATAGACTTGCACGCCAATAAAAATTAGTCTTTCTTAACAACCCGTTGGGTCCCGTTGGGTTCGGACAAAGATCTTCAGCTCTACTGATACAGATACAGATACAGTTGAGGTCAAAAGTTTACATCCCCCTTTCAAAATATGCAAATTGTTAATTATTTTACCATAATAAGACAAAATACAAAATGAATGATATTGTTGTGTAGTAATGTAATACTGACCTGAATAAGACAGAAGGAAAAAAAAACATGCTTTAAGAGCTTGGGGGTGAAAATGTATTGAATTTGAAGATCAGGGTAAATTTAACTTATTTTGTCTTCTGGAAAACATGCAACTATCTTCTGTAGCCTCTGAGCAGTACTATGATATTCAGGCAAAATAAGAAAAATTGACATCTCCATTCTGTACAAGTTTAATGCATAGTTTTTCATTCTGGAGCATCAGTGACTGTTTGAACCTTCTGTAATAGCTGCATATGAGCCCCTTAGTTGTCCTCATTGTGAAAAGATGGATCTCAAAATCATACAGTCATTGTTGGAAAGGGTTCAAATACACAAAAATGCTGGAAAACCAAAGACAAACAAGGGACTCATGAACAACTAACACTAAAGAAAAAAAATAACAACTGTGGATCATTCAGGTAACAACACAGTATTAAGAATCAAGGGGATGTAAACTTTTAAAACAGGTCATTTTTGTAAATTTAACTATTATTTTCGCTTGTGGATTATTATGTAAACATATTTTATGTGAAATATTTAATTTAGGTCAGTACTAAATAAACAATAACATGCATTTTGTATGATCCCGCTTATTTTGGTAAAATAATTAACATTTGCACTTTCTGAAAGGGGGATGTAATTTTTTTACCTCAACTGTATATACTAAATAGACATATTTAAGTGTTTATCTGTTTTCCACCAGTAAATATTTTCTTGATATTTTTACTTTAAAAATGTGAACTGATGAAAAACTGATTTATACTTTCACATGTAATATTTTTACATATGGTTGTTTATACATGGAAAAAAAGAAAGTGGATTCCTGCAAGGGGATGATCATATTTTGGAGTCAAAAAGTTTAAAACCCTTGCTAATGCTCTTAAGCTTTGCAATATTGATATTAAATAACGACATGCTGTCCTTTTTTTTTTATTCAACAGTGGTATATGGTGACCATAGTGCACATCTATAATCGCTGGAAGAACAGTGAAATCAGCTGCTATGTGAATGGAGAGTTGGCATCATATGGTGAAATCACCTGGTTTGTCAACACAAGCGATGTAAGCACTTTTTTAAAAGGCTCTGTTATCTCTCATTGTTCTGTTTTTTAACAGCGGTTAAGCTTGAGGCCCTGCTTTTTTCTCCTGAAATGTTTCAGTTCAAAGCTTGTCAATATTTTAACAGCTACAAACCCCAAAATACCTACAAACTTTAAAGGATGAAGCTAAAGCTTTGACAGCAGAACAGTAGCAAAAGCTAACATTTTCTAATCCATGTGATGCATTAAATGTGATTTTTCAGTCATGTGTTTTTTTTTGTCGTGAACAGTGAGGGCTAGAATTTGAAACATCTTTTCATTAAAATCATATGATGAGAATTTGTTCAGTGAGTGTGCGGGACATGCAGGATTTTCTTTTGAAATTGTGATTCAAAGATAACCATTATTAGACTGAGACTGCTCAAGGTGGTGCCAGAATGATGTAGTCAATGTCTATTTACAACAGTTAAGGAGCAGCATTTTGTAACAGCAGATTGGTGGCTTTGTATGTTGATTCACATGAACTAACAGTGATGCTAATATGGTTTATTGCTCTTTTATTGTATGCATGGGGACACACTCACACATGGACAGATTATCATTTGTGTAAAATGAGTCTCATTAAAAAGCTCCCTTTTTTAAACTACAACAACAAAAAAAACAACAAAAATCACTGTAATAGAGTAATGGGTATAATCAATATACACAATAGTTAATTGAAGACCTGTGTACCTCCAGTGTGACGTGAGTAAATAACACAAAGTACTGTATAAATGTTAGAATGTTTTAAAGTTTGGGGTCAGTAAGATGTATTTTTTTAAGAAAATAACACTTATTAATACTTTTATTCATCAAGGATGCATTAAATTGATTAAAAGTGAAAGTAAAGGCATTCAAAATGTTACAGAATATTTCTATTTCAAATAAATGCTGTTTATTTATCAGAGAATCCTGAAAAAAAAAAATAACACAGTTTCCACAAAGGTATTAAGCAACATTGATAATACAAATGTTTCTTGAACAACAAATCAGCATATTAGAACGATTTTTGAAGGATCATGTGATTCAAAAGACTGGAGTAATGAATGACAATTCAGTTTAATCATCAAGAAATAAATGTAATTTAACAGTTTTTTTAAATTGTAATAGTATTTCACATTATTACTGTTTTTAACAATATTTTTATGGTCAACTGAATAAAATACTTTTTTTTAAAAAGCTAACAAAGTTTACTAACCCCAAATTCAGTAGTGTACCAGCACTACACTTACAAACATTGTGATGAATTAAAAAAAAAATGAACTAAACAACCTTTTCCCCCCTCCTGTTCTTTACAGACATTCGACAAGTGTTTTCTGGGCTCATCAGAGACAGCAGACGCTAACCGTGTGTTCTGTGGTCAGATGGGGGCAGTGTATCTGTTCAGTGAAGCTCTCAGTGCTGCTCAGATATTAGCCATCTATCAACTGGGGTCTGGATACAAGGTGGGACCCATTTCTCTGTCCAAATGCTGTCTATTACAAATGTTAAAAAAAAGTTCTTGGTCAAAATTCTGACCTGATGAGGTAGTAATGGTGTCAAATCACATACATGTACAGATACATCTGTTCATTAGGTTATAAAGTGGCAAATGCAGTCAAATGCTGTTGTTTTATTTATCTTTCTTTTCTTTTCTTTTTTTTTTTAATATTGAATTTATTAGAATGACTTTGAAACACTTTTTACTTAATAGATTTTTAAGCAGTATACAATTTTTTTTTAATTTCATTTGTTGATTTATATATATATATATATATATATATATATATATATATATATATATATATACAAATATACAAATTTCACACATAACTCAAAAATGGACTGGACAAAATTATTGGCACCTTGCCAAAATGAAAAAAAAGGCTTTTCAAGCATGTGATGCTCCTGTAATTTGTATTTAGACACCTGTGGCAAGTAACGGGTGTGGGCAATATAGCAATCACACTTGAAACCAGTTAAAATGGAGAAAATTTGACTCAACCTTTGTGTTGTGTGTCACATTGAGCATGGAGAAAAGAAAGAAGTGTAAAGAGTTATCTGTGGATTTAAGAGAAAAAAATTTGGAAAAACATGGACAATCTCAGGGCTACAAGTCCATCTCCAGAGACTTAATGTTCCTGTGTCCACTGTGCGCAATATCATCAAGAGGTTTGTAGCCCATGGCACCTGTAGCTAACCTCCCTGAACATGGACGGAAGAGCAAAATTAATGAAAAATTACAACAAAGGATTGTTTAAATGGTGGATAAAGAACCCAGATTAACTTCCAAACAAATTCAAGCTGATCTGCAGACACAGGGTACAACAATGTCAGATTGTACTGTCCGTTGCCATCTGAATGAAAAGGGACGCTATGGTAGGTCGCCATCTGACACAAATGCATGAAAAAGTAAGACTGGAGTTTGCCAAAACGTATGTGACAAAACCACAATCCTTCTGAGAGAACATACTGTGGACACATGAGACATAAGTAGAGCTTTTTGGTAAAAGACATCATGGTGCTGGCAATCTGATGATTACCAAATAATTTTCGGGCGCAACGTAGTGGCCAATGTCAGAAAGCTGTGTCTCCACCAGAGGTCATGGGTCTTCCAGCAGGACAATGACCCGAAACACACTTCAAAAAGCACTCAGAAATGGTTACAAACAAAGTGCTAGAGAGTTCTGAAATGGCCAGCAATGAGTCCAGATCTGAATCCCATAGAACACCTGTGGAGAGATCTCAAAACAGCAGTTGGGAGAAGGCATCCTTCAAATCTGAATGACCTGGAGCAGTTTGCAAAAGAAGAGTGGTCCAAAATTCCAGTAGAGGGGTGTAAGAAACTCATTCATGGTTACAGTAAGCGATTTGATTTCAGTTATTTTTTCCAAAGGGTGTGCTACCAAATATTAAGGGTGCCAATAATTTTGTCCAGTCCATTTTTTGAGTTTTGTGTGCAATTTTATCAAGTTTGACTTTTCTTCTCTGTACATTCAGCACAAACTTGATCTATTTTATTTGATGTACTTGATGTATTTTATTTTAATATATTTTTAAAGATGTCTTGATTAAATTAAATATATTGAAGTAATTAAAAACCCAAAAATGAAAATTCTGTCATTAATTACTCATCGTCACGTCGTTTCAAACCTCGTTTCGAGGATGAAACACAAAGGTCTTATGGAATGCCATGAGGGTGAGTAATTAATGACAGAATTTTCATTTTTTAGTAAACTATCTCTTTTAGCATATTCGTATCATAGTTACTGATATGATAATTGCTGAAACACATAAGGCATCTTTATCATTCATATCATCAGTCTGTCTATTGCACTTAAACACTTAAGCTTTTATTTAATGTTTTGATGAATCAGATTTAATTGAATGCTTTTCACACACTTGAGAATGCGTAGCGGGGCTCTACTTAACAACTCTATCCCTCTGATTGATCCAGGGCACTTTTAAGCACAAGACAGAAAGTGACCTGCTGTTTGCAGAACATCATAAGATGCTGCTATATGATGGAAAGCTGTCTGCCAGTATCGCCTTCACCTATAATCCTCGAGCCACTGACGCTCAGCTGTGTCTGGAGTCCTCGCCCAAGGACAACGCCTCCATCTTTGTGCACTCACCACACGCGCTCATGCTGCAGGTATGCTCTTCCTCTTTGTCTCTTCATCACACCTGGTTCACCATCCCCGCACAGCTGCTTGAAGACACCTGCCCTGCCAGACTGCTGTCTGTGGGCGAATTATAGCTCATCACCATTTGTTAACATAATTAACAGCATGAGCATTTTATCATCTCGCTCAGCAAAATACGGCCCACACCTGTGATGCATCCAGCACTCCATGAGTTCTTAAAGCACTAAATCTAATCTGGTCCAGAATGTTAAAGGGTCTACAAGCTTTTTAATTCTGTCATTAATTACTCAAAATTACTACAATTTTTGATAAAATCTGAGAGCTCTCTGACCCTGCATAGACAGCAGCACAACTACCACGTTCAAGGCCCAGAAAGGTAGGAAGGACATTGTTAAAGTAGTCCATGTGACATAAGTGGATCAACCTTCATTTTATAAATGTATGAGAATAAGTTTGTGCTCAAAGAAAACAATAACAACTTTATTCAAGAATTTCGACATTGCTGTGTGTGGAGGGCTAAAAAGCTCTCTGATTTTAATTATTCCTTGAATTATTATTAATATTATTTTAGCAAAAACATTTACAAAGTACAAATCTGAAGTGAAAAATTGGTGTTGGCAGGCCCGAACTTGATAAAACTGAATAATAGGATATATTCTATAAAATGACCAATAGGAGCAATAATTTAGCTTAATTCAGATTTTTTTTAAGTAATTAAAGGCTTCTTAAGTTCTGATGGCATCTTCACATGCTGAACAGATGAAGTAGTTCTCTCTGACATTGGTTTTATGAATGTGCCATCTGGGAGAGCACTAGTCTGATTAGAGGCACATTAAGAAGGACCTCACAGCTGTCTCTCTGTATTTAATTATACCCCCCCCCCCCCCACTTCTTCATGCATACAAAGCAGATTTATCAAATAACCTTCACATTCAGAAATAGTTGTTGCAGAACAATAGGAAAACGACAATAATATGAACTGTGTTGATCAGTGGGTATCTGTGTTACACAACATAATGATGTAATACAGCAAAATTAGAAAACAAACCCAACATCAAGCCTTTCTGTGTTTCAGGACGTCAAAGCTGTGGTGACACACTCGGTTCAGAGTGCCATCCATTCTATAGGAGGAGTTCAGGTCCTTTTCCCCCTGTTTGCACAGCTGGATTTCCTCCAGCACAGCGGTGACGAGCTGGACACCTCCGTCTGGTGAGAACACATCAACTCTGCCTGGGGGCGAAATGAAAATTAGGAAAGGGATTCTCAGTGGGAAAAAAAGATTGAGCTCTTCTCAGTTTTAGCCTGGGCAGGAACAACTGAAAATTAAGTTAATGTTGTCTGTTCTAGAGTTGTTAAACCCAGTAGACACACTATAGCAGCTTTTTAAAGGAGGTGTTTCCTCAAGGTACACAAACCGGTCTGTTTTTGGCTGAAAGGTTTGGTCCTTGAGAGGTCAGTATTTAATGTTATTCACTGTTATTTTCTGTGGACATACCATTGACTGGAAGCCAATACAAAGTTAAATATTTAACCATGATTGGCTGTAGTACTAACAAATACCTCAGTCAAGAATTTAAAGTCTCTTTTTTTTTGTTTAGTTTTTTTCCCCGTTATCAAAATTACCAGCTTGATCAGTTGTATTGACATATACATATTATTCAACTTTTCATTTGATTGACCTGTGGAAATTAGGACTGGTAAGCAATTTTTCAATTAATTAATTACATTGTGTGCCAAATAAAAATTGATTACACATCAGTTTGGGCTTAGAGCTTATCCCCCAAAATATAATTTAAAGCTATTGTTGTGTTAGATGAAAAAGCATTGAATATACATTACAAAAAGTGTTTAATTAATTAAATTTTTTTTAAAGATTACATTAAATTTATTAAACATTTAAGCTTACACTGTGGACATAACATTAATTTCAGAAGCTGCATCTGAAGTGGCATTTGGGAATATTTACTGTAAACAGTCTTTTCAGAGGTGGCACAAACATTTGCACTGCATTTAGAATTGCATAAATAATGGTGTGAGGCTAATGGGTTTTAAATGGGCAACCATTTTGTTCAAATGACTGATTCATTCAAAAACAAAGCAAATGTCTTTATGAATGGGTCACTGAATCATTGGCCCACTCAATACATTCAAAAGCATAGATTTATTCGGTATCAAAACACTGTTTGTGTTTCTTGAAGACAGGCTTTGGAACTATTTTTATTGGTAAAAATTAGCAAAAACAGAAAATAATGACAGTATTGTTTCTGTAATGTAACACATAGTTATTGGGTAGATATTCAGGAAAAACAGCGCTCTTGCTCATGTGATATTGCTAAACTACATCAAGTGATATATATATATATATATATATATATATATAGTGCTGTCAAATGATTAATCACGATTAATCACATCCAAAATAAAAGTTTATGTTTACATACTATATATTTGTGTACTGTATATATTTATTGTGTATATATAAATACACACACATACATCTATAAATTATTTTAAAATATTTTAGGTTTATATTTAAAATATTTATATTTATTTATAGTCTAGATTATATAGAGTATAAATATATATACATATAAATATTTTGTTTTAATATATACATTTATATGTGTGTATTTATATGTACAAAATAAATATACAAAGTAAACACACATATAGTATGCAAACATTAACTTTTATTTTTGGATGCGATTAATCATGATTAATCATTTGACAGCCCAAAAAAATATATATATATAAATAAATAAATAAATAAATATATATATATATATATATATGACATAAACCCATAGGGTTCTGCATGCAAATGTGTGCAGTGTAAGACAACATGCAGGTAAAAGGGTTAGTTCACCCAAAAATGAAAATTAGCCATGTTTTATTCACCCTCAAGGCATCCAAGGTGTATATGACTTTCTTCTTTTAGTTGAATCCATTCGGAGGTATATTAAAAATTGTCCTGGCCCTTCCAAGCTTTGTAATGGCGGTGGGTATTTCTGATCAACAATCCAAAATAAGTCCAATAAATTGCATCCATCCATAATAAAAAGTGTTCCACATGGCTCTGGGGGATGAATAAAGGCCTCCTGTATTGAATCAATGCATTTTTGTCTGTCAAATATCCATATTTAAAACATAATAATCACTTCGATTTGCTACAGGAGGCCTTTATTCACCTGCCATTACAAAGCTTAGAAGAGCTAGGAAAATTTTTCTTAGAAAAGCTAGGACAATTTTAACTCCTATACACATAGAGTGCCTTGAGGGTAAGTAAATCATGGACTAATTTTCATTTTTGTGTGAACTAACCCCTTTAAATGCATTAATTTTAACATGTTATTTTTTGATATTTAATTGCGCCAAATGAATGTGTTCAACTGACACATTAAATTCACTTTCTCCATAGAACACAAAATAATATGTTTTTGTTCAAGCCTTTTCCAAGCGAAAGCCCCATAAAAATCATATCTAAAATCTCATCTGAACTTTGAAACATGGCACATCATCTGAGCCATTAGAGCTTTCCCACTCTTCCAATCGAATTACTGTCCTTTCTAAATAGAGGGGAGAATGCCAAAAAGCATAAATGCCAAAACCACTGTTTGTCATTTTGATGTCAATGATGAAACACCAAGTTTAAATGTGTAAACTTAAAAAAAAAAATCTGCCTAGTGATCAAGACCTGTTGTATGGACATTTGACAGCCTTTTGTCACTCTCTTGCTTTAAATGTATTCTTGAACTAGATAGGTCTATATATTATCATTTTGTCTTTCTCCACTGAAGCTCACCTGTTTTTTTTGTTTCTTAGTTGCACACTACTGTCATTTGTGATGGAGCTGTTGAAGGGCTCTGTAGCTATGCAAGAACAGGTGCTGGCCTGCAAGGGCTTTCTTGTCATCGGTTACTCACTGGAGAAGGTAAGTGCCAAATATGAATACAACTTTATGCATTGAATACACGGAAAATGTGCATCCAAAGGCAGTTTAAATTCTGCTTGTGCTGAAACACAAGAAAAGAGGAGAAAACCGTCTTCTTTCGTGTTTGAAATAAGCTCATACTCTTAAAATGAATATAAGGGAGTCCTTATTAAAACATACTAGCATATGCCTGCAGAAGTTGCTGGGTAACAGAAATAGAAAAAAGTGGAATGCTCTGTTTTATAACCAAGAAAAACACTTTAAATAATCAAACCTTGTCCTTTACCTATGTCTAGACCTCCTGTTTCTTTTTGTTTTGAAATTCTCTCTCTTTCGTTACACTCGATGGTCACAGTAGTCTTAAAAAATAATAAAAAATAAGAATATGTACAAGACTAAAACTGCATTTAGTCCGTATCTGAAGGTCCTAAAATGTGCAGAAGTTAAAAGCTTTTGAAAATGTTCAAGTGGCTTTTGTTACAACGTTTTTTTAGATTAGTTTTAAATACTATAATTTTAACAAAGTCTAAAATGATTCATTCGATATTTAAACTGCAGGTCACTATTTCACATTTTATTTTTTTCCCTATACTTTCCCCCCATTTTTCTTTTGGTGCCAAAATAAATGCTGCTACCGATTTAGCAGCATTAGGCCATGGTGATATTTTATACAGGAATGCTAGTGCTTATTTGTAACAGATAGTTTTAATGGTGTGTTATTATTTATTACTGAAATAAGAGATTCATTACAATATGTTTTATTTTTAAATGAAATTGTTAATATTGCCCCTTGTATTATGTTTTTGTTTATTGTTGTAATATTGTTACTGGTTTGGCTCTCTTGACAGAGATTTCAGTCACAAGAGACCAAACAAGTAAAAATGAAGGTTTAATAACTTGTGTACTGTAATTTTAGAAAATAAATTGCATGTGAATATAAGTCACACCAGGTCAGAATTGCATTTTTGTGAGAAAAAAAAAACTGATAAGTGAGTAGAAGTCACATATTACTCATTCGAAAATAATGTAAAAAACAGTAAATAAAATAAAGAACTTTCTTAAGCTTATAAAGGCTGTTTTCACTTGATCAAAAATACAGAAAAAAATGTAATATTGTGAAATATTATTACTATTATTATTATTATTATTATTAAATTTTAATTTATATCTGTAATTAAAGTAGAATTTTCCAGAATCATTACCCCAGTCTTCAGTGTCACATGATCCTTCAAAAATCTGCTTAATATTTTTTTTTGGAACCTGTGATACTTTTTTCAGGTTTTTTGATCAATAAAAGTTTAAAAAAGAACAGCGTTTATTTAAAATAGAAAGGTTTTCTAACAATATACACTACTGTTCAAAAGTTTGGTGCCCGTAAATTTTTATTCTTTCTTTTTTTCACCAAGAATGTGTTAAATTAATAAAAGTAATAAATAAAAAGCGATAGCATTTTAGAAAAGATTTATATTTTGAATAAATGCTGTTCTTTTTAACTTGTTATTCGTCAAAGAATCCTGAAAAAAAAGAATCACAGATTGCAAAAAAAATATTTGGCAGCACAACTGTTTCCAACATTAATAATTCTAATAATAAATCAGCATATTAAAATAATTTCTGAAGGATCATGTGACACTTAAGACTGATGTAAACAGTAACAGCTGATGAAAATTCAGTTTTGCATCACAGGAATAAATTATATTGTAATTTGCAAAATTGTACATTTTGCAATATTACTGTTTTTTTTCCCCTATATTTTTGATCAAATAAATGCAGCCTTGATGAGCATAAAAGACTTCTTCAAAAAACATTAAATGTTGTGTGTGTGTATATGTGTGTATGTGTATGTATATATATATATATATATATATATCCCATGTCCCATGATGCACCTTTAAGACTAAAAAATACAATTATTCACTGGTGATTGTTAGGACAGTGAGTCCTCTGCACATTGGCAATCAGCCAAAGTGTTGTAAGGAACATTAGAAACCTGAGATTGATCCTAAGCCTTGATGTAACACAGCTAAAACAGCTTGCAAAATCTAATTTCCATTTTGTATTTTCTTCTCAGTCTTCCAAAGTACATGTGACACGACCAGTGCTGGACATTGTCCTAGCCTTCGCCCGTTATCTTAGCAGCCTTCCTACCGGAGTTTTGCTCTTGAAACAGCTGTGTGACCACATCCTCTTCAACCCTACCATCTGGATTCATGCCCCAGCTAAGGTATCCTACACATTTACTCAAACTGATGCTGCTGCATCATGCTACTGTAACTTAACAGTCTACCAATTCTTTGTTCTCTCAGATGTGGCTTTTCATTGGTGGTTTAAACTGATTTGCTGCCCTCAACAGGTACAGCTGGTTCTCTACACCTACCTGGCCACAGAATTCATCAGCACTGTCACCATCTACAACGCCATCCGTAGAGTTGGAACTGTACTGCAGATCATGCACACACTCAAGTATTTCTACTGGGTTGTAAACCCACTGGACCGCAGCGGAATCACACCCAAGGGTCTCGGTAAGAGAGCAGCCTGCTGCAGAACTAAACCAACTTCTCAACATGTCTCGAGACTAGGGAATAAAAATAAAAAAAAGGTCCAAGTGATGTCCGAAAGTCTGGGAGTAGTAGTAAAACTTTTTTTTTTTTTTTACCTTTTAATTGTTTTAAGCCTAAGATATTACAACTTTATGCATTTAATATTTCATTATTGTTTTTCTTTTAATACTATTAACAATTATCATTACTGACAGTATATTGATTATAAAACATGCTGTAATTGTAAATATCGTGTCTTGAAAGTAAATAGTCTTTCCAGGCAAAAAAGAGGACTAAAGATGCTGTGGGAAAGCATCCTATTCCTCAATAACTAAGCAATTTGTCCTTGTGTAATTTCCACAGTAGGCTGCTTTATTGCTTGTCTCATTCAAATCTCATTAAATGAAATTAAGATTACATTATGAGTGAAATTATTTAAAAAAAATGATTAAAAATAGGATTTCTAAACTGATTTGCCTTTAGGATCCTGAACAAAAACAAGCAGACAGACAAAACAAAACAAAACAAAACAAACAAACCAAAAAAAAAACAAATAACAAAACAATGAAAATGTATTACTATTAGTATTATGACAAACATAGGCCCATGGAATATTATTCACATGACTTTTTGTTTGGTTGATATCATCAGATGGGCCAAGACCCAATCAGAAGGAGATTCACTCTCTCCGAGCGTTCCTGCTGCTGTTTGTCAAACAACTTATCATGAAGGTACACTAATGTGACCATAACACGCATACATACAATGTGAATAAATTGCTTCCATCATGAGAAGTGCAGTCCATGTAATGCTTGTGTTTTGTAATTGTAGGATCATGGCGTCAAGGAAGATGAACTGCAGAGTATTCTGAACTACCTGCTCACAATGCATGAGGTACCCTAAAGCATTTACTGTAATTTCAAACATTTCTCAATACATTACAGTCTGTTAAACCAGTAGCAGCTGTCTGACCGCTTTCAGTCATTTTACTGTAAGTCAAGATAGACTGTCAATTTTGTCATGCATAGTTTGTGGTGTAACTGCCACCAGATGGCGCTTGGTCCCCATAGCTTTCTCTCTTGTACACACCACAAATATTCTATTCTATTCTATTCTATTCTATTCTATTCTATTCTATTCTATATAATTTCTATATTTTCTGACACTGCCAGTCAAAAGTTTTTTAACAGTAAGGTTTTTAATTTTTAATAAAGAATCTCTTCTGCTCACCAGACCTGACCGTTTATTTGATCCAAAGTACAGCAAAAACAGTAACATTTTGAAATACTTTTACTATTTCAAATAACTGTTTTCTAATTTATTATATAAATGTAATTTATTCCTGTGATTTCAAAGCTGAATTTTTAGCATCATTACTCTAGCCACATGATCCTTCAGAAATCATTCTAATATTCTGATTTGGTGCTCAAAAACATTTCTTATTATTATGTTGAAAACAGCTGAGTAAATTTTTTTTCAGATTTCTTTGAAGAATAGAAAGTTCAGAACAGCATTTATCTGAAATAGAAATCTTTTATAACATTATAAATGTCTTTATTATCACTTTTGATTAATTTAAAGCATCCTTGCTAAATAAAAGTAATAATTTCTATAAATTCCTTCCTAAAAATATTATACAGCTTTTTTTTTTTTTTTTAACAACAGCTTTTTATTTCAGATAAATGTTGATCTTTGGATCTTTCTATTTGTCAAAGAATCCTGAAATAAAATCTGCATTTAAAGTGATTTCTGAAGGATCATGTGACACTAAAGACTGGAGTAATGATGCTGAAAATGTAGCTATGATCACAGGAATAAATTTCATAACATTTTTAAAATATATTCAAACAGAAAACAGTTATTTTAAATAGTAAAAATGTTTTATAATTTTACTGTTTTTGCTGTACTTAGGATTAAATAAATGCAGGCTTTGGTCAGCGGTGAGACTTTTTTAAAAAACATTAAAAATCTAAAAATCCAGTAGTGTATGTGCCATTTACTCACTAAAAATGTTCGGTCATAGATGCATATGTATATGTCATTAATTAATTCTATTGTTAGGTTAATGCAGGCACAGTTTACAATGCACATTATTTATTGTTATTAACATTTTTTTATTATGTTTAATTATTTACAGGATGATAATCTGATGGATGTTCTCCAGCTACTGGTGGCACTGATGTCTGAGCATCCCGGATCAATGGTTCAAGCCTTCGATCAGCGAAATGGAATACGGTGAGAGCTGTTTTTACATCTTGTAACCAGACATTATATTTTTAGTCCATATCTTTATTAAAAGCTATAAATAAACCTGAAGAAAAAAAAAAAACTCTGACAAATGATTTTGAATTCATCTCTATAGAATAATGCGAGGCCACAGTACCTCATTCATAGCAGAGACATCTGAGTCCTGCTTAACAAAACCTATAAAAACACTTTCATAGGTTCATCTGATACCTATGCTGCTGTACTCAGCTCTTATATGGGCTACAAAAATGAAGGCATTTACATTTCCAGAGCCTTTATAGACATGCTAGTTCCACTGACAGCCATGGGGTTAAATGTGCACGCTAGCGGGGGAGCATCTGGACAGCTCGTCATGATAAAACAGAGGGCCTCACTTTCATTTTAGATCTGACAACCTCATTCAAATCACACTTCCATCAAATCCTACTCCAGAAGGATATAGGCAGATTTATTTTAATATGGAGACAGTGTAATAGTCTCAGTTACATTTGAATGTACACGTCAGCTCTTGTGAAATCTGTGTACATACCAGTCTGCGTCGCTGGTATTTTCCTTTGTCAGGAAGAAACACCATATTTAAACCTAACCCCAATTGTACGTTTATTTAAAAAATATCTAATAAATGTGGTTGTTTGTTAAAAAATACTTAATACATTTTTAAATATATGTAATAAGTAAGTTTATTTGATTTAATTCTACATTTATTTTGCATCATTTTTCCATCTGTTTCTCATCATTTTCTCTTCTGTGAACAACAGGGTCATCTTTAAGCTGCTCGCATCCAAAAGTGAAGGGATTCGTGTGCAGGCACTCAAAGTCTTGGGCTACTTTCTCAAATATTTGTCACCAAAGTGAGTTACTACTTTGTTATTTGGAATAAAACTTATAATAATACTATTAATCATATTAGTAACACTAACACATTAACCTTGTTTTAAAAATGTGATTCCTATACATGATTCAATCTGAATGTTTATTTTACAAAAATGTTTCAGTAGTGGATGGACTAGCTATAAATATTTAGCAGAAATAAGCTCCCAGCATACCATCAAGTGAGTTGAAGGCCGAGGTTTTTTTTTTCTTAAAATGAACGGTTTAAAATAAGCGACTAGGTCTTTTCCCAGAGTGAATTGAGCTGGGTTATTTTGATAACAAATTACCCTCACTCGACTATTAATTCATGCAGCACGGAAATATTTATGCGCTAATGTAGTCAAAGCCTGTTATCGTGTGTGAGTATTTTTCCAAATGCAGTTTCTGTGGTGTTTGATAGATAAAGCTCACTTTCATTTGTAATCCTATTTGCTTTATGTGAATTTCCCCCAGAAGGAATCTGACCGCCAAGTGTTTTTAAAATAGATGCAGCTTCATTCCGTGACTACGAAGATATTTTTCAGAAGCTCTGAGCTGCAGTTATGCCCTGTTGGGGTTCTGGCTGTATTTGAAGTAGATCATAGTGTGGCTTTGTTGCTGATGTTTTGGATGCCATGTGTTTTAGGACAAAGTCAGAGGTCATGCTGGCTCACGGCCTGTTCTCTCTGCTCACTGAACGATTGATGCTTCACTCAAATCAGTTCACAGTCACAACATACAACGTGCTCTTTGAGGTCAGTCTCATACAGTGATATCATTTTTTGTTTTCAAATTTATGCTTATAGCACTTTGTGTTTGACTATAATATTATGCAAAAATTAGCAAAACATTACATTTTATTAGTTGCATTTTAAGGCAAACAGCATGTTTTGGACAATAAAAAATATTACATGCCTTTAATGTTTTTTTTTTTTTGTCACATTTTTAATAAACTTAAATAATTAAAAAACAGTCAAAAGTCTTTGGACATTAAGCTTTTGAATGATTTTTAAAGAAATCTCTTCTGCTCACCAAGCCTGCATTTATTTGATTCAAAATACAGCAAAAAGCAGTAATATTGTGAAATATTTTTACTACTGTGTTTGAATATATTTAAAAATGTACAGCTGAGTAAAAATTTTTCAGGATTCTTTGATGAATAGAAAGATCCAAAGATCTGAATTTTTCAGAAATAAAATTTTTGGTATTGTATTTGGTATTGTTGCACTATACCATTCAAATTTATTTATATATATATATATATATATCTATATCTATATCTATATATAAATATATCTATATATAATTTATTTATTTTTTTGGGGGGTGGGGGATACATTATAGAAATTAATACATTTATTTAGCAAGGATGCTTTAAATTGATTAAAAGTGATGATAAAGACATTTATAATGTTACAAAATATTTCTGTTTTAGATCAATTTTGTTCTTTTAAACTTCCTATTCATCAAATTAACCTGAAAAAATTCTACTTAGCTGTTTTCAACATAATGATAATATTAATAATAATAATAATACATTTGAAGCATTGTGTGACTGGAGTAATGATGCTTAAAATTCAGCTTTGAAATCACGGGAATAAATTACATTTTAAAATATATTCAAAAAGAAAACACTTATTACTTTAAACAGTAAACATATTTCAAAATTTAGCTGTTTTGCTGTACTTTGGATCAAATAAATACAGGCTTGGTGAGCAGAAGAGACTTTTTTAAAAAACATAAAAAAAATCTTAATGTTCAAAACTTTTGACTGGTAGTGTATCTATATTTTAGGTAGTTTACTGATTTTTCACAGATAATTTAAACTGGCCTAATATCTTAAATCCTAATATTTAATTATTAAAGTGTGTTTTTATTTACTTTCTTTCATGGATTTTTCATGGAGGTGGATTTTGTTTTTGTTTTGTATTTGGAAATGTGTTGCCCAAAATTATGCTGATTAAAAAAATGTTTTTGCCAGTTGTCACTGCATTATGTTTGTTTTGAAATGTTTGAAAGTTGAAGTCACGCTATTGTTATATGTTGTTGTTATTTTCATGTACCCGAGTTCTCATGTTCATCCCTAATCTGGATTTTGATTAAACTGTATATCAGTGACTAACCAAAACGTACATGTCGCTTTCTCAAGATTCTTACGGAGCAGATCTGTACTCAGGTCATTCACAAACAGCATCCAGACCCCGACTCCACTGTGAAGATTCAAAATCCACGTAAGTTATATGACGCACAATATCTTCAACATTAAATGTGATTAAATGTGCATATGCAGACTTCATTAATAGGCTGTTAATAGATAAAATAATATATTTTTAACTATTAATAGAACTTTTAGTTTTTTTTGTAACTTTACCTTATTAATATTAACAATGACAATATATTAACAATGTGGTAACTTCACATTTATCTAGACTTAGTTCTTCTTGTACTGAAGTTTTACCTGCATTTCTCAAATTAAAATTGTTATGAAGAAATAAACGCAACGTTATTTAGTTTACTTGCACAGAATACAATATTTACATTCATCACCTCTTTCAGAGATACAGTAGCAGTCAACATTACGGCGGTGCGTTTTATACTGCTCTCGTGTGTATGGAAAACATCCTTACACGAGAGACGGCAAGATCACAAGCAGAGCCTGCCTCCTATTGTAAAATGGCTTAACTCTGCTTATTTTTACTCATGATTTACAATAATAGCGCTGAGCGAGTCTCATTTCATATTTCTGTTCCTGCTGCGGTGCAAATCAAACAGCCAGCCATATTTTCTTGCATCTAATGGTGAAGTATACAGTTACCTCAGACAAATGAAGCTCATTTGACGGTCACGATTACTCAGATGATAAACACATTAAAAAGTAATTAACGTCCCACCGTAGCTTTTTCACTGCATTGGTTTCATTCGCAACCAGCTAGTTTCTAAATATTAGATGGCTGGATTCTCTCTTATAATGAGATGCCTTTATTTCCAGCCTCGGTTTATGCTCAATTTTGCATGTGTCTCCTTTAAATTCAGCACAGGGCTTGGCAGCAATCAGATGCTCTGGTTTTAATGTAAAAAGTGAAACTAATATTGTATACTGATCCATATCGGACCTTTCCTTAATGAAGCTTAATTCTGAGGTACTGCGTGCAGCTGATTAGAGCTGTATTTACATGGAGATGTGAATGTGTACGCAAACAACTTGCCAGTCAGAAGAATATCAGCGAATCACAGATCCTGGATCGGTTCTACAGCGTTCAGATGGAGATGGTAGACCATCAGAGTCTGATTCAAGGCCGTCTCATATATGATCAGAGAGTGAGCAGAGCCGAGTTTCAGCTTTCTTCTGTGTCTCCTTGATTTGATCTGTGTTGAAGCCTCTAAATGGCTCTGATTGCAGTCTTTAGCCATGTCAGACCCAATCAAACAAACTGAGGAAGCAAAAGTTTCTTTTAAATTAAACTCCGGGACAAACCAGGACCAAATGGTGATTGGAGAGTGAAAAAAACAGAAAAGTGCAGAGATACATGCAAAGGTAATTTTCTACTGGTAAGGTTCAGTGACTCTAATTTGAGTGAGTAAGGCGTAGAAACAACACAATTCTGCTGGAACGAGTGAGAGCATTGGTTACAGATGCTGTCGTGCTCTAAACTCCCTGTGACGGCTGAAACTTGAGCTGCTCTTCTCAACTTAATGCATGCTGACATTGTCTAGATAATTCATCTAAACAACCAATCTTTCCAGTTTAAGCTAACGCTCTGTTCCAGGAAGCCACGACTTTAGCTGCAGAGTTTAGACTATACTGACCTTATGATGTAGAGTATACTTTTACTCCCTCCACACTATGCGCAGGTTATTTCCTTGCTAAACGCAAGTGTTTGGGCAAAAATTAAGATGTATCCGTTTTGCTAAAAAGGTGGAATTTTCTTTCATTCTTGTTTTTTTTATAAATAGTTTTTAAATATTTACATTTACACTGTCATTCAGAGGTTTGGAGCCAGTAAGAATTGTATTTTTTTTTCTCTCATATTCACCAAGATACAGTAAATTGTTAGTACAGTAACCCTATTATATAAATAATTAAATAAGCTTTCCATTAATGTATGGTTTGTTAGGATAGGGCAATATTTGCCGAGATACAACTGTTTGAAAATCTGGAATCTGAGGGTGCAAAAAATCAAAATATTAAGAAAATTGTCCAAATGAAGATCTTAGCAATGCATATTATTAATCAAAAATTAATTTTGGATACATTTACGATAGGAAATATACAAAAATATCTTAATCGAACATGATCTTTACTTAATATTTGAATGATTTTTGGCTTAAAATAAAAATCTATAATTTTGACCTACACAATGTATTTTTGGCTGTTAGTTTTTTAGTTTAGAACTTTATTAATCCCCTTGGGGCAATTAATTCAGGCTTTCATGGTGCTTCACATCTATAACACTTTACAAACACATGCAAACTCATAGTACACTAAATACATAGGGAAAAAAATAGATAAAATCCACTAAATCAGCTATAATGTATTATATATCTGATGTATTGCTTCAGGCACAAAGGTTTTGATTACACTGATACAAATATACCTGTGCTACTCAAGACTGGTTTTGTGGTCCAGGGTTACATATTTTATTAGACATTAGTCATTTATTTTTCTAATAGCAAAGCTATATTTTCAGCAACTGTTGGTCCAGTATTCAGTGTGACATAAACTTTCAGAAATCTTTCAGATATGCTGATTTGGTTGTCAAGGAACATTTTTTATTATTATCAGTAATAAAATGCATAATAGTTTTGTGAAAATCATGATACATTTTTGATTTATTTTTTTTCTTTGATGAACAGAAAATTCAGAAGGACAGTATTTATTTGAACATTTGTTCTTTACTGTTTATTTTGCATGTATTCATTATTATCTGTATAGCACTATTATATTTGGATATGTTCTTTAGTATGTTTGTCCATGTTCATTTTTCAACAATGTACAGTGTATTTGGTAACTAAGTAAAAAAGGCAGTCAACAAAATCCTTATCCAAAACTATGGTGTGTAAAAACAAGTGACGACTGTCCTTTTAATGGTTCATATGCTTTTTAAAAACTAGGCATTCAGATACAAAGTGAAACGGTACTGTTTATTCATGGGCATTAAAAGCATATACTGTATTTTGTCCCATCAGAGATCCTAAAAGTGATAGCTGCTCTTTTAAAGAACGCTCCTGTAGGAGCAGAAAGCATGGAAGTACGGCGTATCTTCCTCTCAGACATGATCAAACTCTTCAACAACAGCCGAGAGAACCGCAGGTGAGGACACACACACACACACACACACACACACACACACTTTTACTTGGATATCTTAGATACCTTAAATACAACTTAAATATCTTAAATACAAGTAATTAGAATGATTACATATTAACTTGTTTTCATCGAGTATGTTTATCATGAGCTCGTTTCTGAAGATAGTTTTGTCCCTAAAATATAGTTGAGTGCATGTGTGCATCCTGATCTTAATTATGCACATCATCAGTATTTTCTCTGAAATGAGTACAGGTTTTTGACGAACTTGTTCTTTTCTGTAGGAGTCTGTTGCAGTGCTCGGTGTGGCAGGAGTGGATGCTGTCTCTGTGCTTTATAAACCCCAAGAACAGCGAGGAGCAGAAGATCACAGAGATGGTGTACGCCATCTTTCGCATCCTTCTTTATCACGCCATTAAGTATGAGTGGGGTGGTTGGCGCGTGTGGGTGGACACACTCTCTATCACGCATTCCAAGGTCAGGACCCAAACGCACGCACTAAACAACACACGGATGGATGGATGTATTAAATGCATGTTACTTACAGTCATGAATGTTTACATGAATTTGTAAAACGTTGTGTTCTTTCATAGAACACAGGAAATTATTTATGCCCACGTTATAATTTGTATGAATATTATTATAACCAAACAACAGCTAATAGTATCAAATGAACTTTTTGATGTTTTTTAAGGAAGTCTCTTATGCTCACCCACGCTTCATTTACTTAATCAAAAGTACAGTAAATGTAGTAATATTATGAGGTTTTATTACAATTTAAAAGAACTGTTTTCTATTTTAATATATTTTAAAATGTAATCTTTTTCTGTTGGTGTCAAAGCATTTCAGCAGCCGTTACACCTGTTTTTAGTGTCATGTAATCCTTCAGAAATATTTGGTGGCTTTTTTGGTGTTCAAGTAACATTTCTTATAAGTATCAGTGTTAAGACGAATATTCGATTGCTATTTTTGTGGAAACTGTAATCATTTTTTTTTTTTTAGGATTTCCTGGTTACAAAGTAAAAACAAATATAATGTAGATTTTTTTTCTTACACTGTAAATGTCTTTACTATAAAGTTTGATCAATTTAATATCTTTAAGGAATAATAGTGTTAATTTCATTCATTAAAAATGACCCCCAAACTTTTAAATGGTAGTGTGCAAATTTTAACAAGTAGCTTGCTATATAATATAACAAAAAAGTTTTTTTATAAAAACACAGATTTTTCTAAATTTTTGGCACATGTGCTATAAATGGTTTACTGACAGTTGTCTGTGCATGTTAATATCATAATTGAGGTAGACAAACTACACATTTCACCTTTATAGATGAGAAAGAAAAATACACAAAAACACAAAACAAAAACATTATTATTTAGGGTGGCTCATGTTTAATTCAAATACATAAAAATGGAGCAAAAATATGGGACATTGCCTCCTTCAGAAATCCACCACAAGCTGTCCATCACCACGTCTCTCTTCCTTTCTTCAGCATTGACTGCACTAGAGTAGTTGGTTCCCTTTCTCATTGCCTTTTTCCCCTCCTGAGCTCAGGCTCTGTGCATCAGCCGTAATGCACTGGCTTCTCGCTGCAGAAACCTGCCTGCTATTATGCTCCATAATCAACTAGACTTCTCAGATTAGAATCTGTATTCCTCCACTGCCAAACCCTCTGTTCATACTTTTATTTACAGATTGAATTGCGTCTTTAATGTATTTGAGAACTCTCAGTTTTCTGAGCTTTCTAGCTTCAGAAATGTCTATTTTAAGATGCTCTATTGATATTGTAATATGGACATGGTTCCAAGCATAGTGAAGTCATTTGGTGTCAGACTGTGGCTTCGGGCATTGACTCCTGGCATTGGTCCATTGCTCTACTCTGGTTGAGTTCTTGTCACTGGCCACTTGGGGGCGCAGCTGTGCTATGCAGTGAGATCTGTAGGAACGATCAGTTGCTCAGTGTGCTTATTCATCAGCATATGCAGCATTATTAAAGCCTCAGATTTACTTACAAGTGGGTTATGTGTGTAGTACTAGCGTTGCCAATTGGGAACCGCAAAAAAGAAAATGACTGTTTTCAAACAGGTGTCCAAAACACTTCCCGTCACCCATTGGTTGGACATAGACTTATGCCGTTGACTAGTCCAGTGTTGCAACTTTATGTCAGGCTGGTTTTATTTTTGCGTTGAGAATGTAGAGAATGTAAGTGAATTTATTTATTATTATTATTTTTTAAAAAAGGTAACCATCTATGGTAACACTTTCAGTAAGGTTTATTAGTTAACATTAACTAAGAATGAACAATACTTCTACAGGATTTATTAATCTTATTTAATATTAAATTACTAATACATTATTAAAGTCACAAGTTGTGATTGTTAACATTAGTTAATGCACCGTGAACTAACATGAATTAACAATGAACGACTATATTTTCATTAACACACAGTAAAAGCTTAATAAATGCTGTAATAAATGTATTGTTCATTGTGTGTTCATGTTAGTTAATACATCAACTAACATTAACTAAAGGAACCTTACAAAGTTAATAAAAATGAATAAATACTGTATTAAATGTATTGTTTACAGTTTGTTCATGTTTGTTAATACAATACTAACTTACATTAACTAATGGAACCTTATTGTAAAGTGTTGTTTGTAAAATATAGTTATTATAAATATTAGGATATTAGGATCTTATGCAACATTCACTTTCAGTCTGCGACCAATTATCAGGTTTGAATTTTGGAACTTTATAGTAAAAGTTTTGGCACAAATGTTTTGCTATAAATACATATTAAGCTTTTTTGCACACTTTACCTTTAAAGATAAGAAACACAAAATAAAAAAACATTATTTAGCATGGCTTACATTTTCTATTATTTCATAAAAAATGTGTATTGTGCAAATGGTTTGCATTGTAAATAGTCTTAAATTGTTCATAATTGTTAATATTTGGCATATTACAACTCTCATGTATTTGTAATTTATTCATTACATATGAGAAGCACCTAAAAATGAAACGGGTTTATAATTATATAATTTATGTTTATTCATTTTCAGCCGTTTCATCCGTAATGACTAACAATTAAAATAATACCAGTGGAAGTGATTAAATCAAAAGGAAAAATTTGCAAGTTGTGCTACCAAACTTAATTGAGAAGAATGCTGAAATGCAATTAAGATAAGAATTGTTTTAGTACTATCCTAATGGTAATGTATAAAGACCTTATAAAAAATAAACCGCTTACAAATCATGTTTATTTTTTCATTCGCACCCTATCGTTAAGTGTCACGTTACATTATACACAGTTAAATAAAACAATTTGTTGGCGGATTGAGCAGTGTTAAAGTATTGTGGCATGCTTTGCCTTCATTCTTTCTGTCTCATGCAGACATGTTATATTTGAGTGTGCTTGCATTCCTTAAGTAGCTCGCTGCTGAGCAAGTGCACACAAATTGATCATTCCCCTTCCTATGGGTCAAGCCTGTAATTGCTTTTTTGCGCTATAATTGCACAAGATTAATGCAGGTAAGGTCCTGTTCTGTTTACAGCGTCTCTGCTCTGATCTAAAAACAGAAAAGGGGGTTGTGCGTATGAACTGGAAAGGTGCAGCAGTGCAGAGCTAGAGAGATACATGCATCTGCTGAGGAAAAAAAAAGCTAAAGAAACTCAATTGCAATTTTATTGTCCGGCGTGATAGATTTCCTGCCAACTCTGGAGTAGGAGAGCTGTTTGTCACTGTAGCTCTCCCTTTCAGCTGCAGGGGCTGGCTGACTGTGTGTGTGTGTGTGTAAGTGTGGGGGAGAGAGAGAGACATTGTGTGTGTGGAATAGAAAGTGTGTGTGTGTGTGTGTTTGCATCCTAGAGATGCACAGTATATGTGAATGGTATGTGTGGTTTTTAGGTTGTAGTATACAAGGTCTCCAGATCCCCATGTTTGAACACATTTAATATTCATCTCAAATGACCTTGGCAATCATTAGGACAAGTCCTCATAAATTCAACCAGCCTTTTGGGATCCCCCTGGTAAATAAATACATGTGCTTGGGCAGATATACATTTAGACAAGCGTGCATTATTTTTTCCACTATTCAGTTGTTTTTGCAGTTAAATTTAGCCAGTGTGCTGTTGCCTGATTGTTGCTTGAGTGTCTTTTACTAGGCCTGTGTGTGTCAAAGGAGATGAAGTCTCCTTTCCAGCCAGCTCATTGTAGGCAGACAGATGTTTCTGCAGATGGGCCTGCTGACACCACAGCTTACCCAAGGTGCCCCTGTCCCAGCACTGCACATAAATGAGACCGGCTCCACACGGTTATTGTAGGGACAGTTTCTGCTGAAAGTGATCACCTTGTGAAAGACTTGGTGCCCTTCATTCTTTGCTGGTCAGCACTCTTCTGTTCTACTGTTAAGAACATCTTAATGGGTGAAGGAGATGTTGTAGTGGTCTTGCAAAAGTGGCTGCTCTCCCTGAGCCTTCAGTTTCATTCTAGAATGCTCTATTGAGCGTTCTGTGGTCTTGTCTGTGGTGGTCACACTATGGTTTTGCGTTATACAAACTCGCATTTCTGAGAAATAAAATGGCACTTTGCTTTTTAACATGTAATTGTGAGTTATTTAGTCAGAATTTCAGAGCATATATATATATATGCTCTGAAATTCTGACATATATATATAGAATGTATATAGAATGTCTTAGAACATATATAGAATGTCTTGGAAAAGTTGTGAAATGCGTGTAATAAATAAAAATTCTTTCAATAAAAATAAAAATAAAAAGTCTTTGGTTCTTTTAATTGTGATGATTTTGGCTCACATTTAACAAAAAAAAACCCACCAATTCAATCTCAACAAATTAGAATACTTCATAAGACCAATAAAAAAAAAAAAAACATTTTAATGAACTGTTGGCCTTCTGGAAAGTATGTTCATTTACTCGGCGTGGCATGGAGGTAATCAGTCTGTGGTACTGCTTAGGTGGTATGGAAGCCCAGGTTTCTTTGACAGTGGCCTTCAGCTCATCTGCATTTTTTGGTCTCTTGTTTCTCATTTTCCTCTTGACAATACCCCATAGATTCTTTATGGGGTTCAGGTCTGGTGAGTTTGCTGGCCAGTCAAGCACACCAACACCATGGTCATTTAACCAACTTTTGGTGCTTTTGGCAGTGTGGGCAGGTGCCAAATCCTGCTGGAAAATGAAATCAGCATCTTTAAAAAGCTGGTCAGCAGAAGGAAGCATGAAGTGCTCTAAAATTGTTGGTAAATGGGTGCAGTGACTTTGGTTTTCCAAAAACAAAGTGGACTAACACTGGCAGATGACATTGCACCCCAAATCATCACAGACTGTGGAAACTTAACATTGGACTTCAAGCAGCTTGGGGCTATGAGCTTTTCTACGCTTCCTCCAGACTCTAGGACCTTGGTTTCCAAATGAAATACAAAACTTGCTCTTGTCTGAAAAGAGGACTTTTGACCACTGGGCAGCAGTCCAGTTCTTCTTCTCCTTAGCCCAGGTCAGACACCTCTGACAATGTCTGTGGTTCAGGAGTGACTTAACAAGAGGAATACAACAACTGTAGCCAGATTCCTTGACATGTCTGTGTGTGGTGGCTCTTGATGCCTTGAGCCCAGCATCAGTCCATTCCTTATGAAGTTCACCCAAATTCTTGAATCCATTTTGCTTGACAATTCTCTCAAGGCTGCTGTTCTCTCGGTTGGTTGTGCATCTTTTTCTTTCACACTTTTTCCTTCCACTCAACTTTCTGTTAACATGCTTGATTCATGCAATGAATGTTTGTGGCTTACCCTCCTTGTGAAGGGTGTCAATGATTGTCTTCTGGACAACAGATCAGCAGTTTTGAAGGCTCAGGAAACCTTTGCAGGTGTTTTGAGTTGATTAGCTGATTGGCATGTCACCATATTCTAATTTGTTGAGATTGGTGAATTGGTGGGTTTTTGTTAAATGTGAGCCAAAATCATCACAATTAAAAGAATGGTATTAAAGACTTAAACTACTTCAGTCTGTGTGTATTGAATTTATTTAATACACGAGTTTCACAATTTGAGTTAAATAAATGAACTTTTCCACGTGTGTGTGTGTGTGTGTGTGTGTTAGTGTATATATATATATATATATACACTCTAAAATTCAGAGTATATATATATATATATATATATATATATATATATACTCTAAAATTCAGAGCTTTTTGAGATATAAACTTTCAAAGACTTTCAGTCTTTTTTTTACCCTCAAAATTGGACTTTATAATTCGCAGTTGTGAGTTTATATCTCACAATTCTGAGAAAAACAGTCAGAATAAAGACATAAACTTTCATTTGCGAGATGAAATGTTCTAACTCACAATTACAAGTTTATATGCAATTCTGAGAAAAAGTCAGAATCGTTAGTTTTTATCTCGCAATCTGACTTTATAACTCACAATTGCAAGTTTATAGGCAATTCTGAGAGAAAAAGTCAGAATTGAGTTATCTCACAATTCTGATTTTATCACAAGTTTATATCATGCAACTCTGAGAAAAAAAAAATAATTGTGAGTTTTTATCTTGCAATTCTGACTTTGTAACTCACAATTACCAGTTTATATCACACAATTCTAATTTTCTAACTTGCTGTTGGAAGTTTATGCAATTTTGAGAGAAAAAAAAAGTCCGAATTTTGAATTTAAATCTCGCAATTCTGACTCTGGCCTCTAGAAAGTAAAGAGACTTTTGGCATTTTATAGGAAGACTCCTCATCCTACTTCTTATACCCCGCAGCTCAAGCAATATTTTATTTTCGGTATTTATTTTCTTGCACTTTCTTAGCATCAAAATCTTGTTACCTAACAAAGACGCCTGTCTTTGACAGCAGTGTGTGATTCTGGGCCTAATGGAGATGTTGGAAGGAATGACCTGTCCATCTAAGAACATCAGGCCTATTTTGTGGTGTCATGAAGCTGCTTATCATGCCTGACAACAGCAATACTATGGATTTAGAAGACAATGGAATCCAGTACTGGAACATTGCTTGTAAAGATAGAGGCACGCCTGCAACCAGTCTGTATTGAATAAACACAAACTGGCCTTAGAACATTGACTGTAACATTGACATTGATAGTGATTAACCATTCATTTTCTTGACATTCATTTTGCAAGCTTATCATGTCATCATGAAAGTTTAAAGAATTTTTTGAGTGTTTTATGACCAACCTTTTTATTTAGCAGTCCCTTTTATCTTAGTATTCTTTTATAGTAGCTTAGTAAAGTTATTGTATAGTTGTATTTTTCTAGTCTAGTGAGTTGAAAAGTAAAAAAAAAAAAAAAAATTCTTAGTGTATCAAGACAAAATACACCACTTCTATGGTACGCAGTTTTGCTTCTCAGGTGCTTTTGCTGTTTTTAATGTTGTCTTCAGTTATTTTTAAGTGGAAAACAAGAGAGTCATTCTGCTTGCCTTTCTTGCGTTTCTCTCTGTGTACCTTTATTCCACACTCATGCAGACAGCTGTGAGAGTATAGAAAAAAAACAAACAAACGTTGTCTTTTGGACAGAAGAGAAGGGATTCAGTCTGCTGACCACATTGATTTTTGCAGGAATGGAATCGCATTTAGCTAATCCAATTAGAGCATTCTCAGGGTCCCTATTTCCCCTTTGTTTTGCGGTTACTCACTATCTATTGATCTAAATGGGGCTCCCTACCAGCCCTACAGTGAAAGTCTGTGTCCGACTGCTCCCTGCTGATCTAAGATCAGTGTTTCAAGCGCTGTTTCTGTCTGATGCTGAGCTTGCAGTCTGATTGCTGCAAGATTTGCTGGATCATCATCAGTCTGATTCTGGATGAGTCTTCCCTTGAATTATTTATTTATTAATCTATCTTATACTTCATTTTTATTTGTTAATTCTGAATTTTCAACTGGTGAAGTGCTTTTTTGTTAATGAAAATGCAATGAATTATTAATATTTTTTCTAAAAGGGCTCTTGAAAAATAGATTTGCATTAATTTGGCAACGAGACAACCTGGTGATACAAAGCTCATTGTCATGTTATGGAACCTGCACTATATTCTTAGATGAATTGTAGGTTTTTCCATGCTGCATGTCTAGAGAGTTGACCGGAATTAAATAAAATCAGATTGAAACTGATGTCTAGCCCACCCGGTGGCATACAGACTATATTTCAAAACCACATTTCTATAGTTACCCTCTTTCCAGAGTAACTTTATCTCTAGGGCTCACATGTACCATTTGCCATTTGTTATAGTAAGGTAACTAATGCTTTTCACATGACGTAATACTTTATTGGTACGATACGCATTGTAGCGAGCTGCCAGACAATGAGGTGCTTTTAGTGTACATATGAGGTTTTTTTTAAAACATTTTACAGCATATGGTATACTTACTGATTCTTGAAGATAATACCTAACAGGATAATATGGGGCCTCATGTGCAGCTTTTAAACCCTTAGTGGTTTACATGACTTCTAACTTTCATTTTTCACAAATCCTCAAATGCCTCGCAGGCCTTTCAGATATGCCTATTTGAAATTGAGTGGTTTTATCTATGTGGCTCCCTCTCTTCATCACAAAGGAGGCAAATGTTTTTTTTTCTGAAAATGCGCCGTGTGGATTTAATAGCTAAATGTTAAATGCCGATTTGAGCCCAGACTAATGGTCTTGCTATTCCAAAAGAAGAGAGTCAGGAGAGAAAGAAAACTAGCAATACATTTCAGAGCTGTCTGTTCAGAGCAAACAGCCATGGATTACCAATCAGACCACATGGAAGATTAATGGCCAGGCTTGTAGCAGGCTAATTTAGAACAATAACGGCCAATTAATTACGTATAATAAGGCTTTCTTGCCTAAATGCAAATACCGCTATTGGTGTGGAAGCTGCAGGATGTTTTTTCGTTTCCCCAGTGGTGTGTTTGACTTTCTGTCTGTTGTGTTCATTTGATAAATTGAGGTGTGTTTTGGTGTGCTCAGACTTCTATATCTGCAGATCCTATGCACTGTCTGCTGCTAATTTTAGTCCTAAACACACATTAATATCTCTCTTTTAACAGCATTATTTTTTATGCCTGCCTGGTCAAGCTAGTAGTTCAGATTTTTACTTTCCCAGTTAACATTTTTACTGACCCTGAGGGAAAAAAAAAAAAGAAATATATATATATATATATATATATATATATATATATATATATAAATAAATGGAATTAATAAAACAATTGTTTATTTCAGTACTCCAGTGCTAATTTATATATTATGTTATATTATATTATATTATATTATATTATATTATATTATACAGTGGTGGCCAAAATCATTGGAACACTAGCATTTTCACCAGGTAAAAATGGTTTTAAATGGTTTTTAATGGTTTTATTTCTATCTTTTGCTGTAGTGTGTCAGTAAGAAATATCAGTTTTCATTTCCAAACATTAATTTTTCCATTAATTGTATTGATCTGATCTGACAGACTGTCTGGAATGACATGAAGAAACAGAACAAACTGAGACAGACTAAATTAAGAAGAACTGTGACAATGTCTCTAAGATGCTTCAAGAGACTTACCTGTAATGCTACCAAAAAAAAAACGATGCGCAAGCGCACCTAGAGGAAAAGCTGCTTTAAACACAAAGGATGGTCACACCAAATGTTGCTTTAATTTAATTAATAGAAGTTGATAAAGAAAATCGATTTCTGACATTATTTATTATTATTTTTCTCATTTTACAGCATTTTTACACTTTTAACACTACTGCAGCTCTGCAGGTAGGTTTCTTGAAGCATCTTGGAGACAGTTCTTCTGGATTTAGTCTGTTTCAGTTTGTTCTGTTTCTTCTTATAATTCCAGACAGATTGGATGATGATGGATGATCAGATCTCTGTGTGGAGCGCTGGCTGTTGTCAGACGAACAAAAATCTCACTGGATTATTACAATTAATGGCAAAATGAATGTTGGGAAATGTAAACTAATGATTCCTACTGACACACTACAACAAAAGATAGACATAACTGACTTAAATCCATTTTTTAGCTGGTTGAAATACTAGTGTTCTAATCATTTTGGCCACCACTGTATATTATATTATAATGTTAGTTTTGGTCCTCAGATTTGATTGGATCATAGACAATTAATATGTCAAAAATAATCACACCACTAAAGTGCATTTAAACAGATAAGAGAATTTAAACGTCTAAACTTTTGGATTGCTTGATCGTCTAAAGTTCTTGATTGTTCACATTTCATGATTGAGAATTAACTTTATACTACTGTTCATAATTAATACTCTTCCAAACCCTCTTTCTACCTGTTTCATCAGGTCACCTTTGAGCAACACAAGGAGAATCTGGCCCGCATGTTCGTTGAGTACCAGCGGATGGGTTCTGAGGGAGGACCTGAAAGCAGAATAAGAACAATATCTGGAGTCAGTCACGATTCTCAGTTCCTTGCCTCAGCCAATGGTGAACTGAATGCTGAAGAGACGGCCCCATCTACTGTAATTGAGCTGCGTGTGGAGGACAAGGTCAATGATCAGCCTGGAGACAATGAAGAAACGAGGGCCCAGATCCCAGTCACAGTGTCCAACATTCTGGCCAGAGATGAGGAAAAGAGACAGATGGACACTGTTGAAACAAAGAAAGAGGATAAAGGTGAAGAGGGCACTACAAACGAACCAGGAACGGATAATGAAGTAAAAAATATGGAAGACAATAATAAAATGGAGGCCAACATGGATGAAGAGCATGAGAGAGTGGATTCTGACATCACGGTGACTGAAAGTAGGGTAAACGAGAAGGAGAGAGCTGATCTGAGTGTGAAAGATGATGCTGACAATACACAGACTGCAACTGACAAGGATGCCAAAGATGAAACTGAAGCTGTGAAGATGTCAGATGAAGATGATGGTAAAACAAGCACTGCTGAAACTGTACTAAATGTTCAGGTAGAAGATAAAGAGAAAGTACTTGGAGATTCTTCTCCTGAAGCTGTAAAGGAAGCCAAAGATGAAGAAACTTCTGATGCTTCGGCCCACCCGGAGACCAGCACAACTGGGGCCTCCGTCACAAATGAAGATAGCACTGATGTTTCCTCAGTCAGCAACTTTGTGAAGGTCAGCGATGACAGCACGGAGGAGTTATCTTTTGTTTCAGCTACGGCAGGCGAGACCGATGACAATGGTACCGAGAAGGAAGACAATGGAAATAAGAAAGAAACTGAAAATGATGAGAAGCCACTGCAAAATGAGAAAGTAGAGGTAACCAAGGATGAACCAGCTCCCATGGTGGAGGTGGATTTAAACCAAAGCACCTCTACCGATGAGACCAATGTTCACACAGAGACTACAGATGGCCATGGTGCTGCTGAGATGGAGCAAACAGCAGAAGTGGCTACAGATGTGGCTACGGCAGAGGTTAGCCCTAGCACTGAGAGTATTTCACAGGATCCAGGAACTAGCCAAGACACTTTGAAGGCAGCAGGGACTGAGACCTCAACAACTAAAACCAAAGAGATTAAAATAGCTAGACTGGATGTTTCAAGTGTGGCCTCAGACACAGAGAGATTGGAGCTGAAGGACACCTCAACAACAGTAAGTTTTGCAATATTAGTAACTGAGAAACCAGGTTGAGAATATCCAGAAATTCACTAGATGTGTTGATTATATGGAAAACTGAGATTTTTCACAGTGGTAGAAAATTACTTACTCATTAGTTCACACAAAACAAATGTCTTTTGCAGAATCTGAGTGCAAATCAAGTAGTTGCCTCAAGCCCCACAGGTCAAGGCAATGAGGGCTCAACTTCGGCACGGTCCACTATGTTCCGTATCCCAGAGTTCAAGTGGTCTCATATGCACCAACGCCTTTTGACCGACCTGCTGTTCTCTATCGAGACCGATGTGCAGATGTGGAGAAGGTGAGAGAAACACCAAGAACCACAGAAGATCATATAGGCAAAGGGATAAAATATCTGTATATGTTTAACTTTTTGTAAAATATTTAACAATCTTTAGGCATTTAATCTTATTATTGTTTGAGAAATCCAGTCATATCAGTAGGATTTTTTTTTTTTGTTAGCGTGAAAGATTTCCCTACACTGATTAAAATTTTCCCTACACATAAAATTTTTTTGCAGTACATGCTGTATAGCTTGCTACACTATTTACAACAGCTGATAGACATTTTTTTTTTTGATCAAGGGATAGTTCGCCAGAAAGGAAAATTATGTCATTAATTACTCACCTTCATGTTTTCCAAACCCATTAAGACACAAACACAAATTAAGATATTTGTGACCCTCCATAGACAGCAAGGGTCCTACCATGTTCAATGTCCAGTAAGGTACCAAGATAATCAACAAAATAGTCATCGGCTCTACCATACTTCTATCCAAAATGGCGCTAGGGTGACACGGAGGAGAATTGTTAAACAAAGTTTTTATTTTACTCTTTTTTTGCGCATAAAAGTATTCTCGTAGCTTCATAAAATGATGGTTGGACCACTGATGTCACATGGACTATTTAGTCGATGTTCTTGGTATCTTTGTGGAACTTAAACATGGTAGGACCCTTGCTGTCTATGGAGGGTAAGAGAGCTCTCAGATTTCAGCAAAAATATCTTAATTTGTGTTTGAACAAAGGTCTTATGGGTTTGAAGCGACATGAGGGTGAGTAATTAAAGAATTTTCATTATTGGGTAAACTAATCCCTTTAAGCAATGATTAGAAATATTTTTTTGCTAATCGACAGATACTGTTCATAGTTACTAAGTTAATGAATTACAGTATTTTGATTTTATTCAGTGACTCTGAGCTTGGGAAATGTGCTTTATAAATAAAACTAAAAAGTAAACGTCAAATACGAGAATGTTGACTACATTGAATTACCCTTCTACTGCCTCAGAAACAGCTCTCTGTGATGTAGTAAGTTTCATAACTTGTTTTATCAAATCTCCCCACAGCCATTCAACTAAGACAGTAATGGACTTTGTGAACAGCAGCGAGAACATAGTGTTTGTGCACAACACTGTCCATCTAGTCTCTCAGGTGGTGGACAACCTCATCATGGCCTGTGGAGGAATCCTTCCTCTTCTGTCTGCAGCCACATCTTCTTCGGTTAGTAGAACCTATTATAATTAGCAATGCTGTCTGTATGGGATTCATGACAGATGGCTCAAAACGTTAAGTTGCTGACCATAAACAGATGCTCACTTGCACTTGCTTCTCCTAACAACAGGACAAATGGATTCAGAAAGTTCACTTTGGCACCCAAGTGTTGTGGTGTGATGCACTGCATTTCTTCTGCCACTAACGGGTTTCAGTCACACTGAAGGACAGTTAGGTTCATTTAATTTGTCCACCCTATTTGTCTGACTTCCTCAGTTATTGGTTGGACATACGTTTTCACAGTGTTTACTTGTAAACTGAACACTCTCAAGATTTCTGCAGTGTACTTGTCATTATGAATTTCCTCATCCTCTGCCCCTCCGTATTAGTTTAGTTTATTTAATATTTTGACTAATTTGTTTATGCGTTAAGCTTCTGAAAAGTAGTGTTTTTTTATTTAATACACTTTTTATTTTGTATAGTTAATATAAAATATAGTGTATAATTGTATAATAAAATAGTTTGCAGACACAGTTTCATGCCGACTTTAAATCCAATCTGCCATTTAGAAATGTCAAAAAAGCATGCAGTTTTAGCCAAACGATCTTTCCCAAGGTCCTTGATGGTTTTCCACGCCATTCACAGCAGCTCACACATCAGAGTAAAAGGATCATTTAGGATAACTCAAGTCTAGGAGAACCCTTGAATATTGCTGTGATAAAGTGTACATACTAAATTAACACAGATCTCAGAGTGTGCTGACCCATCTTAATGATCATCGTTTATATCCTTACTTTAATGATTTTGAGTAATTTGATTACAATAGCCATGATAATGAAAAGTGATGGTGATAATAAAAGTGACCTTCACTGCATTATGAAGATTTGAGTGAGGATTGTGCTGATTATGAAGGTTGTAGTTATAGTAATGATGATGTTGATGGGACTGTCTTGCAGCATGAGCTGGAGAACATTGAGCCATCTCAGGGTTTATCTGTGGAGGCGTCACTGATGTTCTTGCAGAGGTTGATCAATCTCGTGGATGTGCTGATCTTTGCCAGTTCCCTCAACTTCACAGAAATCGAAGCAGAGAAGAACATGTCTTCTGGAGGAATCCTAAGGCAATGCCTACGTTTGGGTATGTCTCTCTTTTTACTTTAGTGCTGTTTGCTAAGGCTTGTTGTTAATTTATTTAAGGATTAGTTCACTCCTGAATTAAAAGTTCCTGATAATGTATTCACCCCTATGTCATTCAAGATGTTAATGTCTTTCTTTCTTCAGTCAAAAAGAAATGAAGGATTTTCAGGAAAACATTCCAGGATTTTTCTACATATAGTGGACTTCAATGGTGATAAGTGGGTTGAAGGTCCAAACTGCAGTTTCAGTGCAGCTTCAAAGGGCTCTACACAATCCCAGCCGATGAATATGGGTCTTATCTATTGAAACTATCTGTCATTTTCTAAAAAAAAACAAAAAACAAACAAAAAAATTATATACTTTTTAACCACAAAATGCCATCTAATTTTCTCCTCCAACTTCAAAGTTGTCTGACATTGTTTTACCTTTTTTTGTAATGTGTGATGTTGTGGACACAAAGTTAGTGCAAGATGAGCGTTTGTGGTTAAAAAGTATACATTTTTTTTGTGACCAATCATTTCGCCCTTATTCTTCGGCTGGGA